>CM076580.1:466249460-467449460 GCA_034641835.2 Pinus albicaulis | reverse complement strand
TTATCTCCCCATTGCCCAAAATCCTTCTCTACTCATTCCTTTACCTTACATTGAAACCTTCTTTCATGTTTCCCAACTAAACAAACAAACTAAACAAAAACCTTTGTGCCCTATAACTAGCCTAATACCTTAAATTGAACTTCAAAGATATATATTTATTTACCTTCATAGAGAGATCCCTCTCTGGGTCTAGGAGGGCTAGATCCCGAGATCCCAAAATGGTTTCATGTTGTCTTATCATTTGGTATTGCCAAATCTGCCAAATCACAGGAACCACAACAGATTGGAGAGCTCACCTTCTATTTAGGACTTCAAATTCAACAAAATAACATTGGAATATTCATTTCGCAAGAAAAATACTTAAGACAAATGTTGAAAAGGTTTCAAATGGAAGACTGCAAACCTGTGTTAACTCCCATGATCACTGGATGCAAACTATGTGCTAATGATGGATCAACAGATGTAGATCAAAAACTTTACAGATCCATGAAAGGAAGTCTGCTATACCTAACTACTTCTAGACCAGACATTATGTTGGTAGTAGGACTTGTGGCAAGATATCAAGCAACACCAAAACAAAATCATTTACTTGCAATCAAGAGAATATTTAGATATATACAAGGAACTTCACATTATGGCCTATGTTATCCAAAAGGAAAAAGCTTCACATTGACAGCATACACAGATGTAGATTAGGCCAGCTGTGTGGATGACAGGAAAAGCACAAGTGGAGGTGCATTTTATTTGGGAAAAAGTCTGGTGGCATGGCTAAGCAAGAAGAAAACTTCTATCTCTCTATCTACAACAGAAGCATAATACATAGCTGCAGCTGCATGTTGCACACAAGTAATGTGGATGAAACAAACTCTCCAAGACATGAAGGTAATCATTGATGAACCCATTTCTATCAAATGTGACAATAAAAGTGAAATAAGTATATCAAAAAATCTTGTACTTCATTAAAAAACAAAGCACATCCCAATAAAGTACCACTTCCTCAGAGAACAAGTAGCATAGAAATTAGTGAAGTTGGAATATGTACCAACTAAGGAACAAACAACAGAAATATTCACAAAAATTCTTGCTAAAGAACCATTCGAATATCTAAGAGACAAGCTAGGGGTAGTGTCTTGTTGTAATGTACAACAACCCTCCCCATTTCTAAATTTTAGAATAAATCCCATTTAAAAATATGGTCCCCTTTTTTCTATTTTTCTTTCTAAGTAGAAATAAAAGATTCATTGATAAAAGGATACATATCACATTTTTATTTCAAAGTATACAACCTTTTAGAATAAATTTCCGATCTGATGAGTTATAAAGTCTTTTAATCATTATCAAACATATTATAAAGACTTTATACTTAATAATAATTAAAATGAACAGTAATTGCAATCAGAAAGTCAGAGAATTCTTTAAAAGTTTGTTTTTGCTTTGTAAAGTTCCGATGTGATGGCGCTCAATCGCAATCGCATTTCGAATAAGTTTAAAGTGTTGTATATCTTGTATATATTTTCTGATGCGATGCAATCCATTTCAATCGCATTTCGGAAGAATTAAAACATTGCATTATGTTGTTTTAAAACTCCGACGCGACGTATCATCTCTCATCGCAATCGCATTTTCGAAGAAAATATTAAACGGTTCATTTCATTTTAAATCTCCGATGCGATCTTCGCAATCAGAATTTGGTATAAGCCTTGTCTCATTTCATTTTAAACGAATTGCGAATCGATTATCACTTAAATATTCTATTATTATTATTCATCGTATTTCAAAGTTTTAAAAGGAAACATATCTATATTTATTTCGATATATGCCAAATCTCCGACTGTACGATAACATTAACTCGTGAATCAAACGATAACAATGATTTTTTTTGTTATTGAATGCATGAGGGTGACTCCCTAGAGGGCATTTAAGTTTTAAACCACGGAAGTAATAAATATAAATCAATGAATAAACCCTTTGTATAGCTGTTTTTTTTTCATTATTACATTTTACCTCAGCTGAAAGTTTCTGTTTGTCGCAGAGCAATAGAACATCCAATTTTTCTCTTCGTGTTGAAGATTGCAACAAGAAACAGTGAAGGAGGCATCCTGAAACATCTTTCCTGATCCTAGTTGGAAAGTGATCACCTAAACTAGGTGGAGGGCCACACAGGTGATTTTTGTCGCAAAGTCTATTTTTAGACATATGGATCATGTTCTATGAGTTGCGGGATGCTATTTGTGGATGGTTGGTCAAGTTGGTAAAAATAGATGGACCTCTATTTTTAGACATACTGGGCGGAGTCTATTTTTAGACTGCCAGTATAAAAATAGATATGTCGAATATTATTAGCTCTTAATAATATTTGGACTCTAAACATTATCTTATTCTCTTGGAGCACTTCAGTTCGAGCTACGGATGTGGCACATGCAACTGACAGAAGGAATTACGCTATTCATAGGGTTTAGTTGAGCTATTGCATGGTTGAATTCAGTTAGAACTCATGTGGCAGAGTTTGGTGAAGTTGATGAGACAGTTGATGGAGTTGTGTTCGGTTTAACTTAGTTGAACTAGTTGTATTTAGTCTAACTGATAAATACACTAGTGATGAGTGGTGCGAATTAATTATTAACTCATAAATCAACTAAAGAATACCTTAGTTAACTGCAGTGCATGGATAGTTCAGTGGAGACCAGTGTTAGAGGTGGGTGAAAGGGTGAGTCTACTATCAGTTGTGACTATAGCTATGCATGAGATTTGCACACACATTGATTGAGATTGCCAATGAGGATTGCACAGTACAAGCCAAGGGGATTTGAACTTGGATCCATTCATTCTTCATCTTGGATTGCGCAGTAGAGGCAGGCTAACGGGTGGAGGAGATTTGAACTTGTGACTTGTTCATATCTGAGCTAGTTAGTGTGTAACAATTGGAGATAGTGTTGAGAGCTTGTGAGGAGTTTGTACTATGTATTGTTACATGTTCTCTATCATTATGATATACAGATAGTTGGGGGTTTTCAGCTGTAAGCTTTCCCCATTACTTACTGTGTTATATGTGTGCTTGATTATGTTTTAATGTGCACATGCGACTGCTTCTAATTCCACAAATTGATGATCAATGGTAGAAGAGTTTATGTATTATGCATGAAGCTCAAATAGTGTGTAATCAGGATAATCTCGGTGAATAACTCATCTATTATTCAAATTTCTACACTTCGCAGAGCAAGAGAAATACTCCCAGACATTGAAATGTCGAAGCAATTCAGAAAATCTAAAGCTATCATTGTTGCAAAAGCCCCTGTGATTACAATGCCGCCTAAAGAGAAACCAGCGAAACTTAAGCTGGTTATAGACACCTCCTGCCAAGGACTTGGGAAAATGTCATAGGAAAATGTTTACAATCTATTGGAAAAGGAAAGCCCTAGAGTTTTGGAAGCTAAAGCCATAGTTCCTGATGAAGTCGATTCAGACTCTAATTCTGAAAGTCCTCTTGGTTCATTGGCAAACTCATTTCTACACAGAGTTGCTGCTCGGGCAAACATTTTCCCATATTACGATGTTATTAGATGGGTAATTGACAATGTGTCTATCAAAGACAAAACTTTTGTTTCTGCATCTGGAACAATCTTCAGGTCGTTCAAACCAGAGGATTTCAAGGCAATGTACCACCTTCCTGACCAAAAAAAGATTTATAACAAGGAGTTTATCAAAGAATTCGCTGCAAACAATGAAAATCAGTCAGAACCAATCAGAGAATGGAGAAGGGCTCCTAAAAAACACAGGCATGAGGCATAAGGTATGTCCTCTGTGGAGTCTCTCTCGCCTCCATATTGTTATGCCGCAGCTATGATGTGTAGATTGTTTGGTAATGATAATTCAGCCAGGTTTTCCATTCAAATGGTTCCATTAATTCATGCTGCTCTTAATTCTGAAATAATGGATTGGGTTGTTATCTTGTCTGATAAGATAGCCAATAGAATCCTTGAGCACAGGAAAGACAAAAACTCTGGAAATTCCACTCCTTTTTACTTTTGTGCTTACATCCTAGATGCCCTGTGTTTCAATTCAGAATTTCCCCTATTAGGATGGAAATGGACTCCTAAAGAACCTGTCCCGATTCATGTATATCATAAGTTCTTATGGAAGGGATATTTTAGAAGTCATGTTTATATAGTTTGCCATGGTTTCCTTATTCCAATTTACCAAATCATGTTTAGCCGATTCCCTCCTAGACTTTCCGATAAAGCTAGAGTTGATTTGTCCTCTATTGGAGATTGGTTCGGGGAGGAAAATTTCAGTTATGTCAGAATTTTTGGAAGTATTGTAGAGCCACATATCATTCCTTTATATGTTCTAGACAAGCTGTTAGCACAGGAAATTTCTTATCAGCTGACAGTAGGTTGTATGTCTAGGACTTTAAAGAATAGCAAAAAGCTCATGTGGCCTACTTTTCCTTTCAAATGTGGTGACTATACTCTCAGCAATTTTTTCCATGCTGAGAAAGAAGTTGTTAAGTTAACTGATCTTAAACTTTCAACAATTCCTGGAAGGAAATATGATCCCAGGAAGGTGGCATATGATTTTACTACCTCTGTTTCAATTGCTCGGTTCGAACATGAACCAGATGTCTTTGATGATTTATTTGTTTCTGTAGATAATATGTCTCAAATTTTTGATTTGGCCAAGTCCAAATTTCAGCCTGAAGAAATGAATAATTTTTTTATTATTTAGAAGTCAGAGGCTACTCAGAGTTCCTCTAGATCAGTTGATGATTTCTACACATGGATGTGAAGCACAACAGAAGGATACATGAAGTACATCTGGCAAGGAAGTAACAGGAGCTAATACTGTTTTGGAGAAGAAAGATGATAGCAGCAAAGCTGACACTGGAAAATCAGAAACTGTTGCTAAAATTGATGTACAACAGTCTTCGGCTCAAGCAGGAAAAGAGAGCACAGGTACTGATGCCCATGTGCATATTGAGAAAGGAAGCACAAAGAGTAAAAACACTGAACATGCACCTAAAGATGATATAAAAAATAATGCAGGTTCTCAACTTGGAGGATAAGAAGCTACTGAACTTATTGTTTCTCCTCATTTGCTGAGCCAATATGAACAATTTTCCCAGCAAATAGGACAACAAAACATTTCCCAAGTTGATGATCCAAAAGACCAGGATGTAGAAATCATCCCTGAAAACCCCACTAATGAGATTATGTTAAAGATAGAAGAAATTCCTCCTTTGGATATATTTTACAGTCCCAAACATAGGGCTGTGGTGAGAAAATAGAGAAAAAGGAGGAGAACCGATCAAGATACACTTTTGGCATCACAGGGGGAATTTATGAATATTGTTTATAAAAATTCTGAGGTGGATCCATCTGAGGATCTCACCAAATTGTCTCAGTATGCAGGTGCCTATAGTGCTGCCCCTATAGATAAAGCCTCCGAAGTTACACAGTTGATGAAACAAAAGGATGTACAAATTGCCATTTTTGAAGAACAAGTTGCAGAAAACCAACAAAAAATCATTCAGTTGGAACAACGATTACAGGATGAAGAGCTCAAGACTAAACAATTAGAAGAGAAGCTGGCTGTTGAAAAAGAGAAGATTGATCAGCAGACCCTAGAAAAACAACAACAGCTTAATCACGAGATTGCAAAATTACAAAATCTTCTACAAAATGAGCAGACTTTGAAGATTGAACAAGAAAAGATGTTTCAATCTAAATTGGACAAATTCAAGAATTATCCCACTCTAGATCAATTCAAAAATGAATCTTTGGAGATAAACAAATTATTGTCTCAACAATTACATGAATTTTGTCTAAAGATTACAGAAGCAGAGTATTTATGTGAGTTAACATCTTCCCTGATAGATGAAGGAGTCACTCTTAAGACTGAATTTGATGAAGCTGAAGAAAATATCTCCGATTTTCTTTTATGGAAAGACTCAGAATCAGGGAGAAAAACAGATCTTCCCAAAATTATGGAGAGACATAAAGAAATTATTTTTGTAGAATGGGAACATTGCTTGATCAAAGAAGAAAGGGCCACGTCCAGAGCTAAGGGAATAATGAATAATGTAACACAGATGGTAAATGATAATTTATATGTAATCAATTTAATTGCAGATTGTAGTCCCGACCAATTACCCATAGTAAAACAAACTGATCTTAGATGGAAACAAGAGATCATTAATAAAAATCAGCAAATTTGCCAATTACAAGGAATATCATGGGATTCAATGTGGACTTATCTCATCAAGCCAGATAGTCAACAAACATCAATTAAATTTCTCTCAAATGCCATTGATTGCATCATTCCCGAGTTCTCCGATGCCACATATACAGGGCGGTTGCATTCAAAGATTAGTCATCCTAAAGAATTAAAGGAGATGCTCAAAATTTTCCAGCTTCGCACATCCACCTCAACTGATGATCAATGAGTCGGTTTTCATCAAGCTCGCATTTATGTTTCAGATATGTTTTAATTTAGATATATTATAGGAATAGTTTTAGTTATTTTTTGTTAGGTACCTATTTAAACCCCTTTCATGCATTTAGAAAAGGGTCCTGAATTTGTAATAGTTTGACTTGGAGATTACATTTCTGTACTCCATTGACTCCTATATTTTTGTAAAGGATCACATCTGGTGATTCTCTACGAAATTATCTTTAAGAATTTCATTTCTGTATCTTGGAGTTGATTTTACATTGAAGTTGCTGGATTTGAATATCGAATTGCATTGGGAAATATTGAGATGGATATGGTATTTTTATCTATTCACTGTTAGTTTCTTTTGCTATGTGATATTCTCTTTTAAATTGCTATCGTTTATGTGTACTTGTTTCACAATATTTCTTTATACATATCATTTCTGAGTGTGTTAGAAATATATATTTATCTTTTATAGTATATGCAAGCGATATATTATGATGAATGAAATATGTTATTATAACTCTGTTTAATTTCTTAAACAGAGTTATCTTTATTTGTTACTGTACATTTCAATTAATCTGTAATACATTTTCATGGTTATTGGTTAATTGAAACAATTTAAAATTGTATTCACATTTGATGCCCGGGTTAGTTTTAGAGTTATTTCATCTGTATTTAAGTTAGATTAGATAGTTTTATTTTAGTCATTTAGTCCCATTTTCCCCATCCAATCATTTCATTACCAACCCATTTAAATTATTAGGAAACTGGTCCTATAAATCCAGTCGGAGCCACCACACCAAGCGGAAAAGGAGTTGTCCTAAGGTTCTGACCGGGTGGTTATCCCCCGATGTTTGAAGCAGCGATTTTCAAGGCTTCAACATTTTTGGAGCTAAAAGGAGGGCCATAAGCTATGAATGGTAGACAATTCTAAATTCGAAAGCCATTGTAAGAGCACATCACCCTCATCACCTTCAATTTCTTCCACATCTCAAATCACAAGAGAAGAAATTGAGAAAAGTATTCAAACACCCACTACCAAAGTTTCAGATCAATCAGATAATCCAACTCCTGAATCTCCTAAAGTCGAAGCCTTAGTTCATAAAATTCAAGGATTTTCGTTATCATTAGAAGAATCAGAATTATCTGAAGGTAGTGTCACCTCGCAGTTTGTTTCTTCCAAACCTCTTACTAGGTCACAGAGTGAAAAACTTGGAATTTCCCCGAAAGAATTCCCTATACCTAGTAGAGTCAAAACAAGAAAAACTCCATCGGAAATAGAAAGTGGTACTAGTTCTTCATCGCATGTTCAATCATCTGTTTCCCAAGCTCCAAATCAGGAAAGTGTAGTAGTCTCATCTTCATCTGCTCAAACTACATCTGCTCAATCTTCGTCTCCTCAAACTACATCTGCTCAATCTTCATCTACTCAAACATTAATTGTCTCTTCCGGTACTTCAACAGTTACTACTCATATACCAGTTATCACTTCTAGTTCATATACTATCGTCACAAGAATGGCACAACCAACACAAAGACCATGGACCAGAGCAGGAGCTGTAAATATGGTTGCACCTTTGCATGATCTACCTGATCATCCTAAAAAATGGCTCCAAATTTTAGTCTAGATACTGGTATACAAGTGGAAGAACATATCAATAACTTTATTCTTGCTAGAAATTTAAATAAAGTAGTGCATGAAGATGTTGTAGTCCGATTATTTCCCTATACTTTGCAAGGAACATCAGGATCCTGGTACTTTTCCTTACCTTCTGATTCTATCACAAATTGGGATATGTTTGAAGAAATTTTTTTAACTAAATATGGAGATGATAGATCATTTGCTACCCTAATTAACGATCTCTCCAATTTAAAGACTCAGCCCAAGGAACCCATTAAAGATTTTAACTCTCGATTCAATAAACTCTTGAATACGATCTCTGCAACATCTAAGCCTAATGAACAAGTTAGAAGTGAATGGTACATTAATGCTTTGCCCTCAAATATAGCATTTTTGTAGATAGAGCTGCAAAACCAACTTTAGCTGAGAATATGAAAGAAGCTATTTCAGTTGAAAAATGAATGATTTTTCTAGATAAGAAAAACACTATTGAGGAAAGGAAATCAAAGAAAGTCACTTTTAAAGATGATTCCAAGAAAAAGACACCAAGAGATCCATATGACATGGAAGGTTTACAGAAAGTCCTTAAAACCATGTCTAATGAGATGGTTGAAATCAAAAAGCAAGTAGCAGAGACTTCTACAAAAAGACCATTTAGAAATTTCAAGAGAAATCAAACCGAATCAAAACCTCCCAATGCAATCTCTAATGCAAAATCAGAAGATGAAGAAGAAGAAGAAACTCCTCTAATGTCAGATGAAGAATATGAAGGGGAAGAAGTAGTTGAACTAAATGGAATGTGGGATTTCATTCTCCCTAATTCGGATAGTGAAATGGAACAAGAAGCTATGCCTATGAGTACAAGGAGCAAATCTACATTGGAACCTGTTCAAACTGTTCTGAAGAAGAAATATATAACTCCGAGTACTAAATACAAAATCCCTACAAAAAGAGCTTCTCCCTTACCCACTCTCTCTTTGTCTATAATGGGTGGGATTGAGGAAAGAAAAGAGGCTATCGCCGAGGAGTGGCTGCTAGCCATGAATTCTATATGTAATTATGCCTTAGCAGATCATGCATATATTATATATGTAATTATGCATTTCAATTAGTCATTACGCTTTAGCAGACAATGTTGCTATTATATATGTAATTACGTGATCTCAGAATTGATCAAATCATATCTCGGTGCATGAAATTCATATGATCTGAGTTGATATCACTTTATGAAATGAATAGTTGTATGGTTATGTAATTATGCATTTCAATTGCCCTACCTTTTGGTTTTGGGTGGGGGTCAGTAGCCTCTGCCTCCTTGCTCTCCTCGACCTCGTAACCTCGGCCTCACCCCTCACCTCTTTGGGGAGGTGAGCGATAAATCCCTCTATTTGAAGAAAATAGAGAGAGAAATCCCTAACGGGCATTTTGTCGAGCAAGCCCCTACCGGTCCTTGCCCGTTGCGGACAAGCAAGAAATTACCTTGCCTCCTTGCCCTCACAAGCGCAAGCCCCTCTGGGACCTTGATTGAATGCTTGCTGGGTCTGCTTCCCGGGTTCTGGCTACCATCATCTCCTAATCCTCCCACATCATCATCCAAAACTCTGGTGGTATCAGATACGATGGATTATAATATCATTGAGGATATGAAAAAGACTAGAGCGAATATCTCATTACATGAACTCAACAAACTTAAACATCAACAAAATTTTCTATTAAAAGAGTTAAATGCTACACCTATTGCTCCTCTACCAAGTGGTGTAGTAGCTAAAGTAGCTAAAGGGACTGGTAAGCCACCAGACAAAGTAGATGCAGCTGATACTGTTCTTATTGGAGAAAGATCAAATTCTCCGACACCTCCATTTCTGTTGACTTATGAAATCTACAATAAGAACTTACATAATTGTTTAATTGATTCTGGAGCATCCTCCAATATAATGCCTTCTTCAGTCTGTGCTAAATTGAATATTTAACCATAGAAGTCTGTTGTTCATATTGTATAATTAGATCGCTCTAAATTTCAATTTGTTGGATAAATAAATTCAGTTACTATCAGACTAGCTTCCGATCCTAGGATTGTCCAAAGAATTGATATTCTAATTGCAGATATTCCAGAATTCTATGGGTTGGTCTTAAGTAGAGACTGGTCTGCGAGACTTAATGGTTATATCTCAACCTATTATTCACATATGTGGCTTCCCTACAAAGGGAAACCCAATCAAATCAAAGTCGAACGAGAAAAACACATGACGCACACTTTAACTGAATTTGAAAAACCAAATGAATCTGTAGCTTTCAACAATAATATTCTTGGAGGTTATTTTGTCGAGTCTTTTCTTGGAAATTTTACTGCACCACAATCACCATTCTCTGTAAATACTTTTGTTTCTCAAATTGAAAATTTTTCGCAATCTGACTATTCTAGAATTGTAAATATTTCTGATTCTTTTGTAGATAAACCTATAGATATAACTTTATTTTGGTCATTATATTTTGATGGATCAAAATCTAATAATGGAGAAGGAGCAGGATGCATCCAAATTGATCCAAAAGGAGAGAAAACCATGTTATCATGTAGATTAGAATTTGAGTGCACTAATAATACTGCTGAATATGAAGCCTTGATTCAAGGGCTTTATAAGGCCATAGGGTTAAATGTAAAATACTTGAAAGTATATGGAGATTATGAAATTATCATGAGACAAGTAAGGAATACCATCCATTGTCTTTCAGGACATCTCAAACATTATCAAACCCTAGTACATGACCTTACCACTCAATTTCTAGCATTTAATATCTCTTCTATTCCCAGAAATCAAAACACATCAGTTGACTTGTTAGCTAATGTTGCGTCCAAACTCCTTCCTGTTGAAGATTGCAGTCCTGATAGATTTTCAGTAGAGTTGATTTTCTGCCCATCTGTCCCAGACAATATTAATAACTGGAGATTATTCTACCATGATGAAGATATTTTGAATTTCTTAACTTCTGAGAAATCATATGATGAATAAATTATTGATGAAGATGATCATGATCTGCAAATTACTTCAAGAAATAATGAAAATACGATTCCTAAATCTATCGTTAAACTTGAGGATCTTTATGATATTAAAGATAGATTCAAGAAAGTTGCTAATGCTAAACTTCAAATTTCAACTTTGAAGTTTGAATTAATCAATCTTGGCTCTGATTCTAAACCTCAGAATGTTAATCTAGGTCTCAATTTAACTCTAGAATAAAGATCTGCTTTTATTAAACTTCTGAGTAAATATAAAAATGTCTTCGCTTGGAGTTATGAGGATTTAAATACTTATGATACTTCTGTAATTCAACACACAATTCCAATGCTATCTAATGTTAAGCCTGTTCAACAGAAGTTAAGAAAGATTCATCTAAATCTTGAGGATCAAATCAAAACAGAACTCAATAAACTTTTGAAAGCCAAAATCATTTTTCCTGTAAGGCATTCCAATTGGGTTTCCAACATGGTACCTGTCAGGAAGAAAAATGGCGATATTAGAATCTGTATTGATCTCAGGAATTTAAACAAGGTATGTCAAAAAGAAAATTTTCCATTGCCAACCATGGAGCAAATTCTCCAAAAGGTAGTTGGTTCCGAACTCATGTCCTTCCTTGATGGATTTTCAGGGTATAATAAAATTCTAGTACATCCAGATGATAGGTTGAAAACCACTTTCAGAACCAAGTGGGGAACCTATGCTTATTAGAAAATGCCTTTTGGTTTAGTAAATGCAGGAGCTACTTTCCAGAGAGCTATGGACATAGAATTTAAGGGTCTGATTAATAGATCAGTTGTTATTTATCTTGATGACATAACAGTTTATTCAAAGAAGAGATCCAATCATCTACAAGATCCGAAACAAATATTTGAAAGATGTAGAAGATTTGGTATTTCCTTAAACCCAAAGAAATCCTTCTTTTCTCTCGATCAAGGAAAACTCTTAGGGTTTGTTGTGTCAAAATATGGTATATATATCGATCCTGACAAAGTTAAAGAAATTTCTGATATTTCTTTACCTCACAATAAAAATTTCATGCAATCATTTCTAGGTCAGATTAATTTTGTAAAAAGATTCATTCTAGATTTTTCTCAAATTGTTTTGCCTATGCAGAACATGATTAGAAAAAATTTGGTATTCAAATGGGGTTATAAAGAAAAATAAGCCTTTGATGTAATCAAGAAGGCAATCATTGATGCACCTGCATTAAATACTCCCAATTTTTCCAAAGATTTTATTCTGTATACTTTGGCAACCGAAACATCTTATGCTGCTATCTTAACATAGCTCAATGATCAACAAATTGAAGCACTGATTTCTTTCTTCAGCTCAAATCTGCAAGTAGCTGAGCTGAATTATTCTGATGTTGAAAAACAAGCTTTCGCTGTATTTAAATCAATCAAACATTTTAGGCCTTTTCTCTTAAAAACACACACAAATGTTATTGTTCCTTTCTCTGCAGTAAGAAAATTACTAATTCAAAGAGAAGTAGGAGAAAAAAGGGCTAATTGTGTGACAACTTTGCAAGAATATGATATTGACATTAAACTAGCAAAGATTGTTAGAGGACAAGGTTTTTGCAGATTATTAGCAGGAGCTCATAATATACCATAAAATCAAGATCTAGAGAATGTTGTTCAAGTAAGTCAGATAAGTGTTACAGATTCTAAATCTCAATATGCTGATCTGATATTTTACTTGAAAAATGGGTATGCTCCTTCTAATATCAGTTATAAAAATAAACGTGCTTTAAGATTGAAGGCTACTAAATATGAAATCATGATGATGTGTTATTCAAAAAAAATTATGATTCAATCCTATTAAGATGTCTTGAAAAGACTGAAGCAAAAAAGGTATTGTAGGAATTACATGATGGACCAGCAGGATGTCATTTTGGAGGTGATACCACAACCCAAAAAATTATCCATGCTGGGTATTATTGGCCTACCCTTTTTAAAGATGCACATGATTATGTGAGAAAATGCAAAATTTGCCAAACTCCGAGTGGAAGACAAAGGAAGCCAGCTTTTCCTTTGCAGCCAGTAAAAATTGAACAACTATTTGAGCAATGGGGGCTTGATATTATTGGTGATATTGTTCCTTATTCTTCCAAACATCACAAGTACATTCTCATTGCAACAGATTATTTAACAAAATGGGTAGAAGCAATTCCTCTAAAGGTAGCCAACTCTAATGCAATTATTGATTTCATCGATCAATTCATCATTACTAGGTTTGGTGTACCTAACGCTCTGGTATTTGATAATGCATCTTATTTTTCTGGTAATAGTGTAATGGAATTTGCAATTAAAAGAGGTTTTAAATTGAAATATTCAACAAAATATTATCCTCAAGGTAATGGTTTAGTTGAATCCACGAACAAAAATCTCATCAAAATCATTAAAAGGACTATTGATCAAAATCAAAATAATTGGCACAAGTCTTTAATCTTTGCATTATGGGCTAACCGTATTACTCTTAAAGCTTCTATTGGAACTTCACCTTTCAATTTAGTTTATGGTAAAGAAGCTGTGATACCATCAAATCTAGCTCTACCATCATTAGCCCTAGTGCAATTCATTGAAGAAAATCCTTCCTCATCCATTCAGTTGAGATTTGATCAAATCCTTAAATTAGAAGAAGATAGAGAAAAAGAAAGAGATATTCATGAGAAACATCAACAACTTGTAAAATATTCTTTTGATTCAAGTTCCACCGGCTCAAAAATTTTGTCAATTGGTGATCTTGTTCTGAAATGGGATAAAGCACATGATGAAAAAGGTAAGCATACCAAATTTCAGAAAATGTGGCTTGGACCATTTCAAATTGCTGAAAAGATAGGCTCATATACATTCATACTTCAAGATTTAACAGGAAAGAGAGAATCTCTTCCTGTAAATGGGCTTGTCTTAAAGAAATTCTTTTCATTAGGAGGTAACCCCTTCTTACTTGTACATATTCCTTTCTGCAATTTTTTATTTATTTTTGTAAATAAAGGTTGTTAATAGTCTTTAATTGACTTTTTACTATTTGAAAATTGTCTTGGAAAGAATTTTATAAATACTTATTTTGTGTAAATAAGAATTTTCAAGGAAATGATTACAATTTTGGATAGTTTAAAACAAAATGTTAAACTTTGAAAATTTGTTCAAAACATTTGCATGATATTTCAAAACCTTGAGGAAAATGTAAATCATTATAAGTTTCTTAAGCAGAGAGAGGTTATCTTTAAAAAGTAAAAACTTTTTCAAGCTTTAGTAAACAAAAAAAAACTCTAAAAATTGTCATCCATTTATTTTTAAGGATAAAACTATTTCACCCCATCCATTTTGGTTGTGATTTTTTAGAATGTAATTCTAAGAAATTATATGACAAAATGTAGGTATTAAGAGGTTTCATCATGAGCCTACTTACCATGATCATAAGAAGTAATAAAATTGACATTACCAATATTGCATACCAAAACAGGGTAATGGCTTATAAAAGTAAGACAAGGGGTCTCATCACGAGCCAGCTTGTTAAGTTTAATTACAACTAGTGAATGGCATTGTTAATAACTGGCTACCAAACCAAAACAATGGCTCTTAAATTTAAAAATAAATAAAATACAAAAAACATAAGATAATATGTCTTATGAATTTATTTTTAAAAAGTCATAATATTATTTGAATGGGATAATGGATAGTTAATGGTTAAAAAGTAACCCTGTCGAGACTATGAACGTTTGCTGGCAGCAGAGGCAATGCCTGTGACAGTAGAGTATATTACAAAAGCTAAACTTGAAGAAATCCATTTAATTTATTATTATCAACTAATCAAAGCTTGAGATAAACCCAAAAATGTTATTATCTTTGAGGAATTAGAAAGAAATTGTAAGTGATTTTTATTCTTTTTCATAGTTAGATTTTGTTTGAATTATCTTAAGATAAGTTTTTATTATCTTTAAAAAAAATTTACTTACTAAAAATATAGTGTTCATTTCATTTTTTCAGAGATAACTGTTTCTTCCAGTGAATCGCCAATTGTTGTACTGTACAACAACCCTCCCCATTTTTAAATTTTAGAATAAATCCCATTTAAAAATATGGTCCCCTTTTTTCTATCTTTCTTTCTAAGTAGAAATAAAAGATTCATTGATAAAAGGATACATATCACATTTTTATTTCAAAGTATACAACCTTTTAGAATAACTTTCCGATCTGATGAGTTATAAAGTCTTAATCATTATCAAACATATTATAAAGACTTTATACTTAATAATAATTAAAATGAACAGTAATCGCAATCGGAAAGTCGGAGAATTATTTAAAAGTTTGTTTTTGCTTTGTTTTTGTATAGCGCTCAATCACAATTGCATTTCGAATAAGTTTAAAGTGTTGTATCTCTTGTATATATTTTCTGATGCGATGCAATCCATCGTAATCACATTTCGGAAGAATTAAAACATTGCATTCTGTTGTTTTAAAACTCCGACGCGACGGATCATCTCTCATTGTAATCGCATTTTCGGAGAAAATATTAAATGGTTCATTTCATTTTAAATCTCCGATGCGATATTCACAATCGGGATTTGGTATAAGTCTTGTCTCATTTTCTTTTAAATGAATTGCGATGTGATTATCACTTAAATATTCTTTTATTATTATTCATCGTATTTCAAAGTTTTAAAAGGAAACATATCTATATTTATTTCGATATATGCAAAATCTCCAACTGTACGATAACATTAACTCATGAATCAAATGATAACAATGATTTGTTTTGTTATTGAATGCATCAGGGTGACTCCCTAGAGGGAATTTAAGTTTTAAACCACGGAAGTAATAAATACAAATTAATTAATAAACCCTTTGTATAACTGTTTTTTTTTCATTATTACGTTTTACCTCGGCTGAAAGTTTTTGTTTGTCGCAGAGCAATAGAGCATCCAATTTTTCTCTTCGCAGAGAAAGAGAAATACTCCCAAACACTGAAATTTCGAAGCGATTCAAAAAATCTAAAGCTACCATTGCTGCAAAAGCCCCTGTGATTACAATGTCGCCTAAAGAGAAACCAGCAAAACTTAAGCTGGTTACAGACACCTCCTGCCAAGGACTTGGGAAAATGTCATGGGAAAATGTTTACAATCTATTGGAAAAGGAAAACCCTAGAGTTGTGGAAGCTAAAGCCATAGTTCCTGATGAAGCCGATTCAGACTCTGATTCTGAAAGTCCTCTTGGTTCATTGGCAAACTCATTTCTACACAGAGTTGCTGCTCGGGCAAACATTTTCCCATATTATGATGTTATTAGATGGGTAATTGACAATGTGTCTATCAAAGACAGAACTTTTGTTTCTGCATCTGGAACAATCTTCGGGTCATTCAAACCAGAGGATTTCAAGGCAATGTACCACCTTCCTGACCCAAAAAAGATTTATAACAAGGAGTTTATCAAAGAATTCGCTGCAAACAATGAAAATCAGTCAGAACCAATCAGAGAATGGAGAAGGGCTCTTGAAAAACACAGGCATGAGGCATCAGGTATGTACTCCGTGGAGTCTCTATCGCCTCCATATTGTTATGTCGCAACTATGATGTGTAGATTGTTTGGTAATGATAATTCAGCCAAGTTTTCCATTCAAATGGTTCTGTTGATTCATGCTGCTCTTAATTCTAAAATAATGGATTGGGTTGTTATATTGTCTGATAATATAGCCAATAGAATCCTTGAGTACAGGAAAGACAAAAACTCTGGAAATTCCACTCCTTTTTACTTTTTTGCTTACATCCTAGATGCCCTATGTTTCAATTCAGAATTTCCCCTATTAGGATGGAAATGGACTCCTAAAGAACCTGTCCCGATTCATGTATATCATAAGTTCTTATGGAAGGGATATTTCAGAAGTCATGTTTATAGAGTTTTCCATGGTTTCCTTATTCCGATTTACCAAATCATTTTTTGCCAATTCCCTCCTAGACTTTCCGATAAAGCTAGAGTTGATTTGTCCTCTATTGGATATTGGTTCAGGGAGGAAAATTTCACTTATGTCAGAATTTTTGGAAGTATTGTAGAGCCACATATCCTTCCTTTATATGTTCTAGACAAGCTGTTAGCACAGGAAATTTCTTATCAGCTGACAGTAGAAGGTATTTCTAGGACTTTAAAGAACAACAAAAAGCTCATGTGGCCTACTTTTCCTTTCAAATGTGGTGACTATATTCTCAGAAATTTTGTTCATGCTGAGAAAGAAGTTGTTAAGTTAACTGATCTTAAACTTTCAACAATTCCTGGAAGGAAATATGATCCCAGGAAGGTGGCATATGATTTTACTACCTCTGTTTCAATTGCTCGGTTCGAACATGAACCAGATGTCTTTGATGATTTATTTGTTTCTGTAGATAATATGTCTCAAATTTTTTATTTGGCCAAGTCCAAATTTTAGCCTGAAGAAATGAATAAATTTTTATTACTTAGAAGTCAAAGGCTACTTAGAGTTCCCCTAGATCAGTTGAGGATTTCTGCACAGGGATGTGAAGCACAATAGAAGGATACAGGAAGTACATCCGACAAGGAAGTAACATGAGCTAATCCTGTTTTGGAGAAGAAAGATGATAGCAGCAGTCTTCGGCTCAAGCAGGAAAAGAGAGCACAGGTACTGATGCCCATGTGCATATTGAGAAAGGAAGCACAAAGAGTAAAAACACTGAATAGGCACCTAAAGATGATATAAACAATAATGCAGGTTCTCAACTTGGAGGACAAGAAGCTACTGAACTTATTGTTTCTCCTCATTTGCTGAGCCAATATGAACAATTTTCCCAACAAATAGGACAACAAAACATTTCCCAAGTTGATGATCCAAAAGACTAGGATGTAGAAATCATCCCTGAAAACCCCACTAATGAGATTATGTTAAAGATAGAAGAAATTCCTCCTTTGGATATATTTTACAGTCCCAAACATAGGGCTGTGGTGAGAAAATAAAGAAAAAGGAGGAGAACCGATCAAGATACACTTTTGGCATCACAGGGGGAATTTATGAATATTGTTTATAAAAATGCTAAGGTGGATCCATCTGAGGGTCTCACCAAATTGTCTCAGTATGCAAGTGCCTATAGTGCTGCCACTATAGATAAAGCCTCTGAAGTTACATAGTTGATGAAACAAAAGGATGTACAAATTGCCATTTTTGAAGAACAAGTTGCATAAAACCAACAAAAAATCATTCAGTTGGAACAACGATTATAGGATGAAGAGCTCAAGACTAAACAATTAGAAGAGCAGCTGGCTGTTGAAAAAGAGAAGATTGATCAGCAGACACTAGAAAAACAACAACAACTTAATCAGGAGATTGCAAAATTACAAACTCTTCTACAAAATGAGCAGACTCTGAAGATTGAACAAGAAAAGATGTTTCAATCTAAATTGGACAAATTCAAGAATTATCCCACTCTGGATCAATTCAAAAATGAAGCTTTGGAGACAAACAAATTATTGTCTCAACAATTAAATGAATTTTGTCTAAATATTACAGAAGAAGAGTCTTTATGTGAGCTAACATATTCCCTGATAGATGAAGGAGTCACTCTTAAGATTGAATTTGATGAAGCTAAAGAAAAGATCTCCGATTTTCTTTTATGGCAAGACTCAGAATCAGGGAGAAAAGTAGATCTTCCCAAAATTATGGAGAGACATAAAGAAATTGTTTTTGCAGAATGGGAACATTGCTTGATCAAAGCAGAAAGGGCCACGTCCAGAGCTAAGGGAATAATGAACAATGTAACACAGATGGTAAATGATAATTTATATGCAATCAATTTAATTGCAGATTGTATTCCTGACCAATTACCCAGAGTAAAAAAAACTGATCTTATATTGAAACAAGAGATCATTAATAAAAATCAGCAAATTGGCCAATTACAAGGAATGTCATGGGATTCAATGTGGACTTATCTCATCAAGCCACATAGTCAACAAACATCCATTAAATTTCTCTCAAATGCCATTGATTGCATCATTCCCAAGTTCTCCGATGCCACATATACAGGGTGGTTGCATTCAAAGCCTAGTCATCCTGAAGAAGTAAAGGAGATGCTCAAAATTTTCCAGCTTCGCACATCCACCTCAACTGATGATCAATGAGTCGATTTTCATCAAGCTCGCATTTATGTTTCAGATATTTTTTAATTTAGATAGATTATAGGAATAGTTTTAGTTATTTTTTGTTAGGTACCTATTTAAACCCCTTTCATGCATTTAGAAAAGGGTCTTGAATTTGTAATATTTTGACTTGGAGATTACATTTCTGTACTCCATTGACTCCTATATTTTTATAAAGGATCACATCTGGTGATTCTCTACAAAATTATCTTTAAGAATCGCATTTCTGTATCTTGGAGTTGATTTTACATTGAAGTTGCTGGATTTGAATATCGGATTGCATTGGGAAATATCGAGATGGATATGATATTTTTATCTATTCACTGTTAGTTTCTTTTGTTATGTGATATTCTCTTTTAAATTGTTATCGTTTATGTGTACTTGTTTCACAATATTTCTTTATACATATCATTTCTAAGTGTGTTAGAAATATTTATCTTTTATAGTATATGCAAGCGATATATTATGATGAATGAAATATGTTATTATAACTCTGTTTAATTTCTTAAATAGAGTTATCTTTATTTGTTACTGCACATTTCAAATAAACTGTAATACATTTTCATGGTTATTGGTTAATTGAAACAATTTAAAATTGTCTTCACATTTGATGCCCGGGTTAGTTTTAGAGTTATTTCATATGTATTTAAGTTAGATTAGATAGTTTTATTTCAGTCATTTAGTCCCATTTTCCCCATCCAATCATTCCATTACCAACCCATTTAAATTATTAGGAAAATGGTCCTATAAATCCAATCGGAGCCACCACACCAAACGGAAAAGGAGTTGTCCTAAGGTCCCGACCAGGTGGTTATCCCCTGATGTTTGATGCAGTAATTTTCAAGGCTTCAAAATGACTACAGATGTTACTCTCTAACATGATTAGAAATTTTAAAAAAAGGAAGAAGAAGAAGAAGAAGAAGGAGGCTGCATACAAGCAATAGAATCATTGCAGAAGACAAGTGATAGTCAATATCAGACAAGAAAGCATCATTCCAGGGGGAGAGCAGTCAATAAATTGTCATCAAAGAGCTAGAACAATGGAGTAGTGCATGGAACAGATCCTCAAGATCAGAGGAAATGAAAAGATAGAAACTACATTGGGAAATGTGCAACCCTTTGTCATTGATGTCAAAGGGGGAGGAAAAGCAAGCAAAAGAAGAAAGGGTCTTCTGAAAAGCAAGCAGAGGAAGTCCTGGAGGAAGAATTGGAGTATTGCCATCAATGCCAAAGGGGGAGACTATTGGAAATATTGTCATTGATGGAAAAGGAGCACAAAAGAGCAGCACCAAGACAAGGGAGCAGATCAGAATCAGATAAAATTGTTGCAGAGAAATAAATTGAAGTGGCAGAGGCTACAAGAGGTATTATTTGCTAGAGGATAAGACTAGACATTTTTGGGGACGAATGCTGGTGGAACAGATCAGAAATTTCCACTTGGGTTTACTGTAGTCGAGTTAACAGATGCAGTGTAAAAGGAGAAGGGTGTACTTGGAATGAGTACCAGAACCATAATTGATGATGCAGAGGAACTACATTAAAAATTGGATGTGGAACCATGAGCCAACGGTGAAAACAGAACAATGAAAGTGGTTTCGAAAACCACTAGAGGGTTTTCGCACCGCTTTTGGAGGTTACTTGGTTTTAAGTGAGATGGACATGATATAGTTAGGAGGGCGACGCGTGACATACTAAAACCACCTATTTCGCGTAGGTTCAAAAACATTATCAATCGGGCTAGTTGGCACGTGATAACGTGATGACCATTCGATCATTCTAGGATCAACGACGGAGACTCAACATTATTTGGCGTAACGAGATTGCGAGTTAAGAGGAGGAATGAGTGCGGTTAACGTTGATCTGGGATCAACGGTACCGTGGGGGCACAAACAGACTGATGGTTAACCCAAGGGGGTGCCTCCGCAGTTGACCCGCCCATCGGGCATTGACCGCAGATCGAAGGTTGTCATTCACTGTAGTAGCACAAGCCCGATGATCATTCTGTACTGATGAGTGCCTCTGCAGTGCCGTGAACTGGGACCCGCTTTCCTAAAGCACAAAATTACAGTCATGGACCAGCGCGATCAATGGATGATAATTAAGGGAGATTGATGGAAGATATTAAATTGAAATCGGGGCAGGAGGAATATCGCAATCAAGTGGAACCCGATCGCATATTGGACATTGCAAGCTCAAGAGAATAAGCGCTTGAGAATCGGGTTGAATTGCCGAAGCACGAAGTGTGATAATGAAGTGGCGATGTAAAGTTGCGATGCAATGTTGAGATGCGAAGGGACACGTGGTGGCACAACGCAATATCGCACATCGGTGATGTGAATTTCATTGCATACCGCGAAGTGGCGATGCAAAGTTGCAATGCGATGTGGTGATGCGAAGGGACCCGTGGCGGCACAGTGCAATATCGCACATCGGCGATGCAAAGTTCATCGCATACCACAAAGTGGCGATGCGATGCGATGTGAAGATGTGATGCGATGCGCTGTGATTGGTCACTGCGTTGTGGGACCCTTTAACCAAAGTTAAGTCCGCGCTAAGTGTTTTATGAAGAAAACCATGGAAGCGGAGATCGACTCAGGTTACAAAGGAAAGACCTAAAAACATGAAAAAGGACTCAGAGCATGTACAGAACAGTGTTAAGAGGTTGCGGCCGTTGAGAAAAGCAAATTGTTGAATGCTGCGGGAAAAGGAAGGAAGGTGACTAGGCATGGTCGGGCAAAAGGAGATATGATGGCACTATTAGAAGCGCAATAGAATGAGTCAAGTCAGACAAAAAGAGCAGTTACACAACAGAGCTAGAATATAACAACAAAAACTGAAAAGACAGTGACAACAGCAGAAAAGACAAATATATGATGAACCAAGAGCTGAAACGGCTGAATTGAAATATTATTGTATCTGTAAATGTAAATGATTTAATTATTGTTATTGTATGTGATGCAAAGGCAAGTCTCCGTAGGCAAAGAAAAACTCCAATTTAATTCTGAAATGAGTAAACAGTGTTGTAACCTCCTGAAATGATGAGCGAGAAAATGAGATGGTGGAAGCAAAAGAGTCAGGCCTGTTCACTTCATATTCCCTATAGAATGAAATCAGTCAGGAGTTATCTGTATAAGAGATGTAATATCAGTGGAAAGTGAGAGGTTAGAGAACTACAGAATGGATGAGAGAGGAAGAAGAATGTAAGAGAGCTGCAAGAGCTTAGAGAGTGCAAGAAGAAGAAGGAGCAGAGAGAGGAGTTGTGAAGATCTAGAGATGATATAAAGCAAATTTGAAGGCTAGAAGGACAACAGTAAAGAAGGAGAAAAACAGAGCTGATATCCAGGTAAATCAACATATGATTTTATTGTACAATGAGGAAGTTCATGCTTCCATATCAAGTTGTAGCTTGATAGATGTCCAGTTGTAGCTAGCTGAGGTAGGAGCCTCCTATAGGTTGTAGCCTGTAGAAAATAGATAGGATTTTGAGCTTCCTTGCAAGTTGTAGCTTGCAGAATTGAGGTAGTAGCCTCCTGTAGGTTGGAGCCTACAGAAAATCAGTGGTGAGAGGGAGTTGGAGCTTGCCTTTGCATCACAACAATAATAAGATGTGGTTTTCTCCCTTATGGGTTTCCACTTATATCTGTTGTCTATGTGCATGATGATTATGTGTTGATATTTTGTATTTAATCTGCTTATTACCTGCTGCTCACTTATTAAGATTTTTGTTCCATTGTATATTAAGTTGATCACAAAATGAAGATGTAAATAAGTGTAAAAGAAAGTTTTACAAGACCATGACTGCATTAAACTGATTCACCCCCCCTCTCAGTTTAACCAAGGGTTCAACACACCACTCCATGTTTCAACATTCCTTAGCATCAAATCTTTATGATCAACCAACTTATCATATCCAAGCGCTCATTAAAGTATATTTTTCAAACTTGGATGTGTCTAGTTATGATCTTGTTACGCAAATGAATGTATTGGAAATTCTCTTGTACTTAAGAGAATAACTTATTTTTCTATAATAGAGTAGGATAGAATAGAATAAATAAATAAATAAGGAGAATGAGTTCACTATAAGACTTGCATAATAATTTTGATTCAAACCCTCATGGATATTTCTTCAAATCATTGTTCAATACTCATTTGGAAGGATTTCATGGCAAAATGCAGCAAAAACAATCGTATTTTGGGTTACCATATAGGATCTTTTTAAAGCATGTTTTTAAACAAGGCAGCTCTTGAAATCTATTTTTTAAATCCATTTTCAAATTTTCAATTTGAATCACAAATCAAAAAGATATGATCAAAATAAACACTTGATCTCAAGATAAATTTTGAAAACATAGTTAGTACAACATTGATTCAAGGGGTTTAATGGAATTTTTTTTATACAATATGTATAGGGAATATATCCCTTGGAATATAGTTTCCAAATGAATTTGAATCACCTGAATTCGACATCATATGAAAATTTATTCTCAAAATACTAACTGCTTGTCGAAAAATCTACATGGTGACAATTTTAAGTCTTGACTGTTCATTGGAATATTTCACATACCATATCATCTTCTTTTAATAATATGTTTCTAAGGGAGATATATATTCAATTCTATTATATTTCACAATTTTAATCATCCCATTTGGAGGTGAAATGAAAACGTTATGCCACATTTAGTGATTGTTTGTCTTAAAATCACCATAGTGAAAGTTTGCCTCCTAGGTTTGTTCATCAACAATTTTGTGATATCGAAACTAAGGATTTTAAAAACCTATTTCTACTGGAAAGATAAAATTAATCTACTTTAATCTCCAAGTGGAATGACATATATTTTATCTTTAATATAAAAATTACGCTCTAAATAGTGACTATTGGTCTAGTCACAAATTCACAAGAAACTCTATCAAACATAATACTTCTCATCATTTTTAGCATATCATTTTAAACCATTTTGAAAAAAATTATACCAGAAGTATCCATATGAATTCAGTTCAAATTGGCCTTGGAATCACTCTAATTGGACATAAAATGAATATTGTCAGAACAAAATAATGCTAGGAGGTCTATGTTGGACACCATTCCTCAAGGGGTAAACAAATGCATTTTATTTGTATATCATACTTGAACTTGTTTTTCAAGAATTGATTATAATTATTTTACATATATATTGGAATAAGAGAGATTGTACACCTCTCTTCCTCCATCGTCTAATTTTGTATTGCAGGAAAGTGTTATGTTTTTTGTAGGTCACGAGAAGATTTAAAGGATGAAATTCATGTATGAAGGATTTTCAAAATCAATCTTTAAAATTTAATATATGAGAATATGAAATGAAAATATTAAAGTCAAAGAAAAGTGGAATTTAGAGGATGTTTATTTAATCCAAAGAAACTCAAAACTCTTGAAGCTTGCTTTCACTTGCTGACCAAAAACACCAAAAATCTTACAAGGTGAATGAAGATCGAGGCAAAAGACATGAAACTAATCATCAGAAGAATAATTCAAGTTCTGTACCATTAAAAGTCCCATCCATTTCCTAAGCAGCCTTTCAGAAGCCATATTTTTCATGATGTCATTCATCTACCATATTGTATTCTAAGTTCCATAATCATTCGTAATTGAAGTCCAGATCTATTATCTATCTATCCATCTACTCCTAGATCATGGATTAAACCTAGCTTAATTTCATAAGCTTTCCATACTTACCGACTCCATTACATCCTAATTCCATCTATAAAAGAAGCAAAAAAAGGTCAAAATAATAAAGGGGTTTGACTGTGAAAATCCATATTTCTAAGACAGTCGAAACCTGAATTCATATTGGAAAACTAAGTTACTTGGCTAATATGAATTCCAAAAAAAAATGGTTCTATTTCATTTCATTGTTTTAGATAGACTCGCTATTTTATTCTGACAATAAAATATGTCAGCTCATTCTTTGGAATCATCCAATTAAAATACTTGAGGACAAGTCTCAGAATAAGCAAGGGGGAAAAAGAGGAAAACAAGTGCATTTTTTTTTGCCTTATTAAACTCAATAAGGTTAGCAACTCAACATCCTTTTCATCTCAAGCATTGTTATCCTTCTTATCTCAACATGAAGACATTCAAGCACAAATACACTTAATATGGAATATATTTCAACTTCAACTTCAACATTCAAAGCTATATGTGATCACTTAAATCAACAGTTACAGAAGGGACCTGAACATGAGAAGAGTTTACATCACAAAGGGACCTGGATACTACATAACCTACTTCACAAAGGGACCTGAAGCTCAACATGAAAATCTATCACAAGGGACCTGCATACAAAGAGCAGCCAATTAGAAGAGCTATTTGAATATCATTCCATCTTAAAACAACTAAAGGAGCTATTTAAAATACACTTCTTTTTCAAGCATCAATCAAGGAAAGTAACGGAAATATTGTAAGTTACAAATTTATTTTTAATGCCTTTTGATTTTGAAATAAATTCTTGAATTAGGAGACTAATTAAACGTTGGTGCATAATAGGGTAAGCCTTCATCCCCTGCACATACCTAAACCTTTCTCTTTTCATAAATATTTTACCCTACCATCTATTAAAATCAAAGTTTCCTTTCCTACAAGACAATTCACTTTTTTTTACAAAAAGTCACATGTCTCTTTGCCTACAAAACAAAGTATTTTATGCAAAACAAGTCACATTAAAAAGCATGGGTTAGTGTTACAATAATGGAAACAAGATATGTTTTTAAATAAGGAGTTATTTTGCTATGAAAGACTATAGAATCATGATGTATTGACATGATCTAAAATTTCAAAAATACTCTATTTTATTTTGGTCCTTAAATGACCTTGAAATGGTCATTTCAAAAGCTATTTCAAAGAGTAATTATTACAAGGAACATATGGAAAATAATTAAGAAATGCATCGAGAGAAAGAATACATTAGACTTTGAAGAACAAGGAGATGAAATAAATCATTACTAGAGGGACCTTGAAAAGATCATTGTAATCATCAAAGAAAACAATGAGAATGTAGTCTAGATGATACATTATAAAAGGCTCATTTAATAAATGACATATAATATTCATAGAAATGGAATCGAATCCTTTAAAAAGACATTTGTATGAAATGGTTAAGTGATGGAGCATATAAATCAAAATGCATGCAATCATAATACGACACTGCAGTACTCATGCACCAAAAGAAATTATAAGGAAAATCGATTTTTGAAAATCAATGAGGATGTAAAGACAGTCATCTAAATTAAATATGATGAAAAAGGTGGTCATCAAAATCGACCAAAGGAAATAAACACAAGTGTTAAGTTGTCTAGTAAAATAAAATAAAATTAGAGGTTGCACCTACACTCAACACAACACAGTCAAACAATGTTCAAAACACTACATAACTCAGTTCAGGAGCGTGTCCATTCACCAACGAAAAAGCCTAGAGAGGCAATGAAGGTTCAGAAAAAGTGTAGAAGAAATACTAGTGCAACGGCTGAGAAACAGAAAGAGAAATGAAGGCTCATAGATGGAGAAATGAAACACAGTGCTATGGCTAGAAAGCTCAGGTAGCAAGCGTAAAACCCAAAATTGAAATCAATTTTATAAGCGTAGTCAAGGACGAAATCGATACAAGAAATTAAGTGTGAAAATTTCTAGGGTATGTAGTGTTGAGTAAATATTGAACATTTCCGTGAAAAACGTTGAGATTCATTAATTAGAACTCTAAAATTGACCTGTAAGATAAAAATCCCCTAAATCACGTGAAAATTCTTAGTGTTTGAGTTGGTTTAGGAGTGAAATTCATTCAATTGTTTTTCTTTTAAATGGTTGTCAGCGTAGATATCAGATCTAAGTTTAAAGAGCATCGTTGGCAACCTAAACTCCAATCTGAGACTCCAAGCTACATCATTGACAGCATAAAATTCAAGCTCTTAAGGTTATGAACAGAGTGTGAGCCCAAAATAGAACTCAAGCTGAATTTTTGGTGAGCGAATTCGATGTTAAGGTTGTGAAATGTATGAGTGCTGGGGTTAAACCATTGGTGGAAAAAATAAATCGTAATTTCCAAGAGCAAAAGGCTGTAAGTTGCATAATATTTTCCAGAAATTAATTTCAAAATATAGAGCTTTATCTTTGTGAGTAAAAAATAGTTACATAGTTGGTATTTCAGCCCTAAAATTCGATACTCTAGCTCAGGGGTTTCTCCTCATCTTCGTGGGTATTCGACAGTCAGATACTTCTCCTGGTCCTTATAAACAAAATTCAGGTCAGAGTCCTGTTGAGTAACACCTCTGTGTTATTAAAAATATAAAAAAATCTTCGAATACATCTACAAGATGAATCTTTCTTCAGACCATGAAAGTAATTTGTCTGTTATTTAAAACTGCAAATGAAATTCTACTCTTTAAAACATAGTCATTACCTTTTCCCTGAGATTATTCACTGTTGAAGGTTATTTAAATTGGTACAAAGGCCAAAACTAGAAATAACAAAGCCATCCAAACTTCAGTATGAAAGCATAATTGAGTCCACGTGATTTCAAATTGAAAATTGGAATAAGGAGACTATAGAGAAACTCTATCAAGTAGGATTATTAGATTTTCTTAAGAAATTTAACAGGTATAATTCAAAAGTGACGGAGATGTTTGTGTCTAACTATGATAATCAGAAAATCATGGTAGGAGGCATTCTTGTTCCAATCGCACCAGAGTACCTTTCTCAAGCCACAAATCTATTAATGACAGGGGAAGAATATTATAAAGGGAAACATTTTAAAGAGAAGGGATGTAACTACTTTTTAGAAAAGCAAAGAAAAGGAATATTTGACAAAACCAAAGGGATTCCAAGGGAATGGTTGGGAGAACCATGGGAAGAACTGGTTCTTATTATTTAGAAATACTTCACTTTTGATGGGAGGTATAGCAAGTACATCTATATCATATCAAATTCCTCTAGCATATAAAAGGTAACTAAAATTATGGAAAGACATCTCAAGAAATAAAATGAAATGTACAAGGAGAAATATAACAAGGTTGTTAAAGAAAACAAGAGGTTGAATAAGAAACTAGAAACACATAACATCCTCATTTCAAAACAACCATACAATGTGTTACACTACAAGGAAAATACCCTCTAGCAGAGGTTATAAAGGAGGTTTTTAGTGTTATAAAATTGGCCAAAATTGTCAAAAAAACATTTGCTACAACATCCATTTATGGTTACGGAGGTTTTGGCGGAGCTTTTAACGGAAATTCAACACAACTAAAAAAAAATGGGTGGTCGGAGGTTATTACAGATGTTTCTTTCATCGGTGCGCTACTCTGCCTTTAACACATTGGTGTGTACATGCCAACGGTGCCCCGAGGCTATCTCAGTCTAACGCACCAGGATGTTTAGGTGTAAAACTGCACCGGGCATAGTGTTGGTCATACAACGCATGGGGCCATTCTAATTGGTCTTGGGATTTGTACGGTGCCCATAGGTCGTATCAACGCACCGATGCGCCGTATCACAAAAAGGGACCTATATTTATAATTGGTATCGGTATTCGTGCAGTGCCCATAGATCGTAATAATGCACCAGTGCTTATACATACATAAACACCTCGGTGCGCCGTATCACACAAACGCACCGATATTGATAACTGGTATCGATATTTTTGCGGTTCCTATAGATCGTAAAACAACACTGGTGTGTATAGACACATAAACGCACTAGTGTACAATTACTAACACACACCGATTTTCATGTTGTATTTTTTAGAAACATCGACCTGTGACAATCCAATTATTGTGATTGTTTTAAATTCATTATTCATCAAAATTCGACACATCTTATAACAATATTCATATTAATTACATTTTTATTAATGCATTTGAATGTGTTGTTTGGATTAATTTGTTATATCATATCAGAATTATTGTGGTTTTTTTAAATTCATTATTCATCAAAATTCGACACATATATATCTTATAACAATATTCACATGAATTAAATTTTTATTAGTGAATTTGAGAACGACAATGGAGAACGCAATAGAATAAATTAAAACATATTTTATGATTATATATATATATATATATATATATATATATATATATATATATAAGACAATCTTTATCATACAAAATGGGACAATTATTCGTATCCCTTTGTCTTTCAATTGGGACACTATGTCCATTACATTAAACAAAATGTCTGATTTCACAGACATATTTCAAAAAATAAAACGCCTTGCTTTGATATCCAAACATAGTGATCATCATTCTTCACTTGAACTGTTGTCACTTTGCTAGAGCTACTTCCACGACTTGGGTTATTTTCAGGAATGTTTTGTTCGCGACGTTGATTGTTTTCTTCTTCTTCACGTTCCATCTACAAACATAAAAATAAACTGAAATGAGTGTATATACATTGGTGAGAATAATGAAAATTGCAATATTAAATAATATACATCAATGTAAATCGAAAAGAAAAATGACGTACCATAGTAACAATTGACTCATAAATTATACACATTTTTTCAAAACCATGTACCATGCCATCTTTCAAAATTTCATCTGTTGGCGTAGTTTCATACTTTGTTTCCTGCAAGTTTTATACCCCATAACAAATCATATATTTAATATAAAATATGTTTTTGTTCTATTAGTTATAGACGGAGCTAAGTAAAACAAGATCGATAGATGCTTACAAATTCCACAATTAAATTTTGATATGCCAACATATACTCCAACCCATATTTAACCCAATTTCAATCAATTCATCTGATGGTTCTTCTTTGTATGTTAGCACTTGTTTGAAGACATTCAAGGATGATTTTATAAAACAACTTAAAAAATACAAAAATGAAATCTAGTTAAGTTGTTATAAGGAAGTAACAATTACTCACAAACTTCGAGATCAACCATTTTCTTCCTTGTCGTCCTATTTTATGTGCTGAATGGGTTCCATTTTCTTTTCTTTTCTGCAAGAAAATTCTTGAAAATTAATATTTAATGCTAAATTGTTTATTTATTGTACCTAATGATCGAAAAATTCAATGATTACATATTACATTTGAAGCACGTTGTTGTTGTTGGAAAGAACGTCTACATTCATTCCACTAGATCCCTCAAACTTTTGTAAAAGCTTTTCCCCTTTCGCTAACTTCCAGCACCACTCCAGATGAACTAAGGAGCAATTGATTTTCATTATCATGTTCTATTTTTTTTCTTTTCTTAGTACAACATTCCTTTTCTGAGTTGTTGGTCCTTGTACAACATTAAACAGATGTGAATTAATAGACTATTTGACACATGCTATCTAATAATTTTAAGTATATTATTAATGATAATTCAAAAAAGAAACTCATATTGGATCGATAGTATTTTTTCATTCACCTGATCCATCATTTTGCAATTTTTCCATTAAACTTTTACGTTCTTCTGGTCCTAGATCAAAAATAATCATATCGAGCTTCGTCATTTTGTGTCTCTGCATGATACACAGTAAACAATACATATTAGTTAAACTTACATATAGTTCAAAAATAATATTTTTTATAAAGAATTTACAAAGAACTTGTCTTTTTTGCTTTTCTTGATGTGTTAACAGTATTTTTGTTACTTGATCTCTTGTTAGGCATTTCTTTATCAATATGAAACCTGTACCATATCATTCATTAATATATTTATAAATAAATTCTCAACTTTTCAGGTAGAAAATAAATCTCGAGGTACCGATGCACCTTTCACGAGGTCCACACCACCGCCAGTGCATGGGGATATTAACAACGTACCGCAAAATAGTATAATACACCGTACGGTGCATTGGGTATTATAAACGCACCACAATAAACAATGTAATAGACCTAACGGTGCGTGGGGTATTATAAATGCACCGCAAAAATGGTGCAATACACCGTACGATGCTTTCCTAGTTAAATAGAGCACCGGTGCCCTATTTCAGATTTGGCGCACGGATTTAGAAAAAAAAAATTCATTTTTTTTACCATGATACTTTCGTGGTGTGCTTTATAATACAAAGCACCGGTGCGGTATAGTACGCAGGGTGCACCGATAAAGAAAATTAAAATTTTCAAAAATTCACGCAATGGCCAAATGGATTAAGATCCAACTATGCAAATCATCCCATGGGTTGGACGTTAATCTAAAATGAAAAACCCTAATTCTGAAATCATAGAAACAGGGAGAAGAAAGGGAAAAAACAAAAAAATTAAGGGTTTAGGGTAAAAATGGATAAAACTGCAGAAGAAAGTAAAAAACTGCAGAAAAAAAGTAAAAAAAATAACCAAATTTAATGATGAGATGGTTTCAAATTCTATGATACAGGGTTTGAATCACCAGAGGTTTGGTTTCTGATTGTCTGAATACTTTTTTTCGAACATATTTCGTTGCTCCATTGTGCCCTCCTGCTCTCTTGCTTCAGGTTTGTCTCCTGCAAATATCTAGCTGAAAATTTTAGCAAAAATAGTGAAATAATGAAAAGTGTTTAGTATTTAAAGATTTATTTTATGAAATTAGATTTTCGAAAATATTTGGACACCCATTTTTCAAAATTCCGTTTTTTTTTTCACTTAAAGAAAATAGAGTTGCGTTATTTTATTTGCGTTTATTCGTTACCGGTGCGGAAGAGTTGTGACGCACCGGTGCGTCTTATTTATATGACGCACCAGTGCATGCTAGGAATATAAGCACACCGGACTGTATAAAGTTCTTTTTTTTTGTATGTAAGATCATAATAAAATAAGGATAATTATAAAGTACATGAATTTATTTTCATTATTTTCTAAACTTTATTATGTTAAAAAATTCGTATTACTCTAGATTTGTTATTTTACAATTATTTGCAAATATACAAATTTAAATATTTTAATATAATCATTTCACATTAATATAATTAAAATTTTCACATTAATAGAATTAAAATTTTACAAATATTTTACATACAATTACAATTACAATTTTACATTAATTTCACATACATTAATTACGATTAGAATTAGAATTTTAATTTTAATTTTACATACAATTACATTTACAGTTTTACCTAGAATTACATTTACAATTACAATTACAATTTTACAAATATTTTACATACAATTCAATTAAAATTACAATTACAAATACAATTACAAGTTTAAAATTTTACATACAATTACATTTACAATTTTACATAGAATTACATTTACAATTATAATTACAATTTTACAAATATTTTACATACAATTCAATTAAAATTACAATTCCAAATACAATTAAAATTTTAGAATTTTATATACAATTACATTTACAATTACAATTACGATTTTATAAATATTTACATACAATTCAATTAAAATTACAATTACAAATACAATTACAATTTTAGAATTTTACATACAATTACAATTTTACAATTTTTCATTGATACAATTACAATCATTTTACAATTAAATATTAAATATTACAATTACAATTACAATTTTACATTAATAAATATTTTACATACAAATACAGTTTAAATTACAATAAGTACAAATACAATTTTACAATTTTACATACAATTAAAATTTAAATTACAATTACAATCACGACATAATATTTAATAAATATCATGGTCATTTAATATTAAATTAATTAATTAACATCATCACGATCATGATAACCATCGTACAAACATCATATTCGACTAATAAACACATTCAAACATTAAATTAACATTAAATATTAAGATAATCATAACAAAAACATCAAATATACATCTCAATATGTCAAATAACTCATGCTATCACATATACACATCTATCTGCAAACTAAACATTAAATGAACATATCTAACATGACCTAACAATATGCGCCACATCATGATGATCACCATCATGAAAATTAAGTACAACTGCAACATGAACATAAAATACATGGACCATATATATATATATATATATATATATATATAACTGAATAATGTTAAAAATATACAACTGTAATATAAATGTCATGGATCAGGTGCTGGTGGTAGTATAACAACATCAATAGCAGTACTACAAGTGGATGCCTGCTCAGTAAAGTTGGGTGCATCCTCGACAATCGATGGTCGAGCCTGCTCATGATCATGATCACTAGTATTGATGGATGAATCCGCTGGTGGTAGTACAACATCAATATGAGCAGTAGTAGTGGAGGTTTGCTCAGTCAATAGTGCAGCCTCAGTGGTCGATGGTCCAACCTGCTCATGATCATCATGACTAGTACGTTTGATGGATTTAGCTGCAAGCTGCTGACTGGACATAGTCGATGGTCCAGCCTCATCTCCATGATGACTGTCAGATGCTGCCAGTGGAGTGTCATGCTCATCAGGCGCGCCGCGAGGTGAACGATAATGAGATGCATGTGATTCACTGCTCACGGACTCATGTCCATCACGTGTCACGGATCAACTACGCCTATAGCTACAGACAATCCTCCTGAGTCGCGTAACAGTTGTCGTAGCTCCTACGACATGCCGCATCAGGCCATACATGTCACGTGGCATGCCTCTCCACATCCATAATAGCCTATCGTCGGCATGTATGTCTCTGTAATGAGTGGGTCTGATGCCCACATCAAAAATCAATGCACAGATTTGGTTGGCCAACTCCATCCTATATTTGGTCTCATGTCGACCACGCCCAGCAAAAGGCGGCACCGGTGCACCATGAGGAGTAGGAGCATGTCTCTTTGCTACACCGGCCTCATCCTCATCATGGTCATGCTTGACATCAGCCATATCCTGATCGTCATCATTAGGATCCACACCTGGATCATGTGGTGGACCCGGCATCTCCTCGTCATCGAAAGAGCCAATGTTTGCAAAATATATACAATTACACAACAATAATTAGACAATTTCATTGCACAATTTAATAAAAACAAGTTAATTAAGAACATGTTAGAATAAATATAAATAAAACAGTAATATTACCTCTATCATCTGGCGGCGCATCAGCTGTGAAGAGGATGTTGGGACACCCTCGCCAATCTAAGCCAGCATAAGGACATGGGACCATAATGAAGGGACACAACCTATCAACACTGGCTTTTAAGTCTAGTGAATCATGTGATATCCTAGCTGGAAACAAAGTGTCTCCCCTCTTGGGCATCATCTGCCCTCACATGTGCATCCGAGCCTCAAACATCGGCCTGCGAGGCTGTCAAACAAAACTAGGTCTCATCTCTGGAAACCTCTCAAAAAATAAACAAAACAGCTCTGAAGAAAAAGGGAAGTTAACCCTCCCTTGTGCATGAGCACAACATCTATCTAAGGTCGTACAAAACTGCCGCAAAAAAATGGCAGATCACTTGACAAGTCATGGCTATTGTACTAAAGAATCAACATAGTATAAAAGCGAGCAACTAATGCATTTCCCGTCACTGGTGTTGTGCGAAATGGTCGAAATGATAAGGGAGAGGCACTACACGTCCTATCTACCAAAAGCACCTATATGTAACTAACCTCCAAGTACCTGAAACTTTGAAGGAGACATTACATGTGCTCCAATGTATCTCTGGGAGTAAACTAACTGACTCCCTACCACACAACTAGCTGGCACGTCTGGGAATGAGGGAAAATCCACCCCTCTCATCGATAGTCCTATAATAAAATAAATATCCTCCTTGGTGGGTGTGTACCACTAGTCAGGACCAACCTGGAAATCCTGTCAGTGGGCATTCCACCTCCGGATAAGATATCTCAAAAACACACTGTGCGCCTTTAGGGAAGTACCCTCCTCATAGAACTTGAGGAGGCCTACCTACCTAAAGATCTCCTGGGTATATGCAGAAATAGGGCGAGGGTATGCATCTCTCTCCCTCTCTCGGGCCTCCCATTGGTGAATCATGTCATATTGTTCAGCCTGTTGTTGTTGTCGTTCTTCCTCTTCTCTCTGAATCATTGCCATATTAAATAATTTTTTTATTAAAAAAGACATGTATTTAGGAATAAACATAAAATTCGGTGCGCCATAAAAACAGTCACGCACTGGTCATGGTGTGTTTTAAGAATGTAGAGCACTGGTCCCAGTGCCCCAAATAAAATACAACGCACCGGCCTCGGTGTAGCTGTCTTTTTTTGAAGCACCGTTAACTTCATCAAAGTTCAGAATAGCGGTGCGCTGACTGAAATATACGCCCCGACGTGTATAGTCGTGTCAGCACACCGACTTCATGACAATTACATAGCTGACGATGTGCTCTTTTACTCGGCTGCACCGTTGACCCTCTCGGAATCTAGAATGCGGTGCGGTGACATACAACGGGGCGGATAATTCCGTCAACACATCGTACTGTAATTCCTGTGGTCAACTGTGTGCTTGGATAAATGAGAGCACCGCCTTTTATTTTATTTTTTTTATTTTAAAATTATTCGGGGCGCCTTTCGGTACTGCCCTGGAAATGATGCGGATACCATTGGCACCGGGGGCGGTGCAGCCTGAAAATTTTATAGGCAGCACCGCTATCCGGTGTGAGCCGAACAGCTCCGGCACACCGCGCGAAAAAAATAAATAAATAAATAAATTAAAAATATATATATATATATATATATATAATGGTTATTTTAAGGTTATTTCAATTTCTAATCCGCTAAAAAGCTTAATTATGGAAAAACTAGAAAAATACCTGTATATTTCACCGTTGAGGAGGCATATTGGTTGTAAACTTTGAAAAAGAAAATTTTCCCACCATTTCTCAAAATGCAAGATGGAGATTTGTAGCTAATGCAAAGCAGTAGTGCATACAATGGCTGCAATGAGAGCACCGATGTCAGGGCGGCTCAGACAAGGGGAAATGGAACCAGTGCTTGAGATCTTTGGAGCACTGAGGAAAGTGAAAAATGAAGTGCTTTGGCTGTAAATTTTTTTTATTTAACCCTGTTCTGGTGCGCGGGGTTTTATGGGTGCACCAGTACGCTTACCTACAACCGCACCGGGCTGTGTCAAATTTGGCACATTTTTTATAATGCACTGGGGCGGTTCTCTAACACCGCACCGGGATGTTTCAGTTTCAACGCGAAATGTTGATGATTCACCGTGGCGGAATATCCGTAAAGAAACGGTGCGGAATAGTCGTAAAGCACCGATTTTTTGGCCTTAATTTTTTTTTTATGTAATGATATTCCGGTGCGTGCGGTTTATCGACACACCAGTGCTCTTGGATAAGAACACACCAGCGCATTTTTGTTTTGGCGCAGTGTTTTATGATGCACCGGCGTAGAAGAGTGGTGAAGCACTAGTGTGTTACAGTAATAGGAGGCCCCGGATGTGTGTATACGTCGCACAAGCTGTCCGATGTGCCAATGTCTCGTGCGCACCAGTGTGTTCTATGGTAGGGCGCGCACCGGTAATTGAGAGCTCAGGAGCACTGGAAAACTGAAAAATCCAGGTTATTTTGCCGTAATTTTTTTTTTTAATTTAACCCTTTACCGTTGCGTGTTGTTTATAGGTGCACCGATTCTGTTTCTTACAAACGCACTGGTTGGTTTGTTTTTTTGCGCGATGTATTATGATGCACTGGTGCGGTTTCTTTCTACCGCACCGGGTGGTTTCAGTTTTGGTGCAGTGTTTTATAATGCACTGGCGCGGAATATCTGTGACACACTGGTGCTATATAATAATAAGACGCACCAGGCGGGTGTGTACAGAGTGCACGGTGTTCGGTGTGCCAATGTTTTGTTCCGCACTAGTGCGTTCTTGGTTCCAAAGCACCGGGGCGATGTGTAATGATAAGCGCACCGAGAGGAAACCATCCACAAAACCCTCCGCCCGCAAACCTCCTCTAGTAACCTCTGCTAGAAACGGATGTATGGGGTATTTTTCTATGGGGTTCCTCAAAAAAATCTGCTAGAGGGTCTTTTCCTTGTAGTGTTAAAAGAGAATAAACACTGGAAATACAAATATGAGAAACATAAGGTAAAGAGTGCAATCTACAAGGGTGGAGAAAAAGGACAAGAAAGGAATTGATATAATTTTGCAAGAAGCTCAGATAGAAGCTTCTACATCAGGGGTCATATACACAGGTAGAACAGTAGGGATATCAACATGGAGAGGCTGGATATCCAAGAGAAAAAGACAAGCATGAGGACATGGTTTTGGATCAACAAGGGGGAGATGTTAGCCCTCAATTTTGACCATTTTTCACTATGCATATTCCACCTTTCTATGATCCCTTACAAACATATCATGATCATGTTTTTCATATTTTTGCCTATTTTTTTCACTTTAAGGTAAAATAATTATGTCTTTTAATTTTTAGAATTTTTAGTAAAAATTGGGTATTAAAAATTATTTTTGGCAGAAATAGAATTTCCCATAATAGCTCCATTGAAGTCGTCTGTGCAAGATAGTTGGGAACAAACTAAAGATAGATTTTAGAATTACAAGAAACAAGCATGGATAGACTCCTATTTTCACACTCCAAATGATTCAGAGCAGTCTCAGTTAAAGCTGGTCTAACTTGACCAGTCACTCAGAAAATCCCCTGATTTAGGGGCAGTTTTGTGATTTTGTGGAATCTTCCCATATTTTTTGCAAAAAAGAGATGAGTTTGACCCTATTAGGTGGAATATGACTCTTCTTGGTTTTTATAGCCATTATAGTTGATTTTTTTACACTTTTAGCCTATTTTAGCACAACTACTCAACTATGAACATATTATTATTATCATTGTGATTACTCTCTTTCTAAATACATTTGCAGACTTACTCTATATTTATTATGCATCATTGTTGTGGTATTTGAATGGTGAAGTTTTGTAGCTAATTGTCTTAGAGGTGTACCAAGAAAAGGTGTAGGGCCCCCATTCTAAGCTAAGTACACTATTTTGTTCATTGATGTGTATAATTGTAAATAAGTATCATTTTAGTTTTCTATATATTTCTATCATAATTTCTTGTGAATATTTTCTATATAAACTTATCAGTATGTCATGACCATTCCGATTTTGGAATTTATCTCCTTTTAGTGACTAGTTTGGATAAGGAAGGACAACCAAGGTCTCCAATTTGGAGCCTCTTTCTTGTGAACTAAGAATTGAATTGGAATTGCTATTTATGCATTCATCCTTTCTTACTTTCTTAAATCGATTTCTTTCAATAAATCAAGTGTTATGCTTTATGGTGAACTTGGTTTTGTTGAAATATAAATCAATAGGAAGGACAACTGAGATCTCTAAGACAAGAACCTATTCCTTGTTGACTATGATTCAAATAAAATCACTATTCACTTGTTCATGCTTATAGATCAGAATTTATATTATTTATTTACAATCAATAGTTTATATTTGTAATATGCATTTCCATTATTTTCGTCTAGTTAAATCAAAGATCCATGTACCTTTATGTGCTTCTAAGTTTACCAACCCATATTGATAATTAAAACATATGCTCTAATTCAACTCCATAAATTAGACTGACATGCCTAATAATACCTGATCAAGAGGAGCAATATCACATAATACCTCATCCATGAAGGGCTTTATGTTGTAGGAAAGGTGACACTATTGGCTGATACAGAGATATTGTCCTTGGTGAAGCCACCTGATGGTGTACAGTTGTGGGTGTGTTATGGTGGGCAGGCCCAGCCGCATCACGACCTATGCTGAAATGAGGTTATTTTTTCTCCCGCTATCGACAATGAACTGCAGCGGGGAACCCTTCACCCACATGTGGGAATGGAAGAGGTGCTCCCCCTGCTCTGGATCTTCGGGTTCCTTCTTTTGGATCTTGGTGGTGGAAACAGTGGCATTGGGCTCTGCATCGATAATTGGCCTCTCTTTGTCATTCCCCTTGTCGGGTTTGGACTTAGAGTTGGAACATGCATCTGATTCGGAAGCCTTCAACTTGGCCACTAGGCTCTGCTTGTCCCAACACTCAATGGTGTTGTGAGTGGAGCTCTTATAGAACTCACACCACTTTTTGGTGTCCTTATTTGGCTTTGCGATGTTGTTCTTCGCTTACGACTTTGATGGGTTGTTCTAGGTTGCCCCACCTTGGCTTTGTCCCTCCGTTCTGTGGTTTGGGGGAACCTTTCCCTTGATTTTTATTCGCATATCCAAAGTCCCACTTCTTCTGTTTGAATTTTTTCTCAATCTTGGTAGCATACCTGTATGTTATAACAAGCGAGGAGATGTTAAGGAAATCCATTTCCTCTTGAATGTATTTGTGTAGAAAATTGTGGTACTTGAGCAATAAATGTTTCTCTGAATCTCTGATAGCCAAATTTTTGCGCAAGGTATGGAACAGATTCATCAGCTCATGCACATCTTGATATCTTTGCTACTGTAGCATAGTCCATTGTATTTACTTTTCCTCATAGCTCTCGACGGGATAATATTGTTCCTTAATGGTGTCTCAGTAATAATTCCAAGTGGGTGCGTCTAAGAACAGGGAGGTTTCCCTCTCATCCTTTTACTCACAGTAGGTTTCCCACCAGTCCTTGACATGAGGGGCGACCTTGAGGAGTGAAAAAGTAATATTTTCCCTATTTGAAAAGTCATGAACTGATAAATATCCTTCTAATAGATTCATCCATCTATCTACGGTGTGTGCATCTATGTGGCCCTCAAATATGGGAATGTCAAAGTTTAATTGTACCTTAAAAGGAGTGGCTCCTCCAAATTAGATGTAAGATGAAGGTGCGCCACCGGTGGGCAGTCGTTCAAGGATCTGGGAAAATGTATACATCATCATGTTCCTTTGTTTCTCAAGGCCCTCCTCAAGCAATATTTTGATAGGATCTCCTTCACCCTTGTCTTTATTTTCTTCCGGCATTGGAGGTCATTAGGGTTTACGAGGTTGATCTTGCAAAGGTTCAACCAAATCGAGCCCTAACTCCTTATACCCCGACCTCATTCGGAAAATGCAAAGAAAGATAGAGAAAGATAATACCGCTCTGATACCACTGATACAGACTTATACAAGAACGCAAAAAAATACATAAATAAACATAAACATAGAGATGCATCATGAATAACACTTCATTTCATTAATATCAAATAATAAAAAATGCTTACAGACAAAATGGAAAATAAACTAGCTCGAGCGATGGTAGTTTATCTCTGAGAAGAGATGTGGTGGCTACATGCCTCTAAATTGTGTTACAATGAGGCTCAAGGGAATTTTTATTATTGAACAACATGGGAAAACCCTAAACAACTAAAATCCTAACCCCAGGAGATGGAACGCCAAGATTTTGTGGGCCCCTTTGGGGTTATTTAGGTAGCCAACTTTCCAGGGTCACAACTTGGTCATATTATCTTTGTTTGGCATGTATGATATATCTTCGAAAATATCTCTTCAAGTACTACATGTTTCGCAGCAGGCCCATACCCATGGATATGAGCAGGACCATACCCATGGATATGGGCCTACATCGGACCTCAAAAAAACGTCATTTAGGGGGTCAAAACTGCTCTAGAAGTTTAGGACCTAAAAAACTCCTAAAAATAGTGAATGTTTCTATAAATAATGAAACTGATGAAACCGACTGGAGGTCTAGGTGGAATAGGTGGATGGCCACAAATATCCATCTGGATCATCCATTACCTTTTTTCATAAGCAACATGAAACCATCAAAGGATCAACACATGAGAACGAAACCTATGACAAGAAGATCATCAGTAGCAGCTTCAGAACCACCAAAGGCAGCTTCAAAAGTCATACTGCCAGCCTCCACAACTACATAAACATCCTACATATAATAAAGACTCTCATGGTAAGGCACAAGTATGCAACTCTTTAACCTCACCCTTCGAATTTATTCTAGCTTAATACAAAATCAAAAGTGTGAGAATGAAAGGCTTTTTATAGCAAAAATGAGTAGCAAACAACCTTGGTCTTATCTAGCTAATAACTTTACCTTTCTACCAACACACCCACATGTGTGGGAGAGGAACAAGATAAATTTGAAGAGGACTAGAGAAAGTGGGTTGGAGGATAAGGAGTGTGAAACGGTAAGAGAAGGCCAACTCAGTTAACTCAATTTAATTTGAGTTTATTTTGCATGCAACGAAAAAGAGAGAAAAACTTGAAAAAAGAATAAAAGAATAGAAAAATAAGAATAAAAGAATAAAAATTTGGACGCACAACCTCTTGGAATGCAAGTAATAGTTGCTAGAGGATTCAATTTAGTTGCTACAGGAGAAATAGAGCTACTATAGGAAGTTTCTACAGGAAGAAACATATTTGCTACAGGAAGAACAAATTTTCTACAGGAGGCTAATAGAGTGCTACAGGAAGGAAAATTTCACCCAAAGTAGACACTAGAGACTTGATAAGTAAGGATATATTAAAAGGTAAATTAAGGTTGTAATTTTTCTTTCCTCAACCTTGAAACAAGACTTCCAAAAACTCCTTCTGCTACAACAACCTCCATTGCATAAGAACCTATAGTGTTTGAAAAAGTGCTGCAAGAAAGTCACAGGTTGCTACAGGAAGCTTAGTAGTGGACATAATTACCCTCAAAACCTAAGAAGGATGAAAGAATAATGAGGGAAAGGGTAAGTACAAAATTTCCCCTCAAATACTTTCCATGAAAACCCTTAAAACTCTCTTAGTTCTCAAAATCATACTTTATTGTTACCACATAGCTAAATCCCAGTAAGAAAGATCGGTGAATTTGTGTCATTAAGGATAAAGTGTCTTGGGTTGCATGTTGAATTCTCCCTTCTCCTCAACATCATCAAAATAACATGTATTCTACCTTTGTTTCCATAAACACTCTTACTCTTGTAATAGAAAAGAGAAACTCTTATTTCCACACTAATAAAAGTTTATTGAAGTCATTAGAGTAGGAGAATCAAAAAATACTTCTGAAACACTAAAATCAAGAGGGAAAATCAAAGGAATGATGGGAAATTAAGATAAGCACAAATCTTATCCAACAGGGGAAGCTACATCCACATTAATATGGCACATCATAAAATTCATCTGAGGCATACAATGGGGCAAGAATATGGATAGATTGCTCAGAGGATGAGCAAAAGTTTCAGTATGGGGGTATGATGGGCCTCTAAATTAGACACAAATTATGGCCCATCTAAAATTTCTTAGGCATATAAAGGCTATATTAAATCTCTCCTTCTATACTTAATAACATTTTTTTAGCTTTATTATGTTCTTAGGAAGGTTTAGAGATAATTGCATATTTGTGCATAATATTACTTATTTTTGAAGAATATTGTAAGAATATCGGGCATATTGTGAATATTTGGAGGAGATAATATAGGGACTTGCTCCATACTACAGGAGGATCAAGATTGGAAAATAAATGAACAAAATTTCATGAAATTATTGAGAAATTTTGGAGCTCCAATGATTGAGAAAATCTAGGAATGTGTTGGTTGTCATTTAATGCAGATTCCTAGTGCTGGGAACCATATCCACTATTCGAATTATGGCTCATATCATCATTTTTTATAAGTACCAATTCGAATTTCCCTCTATGGGCATGTATTTCTTAGTCTTATAGCGGAGAAGACTTTTTTTTGAAGCTCCACTTTCATTTCTAGCAGGGATGTACTTGGATTTATTCAAATAATGAATTTTGGTGCCATTTTCAGCTTCTAAAGCTTGGATTCTTCCATAGGAATATGAGTCTCCTTGGGCTTGGACATCCGAGGAGCCTGATAGCCCTCTTCCACAATTTCTTTATGTCCTTTGAATGTATTTTTCACTTACATCTCTTGTTTATGCATTTATTGTTCATGGTTCTTTTGTTGTAGGTTATATTTTTTAAATGGTTGAAGTGAGTTATTTTGTAGGTTATTTATAGATTCACAAGCATGATGCATCCTTAGAACATCTTTGGAAAATCATCTTCATCATTGAGCTACTTGGATTGGGTTACTAGTTCATGAATCTAGGATTTCTAGAAGCCCATTTTAGCAAAATAGTAGTATTTTTATGCTATTTTTTAGAACATGTTAATAAGATTAATTTGAGTTTATTCAAATTTTATTAGGTCATAAAAACATTAAAGTTAATAAAAAAATTTACCCCATTGAATTTTCACTTGATTTGGTTTGGCATTTGATAGGTTAACTAGCTCACTAGTTCTTGAATTCCCAATTATTAGACTAGTAATTTTATGTTATTTTCTAGCACGTGTTAATAGGGGTACTTTGGAGTGATTCCACTTGGAATGGAGTCCTAAGACATCCTACTTGATAAAAAAAGTGTACCTGTTAGTTTCAGAATATGCATTCTGCCATCAGTGATCAAAATAACTCTTTTCATTCTCATTTTAGGTGTCCCACTCTGAAATTTTTATTTCATTCCATTAGGTCATGCTAAAAATTGTTTCACTAATGGTAGTTCTAGTCATAAAATTTCACTCTCCCTCACAAAATCTCATTTTCTGGCCCACCTAAATGTCCTGTTGAGCATAAAACACTTTTCAAAAGCTCATTTCACTATGTCTTATCTCAGTCAAAGTCAATCATGGAAGTCATGTCATTCAAGGTCCCATTAGGTCATTAGGTTTCAATGTTCAAGGTCCAAAAATGCACCATTTCATCTTAATAAAGTCAGAAAAATGTGCGAAAGTGACTCAATAAACATTTCATTTTCATCTACAGAATATTATCAACATGAAAATATGATATTTTTAAATTTGTAATTTTGATTTTTATGATTTTCATATCAAAAAGAGCCATTTCCAAAAACCTACCAGAGAGGCTATAGGTATGTGTTTTCTTCACTTGGAGTGAAAGGAGCCATGCCTTCTACATCAACATAGTAGGTGGATAAAGGTAAAGAGAACGTCATTGAGCTAGTCATTCATGATGAGGAGGACAATCATGAAACAAAGCAAGAATTTCAGCTAGTTGACCTAGATGATGACAATGATAAAATCATAAATGTTTTTATCAAAGGTAAGGATTCCAAGATTAGTGAGCTCCAAACTAATCTTGACAAGGCAATATATGTTATAAAATTTCTTGAGCAAGAAAATGAGCAGTTGAAGACCAAGAAGGTCATTGATGAGGTTAAGTACTTCACTAATCATAAAGAGGCTCAAAAGGCCAAATTCATGTTAGATGAAGCATTGGAGAAGTATGGATTAGTTGATGATAAAGAAGAATAGGTACCAAGGCAAAGACCTAGAACTAGAGGGCTAAAAAGAGCTCTAGCTCTAAAGAGACAAAGGGAAGCTGAGCTTGCTGAACAGCTAACCCTAAATGAGCAGCTTGTCATAGAAATAAATGAGAACAGGGAACCATGGCTTGTTAGAGCGAATCAAAACTTGGAGAAGATGTTAGAAAAGGCCAATAAAGATAATGACTTGTTAAGGAAGAAGGTCAAACTCCATGCCCCAAAAGAGAAATTTGCATGGGCCAAGCTCGAAAGAGCCAATGCCAAGATTAAAGAGTTGACCAAGGAGGAGAAGAAAAAGCTGGACATCCTTTCTGAGGCTTCCTTACAAGCTTAAACACACCATAATTAGCCATTCAAATTTTTTTGAGGAAATTTCTAACTTTTTGTAAAAATTTGGAAATCTTTGTGTTTTTTGAGGCAATTAATTAGCAGAAAATTGGGCATTTGTGCAATGCCCTAGGCACTACGCAAATAATTGGCACACTTTTTGAGGAGAAGGAAGGAAACAATGGATTCCTAATGACTCATACATCTTCATAAAATCGTATTTCTACGCATGTAGTTAATCATGGTAAAATGTAATTATGTCTAAGATTACTTACCTACGATATATTCATCAGGTAAAAGTCATTAATGAGTCATGATGAATCAGTTGAATGTAATGAGGAGTGAGTCACTTTGACCATCCTACAATTTATTTTTATGTTCAGCAATTAGTGGATCTCTTCCTCACCTCATGTATTCGACCCCTGAGGATGAGTGAAGATTTATTTGATGTCTATTTAGCCCCTTTCTTCACACTAGAGAAGGGTTGGAATCAGTTTGTATGTTTACTAGTTGATCAAGGAAACTTTTGTATTCAGTTTGGCTAGCTAATAAAGAGGAGTTGCAACTACTTTTATGGGATACTTTTGGTATTGAATGTCTATCATTTTCTTTTCTTCAGTATCATATGTTTGAATGTATTGTACTCATGTTCACTTCATTTCTATGTTATGATCTCTTACAAGTTAGATAATCAAAATACATGTTTGTACATGCTCTATTTTGGATAATTGATCATATTTTGTCCACTTTCATTTGTCTGAGAAAAATACATTTCCTATAATTTTCTTAGCTTTCTTTCAACTTCAAAATCATTCCATAACCATCATCTTCAGATAATCATTGTACCTACCTTGCCCCATTGATCCCTGCAACCTTAATTCATTTGCCCTGGCCTAGCTTTCCTTGACCTAATTCCTTCATCCAGTGATTCCCCAACAAAATAAAATTCAAACAACCCCCTGCACTCTATATCTAGCCTAAAAACCCTAATTTTTCCAGACCTCCTGGCTGTGACCCTTTTAGAGAGATCCCTCTCCGACTTGGTAGGGCTAGCTACCAAGTAAAAAGCTTGGTATTTGGTTACCTCTATTGGGATTCCTTCTTCAGCCTTAGGAATCTAGCGGAATGATAACATCTTGGATCTGTTTCCCAGGAATGAAAAGAAAAACTTTTCCGATGGTGTACGATAAATATCCATTGGAAATTGATCCCTTGGATGGTGGGATCGATTTTCATAAGGCTGATTTTATAATTTCAGTTCCTCAAAAGTAGATATGGATTCTCAAATAAGGAATACCAAGTCTAATCCTGATCCAGATCCATTTTCTCCTATCGAAGATCCTGAAATAATCCTAAGGAGGAAAATATATCGGCCAGCTTCAAGTTCTTCAGAATCTCCTCCTCAAAATTTGGTAAGATCTTTCTCATTACCTTCTGATTTGGTAGCCATACAAAATTTAGTATTTGATACCAAATTTGAGTAATCATTGTTTAGAACCAAAGACGAGACTGATTTGAATACAGTAGTCCCCAAACCTTGGATATTAGAGTTAAATCCATCATTAGTTGAAGCTGCAAATGAGACTGATGTTAAAATTTGGAGACAATATTACAAGCTAGAAAATTTATCCAATACCCTAAATTACACTACGGAAAAAGCCTTTATTCAATACCAACAAGAAATCCTTCATATCCCTGAAATTTCCCAAACAGTTACCGTTTCATCATCCATCCCATCATCATCTCAACTTCCCCCTCAAGGACCTCCTCAGGCTAATTCATCCCTCGTTCCACCCCCTCCACCACATTCAGTAGGAATTATGGCTCATTTTGTACCTTTATTTCTCCCAAGTAATCTTGCTGATCTACCTCAAGGATATGGCCAAAGGCTTCCCCTCTTCGATGAAAACTCTGAAATCACTGCCTTTCAGCACATGGCCAAAATCACAACCTTCATAGATCTTGAGGAGTTAGATGCAGATGATGCCAAGATGTGAATCATCACACAAATTTTTTCAGGTGAAGTTAAAGTTTGGTTCCGTTCCCTAGCAGTTAATACTATTAGGACTCCTACTGAGCTAACTAATGCTTTCTTAGCCAGGTGGGATGAGAAGAAAAACCCTTTAGAAATCCTTGTTGAATATGATTCCTTGAAGCGCATTCCTAATGAATCAGTGCCTGATTACAATTCCTAATACCTCAGAATCTATAATTCCATCCCTAATGAAATGAAACCACCTCCTAGTTCAGCCATTCTATGTTATCCCGATGCTTTTGACCCAGATATGGCCTACTCATTGAGAGAAATAAATCCCACCACCCTTGAAGAAATGATAAAAATTTCAGTGAGTGTTGAGGCTAATATTTTGATTAAAAAGTCCAAAATTAAAACTGAATGCAAATTGACTATCAAAGAGGAACCTTCCACTTCATTTGATACTAAATTTGATGCTTTGATTAAAACCATGGAGAGAATGGTCGATAATATTTCTATTTTAGATAGATAGACGGAGCCACAAATCATAAATCCGAACTTTCGAGGCCAACAACAACAACCTCAGTTCCGGATAAAGTAGAGAGAGCAAAGAGCTCCTAAAACACAACAATAGCACCAAATCAAAACACCACTTCAACAGAATCATGCTCAAAGTGATGAAACCATGCTCAAAGTGATGAAGAGGAAGAACCAATAGTAGAGGATAACATTCTTTTCACGAATGATGGTAAGCCTATATTTCTCACCAAGGATGAAGAATATGTGGAAAAAACAAGTTCACTTAAGGATAAAAATTTTCATAATGGTCAATTATCATGAGTTAGAAATAGAATCTGATGACTATCAGAGAGGATATCTGAATGCATTGAGTTCCCAACAAAGGCAGTATACCTTAAGAAGCCATGATGTTCCAATAACTCCACCTCCGAAGAAGACAGTTCAACAGAAAGAAGCACCACCAAAACAAGTTCAAAATAAGGGTAAAGAAATTGTAGCTCTGAATCATAACAGAAGAAATCAACCTTCTATAATTGCACCTGTCAAAGAAAGAGATATTAAGAGGAAAGAAGCTACACCGAGAGATCATGTTGAGAAAAGCGATGTTATCATAAAAGAGGTAGATAAAACTACACCTTTTAATTTAGATTCAGAAATTTCTAAGTTAAAGGTGTCTATTCCTCTTACGGAATTGGAAAATTTTGATAAATACAAATCCCATGTGGTCAAAATCTTGAAAGTTGACCCTTTATCCAACATGGTTAATGTAGAGGATGATCAGCCCGAGTTAATATTTGGTCCCGCATGTTAGCGCTCGAATCTACCTTAGGCTGAAATAAGGTAAAACTCAAGGCAACATCAAACCACGCTCAGCCTCGTAGCTAGCCCTACAAGGACAGGAGAGGGCTCTCTCCGGGTCTATCTCGGCAAAAGGTCTTCAAAGGGGCTGAGATGACTTAAAATGGGAACTAATTTTAGGCTAGTAAAGAGATAGGAAGGTTTGATTTTGATTTTTTGGTTTTTCGTTGGAAAAATGGGAAAAACAATTTTGGGCTCAGGGATGAGGCCAGATCTTTGCAGAATTCGAGTTGGGGCGAGGTAGGCAGTAGTCTTGATGCTTTTTGATCATGTATATGGATGGATCAGAATGACAAGGAGCTGAAGAGGGCAAGGGAGAACAAGAATCCTCTCCAAACTGGCGAAAACATATAAAACTAAACAAATTTAAAGGCAGAGCACTGGAATCAATGGATTCAACCTCATTTACTCATTCATTTAGTTTCAGAAGCAAGAGAAGGGAATGGAATACATTAAAAATTAAAGAAATTACAAATAGCTGAGAGAACACACCATCAAAACTGAAAGCCACAAGAATCCCAACAGGTGCTGCAAAACCTCTGATCTTTCCTTAGCCAAAATGTAGAAAATATGTACAATAGTGTGCCAAACTTTTCCGAAGAGTCCAACCCTGATAGTGTCTCAGAAATTACATCATATAGACCATCCTAACCCCTTCCCATGCCTCTAGGGGTCGAATTCCTCCTTCTAGGAGAAGTTTCAACCAATTCTAAACAAGGATCTAAAATCTAGGCAGCCAAACAACTTGCCTCTAAAAGGAAGGAAACTGATTCTTTCACTTGATTTTCACTTTTTTGGGAGTGAATCATCTAGAATAGGTAAAAGTGAGTCAAAGTTACATTAAAACCACAAAATTACATCAATATAACTCAAAAATTACATTCACAATCAAAACTGGTCCAACTGGCCGAAATTCTGAGCTGGAAGATGAAAAATTAGCCAATTTTCTCTATGCGCCGCGCGCCTGAGCTCTATGCATCGCGCGCCTTTCATCCTATTTTTGGGGCACTTCCCGTCATCACAATCAAGCTCATGATATCTTTTTAGAAAGCCCTGGATGTCTTCTATCCAACCCAAGTGGAATTTCTCAATTTGGAGCTCATTTTCCCCTCCAAAACTTCATTCTCCCACAAGTACTTCCTGCTGGTGCAAAAGGTGGCAGAAAGGTGATTTTCATGGTGTTTTTGGCCCTTTTGATCATCCAGAACTTGGTGAAATGCTTCGGCCATTTCTGAGAATGCATAACTTACCATGAAAAATCCAAAAATACAAATTTTTCCTCCAGCAAGTGTCCCAATCATAAGCGCGCGTCGTGACGCGCTACGCCTTGGGCTGAAAAACCTGTTTTGAGACCAAAATTTTTAAAATGACAAAAACTTCTCTGAATTTGCTGAAATTTACAGCGAAGATCCTCCATCATGCCTCATGCTCATCCAATGAAGCCTCGGCCAAAATCCGGAGCGGATCAGGCCTCTTTCGTCGTTTCAGTGCTTTGCTCAACCTTCTTTTCAGAATCTTCATTTTTGCTTTGCAGACGTGCATGCGGGCCCAATAATGACCTTTCATGTGACGGAGCATGTATTTGTCTCTATTGGCCTTTGCCAACAACTTCTCCAGATGAATGTTAACATGCGTGAGGCAAGTATCTCGATCAGCCGGTGTCATGTCACCAGGTCTCTTCCGGGCCAATTGTCGATCTTCCCGGATTCGCCGCAGCTCTACAAGTGTGTGCTGATCCTTTAGCTGTTTGTTACGCTGCTCCAGGTATTTTATCACCCACTGAGCTCTCTACAACTTAACATTTAGCGTGCCAATCTCGGCCTTCTGCTCCTGGATGATCTCTTTCAGTTTCGAGCTAGGAGAGCTCGCATCAACATCGATGAGTGTAAAGTCAATGTCTCGGCCTCCTGAAGGGCCCTCATCATGCATGGGCCTCTTGCCTCTATCTTGAATCTGTACCTGTGCTGAAGAAGAAGGCGAGACCCCTTCCACCCCGGGTGGAGATAATACTCACGCTGCTGATGAAGTCAACGAGACCACTTCCACCTCATGTGGAGATAGTACTCGTCGTGTAGCTGCAAATAAGGCCCTGTGGCCTCGCTGATATGTCACATACACTGGAGCACTGATATGCTCAGTCTCAGGAATTTCAAGCTGGTGTGAAGGCTCTCCCTCATCATGAACTACCTCAGGAGGCGGGTGCGGCGCTGAAAAGAAGTCACGGGAGATGAAATTCTCCCAAGCAATGCCCTGCTGTGTCAGCTGATGTACCACCATGATTTTGATCAGCACGTAATGATATATGCTGCTATGCTGTTGTGCTGGGGTCTTCTTTTGTACAAGAAATGTCATTCGCTCTATGTTGCGATACATGAAGTATGGAATTCTCATCATACGTACCCTCGTGAAATGCATCAACAAACGGATATGGTACGCATAGAGGCGCGAGAATCTGCCCTCGCAACTGAAATATCGAATGATGAGCTTCATCAATGGTGCAAACTCATCCTTCAGAAATCTGAATGGAAATACCCTGCTCAGCTGCCTCATATACCCAGGTTTGATGTATGGCTCATAGTAGGATTTCTCTAGCTGCTGTCATTTGTTCCATTCCTCTCCTGTGTTTGGTATCCCGGTGGCTTGAGCAATGGTCTCTGGTGACAGAATGAAGTTAACTCCGGCGAGGTTTACCCGGCCATCATGTAAATGTAGAACAAATAGACAAGCTAGCTCATGATGATGCTGGGTTTGTGAAATCATCTCGCAGTACTGGAAACATGACTGATGCTGAAAACAATCCATTGCAAGCGAGCAAGCCTGAAATTGAGCCAAAGAAGTAGGCTCCTCCCTGACATGCCTACCACTTTTGCCACTTTTGTGAGACCTCCGTGGCACATTAACCTCTGTTGTGGAATCACTGTCATACTCCTGCTCATAAACTAAATCTGTCTTTGACATGGCGCTGAAATCAAGATGTTTGCAAAATATATGCTGATATAGGTATAGTGAAAACAAGAGTTTCAGTGTATGCTCTAATCCCAAATGTGTCACATGTGTATCAAGGTGCTATAGGAAAACCATAATGATAAAGGTACTGTCAAATAAGTTTGAATGGAAAATAGCCACTGCTTGACTACATGGGGATTTTGACAAGTGAGTAGGAAGGAGTGTAATGTAGTGTAGGACAAAGAACAACCCTTGCAATGATAGTTAGGCTTTGTCAATGGAGAATGGGGAATAGTGAATATGGGACTGTGTTACAATATAAATGATAAACAGTGTGAAAATGACAATGGTAATGACAGCAGTGATTTGAATAGGAGAGAGAGAGCATGAGGCTATGGTAAACCACAAGCGATGACACCAATAATAATAGAGAGCATGGGCATATATATCAATAACACAAGTTTGGAAACCCCCACAATACCATTAACATGTCTTTCAAAACCCTAGGGAGTGATTTTAGCAATGAACATAGGGTTTATATTTCACCACATCAAACAATTGTTTTTCCATTTTCGAAATACCATAACATGTCCATGATTCACTAAGTAAGCATGAATAACTTACTTGCAAGAAAAATGAGGTAATTTGGCATGAATCTGGGCGAAGGAGTAAAATTTTTTGGCCCTGAAACTCTACGTGCCGTGGGCATGCCCAGTGCGCCGCGCGCTGTGTATGCGTCGCGCGCGTGCAAAAATGCACGGGCCTGTGATGCCCAATGCGTCGCACGCCTTGTGTGCGTCGCGCGCCACCTGTATGCGCCGCGCGCACTACCACTTCGACTTCCACGGCTTTGAAAACAAGTTTTCGCCCTTCAACTCTCCAATTCGACCTTTGCTTTGGGAATTTGTGAAAATGACTTGTCCTCCATGGTTTATATAGGTTGAAAAATATCTCATAAGAATCAGATTTGATTTAAATTTTCTCCATAACCCACTTTGTAATGTTTGGAAATCTTGGCACTTTATCATTTAATGCAATTCTGTCTTTTGGCTTTTCACCTTTTTTTTTTCTGAGTTTTGGACTGATGTAATGATTTGATTTTTGCAGGGATTTTGGCATTTTGACTTCGACAAAGACCAGAGGCTTGCTTTGAACTTTTTATGGTGGAACAAATACAAAATTATTACAAAAAATAAAATTGACAGTTTCTAGTTCAAAACAAAGTTTTGGACTAGAAATGTCTTCAAATGTTTTTGAGAATAAAAATATGAAATAGGAACCTTTTCGAAACCATCCTCATGGCCTGCTGGCTTTTATTGCATGTATCAAAGGACTGAAAACCCTAGACTCTAGGACTAAAGACTCTTTTTGACGAAAATAATCATTTATGACCATGAATGACGTGACCTGAACTTTGATGATTTTTGAGGAGTTTTAATTAGCCCTACAGGTACAAGCATGAGGAAACACAAGATGACCAGACCCTCTCGTCAGTCAATGGCATGCCCCTAGCGAAATGCAATGAAGTGAAGTGAGCGAGACACCTAAAAATGATATGCAAAAAGCGAAATTATCTTTGATGGAGGGCTGTAAGGACCGACTCTAACATTGGCTCCAATGGGGATGGTAGCTCCAAGGAGATGCCAAGAACGGCAGATCTCTGGAAGAGCTAGGCAGTGCCTTCATCCATTGGGCGATGGAGTCATTATTTGAACTTTTGACACATTTATTGACTGAAAAAATTGACTGAAACTTGACCGAAAACTGACTGAGACTGACTCAACTTTCAAACTGAAAAGAATGATAAGACCAACTTGACAAACCTCAAACCAACTAACCTCCATCTCCAGAATTATAGCCTTCGCTCCGGGCCCCAGACTGAAGATGAGAGATCAGTACACACTTGCAATAAAACAGAAGTAGAACGATATATACAATGATGATGAAATCAACAGAAAATACTCAGAAATAGTATCGCTTGAGCAGCCGACCATTGATCGGCCCTCCTGGACAATCATCCTCGTTCATTTCCTTGAGAAGAAAGGCATTCTGACCACGATACACTGCAATCTTAAAAGGACCCTTCCAAAGGTTTTCAAATTTGCCGTGCTTTCCCTTATCTTCATTTCGAGCATCCCACTTCAAAACCACCTCATCCAGCTGAAACTTATCTTCTTTTGCCTTCCTGTCGTAGATCTTATTTATGCGCTCCTGCAACTTGAATGTATTTTGAAAGACCTCCTCCCTTGTCTGCTGTAAATGAATCATCTGATTTATCCTTCGCTGCATGGGATCTTCCTCACTACCTGCTTCCTGAAGCAATTTGACTACCGGGACAGCAAGAGACGTGGGAAACACTGTGTCTATTCCATACACCAACTCGAAAGGAGACATGCCAATAGAATTTTTCTGACTTACCCTATCAGCCCAAAGTGCATTCACTAATTTCTTGTGCCAACCTTTTTTATTGATTTCCAGCAATTTCTTAATGATATTTACCAAAGATTTATTTGAAGATTCCGCCAAGCCATTTCCTTGCGGATGGTAGGCGGTCGAATGTCCCAAGCTGATGTTGTACTTATAGAAAAATTAAACCATCCTCTTTGACTTGAAGGCCGCTGCATTATCTGTGATTATCTTACTAGGACACCCAAAACGTGACAGAATATTATTTTCAAGAAAAGAGATAATTACCGCATCCGTGGCCTGTCGAGTGGGAATCGCCTCGATCCACTTCGTGAAGTAATCCGTAGCTGTCAATATCCATCTATGCTGTCCTGACGATGACGGATGGATTTCCCCAATGAAATCCAATCCCCACTGCTGAAATGGTGCACTGAATTCAATTGGTTTGAGAGGCAAAGGCTGTAGTTTCTGCTTCCCTTCGAAAATTTGGCATTCGTGACAATTCTTAACAACCTTATATACATCAGAAAACAAAGAAGGCCAATAGTAACCTGCCCTTAGAATCTTATTCGCTGTGGTTTTCCAAAACAAATGGCCCCCGCAGTCTCCTCTATGAAAGTCCTCCAAAACTCTTTTGGCTTCTTCCTCTACCAAACAATTCAATAACATTCCACCAGGGTCTTTCCAATATAATGCAGAATTCAATATGCAAAACTTTGCAGCCCTCAACTTCAAGGTTCTACTCTTATTTCTAGGCATTCGGGGTGGTGGAGACAAACTCTGAAGTACGTATAAAATGTCAGCATACCAAGGGGAAGAAACAAAAATATCAGATACCTGAAATAGTGTACTCTCCTCATCTTCATCAGACATGGCAGTGATCAAATTTATATCTAGAGCATGCAGATTTGTTTCAGCCATGAGCTTGGCTAGTCCTTGTCCTTTGATCAGCTTGGTCGGTTTAATCTCCACATCATATTCTAACAACGCAACGATCCACTTACCCCGTCTTCCCTCTGGATCTGCCTGTACCAAAACATCTTTAACTGCTGCGTTAGGAACGTAGGCTATAATGTGGGAATGCAGTATATACACACGGAAATCTTTCAAGGCCTTTACAAGAGCAAGTGCTTGTTTCTCAATAATGTTGTATTTCAACGCTCCGTCCCTTATAATCCGACTGAAAAAAGCAATGGGCTTCTCAACTCCATCCCTTTTCTGCATTAAAACAGCTGCCAAAGTGTGCTCAGAAGCAAACGAAAACAAAATGAAGTCCTGTGTGTAGTCTGGGCTGATTAAAATAGGGGCTGAAGAAAGAGCTAACTTTACCAAATTGAATGATTTCACCGCCTCTTCTGTCCACTTCACCTGACTGTCCTTTTTCAGCATGTTCGTGATATCTCTAAGATGCTCAGCAAGATTTGGAATGAAACGACGCAGAAAATTCATTTTACCATTAAATGACTGTATTTCTTTCTTATTCCGGGGCTGTTCAATTTGTTGGATGGCTTCAACACGTGCAGGCTCAACACGAATGCCGTCTTTCGATATGATGTGGCCAAGGAGTTTGCCTTCATCCATGGCAAACAGGCTCTTTTTCGGATTCAGCGAAATGCCATATTTTCTGCACTTCTGGAAAACAACTTTCAGGTGATACAAATTTTCTTCATCAGAATTTGAAAACACAGTCAAATCATCGAGGTAAACAACCAAAAATACATCTTTATCATTGGTGAAAGCCATGTCCATTGCACGCTGAAAAGTGGCACCTGCATTTTTCAAACCAAACGGCATCTTGGCATAATGAAACGTTTCCCATGGAGTGGTGAACGCAGTTTTGTCACGATCGTCCTCATGCACTAAAATTTGATTATATCTTGAATAGCCATCGAGTAGTGACATCCTTGATGCTCCAACTACTCGCTGCAAAATATGGTCCATTTTTGGCAGCAGATAATTGTCCATTAATGATACCTTATTCAAATTTCTAAAATCGATACACAAACGGATCTCACCTGTCTTTTTTCTCACGGGCACCAAATTTGATATCCAATCAGAAAATCTGATAGGCACAATGATTCCTGACTTTTACAACCTGTTTACCTCTTTTTCAATCGATGGCAGCAGCTTCGGATTGATTCTCCTCAACTTCTGACGGAAAGGCTTCTGATTTGGTTTAATAGGGATAGTATGCTGAATGATATTAGTGTCATACGTTTTTAAATCTGAGTAATCCCATGCAAAAGCATCAGCAAATGAAGACAACAATCTCACATACTCCACTCTTACCTCTGGTGACAATGACTTGGATAACTTTACCATCTTGGGATTTTCAGCTGTCCCAATATTTACTTCTTCAACACCTTTTTCAGTCAGTCTCAATGTCGGTTTGCGGGCTACATTGTCTTGATCAAAGAGTTCCTCTAAAGGAATCAATCCTTTAGGAATGATGTTATCTTTAAGTTGCAACACTTCCATTTGATTTATTTGTATATCATCATTACCATCATCATGTTCTGTATCTATGGAGGTATCTTTAAACTTACCCTTGTTTTGCAGAAAATCACTAATCTCCTCGTCGTCCTGAAAAAATTTCCAACATCTCTGATTGTCCGGAACGGTTGGGCGGTGCCTCACATGAATCTCGAACTTATTGCTGGAATTCATTGGGATTTTTAAATTGCTTGCTGCCTTAGCAAGTCCATCAGCAACACCATTTTGGATGCGAGGCACACACGTCAAGGTATAATCTGAAAATAACTTCAAAATGTCTAAAATTGCATTACGGTAAGCCCTCATGCGAGGATGCTTGGCTTGAAACTCACCCTTTACCTATTTTATCACCAACTCCGAATCACCATAGACTGCAATTATTTTTGCTTTCAGTTTTCTTAGAATCTTAAGGCCAGCAATCAGAGCCTCATACTCCGCCTCATTGTTAGAACAGTCAAATGCTAGTTTGTAGGAACATACTCTCACATTGCTCGGGACCTTATTCGGAGTGGAAAATGGACTGCGTATCCAAACACCAATTCCAGCACCATCACTACCCACTGCGCCATCAAAATCCATGGTCCAAAGACCATCTTCATCCTCCTCTAAGTGCTGAAATTGCGTAAGCTCCGTTTTTTCTGTTTGCTGCCCATCGTCTTTAGCTGATTGCTCAACATTATCTTGCTTTTCTCGTCTTTCTTTCTGCAGAACTTCTCTAAAATTCTCGGTGATCTCTGGTATATCTTCTGCCTGAACTAACTGACTATCTATATCATTAAAACTATCAGCAAACAAAACAAAAGACTCTAAGTCGGTATGTACATAATTTACAGGATGATTGATTGGTTTCTCCTTGCTTGTTATCATGTATTTCATCTTTTGCTCTCGATATAACTTTCTCATTTGACCAAAGACTGGAATTGTTGCATAGGAGAAATCTAACTGTAGTGTACCTTTCAACTTTGCTCCCCAAGATCTAGAAAGGAGCATCCCAAATCGAGGAGGAATGTCCGCCACAACCACGTCCATCAAGACATTCTTCGCAGGAATCTGATCTAAACTTACAACCAAATCTTTGATGAGTCCGATACATCTCACGTGGCTAGAATCAAATGAATACAAATCATGGTATTTCCTTGTAATATCTAAACCCAACTTTTCCATGATCGCCTTTGGCATAAGATTGTGCGAAGCACCAGAATCGAACATGGCATTGTGCAATACATATTCATGCAACCTCAAACTGATATAAAAGGGAGGAACATCACTGTCAGGGGACTCACCATCTAAAGCAGGCCCAAATATCAATTCGGGCTGATCATCTTCAATATTTACCGTGTCAAACATTGGATCAAAATTCAGAATTTTAGAGACTTGACCTCGATAACTACTGTTCTTCATAATTTCTGTCAAAGGAATAGATACCTTCAATTTAGAAATTTCATTCTCTAAACTAAAAGCTGAAACCCTTTCAACTTCTTTGACCGGAACTTCTTTCTTTTCAGCCTTATCTTTCATCATGTTTGGCTGATTTGACTTTTCTACTGATGATGATTTATTAGCTGCGGGATCAATCGTCTCTTTTCCTTTCTTCTGTGGTATAGGTGAATCCATCTTTGGTGCTGAAGCCTCTTTTCTCTTCTGAATTGGGTTTATGGGCACATCTCTGTTTCTCAATGAGTATTGCTTCTGCTGAGCGGACAAAGCATTCATATACCCTCTTTGGTATTCATCTGATTCTTCCTCCAGAGCTGCATCATTTGCTAAAATGAAATCCTCATCTTTCTGTGCAGCTGAACTTTCTCCATATTCTTCATCCTCAGTGATGTAAATGGGCAGATCATCGGGAGTAAAAAAGTGGTTTTGCTCCCCTATTACATCATCGTCATCGTCTGAATCTTGACTCACAAAATTCTGCAGAAGAGGTGTTTTAACTTGCTGCTGGGCTGCCGGCTCTTGTGCTCTCTGTTCACGCTGCTTAATTCTGAACTGTGGCTGCTGCTGGCCACGGTAGTTGGGATTACGAATCTGCGTTTCTGGTTTATCAAGCGTCATTCTTTTGAACATTTTTTCCATCTCGCGAAGCAAGTGCTGTTCTAATGTAGATGTGGAAGCTTCTTATTTTATGGTCACTCTCTTCTCTACTTTCAACCTGGCTCTCTTATCATTCAGATTCGCCTCAACACTAACAACAATTTTCTGCATATCCTCCAAGGTAGGTGGATCTCTGTCTCGTAGTGAATAAGCCATCTCCGGATCGAAACCGTCCGAGAATTTAAGGAGAGCTGATTTTCTAGACGGTATTAAGTCATCTGGAATTGCATTATACACTGTATTGAATCTGATAATATAGTCCTGAACGGACTCACCAGGATTACGCTTGATGCTGGTATACTCAGAAGTAATTTGCAGCGGATCTTTTTTTATCTCCCACCGATATAGGAATTGTGTCTGAAGCTCTTGTAATGTATTGATACATGCGGGTTGTAGAGCTCTGAACCATTTACGAACCTCACCTCCAAAAGTCTGGGCGAACAACCTCATGGACACATTCTCTTCATCTATCTCATGTAGGTCCAAGAAATATGTCATTTTAACAATATGCTGCTGAGCGGACACACTCTGCAGAGTGCCATCAAATATTGGAATCTTACTCTGATAATCAGCGGGCATAGGATCCAAATTTGCAGGTAAAACAAGAGGTGCGAATCTAGCAGCCATGACTCTTGGCGGATTTATGATCTGCTGTCTTGGAGAAACATGTGAAATGGGAGCAGTAGATGGACGAGGTGTATGCGATGGAGATTGAGGAGGAACTACTGCTGATTGCTGATCAGAGATCTCAGGCTGTACGGGAATGGTAGGGATAAAGGGAGGTTCAGTGGGAATCCGTGAACCGGATGCAATTTCAGATGGCCCAAGAGTTTGTGAAGCAGATTCAATAAATTCAGGAATGTTGGTTGCCACAATGGAGTTTTGAAGATTCAGAATATAATTATCAATAGATCTATTTGCTTGCTCAACTTCTAGATACTTGATGAGCTCAGGATCGATGACGGTAGAACCAGTGGCACTTTCGGATTTGGTTTCAAACAATGATAACTCGAACTGATCGTCAAACTCAATATCTTCAATGTATTCAAAAACAGTGGGGTATGAGTGAGATTTGACCAAAGGAATGATGGGAGCTTCTCGACGGAAAATTCTTGGGATTAGGTGGGGGTTTTCATATAATGGAGGCGGATTTGGATCAAGATTTGATCTGGTATGCCTTTTTGAAGCCAATGTATTGATCTATTCAAGAAAAATTCAGAGGACACAATAGATTATTTTCAGCATATCGACTTCTAGACTCAATCATCCAAAAGTCTAGAACGAATAAGTATACTGGGGTAATTTGCAAATCAAGTGCTGCATTCACAAGCTAACCAGAGATCGAATGAAGCAACGTTTATCTACTTCTGCTTAAGCATAGCAAAAGCGTTTCGAAAGTTACCTGGCGTGACTTCAGAATCCGTCTATAACTCATGAAATGAACACACCAACAAGAAAACCATTGAGATTTTTCCCCAATATGGTCGCCACTATGTTAGCGCTCGAATCCACCTTAGGCTGAAATAAGGTAAAACTCAAGGCAACATCAAACCACGCTCAGCCTCGTAGCTAGCCCTACGAGGACAGGAGAGGGCTCTCTCCGGGTCTATCTCGGCAAAAGGTCTTCAAAGGGGCTGATATGACTTAAAATGGGAACTGATTTTAGGCTAGTAAAGATATAGGAAGGTTTGATTTTGATTTTTTGGGTTTTCGTTGGAAAAATGGGAAAAACAATTTTGGGCTCGGGGATGAGGCCAGATCTTTGCAGAATTCGAGTTGGGGCGAGGTAGGCAGTAGTATTGATGCTTTTTTATCATGTATATGGATGGATCAGAATGACAAGGAGCTGAAGAGGGCAAGGGAGAATAGGAATCCTCTCCAAACTGGCGAAAACATATAAAACTAAACAAATTTAAAGGCAGAGCACTGGAATCAATGGATTCAACCTCATTTACTCATTCATTTAGTTTCAGAAGCAAGAGAAGGGAATGGCATACATTAAACATTAAAGAACTTACAAATAACTGAGAGAACACACCATCAAAACTGAAAGCCACAAGAACCCCAACAGGTGCTGCAAAACCTCTGATCTTTCCTTAGCCAAAATGTAGAAAATATGTACAATAGTGTGCTAAACTTTTCCCAAGAGTCCAACCCTGATAGTGTCTCAGAAATTACATCATATAGACCATCCTAACCCCTTCCCATGCCTCTAGGGGTCGAATTCCTCCTTCTAGGAGCAGTTGCAACCAATTCTAAACAAGGAGCTAAAATCTAGGCATCCAAACAACTTGCCTCTAAAAGGAAGGAAACTGATTCTTTCACTTGATTTTCACTTTTTTGGGAGTGAATCATCAAGAATAGGTAAAAGTGAGTCAAATTTACATTACAATCACAAAATTACATCAAGATAACTCAAAAATTACATTCACAATCAAAACTGGTCCAACTGGCCGAAATCCTGAGCTGGAAGATGAAAAATTAGCCAATTTTCTCTATGCGCTGCACGCCTGAGCTCTATGCATTGCGCGCCTTTAAGCCTGATTTTGGGAAACTTCCCGGCATCGAAATCAAGATCATGATAGCTTTTTGGAAATCCCTGGATGTCTGCTATCCAACCCAAGTGGAATTTCCCAATTTGGAGCTCATTTGCCCCTCCAAAACTTCATTCTCCCACAAGTACTTCCTGTTGGTGCAAAAGGTGGCAGAAAGGTGATTTTCATGGTGTTTTTGGCCCTTTTGATCATCCAGAACTTGGTAAAATTCTTCGGACATTTCTGAGCATGCATAACTTACCATGAAAAATCCAAAAATACAAAGTTTTCCTCCAGCAAGTGTCCCAATCATAAGCACGCGTCGTGACGTGCTACGCGTTGGGCTGAAAAACCTGTTTTGAGACCCAAATTTTCAAAAATGACAAAAAATTCTTCAAATTTGCTCAAATTCAGAGCGAAGACCCTCCATCATGTATCATGCTTAGCCAATGAAGCCTCGGCCAAAATCCGGAGTGGATCAGGCCTCTTTCGCCATTTCAGTGCTCTGCTCAACCTCCTCTTCAGAATCTTCATTTTTGCTTTGCAGACGTGCATGCGGGCCCAATAATGACCTTTCATGTGACGGAGCATGTCTTTGTCTCTATTGGCCTTTGCCAACAACTTCTCCAGATGAATGTTAACATGCATGAGTTCGGTCTCTCGCTCAACTGGTGTCATGTCACCGGGTCTCTTTCGGGCCAATTGTCGATCTTCACGGATTCGCCGCAGCTCTACAAGTGTGTGCTGATCCTCTAGCTGTTTTTTACGCTACTCTAGGTAGTTTATCACCCACTCAGCTCTCTTCAACTTAACATTCAGCGTGTCAATCTCAGCCTTCTGCTCCTGGACGATCTCTTTCAGTTTCGAGCTAGGAGAGCTCGCATCAACATCAATCAATGTGAATTCAGTATCTTGGCCTCCTGAGGGGCCCTCATCGTGCATAGGCCTCTTGCCTCTGTCTTGAATCTATACCTATGCTGAAGTCGAAGGCGAGACCCCTTCCACCCCGGGTGGAGATAATACTTGCGCTGCTGATGAAGTCAACGAGACCCCTTCCACCTCGGGTGGAGATAGTACTCGTCATGTAGCTGCAAATAAGGCTCTGTGGCCTCGCTGATATGTCACATACACTGGAGCACTGATATGCTCGGTCTCAAGAATTTCAAACTAGCGTGAAGGCTCTCCCTCATCATGAACTACCTCGGGAGGCGGCTGTGATGCTGAGAAGAAGTCACGGGAGATGAAATCCTCCCAAGCAATGCCCTGCTGTGTCAACTGATGTACCACCATGATTTTGATCAGCGCGTAATGATATATACTGCTATGCTGCTGTGCTGGGGTCTTCTTCTGTACAAGAAATTTCATCCGCTCTATGTTGCGATACATGAAGTATGGAATGCTCATCATACGTACCCTCGTGAAATGCATCAGCAAACGGATATGGTACGCATAGAGGCGCGAGAATCTGCCCTCGCAACTGAAATATCGAATGATGAGTTTCATCAATGGTGCAAACTCATCCTTCAGAAATCTGAATGGAAATACCCTGCTCAGCTGCCTCATATACCCAGGTTTGATGTATGGCTCATAGTAGGATTTCTCTAGCTGCTGTCGTTTGTTCCATTCCTCTCCTATGTTTGGTATCCCGGTGGCCTGAGCAATGGTCTCTGGTGACAGAATGAAGTTAACTCCGGCAAGGTTTACCCGACCATCATGTAAATGTAGAACAAATAGACGAGCTAGCTCATGATGATGATGGGTTTGTGAAATCATCTCACAGTACTGGAAACATGACTGATGTTGGAAACAATCCATTGCAAGCGAGCAAGCCTGCAATTGAGCCAAAGAAGTAGGCTCCTCCCTGACATGCCTACCACTTTTGCCACTCTTGTGAGACCTCCATGGCACATTAACCTCTGCTATGGAATCAATGTCATACTCCTGCTCATAAACTGAATCCGTCTCTGACATGGCGCTGAAATCAAGATGTTTGCAAAATATATGCTGATATAGGTATAGTGAAAACAAGAGTTTCAGTGTATGCTCTAATCCCAAATGTGTCACATGTGTATCAAGGTGCTATAGGCAAACCATAATGATAAAGGTACTGTCAAATAAGTTTGAATGGAAAATAGCCACTGCTTGACTACATGGGAATTTTGACAAGTGAGTAGGAAGGAGTGTAATGTAGTGTAGGACAAAGAACAGCCCTTGCAATGATAGTTAGGCTTTGTCAATGGAGAATGGGGAATAGTGAATATGGGACTGTGTTACAATATGAATGATAAACAGTGTGACAATGACAATGGTAATGACAACAGTGATTTGAATAGGAGAGAGAGAGCGTGAGGCTATGGTAAACCACAAGCGATGACACCAATAATAATAGAGAGCATGGGCATATATATCAATAACACAAGTTTGGAAACCCCCACAATACCATTAACATGTCTTTCAAAACCCTAGGGAGTGATTTTAGAAATGAACATAGGGTTTATATTTCACCACATCAAACACTTGTTTTTCCATTTTCGAAATACCATAACATGTCCATGATTCACTAAGTAAGCATGAATAACTTACTTGCAAGAAAAATGAAGTAATTTGGCATGAATTTGGGCGAAGGAGTAAAATTTTTTGGCCCTGAAACTCTACGCGCCGCGGGCATGCCCAGTGCGCCGCGCGCTGTGTATGCGTCGCGCGCGTGCAAAAATGCACGGGCCTATGATGCCCAATGCGTCGCGCGCCTTGTGTGCATCGCGCGCCACCTGTATGCGCCGCACGCACTACCACTTCGACTTCCACGGCTTGGAAAACAAGTTTTCGCCCTTCAACTCTCCAATTCGACCTTTGCTTTGGGAATTTGTTAAAATGACTTGTCCTCCATGGTTTATATAGGTTGAAAAATATCTCATAAGAATCAAATTTGATTTAAATTTTCTCCATAACCCACTTTGTAATGTTTGGCAATCTTGGCACTTTATCATTTAATGCAATTCTGTCTTTTGGCTTTTCACTTTTTTTTTCTGAGTTTTGGACTGATGTAATGATTTGATTTTTGTAGGGATTTTGGCATTTTGACTTCGGCAAAGACCAGAGACTTTCTTTGAACTTTTTATGGTGGAACAAATACAAAATTATTACAAAAAATAAAATTGACAGTTTCTAGTTCAAAACAAAGTTTTGGACTAGAAATGTCTTCAAATGTTTTTGAGAATAAAAATATGAAATATTAACCTTTTTGAAACCATCCTCATGGCCTGTGGGATTTTATTGCATGTATCAAAGGACTAAAAACCCTAGACTCTAGGACTAAAGACTCTTTTTGACGAAAATAATCATTTATGACCATGAATGACGTGACCTGAACTTTGATGATTTTTGAGGAGTTTTAATTAGCCCTGCAGGTACAAGCATGAGGAAACACAAGACGACCAGACCCTCTCGTCAGTCAATGGCATGCCCCTAGTGAAATGAAATGAAGTGAAGTGAGTGAGACACCTAAAAATGATATGCAAAAAGTGAAATGATCTCTGACAGAGGGCTGTAAGGACCGACTCTAACACCGCCATTGATGGTCAGTTTGAAGATAGTGAGGTCCCACCATTTTACCCGAGTCTTAAATTCTGTCATTGCATCCTTCATAACACTATGTTATACTCTGGGGCCTTCCACAACCTCATGCCCAAAGCTATCATGGAGAAGCTTGGCCTTGACATAACCCGCAAATATCATGATCTATATTCTTTTGATTTTAGTCATGTCCATTATTTGGGTCTAATAAAAGATCTAATTTTCTCCCTAGAGTAGATCCCAACAAAAAATGCCCTTATGGACGTGGTAGTTTTTGATATTCCACCACATTTTGGTATGTTGTTGTCAAGATCCTGGGGGGCTAAATTGAGAGGTACACTGCAGTTGGACTTTTCCTATGCCACCATTCCTGTCTTCAGTCAAATGAGAAAAATATACTGTGAAACTAAAATTAGATACATGATCACAAATAAGGAAAGGCCTGATAATCATCCTATCAACGTTGTACATACAGACTTAGAGTACTTCATATTGTACTATGATTCTAGATTGCCTCCTATATCTGAACAACCATCAGAGAAGGCAGGCGAGAGTTCAGAACAACATAAATAATCAGATCAGAAAATTGTGTCAAATGAGTATCAAGAGTTTCAACACCTTGAAGAAGAAGATGGTCTTTGGAGTATGGGCTTTGATGGTTCCATTAGCAAAGATGGGGTTGACATTAGTTTATGGATCTGTAACCCATTTCAACCAAAAAAAAAAGGTCCCAAATAATGTGAGGTTGTGTTCCTACAAACTAGCATTCGGTTGTACGAATAATGAGGCTGAATATGAAGCACTCATTACCAATCTGAAAATTTTGAAAAAAATGGGAGCTAGGAGAATTGCAGCCTATGATGATTTAGAGTTGGTAATCAAACAAATACAAGGTGAGTATCAAGATAATCACCCAAGGATAAGGCAATATAGGAATGCAACACTTGACATTTTGAGAATGTTTTCAGAATATACACTTAAAGTAGTGCTAAGATTACAAAACTTGATGGCTGATTCATTAGCCAATGCTGCAAGTAATTTCAGATCTACAATGTTTTAAAATAAAAAGTTTGAGATTCATATAAAGCACATGCCTGCCATTCCGGATTACTTGAAATTTTGGCAAGTTTTCTAGGATGATAAACAAGTGAACAATTTCCTTCAAAGTGAAGGTGAGTTTGAGAATTGTTCTATGGAAGAAGTGTACGACAAGGATGACTAAGTCATTGAGGCAGATCAGATTGACATACTTCAGCTCAAGGAAAATAACATTCCAAAAGGTCTCATACCTTTGGAAGAGTTATTTGATCAAGATGACGTGGCGAAAAAACCTACTTTGGTCCCCACAGAAAAAGGCATAGAAGATGTTAATATTGGAACAGTGCAGCAGCCGAAGTTCATCATGCTTTCAAATTCTTTGCCACCAGAGGTAAAGCCTAAATATTTTTATTTGTTTACTGATTTTTTTGACTTTTTGTCTTGGGATTACTCATATCTAAAGGTGTACAATCAATATATCATTCAACACACAATCCACATCAAGACAAACCAAAAGCCTTTTAGAAATAAGTTCAGGAGAATAAACCCAAAGTTGTTGTCGTCCATTGAGAAGGAGGTAAAAAAGCTCTATAAGGCAGACATTATTGTTCTAGTCAGATTTTCATATTGGATCTCCAATTTGGTTCTAGTGCGAAAGAAGACCAGTGAAATTCGACTATGTATAGATTTCAGAAATCTGAACAAAGTGTCATTGAAAGACAATTACCCGCTACCCAAAATGGACCAAATACTTCAAAGAGTTGTAGGAGCCAACGAGATGTCATTGTTGGATGGTTACTCAAGCTACAATCAGATCCTTGTGCATGAAGATGATCAAGATAAGACAATGTTCACTACACCATGGGGTACCTTTAAATATGCCAAGATGTCGTTCAGTTTGAAGAATGTCAAGGCCACTTTCCAGTGTGCCATGGACTTAGCTTTTGTTAACGAGAAATATGTCTTCCTTGTTGTTTATTTAGATGATTTGACTTTTTATTCAAATTTAGATGATGAGCATTTACACCATTTGAGAGTTGTGTTCCAACGATTTAGAAAATTTGGGATTTCCCTAAATCCTAAAATGTGTCTATTTGCTATGGAAGAAGGGAAGTTTTTGGGTCACATCATCTCAAAAGATGGGATCTAGATAGATCCTGCTAGAGTTGAAGTGATACAACAAATTTATTTTCCTAGAAACAAGAAGGAAATCCAAGCGTTCAATGGTAGGATGATTTTCCTACGTAGGTTCATTCCTAAATTAGCAGAACATCTTTGAGAGTTAACCAACATGCTGAAGAAGGATAATGATGTTAGACGGTCTAAAAATGCTCGTAAGTCATTCATCTCATTGAATTTTTCTTTGACCACTGCTCCAATATTGACAAGTCTCGATTATTCACTAGATTTCGTTATATTTTCTTTTGCTTCTGAGCATACTTTGGCAGCGGTGCTTATGCAGAAAAAATATGGGATAGAGCTGCCAATATCATTCTTCAATCGCACAATAAGGGATGCAGCCCTCTGATACAGCATAATCGAGAAACAGACCTTGGCCTTGGTCAAAGCACTTAAGGACTTCTGTTTTTATATTCTGCAGACACATATTTTGGCATATGTTCGAAATGCAGCGGTTAAAGAAGTACTAATGCAAATAGATCCTGAAGGAATAAGAGGTAGGTGGATAGAAACACTTTTAGAGTATGAACTTGAGATCAAGCCAACCAAGCTGATCAAATAGCAAGGCTTAGCCAAGCTCATGGCTGAGTCTAATCTACATGCACTTGACATTAATCTCATATTAGCATTGTTTGATGACGAAGAAGGTGTAAGTCTTGTTTAGGTATCATATCTCTTTTCATCATCTCCATGGTATGTTGATATTATTTATATTTTACAACACTTGAACCCACCTCCAGGCATGTCAAAGAGTAAGTGCAGGTCCTTGAAGCTTAAGGCTTCAAAATATTGCATACTAGATAGTGCACTCTACTGGAAGGATCCTGGAGGAGTGTTGCTCAATTTATTAGTTGAAGATGAGTCCAAAGAAGTAATGAAGGGTTTCCACAAGGGAGATTGCAGAGGTCATTTTTACTGGAAGACCACGGCCAACAAAGTAATGAGAGAGGGTTACTATTGGCCTACATTGTTTGCAGATTTGTACAAGACGGTCATGAGCTTCCATGAATGCCAAATTTTCCAAGGTAAACGTAAGCTTCTTCCTTTACCATTATAGCCCATTTCAGTTGAAGCTCCTTTCCAACAGTGGGGCTTAGATTTTATGAGTGAGATACATCCACCCTCATCTGCTCAACATAGATGGATACTTAGCACCACAGACTATTTCACAAAGTGGATCGAAGCTATCCCAACCAGGCAAGCTACAGACTCAGTTATAATTTAGTTTTTAGAAGCTAACATCTTATCCCGGTTTGGTTGTCCTAGAAATATCATCACGGATAACGCTGCAGCCTTCAAATCAAAGAAGATGACAAAATTTTGTGATAATTATAACATTAAACTGGGTCATTCTACAACATATTATCCACAGGGAAATAGATTGGCAGATTCCTCCAATAAGTCCTTGATCAACATAATCAAAAAGTTGTTGGAGGCAAAAAAAAAAGAATTGGCACAAAAAACTAATTAATGCACTATGGGCAGATCGAGTAAGCAACAAGAGATCCATTGGCATGTCTCCATTTTAGGTAGTTTACGGTGTGGATATAGTTTTCCCTACTTCATTGACTGTCCCAATCATGAATCTTCTACAAGAAGCCTGAAGTGAATAAAATGACATACAATGCAGAATAAACCAAATGATTCACTTGCAAAAAACAAGAGAAGAAGTGTTTCAAAACACTTCCAAGCTCCATGATAAAATCAAGCAGATCTATGACAGAAAAACCAAGCAAGATGATTTCAAGATCGATGATGTAGTACTTCGCTGGGATGCTAGGAATGAAGACAAGGGTAAGCACGGGAAGTTCGATAATTTATGGAAAGATCCTTTTAATATTGCAGCTTCTTGTGGAAAAAATGCATATCTCTAAGAAGAAATGGATGGGAAAAGTTGCTTAGGAGGGATAGTTAATGGTAGGCTCCTGAAGCACTATATTTTGATCTGAAATTATGAAAAAAACTCATCCTCATTGTATATATCAGTTTGATATTCCTGCAAGTGTGAAGTGGAAAATCATTGAATTTCAGAGCCTGAAGTGAAGGCCATGGAGCTTCATTGAGTTTCTACTATTTCAAGTTAATTTTGCACAAGAGTATGTTCAGTTTTGAGTCATTATTTTGGTCAAGTTTAGTCAAATTTTAGTCAGTTTCAGTCAGTTTGTGTCATTGAGTTGTCGGTGTTTAGTCCTGCATTCCATTTTGAGTTTTTTTTTACCGTATTGGCCCAATGGAAGAGGCACTGATCTGCAAAATTCAGAGATCTATGGTTCTTAACACCTCTTTCAGAGCTGCCATCCCCAATAAGGCCAATTTTAGTGTCAGAATATGCATTCTTCCATCAATGATAAAAATCTCTCCTTTCATTCTCATTTTAGGTGTCCCACTCTGAATTTTTTATTTTATTCCATTAGGTCATGGTAGTCCTAGTCATAAAATTTCACTCTCCCTAAAAAAATCTCATTTGATGGCCCACATTAATTTCTTGATGACCATAAAAACACTTTTCAAAAGCTCATTTCACTGTGTCTTATCTCATTCAAAGTCAATCATGGAAGTTATGTCATTCAAGGTCCCATTAGGTCATTAGGTTTCAATGTTCAAGGCCCAAAAATGCACCATTTCATCTTAATAAAGTCAGAAAAATGTGTGAGAGTGACTCAATAAACATTTCATTTTCATATATAGAAGATTATCAACATGAAAATATTATACTTTTAAATTTGTAATTTCGATTTATATGATTTTCATATCAAAATGTCATTTTGATATGAAAACAAAGATGTAATTTATTTTTAATTTTTTATGTAATTTTATGCTTTCTATATGTAATAATTTCAATCCCTAGCTTCCAACTCAAAACACAACATGCCAAACTGAAAGAGAAAAGTGTCAAACTCCAGCATCTCCATCCTGCAAGAGAGAAAAGTCAGATGAAAGGGTAATCAGTAAATGTTTCAAAAAAGTGAAAAAGGACATTATAAAAGTGGGTTTTCAAATTCAAATACAAATTTAATTTGCTATTTATGACTAAAGTACATCGATTAAAACTCATTTTCCTCCTCCAAGTATCAATTCAGCACTCCAAGAGACCAAAAATTCAAAATTCTAAGCGAAATTGGCAAAGGAGCAGAAATCGAGGGCGCAAATCTTGAAGTGAGGGTGGAAATCAGTTCAAGAGGGCGCAAATCAGTTCAGGAGGACGAAAATGTGTTGTCGAAGGTGTGAATGTGTTGATATGGCACAAATGTGTTGAGTAGGGTGCAAATAAGTTGATGTGGGCACAAATGTGCTGAGAAGGGCACAAATATGTTGCTACAGGCATAAATACGTTGCCAAGGGCGCAAATGACTAGCAAGTTTAACAAAGCATCCAAGTGATCAGAATTTCCTTCCAAAGCTGCTCCGCTCAGTCAGTCACCTCTAGCAATCTAGTAAGAGGCATTTTCCATCACAAAACACCTTCTTAAGTTATATGTGTTAAAATTTTCAATTCAAGGTTTAATTTGGTGTCTTTTTAAATGTGAAACCCTAGTTTTCACTCTAGCACTCATAAAATCTAGAATCCCATTTCCTTTACACTCAATACCATCCCTAAAGTGTTAAAATTATTTCCCTAATCCTTGTTATCATAATCCCTCTCCCTAAACTACTAATTCCTAAAGCCCTAAGCCCTAGGTGCTATTTTGACCTAGGCTATTAAATCCCAATTCCCATCACTCTTTTATTCCTTGTCCCTTCCCCACTATTAGGTAAACTTGACTCAAGATAGAGTCAATGTTGACTAGGGTAAACAGTAGTGGTTTTTGGGCACATGGTATTGTGCACCCATGGTTTTTCAGCCCATGGTATTGCATGTAATGGGGCCTATAAAAGGTTGGGAAGAATTCATTGCAAGGTAGGGCATGGAGGTGAGTGGTGAAGGCTCACTTGGCCAGATTGGCCAGAGTTTTGGCCAATTCTTAACGAAATTTCATTGGTTGCGTTTTTCCCCTGATTTGGTGTTTTCCTAGATAAACATCTATGTTTATGTTAATGATTTTTTGCTGGGTTTTTATGTTTATTCCTCTCAGTAAATTGTTTATTATTTATGCAGTAAATTCTAACAACTAGTATCAGAGTTATATTTTAGAGGGACTCTTCTGTTGCCAAGGGTGATTTGTTGCAACTCATGCAGATTTAGATATGGAATGTAAGGGTTTAGAAGAGCTGTAAAATGTATCTAGTAACCGAGAAATGGTAGCATGGTTGTGAGACGGCTATGTGACTAACAATCAAATTGTGAAGGAGTGCTCACAGATGCAGGACTTTTATAGGGAGATCAATCTCTAGTTGGAGAGATCCGTTATCCCCTTCGTGGGCTGCAGAGCGCCTTCAGACACTTACTAATCTGATGCTCACATGGTTCAAGATACAAAGAGATGATCAGAGCTTCTTGTTCTTGGGTGAAGGTATCGACGACATGAGAATCGCGCCCGGGTCGTGGCTCATGCTGTGAGCATGCAAGAGGTTCGATCTATTGTACTGATGCAGATCTGGATCTCAAGATAAATATCTATATCCATGTAGCTGAGAAGCGAGTGGTGATAGAGTCTACAAGATGGATTGATGTGTTGCGTGTAATAATGTAAACAAGCGCTCAAGAGTGTCATAAGAGGAAAGTTGGCACGATGTTGTATGGAGCCTATGGGAAAATTTCTAGATTTTCCAGAAAATATTGAATTGGGTGCTTGAATCTTAGCTACGGATTATAAAGGTTGGAGAAGATTCAAAGGCGAAGGTCAGAGTCACAGGCAGCAAGGAGAATGACGATCATGGAAAAGGCGAAAGGGATCTGAATATGTGAGTGGTTTTAGCTGGGAATATTGCTAACGAGCTGAAATTTTCTTTTTTTGCAAGGTAGCGAGCATCAAGAGCATGGAAACTGTTATCACTCAGTAACTTCTCTAGGTTCAAGAGAAATAGTCTGAGGTAACCACAAATCTACTTCAAATTCTGGGATCTAGCCTTCCTATAATTCAGAGAGGGCTCTCTCTTTAAGATTTATATTTGTTTTTTATTTATGTTTTTAGGCTAGTTATGATAGAACAATTGGTTTTGTTTTTAAAGGTTTTGGTGGGGAAAAAATCACTTATAGGTAAACTAGAGAGAAATCAACTTGTCCATTGGGCTATGGAGTATAAATCTATTTAGCAACACCAGAAGTCAAGGCCAAAAGGTACAAATGTATTTAGGGAAAGATAGATAACTCTCAGAGATTTGGGAAAGTATTTTTTGGTGAAATGGTATGATTAGGATAAAGGACTATGAAGGATCCTTTGATCCACAAAATGGAGGAAGGAGGCAGGGGTCAAACGGGAGCAATTAAGAATTCCTAACACCGAAAATCAGCAGAAAACATTAAAATGGTAGCTGGTTAAAAACAGGGAGTATAAGACTAGCCAGTAGTAATATTCCTAGTTACACATTAATATAGAACAAACATATATAATGAATTGCATGAAACTCAGAAAAGAAAACAATGACAAGAAGAAATTACTTCACTCATCAGCTTATCACAGGGATCCTGAATTATGATACCAATTTAGCTTTGTCCAGTCTGCTACTTCGAAATACACACATAATCCTTGAAAAAATATCAAGGTTGGTTTACAAATATCTCTAACTCTTTTACATAAATATAACTTAAGTAAAGGAAACTCAAAACTAATGCATCTGTTTGGCACTATTTTTTATGAATAGGTGATGAAAAAGAGGAGAATTCGAATTTGATCTCAACTCTTAGTAGATGATGAGGCATCCAAGTCAAAAACAACCTCCTTTTTCTGTGCATTCTGCAAACTTGGGGTCCAATGATACCTTTTTATTTCTCAATCCGAAATATATATGTAAAAATTGAAAGATTTTTTTGTAGATGAATATTTTGGTGAGATAAACCTCTCTAAGTTCCCGAAAATTCCGCTCCAGCTATTCACAATAGTCTCTGTAAAATAATGTGTAAAACAGAGTTTTACAGAGTCTGAAAAATAGGTTGTAATGATGTGCATATATATCTCATTCTATAAAACCTGTGCACAAAGTGAGATAGGTTTTTGTATACGGGTATCTTAGGAACAAAAACCTCCTTCAGTTTTGTAATATGTATTTCGTATTGGTCACAATTTTCTCTCCACAATTATGACTTAACAAGAATTTTCTGCAAAAAGGGATTTCCAATATTGTTTAATATTTCCCAACCCCTAATCACAGTTAGAAAATTGAGAGAGGTTTTTGTAGTTGGACATCTTTAGAACATAAACCTCCTTCATTTTTGCAAAATTCAGCTTGTATTGGTCATAATATTTTCTTCAACAAAATGACTTAAACGGGAAATTTCTGCAAAAATGTTCCTTCTTGCTCTATTTTCTTCTTTTAAACTTTTTGTTCTTTTAACTGTTTTACTTTCACTTTGGTAAACTTCATTGTTATTGGTGAAATTATTTTCATCTATGTTAACCATTACTGACTCTGTTTTTACTTTTACTATTTTACCTTGACTGCTCTGTAACTTTGTTTTAACTTTCACTCTGACTTTTACCTGATACACTTTAACTCTGATGCTCTTTGACTGTTTTGTTTTCACTATCATTGTGAATTTTGATTTCACTTTTACCATTCACTGTGCACATTTCATCATTATGATCTCTCTATGACTTGATTTTATTCTTTCTTTGTATACAAACTATTTATTGAATGAAGCTTTTGAATTAAAATCTGAGAATTTGGAGCAAACAATTTTGTCAACTAGTATTGAAAATGTTGGCCCCAATTTCATATTCTGATAATAACCTGCAAAAATCAAACAATTCTTTAATGAAAAAGAGGTCGGAAAGGAGGTGATTGAAGGTTTTTTGAAAAACCTTTGGAATGAGATATGTCTGTGGAGGTTTAACTCAATTTTTTAGGCATTTTTGGGCTACTTCTGCAAGATTAGACTGTTTTTAGGAGTAATTTACTTTAACATAGGGATAATTGAGAAAATCTAGCTAAGGATAATCTCTTCTGAGTTCTGCTCAATTAATTTTATCAAAGAAATTCTGAGGATATGAAAATTGGAATAAAACAGAGAACAAGGGTTTTTTTAGTTTGTTTGACTGAGAAATAGGGTTTCAAAGTATATTAAGAGGTTTTAGCCTTTCAGATATCTGAAATTGATCTTTAAACTGTGAAAATTGAGAAAATTTGCTTGAAAAAGGTGCGCAGAGGATAAACAGGGTTTCCTGGAAAATTTTGCCAGGGTTTAGCCTATTTTTTGTGTTTTTGGGCACTTTTACTTTACTCAATTTCATAAAAATGGATAGGCTTTCTTAAAAGACAATTTGAACTCAATTTATAGGTTTGAATTTCCACAGAAAATACCTTTAAATGCAGGTATTCGACTGTAAAAAGGGTTTTACAGGTTCTTGGTTGAAATGTTGCCTTTGGAAATCTTCTGGAGCAGTGAATGATCCTTTAACAACCTTCACAGGTAAATTCTTGTCAAATTTAGAGATTCGGGACATAAAAGGGCAATCAGATGTTTAAAAAGGTTTACCCAGTGCTTATATCAGTCAGAAGATAATGTGAAAAGGTTGAATGAGCATCTTTAAACAATAAAATGGCTTTTTACCAAGGTTTAAACATGTTTGTTTGATCACATTAACTGACATTCAATGCAAGTCGCGTCAGGGCAAGAGCAGTTTCAGGTTTAAACAGTGAAACCAACAGTGGTTTTAACATTCATTTCCAATAGTAAGTTGTTTTTGTTAAAACGAACGTGGTTTTATGAGAATATGCTATGTCGCGGGAGGTGGAATGGGTAAAACAACCCATTTCGTGTCCATTTGAGCTTCGGATGAGCGATTGGTTTATGTGCGTGGTATCATTTAAAAGCCGTTGGATCTGACAATCAGGAGCGAAGGGTCGAGATCTTATTTGTAATTTGCAGCCAAAGGGAAATGGTGGGACCAGGCCAATGTTAAACAGGTGTTTTAAATCCTTTATAAAATATGACTCGGGGTAAAGGTTTTATATATATAAAGGGGGTTAAAAAATACAAAGCGTGAGGCTTTATATAGGATGGCGGATATGGATAATGACGGGTTTAAAGTTTATTTAAAACAAACCTTAGTCTTATTTTAATTGAACTTTGGGTTAGAAGTTTAGGTGGCAGGTGCATATATAAAGCGAAATGTTTATATAGAGGCGAGAGACGGCTTGTTATGCACGGTTGAGTAAGTAACTCGGGTTAACTTTATGTAAAGCATGGGGATTTACATAACGGGAAAAATGAAATGGGGAAGGTTTTCAGCTTTGCAACGTTAACCTTAGCCTTAGGTTAAATGCAGGAAAAGGTGACTTTGTTTGCAAAAAGGCAGATTATTGCATGTTGGTGCTTCTAAGCTTTTTAACCTTTATAAAATGATACAATATCATCCAAAACTTAGGTTAAAACTTTGATGAGCGGGGTATTGTATTTTATTTCAAAATACATAAAATATGTTCCAAAACTCATTGTCGCGATTATTGTATTATATAGCTTTAAACCTTGTGAATGGTTTAACAACTATAGGGGGCGGGATATTTACTTAATGTTAGTTTTAGACCAAAGGGCATTTTATTTGGGTTTTTAATTTAACATGTGGGTAATAACTTTGGTCTAAAAACTTTGTAATAGTGGGGTTTTGTTAAGCCCCTATATTAATAGTGTGGTCCCTTATTATGTTAGTCTAACCCCACTTATTGTTATTAGTGTACCCCTGTAACCCCCATATTGTTATTATTGTGCCCTTGCATTATTATTGTTAGGTCGGCTAGGATTACATTGTGGCCCCACTAGGATTATATTGTGCCCCCATGGACTCCTATATATAGAAGGAGGTTTTATTCATTTGTATCATCCAAGAATTGTTCATTTATGTAATGTATTGGAGGTTGCCCCCTCGAAGTGGCTTATTTCTAAGGCGTTCATATCTCTTTTCTTCTATTTTTGGAGCTGGTTACACAACATTTGGTATCAGAGCTTTGGATTCTAGGGTTTCGCTGCTCCAAACAGGTCATCGTGGCATTTTCGCTATAACTTGTTTTCTAAGAAGTTTCAAAAGCTGAAATTTTTAGGGTGCGAAGCTGAAATCCTGAGGAAGAATTGCAGTATGAGATATCAAAATTACGGTACCAAGTGCAACAAATTTCGATCTTACGAAGAGCAATTGAAGATGAAATAGATGGTTTAAAAGCAGAAATGGAGGCTAAGTTGGATGGTTTTAAGGATCAAATAATAGCAAATATGGATGATAAATTAGTGGAAGATCACATCGAGCATCAACAACAAGTTCTCCAACTCTCAAAGGATAACCTAACTTTGGTGCAAAAACAAATGATACAACCGGAAGATCAACATCGCATCAAAAGAAGTTCTGAAGGAGTCACAGAAACAAGAACGCGACAAGTACAATCAATTTCATATTTTCTCAGCCAGTGGAAGAACTTTCCTGGAGAAGATTCCACATGGGAGGATGAGAATTTTATACAGAAGCATCAAGAAATAATCAAGCGTTGAGGACAACACTTGTTTGAAGGAGAGGGGCATGTTAAGCCCCTATATTAATAGTGTAGTCCCTTATTATGTTAGTCTAACCCCACTTATTGTTATTGTTGTACCCCTGTAACCCCCATATTGTTATTATTGTGCCCTTACATTATTATTGTTAGGTCGGCTAGGATTACATTGTGGCCCCACTAGGATTATATTGTGGCCCCATGGACTCCTATATATAGAAGGAGGTTTTATTCATTTGTATCATTCAAGAATTGTTCATTTATGTAATGTATTGGAGGTTGCCCCCTCGAAGTGGCTTATTTCTAAGGCGTTCATATCTCTTTTCTTCTATTTTTGGAGCTGGTTACACAACAGGTTTTGGGGCTATTTAGATATAGGGAATTATATAAATAGGATAAGGTTTTATTTAAGGATTTAATAAACTAAGTTAAAAGTTAATATGACAAGGGGAATGGAATGCACACAAAATACACAATATGACTAAGTAAAGTGAATAAGTAAAGCAAATCTTGTATTTTCATCATTTCACCAATTTTATTTAGGATAAAGCATTTTTTGAGGGTTTTTGTATGTTTCTGAGTGAAGGAAGCTAATTACATGGGATTTTAAGTTTCATTAAGTAAGAAGGTTTCTTTACTTATCAAAATGACTTAAATGTATGAATGAGGGATAAATAATGGTAAAGGAGATTTTATCATAAGAATTCAACATTTTCCACTATCCAGTTATCGAGCCTTGGGTCCAGTCCCAACAGAAGTCAAACAAATGCTCTGAGCCTCTTTGACTGGAAGTATAGAATACTGAATACCTACAGGGGAAGTGAAATTAGTGATTTTTTCCCAGTGATGAATATTACATGCTTTTCCCACTTCTTTCTACCTACCCAACATTACTCTAAAAAATTTTCTTCCTTTTAGCAGGTGCATTTAAGCTTGCTACCTTGAAACATTTTATTCTTTTGAAAGCATAAAACTATCTAATTCTACCTTATTTCATCTGAGGGCTCAGATTAAACTGATGAGCTCCTCATTATTCTCTACCTATCTATTGATTTGTCAGGATTAAACTGTCTGACAAAACTTTATTCACTATCTAAAACATGGAAATTGGAAACATGACAAGTCAAGATTAAATAGTTTAACTCATCATGGATTATGGCATTTATTGACACTCTGCCATAATAATTTGCAAAAAGTAAAAAGTAGTGGCATTTGGACTTGCACACTTTCATGTTTTATTTTGATATTTTTTCTTTTGGGGTCTATATTTTTTTAAGTCCTTTGATCTTTATTTTAGGACTTTTTAGCCTCTTTTTGATTTTTTATTATTTTTATTATTTTTATTTTTTTCAAAATATGGGAAAACAACTTGCAGAAAGCAAGGTATGTACATATTTACAAGACTATCAAAATTCAATTCAAAATTATGAATCCTATATTTATAGGACCCTAACAATGGCTTCACATGGCGATGGCATCTCCTTGTGAGATGTCAAGAACACCATCGACTAGTAGCCTAATCCTTTGAGCCAATCCCAAAAATGCATTTGCTTTGTTATAAAATCTTTGTGACTGAAACCCTTGAACTGAATTTAGTCCTTTTTCTGCAAACTAAAATCTGATCTGAAACTAAAATAACATATTGCAATTCTCAAACTAAACTGATAGATCTTAAATATCTTTAGGACCTTCTCCTTGGCTTTAAATCTTAATGAATTATTTCAAAACTAGCCGAAAACTGAATACTGAAAAAAATGCTCAGAATGATTAGCTTATTTCCACTCATCTACCTACTCTAATCTACTGATAACCTTGTTGAATCAGGTAATACAAAAATGCCAATGAAGCTAGTCAAGTAGTTGTAGCAATGAATGGATAATTTGATTGATTTTCATCAAACTTGGAAGCATAACTTGATCACGTGTCTTCATAATTAATGATATGATGTGAAATGGAAATTGCTGATATATTTGATCCTCATAGATAAAACATGTTTGCATACTTGAGCTAAAAATAGTCTCCATATAATTTGTTATAGGATCATCAAAAACATAATGTATGATTTGTGCTTCTAGGCATTCAATGCCTAGTTGCTCAATTGTATTCTAAATATTAATCCCTGAAACTATTTCTTCAATCTTGTGCTTGAAAGAATAATCATCCTCAAACTGTAAGTCAAAAGGTAGTACAATTTCCTCTTGCTTTGGAGAAGGAAGATTTTCCAAGAATTCTTTAGGATCTCGAAAATTATATGACTGAATTTGAGAATGAAAAATTTTAATTTCATTTTCATATTTTTCAGAAACTATCTCAAGAACATATATTTTAAGTCACGGAGAATATTTTCTTGATTTCAAAACAAGAAAGAAAGTTGTTAGAAAATCTTTATCAAGCTCAAATTCTAATAACTCATCCCACAAACTAGCTAGTGATTGCTCTTTGAAGTTAGCTTGAATTTGGAGAACATAATTATCATAATACTGATCATACTTAGGCAGATCTTCAAAAGAAGGAATGTCATCAATCATAAGCATTATATTAGCATATTTCTCTTCCAACAATCCTAATATATCTTGATTAGATTGGTTGCATTCTATTTGAAAGTCGTCATTTTGCTCAATAGGAGTACTATCAAGAAATGGGCCTTTTAGGGAAGGTAGAACAACATGAGCATCAACCTGTTCTTCTGTATCTTCGTGGATAAAAACTTTAGTACATTCATCAACATTAGAATCAGTAGAAACAATTTCTTCATTATGTAAACACTTTGAGGATGGTTGCATGTTTAGAAGAAAATTGATTTCTTCTTCGGTGAGGGGGGGGTGGGAATCTTTGAATTCTTAGATTTGAATAACAATTGTTTTTTCTCTTATGTAAAAATTGATCATGAGGTTGAATATTTTCTTTAATTTCATTCAAAACATTATATGAAACATCATTTTTTACTACGGAGGGGCTTTGTGGATCTTGATTCATCTCCTGATCTATTTCATCTTTGTTTAACTCCTCTTGATTATTATGACATTTAAATTGAGAATGAAATTTATGGACTTCTTCTAATAAATCTTTAGGATGCCAATTTCCAAAATATTCATCAATATTTTTAAGGTAATTTATAAGATCTTCAGCTTGATCACAACCATTTTCAGCCAATGATAAAGATGGAAAATCTTCTTTGTAATGCTCATAAAATACCTTTTGAAAATATTTTAAAGAAAATAAACTAGCAGGTTTGAGAGCTTCATACCATTCCCTTGTTGGTCCTTCTAAGGTTGCCATGAAAAGCTTCATGAGGCAATCGTCATGCCAATCACCCTTCAATCTCGATGAGTGTATATGAAATTTAATGAGATGTAACAAAGGATCATCAATATTCTCATCTTGAAACATGGGCAGATTTTTATCCCAATTTACCTCTGGTAGTTTGTGTGGAAATCCAAGTATGTGATCTCTGCTCATGGGAGCATACCTCCATTTTATTCTTAGGTCATCTTGTAAATTAGTCATAAAGAAAGGCCATTGTATCTATACAACCAAGTTAGATCCTTATATAAAATACAATATATATTGAAAAACTTTCTTTAATGAGAAAGAACATAATGCCTTGGATTAAGATCCAAGTTGAAAGCCTGATATTTCCATATTGTTCTTTCAAGTTCATTCCTCCAGTGGATTAGCCATTATGTTATCACTCAGTAATTTCTCCAGGTTCAAGAGAAATAGTCCAAGGTAACCACAAACCTACTTCAAATTTTGGTATCTAGCCTTCCTAGAATTCAGAGGGGGCTCTCTCTTTAAGATTTATCTTTGTTTTTTATTTATGTTTTTAGGCTAGTTATGATAGAACAATTGGTTTTATTTTTAAAGGTTTTGGTGGGGAAAAAATCACTTAGAGGTAAACTAGAGAGAAATAAACTTGTACATTGGGCTATGGAGTCTAAATCTAGCTAGCAACACTAGAAGTCAAGGCCAAAAAGGTACAAATGTATTCAGGGAAAGATAGATAACCCTCAGAGATTTGGAAAAGTGTTTTTGGTGAAATGATATGATCATGATAAAGGACTATGAAGAATCCTTTGATTCAGAAAATGAAAGAAGGAGGCAGGGGTCAAATAGGAGTAGGAGCAATTAATAATTCCTAACACTGGAAATCAACAGAAAACATTAAAATGGTAACTGGTTAAAAACATGGAGTATAATACTAGCCTGTAGTAATATTCCTAGTTACACATTAAGATAGAACAAACATATATAATGAATTTCATGAAACTCAAAAAAGAAAACAATGACAAGAAGAAAGTACTTCACTCATCATCTTATCACAGGGATCCTGAATATGATGCCAATTTATCTTTTTCCAGTCTGCTACTTCGAAATCAACACATAATACCCTCCAATGTTCAGCAAAAAAGTCTATAGTAAATTCTAGCAATTTTATTCCACAAAAAATACTTCAAAGAGTGAAGTATTTATACAAATTTTAAACTATAATATCTTGAAAAATTATCAAGGTTGGTTTACAAATATCTCTAAATGTTTATGGATAGGTGATGACAAAGAGGAGAATTCGAATTTGACCTCAACTCTTAGTTGAAGATGAGGCATCCAAGTCACTAACTGTCTCCTTTCTTTGTGCATTCTGCTCCAGCAATTCTACAAACTCGGGTTCCAATGATACCTTTGTATTTCTCAATCTGAAATATATATGTAAAAAGTGAAAGTTTTTATTGTAGATGAATATGTTGGTGAGATAAGCCTCTCTGAGTTCCCTAAAATTCCGCTCCAGCTGTTCACAATAGGCTCTGCCAAAAGATATGTAAAACAGAGTTTTACAGAGTCTGAAAAATAGGTTGTAAATATGCACATGTATCTCTACTTCTGTAATATGTGTGCACAAAGTGAGATAGGTTTTTATATAAAGGTCTCTTAGGAACAAAAACCTCCTTAATTTTTGTAAGATGTATTTCTAATTGGCCACAATGTTCTCTGCAAAATGATGACCTAACAGGAATTTTCTGCAAAAAGTGTTTTCTAATATTGTTTAATATTTCCCAACGCATAATGGCTGTTAGAAACGTGAGAGAGGTTTTTGTAGTTGGACATATCAAGAACATAAACCTCCTTCATTTTTGCAAAATTCATCTTGGATTGGTCACAATAGTTTCTACAAAAAAAATGACTTAAACAGGAAATTTCTGCAAATGTGTTCCTTCTTGCTCTATTTTCATCTTTTAACCTTTTTGTTATTTTAACTATTTTACTTTCACTTTGGATAAACTTCATTGTTGTTGGTGAAATTATTTTCATCTCTGTTAACCATTACTAACTATTTTTTTACTTTTACTGTTTTACCTTGACTGCTCTGTAACTTTGTTTTAACTTTCACTCTGACTTTTACCTGATACACTTTAACTCTGATGCTCTTTGACTATTTTTTTTTCACTGTCATTGTGAATTCTGATTTCACTTTTACCATTCACTGTGCACATTTCATCATTATGATCTCTCTCTGACTTGATTTTATTCTTTCTTTGTATACAAACTGTTTGTTCAATGAAGCTTTTGAATTAAAATCTAAGAATTTGGAGCAAACAATTTTGTCAACTAGTATTGAAATTGTTGGCCCCAATTTCATATTCTAATAATAACCTACAAAAATAAAACAATTTTTTAATGAAACAGAGGTCAGAAAGGAGGTGATTGAAGGTTTTTTGAAAAATATGTGGAATGAGATATTTCTTTGGAGGTTTAACTCTGTTTTTTAGGCATTTTTGGGCTACTTCTGTAAGATTAGACTGTTTGCAGGAGTAATTTACTTTAACATAGGGATAATTGAGAAAATCTGGCTAAGGATAATCTCTTTTGAGTTTTCTTCTCAATTAAGTTTATCAAATAAATTCTGAGGATATGAAAACTGGAATAAAACAGAAAACAAGGGTTTTCTGAGCTTGTTTGACTGAGAAATAGGGTTTCAAGGTATATTCAAAGGTTTTAGTCTTTCAGATCTTTGAAATTTATCTTTAAACTGTGAAAATTGAGAAAAATTGCTTGAAAAAGGTGCGCAGAGAATAAATAGGGTTTCCTGGAAAAATTTTCCAGGGTTTAGCTTATTTTTGTGTTTTTGGGCACTATGCTCAATTTTGTAAAAAGGGATAGGCTTTCTTAAAAGACAGTTTGAAGTCAATTTACAGGTTTGAATTTCCACAAAAAATACCTTTAAATGCAGTTATTCGACTGTAAAAAGTGTTTTACAGGTTCTTGGTTGAAATGTTGTCTTCGGCAATCTTCTGGAGCGGTGAACAATCCTTTAACAACCTTCACAGGTAAATTCTGGTCAAATTCAAAGGTTCAGGGAATAAAAGGGCAATCATATGTTTAAAAAGGTTTACCCAGCGCTTATATCAGTCAAAAGATAATGCGAAAGGGTTGAATGAGTAGTTTTAAACAATAAAATGGCTTTTACCAAGGTTTAAACATATTCATTTAATCGCATTAACTGACATTCAATGCAAGTCGTGTCAGGGCGGGAGTGGTTTCAGGTTTAAACAGCAAAACCAACAATGGTTTTCGCGTTCATTTCCAGCAGTAAGTATTTTTTGGTAATACGAACGCGATCCTATGAGAAGATGCCACGTCGCATGAGGCGAAATGGGTAAAACAACCCATTTCGGGTCCATTTGGGCTTCGGATGAGCGACTGGTTTATGTGAATGATATCATTTAAAAGCCATTAGATCTAACAATCAGGAGCGAAGGGTCAAGATCTTATTTGCAAGTTGCGGCCAAAGGGAAATGGTGGGACCAGGCCAATGTTAAACGGGTGTTTTAAAACCTTTATAAAATATGACTCGGGGTAAAGGTTTTATATATATATATAAATGGGGTTAAAAAATACAAAGGGTGAGGCTTTATATAGGATGGCAGATATGGATAATGACGGGTTTAAAGTTTATTTAAAACAAACCTTAGTCTTATTTTAATTGAACTTTGGGTTAGAAGTTTAGGCAGCAGGTGCGTATATAAAGCGAAATGTTTATATAGAGGCGAGAGTCAAATTGTTATGCGCGGTTGAGTAAGTAACTCGGGTTAACTTTATGTAAAGCATGTGGCTTTACATAACGGGAAAAATGAAATGGGGACGTTTTTCAGCTTTGCAACGTTAACCTTAGCCTTAGGTTAAATGCAGGAAAAGGTGACTTTGTTTGCAAAAAGGCGGATTATTGCATGGTGGTGCTTCTAATATTTTTAACATTTATAAAATGATACAATATCATCCAAAACTTAGGTTAAAATGCTGATGAGCGGGGTATTGTATTTTATTTCAAAATACATAGAATATGTTCCAAAACTCATTGTCGCGATTATTGTATTATATAGCTTTAAACCTTGTGAATGGTTTAACAACTATAGGGGGTGGTATATTTACTTAATGTTAGTTTTAGACCAAAGGGCATTTTATTTGGGTTTTAATTTAACATGTGGGTAATAACTTTGGTCTAAAAACTTTGTAATAGTGGGTTTTTGGGGCTATTTAGATATAGGGAATTAGATAAATAGGATAAGGTTTTATTTAAGGATTTAATAAACTAAGTTAAAAGTTAATATGACAAGGGGAATGGAATGCACACAAAATACACAATATGACTAAGTAAAGTGAATAAGTAAAGAAAAGCTTGTATTTTCATCATTTCACCAATTTTATTTAGGATAAAGCATTTTTTGATGGTTTTTGTATCTTTCTGAGTGAAGGAAGTTAATTACATGGGATTTTAAGTTTCATTAATTAAGAAGGTTTCTTTACTTATGAAGATGACTTAAATGTATGAATGAGGGATAAATAATCGTAAAGGAGATTTTATCATAAGAACTCAACATTTTCCACTATCCAGTCATCGAGCCTTGGGTCTGGCCCCAACAAAAGTTAGAGAAATGCTCTGAACCTCTTTGAATAGAATTATAGAATATTGAATACCTACAGGGGAAGGGAAATTAGTGATTTTTTCCCGGTGATGAATATTACATGCTTTTCCCACTTCTTTCTACCTACCCAACATTACTTTAACATTTTTTCTTCCTTTTAGCAGGTGCATTTAAGCTTGCTACCTTGAAACATTTTATTCTTTTGAAAGCATAAAACTATCTAATTCTACCTTATTTCATCTGAGGGCTCAGATTAAACTAATGAGCTCCTCATTATTCTCTACCTATCTACTGATTTGTTAGGATTAAGCTGTCTAAAATAACTTTATTCACTATATAAAACATGGAAATTGGAAACATGACAAGTCAACATTAAACAGTTTAACTCATCATGGATTATGGCATTTATTGACACTCTGCCATAATCATTTGAAAAAAGTAAAAAGAAGTGGCATTTGGACTTGCACACTTTCATGTTTTATTTTGATAATTTTTCTTTGGGGGTCTATATTTTTTTAATTCCTTTGATCTTTATTTTAGGACATTTTACCCTCTTTTTTATTTTTTATTATTTTATTATTTTTATTTTTTTCAAAATATGGGAAAACAACTTGCAGAAAGCAAGGTATGTACATATTTACAAGACTATCAAAATTCAATTCAAAATTATGAATCCTATATTTATAGGACCCTAACAGAAACAATGAGACAGGTCATGTGAAATTGGACTGTGGGTGTGTGGTAGAGAGAGGGCTATGGGAATGTGGAGAAGAAAATCCCTACCGCTCCTCGCCTTGACTTTGCCGCAGTAAAGAACCAAGAGAATGACCTCTAATCTAGCGAGGGGATCCCGGCTGGAGTGGGTGTCAGAGACGAGGTGGGACATGTAGATTCTGGTATGCCTGAGAATAACGAGCTATAGATTGGGGCTAGACAAGAAAATTGTGTCATATAAGCAGTGATAGAGCCGGTCGAAGGTGGAGCCAAAATTGTGCGTATGCCCAAAGGTTCGATGATCGAGTTCGCGATGGGACGCAAGAATACTTTTCTATCTATAATAAATAATTTTGTTGTTGGCTAAGGTAATATTCATGCATGGGATGCATTGTAGGTGATCCACACTCTTATGAAGTGAAAAGGTGGTGTATGTAGTTGTTGTTGCACATGGGTCTACATCCATTAATAGTGATTTGTTGCCTTAATGAGATGGTCTTGTGAAAGAGATCCATGATTGACTGCAATTTTTTGAGACATATAAGAGTGGTTTTCAATCAAGGGTTTTGGAAAGCACGCAGAGGAGAGTATGAAGCAGAATCAAAGCATTTTGCAATCAAGGAGAGAATTAATTGATGAACCATGTATCTGAAGAGAACTCCTAGAGGACTAGCGGATACAGCGGCTGGTGACCCATGTAATCCAGTAGATGGGTTCTTTTTATATGGACATTGATGCCATATGTACAAACACAACAATAATGAAAGAAAAAAATATTATTATAATGGAGTTAATTTTTGCATGTAAATGGAAATACTGATGTAAGACTTGGTATGGCATGTGTACCCCTAGGTAATCACTAGTAAATTCTGGGTTAGACCTAGGTGATAGGGGGGATGTCAAGTTAACAATTACCCCAGGTAAAAATTTTGAGGGGGGAAAGGGCTACAGTGAGCAGGGTTGTCTCACTTAGCATTTCTGGCTGGATTTATTCAATAATCCCGAAGTCTAGTTTAAGGGGGGAATTGTTAGGTAAACTTGACTCGGGATAGAGTCAATGTTGACTAGGGTAAATAGTAGTGGTTTTGGGGCACATGGTATTGTGCACCCATGGTTTTTCAGCCCATAGCATTGCATGTAATGAAGCCTATAAAAGGCTGGGAAGAATTCATTGTAAGGTAGGGCTTGGAGGTGAGCGGTGAAGGCTCACTTGGTTGGATTGGCCAGAGTTTTGGACAATGCTTAATGAAATTTCATTGGTTGGGTTTTTCCCCGGATTTGGGGTTTTCCCGGATAAACGTCTATGTTTATGTTAATGATTTGTTGCTGGGTTTTTATTTTTATTTCTCTCGGTAAATTGTTTATTATTTCTGCGGTAAATTTTAACAATTACTCCCTATGCCTTCCCCATATCACTTATCCCTATCAAAAATCTCCCTCAATTTTCCTTTCCCATCTCCCTTTCCCATTTCCCTTCCCTAATCACTATGGTTTTAACAAAAACACTATGGCAACAGAAGAGGAAAACCCATCATTCACTGACAAATAAGAAACATAGATAAGAAGGTCACATAGAGGAGGAGGGGTGCTCAGACTTGAGCCTGCCAATACTAAGGAACTTATAGCCTCTCCATTGACTATCACACGCTTCAAACATGTTGGTTGTTATGAATTTTGTGAGAAAATTCAGAGGGTTAAACACCACCCCATGCTAACTAGACTATTCATATCATGACTCCATAAAAATGAAGTTAAATTAGCTGGGGTCACTTTTACCTTATCTACTATTGTCATTTCAGATGCTACAGGGATCCTAATGTTGGGAAGAAATGGTTCAAGAAAGGTAGGTTGAAGAAACATGATTTTGACTTCTTCCTCAAACCAAGACATCAAAATAAAACAAAGAGGTTCTTCCCTTTTTCACACCTCTTGGACAGACATGCACCTATGATGAAGACTATAATGAGATATTTTTCATGTGAAGGAAATTTTTTAAGGCTCTATTCCTATCACATCTAGGTCTTGATGCATTTCACTAGGGTAAGGATGCTTAACATGCCCTATTATCTTTTTTGGAGTATAGAGAAGATGGCATACATTTCCCAGAATAAGGGATATGAATAGCAAATGAAAAGCCTATTCCATCATTCCCTTATAAAAATCATAGTCCTCCACCATCTCAATCAACTGAACATTGCATGGAGCACCTTCATAGCCAATGATATGTTCATTGAGCCATCCATTTAGCATGCACAACATTTCCCTTCATCATCTCAGCCCATGACTCACTCATCATTATCACATCAGTCCCCTGCACCTCCTTCATCTCCATCTCATCATGATCCTTCATCTCCATATCATCATGATTTTGGGTCACCTAGCAGGATAGATGACATTGAGCCTAAGTGGGAAAGTATGGTTGAGGTTGATCCATTGCTAAAAACCTACCAGAGAAGCTATATGCATGTGTTTGCTTCACTTGCAGTGAAAGGGTCCATGCCTTCTACATCAACACAACAGGTGGATAAAGGTAAAGAGAAGGTCATTGAGCCAGTCATTCATGATGAGGAGGACAATCATGAAACAAAGCAAGAATTTTAGCTGGTTGACCTATATGAGGATGAAAATGATAAAATCACAAATTCTGCTATCAAAGGTAAGGATGCCAAGATTAGTGAGCTCCAAACTAATCTTAACAGGGCTATATATGTTATAAAATTTCTTGAGCAAGAAAATGAGCAGTTGAAGACCAAGCAGGTCATTGATGAGGTTAAGTACTTCACTGCTCAAAGAGAGGCTCAAAAGGCCAAAGTCATGTTATATGAAGCATTGGAGAAGTATGGATTAGTTTATGATGACGAATAATAGGTACCAAGGCAGAGACCTAGAACTAGAGGGCTGAAAAGAGCTCTAGCTCTAGAGAGACAAAGGGAAGCTGAGCTTGCTGACCGGCTAACCCTAAATGAGAAGCTTGCCATATAAATCAATGAGAACAGGGAACCATGGATTTATAGAGCCAATAAACACATAGATAATCTATTAGAAAAGGCCCATAAATATAATTACTTTTTAAGGAAGAAGGTCAAACTCCATGCCTAGAAGGAGAAATTTGCATTGGCCAAACTCAAAAGAGCCAATGCCAAGATCGAAGAGTTGAACAAGGAGGAGAAGAAAAAAATGGAAATCCATGTTGAGGCTTCCTTACAAGCTTAAGCAAACCATCATCAGCCATTACAACAATTTTGAGGCAATTTCTAACTTTTTGTCAAAATCTGGAAATCTCTGTGTTTTTTGAGGTAATTAATTAGCAAAAATTAGGCATTTGCACAGTGCCCTAGGCGCTACGCAAATAATTGACACACTTTTTGAGGAGAAGGTGTTAGCCACCTATAAAATTTTCCATATCAAATGGTGGCTAAATGTTTTGGAGCCTTCAAGGAACAGATTTTATTGCAAAAAAGTGTTGGCTCTTGAAGACTCTTAAAGGCCTCATGCCTCTATCCAAAATCTTCATTTGTTGTTTCCATTTTATACTCTGAGAATCCTGATAAATTCCAAAGAGAAAAACTGCTACAAAGACCATCTTTTTCCCCTTCTCCCACTCCAAAATAACCTTCATTTGTTCCCCCTTTTCCTCCATGTTATTCCTCTATTTTTATGAGTCTCCTTCTTCCATTCATAAAATTTCACTTTGTAAGGTTTAAAACCCACTTTTTAGCCTTACCGAAACCCTCGAATACCTTTAAAAAACGTTGGAAAACCATAAAAATCCATGTTTTTATTACAGGCTTTAGCCCTTTGGCTAAGCCCCCTAACCACTTCCCCCACATGCCCTTACCATAAGAACCAGGTGCTAAGCACCTCCCGGCGCTTATCGCATCGCACAATTTCAAACAGCGCAAGTCTTTTGCCATAAACCAGAAGTTCCGATGCAATTAGCTTTGCATCGTATAAAACCCGATGCGATTAAAAACCTCTGTATAAATATACCGTGGGCCCGCCCGCCGTACTTAACCTTTTAAATATTTCATTCCCGATCGATCTTTTTCTTTGTAAAAACCCAAAACCCACTTTTCCAAAGTTTTGGTCTAAAAACCAAAATCACGTGTTAATATTTTAATGGGTTGATTGAAAGACTGATCGCGCAATCGCAATCGGAGAAAATACAATGGGTTGATCAAAAAGACTGCATCGAAATTTTGCGATGCGATTAGCCCCTCCTCTTTAACCCCCCAGTCATGTCATCCTCGATGCGCCCAATGGCCCCGCAATCGGGCGCCTGACCCTGTTATATATCCCATCCAAAACCATAAAAACCTTTGTTATTTGTAAACTTTGGGTTTTATTTTATTTTATACAATTCTCCACCGGAGCAATTTCTCAATAAATCTACACCGTCGATCTAATCCACAGATCGTACGGTGTGGAGCCTGTCTACCCGGTGGTCCCCACATTCCACTCACCCCGTCCAAAAACCGCGTGGTATCTATCGCACCGCCTTTGGGCAAAGGTGGTTTTTCCCCGATCGCCAGCGATTCCATACATCGCGTTACATGCGTCCCCTGTACCTTTTTCAAAACCGCCGTCCATCACGCATTATTGTTCGGACACGGATGCCCAGCGATATTGCCATGGACCGTCCGATCTGGGGCAGGCCATCCAACGGCTATCGCTCGCCGAAGATGCATGATAGTTAACTCAGATGCACACACGATAACTTAAGGTACGGCGCGCCATCCAAGCAATCTCCGCCGTCGATCTAATCTACAGATCGACGGTCCACGTTTCATCGCCCATATTCTCTCCCTTTGACTTTCAACTTCCGTTCTCGACCGTCGATCTATGCACGATCGACGGCTCAGATTTAATCTCTTTTCCATCCGGTCCACGATCTCTCTCAATCAATCCTGACCGTTGGACGATGCCATCCAACAGCTATGCTCTTTCCCCCGCCTTCTAAAGTAGTTTATCCAAACAAATGCAGGATTTCTTTATAATTTTATGTTTTGTGCAGGTTTTAAAAAGGTTTCCGTCGTTATACTGAAGAAAGGCCAGGAGTTGGGAATGACGATTCCCGTGCTTTCGGCCCATAAAGAGAACCATTCACAGGGCTCCTTTCAAACGTTTTATCGGCATTCCATGGGCGTCGATACTATAAAGGCCCTGTGTGGCTCTGCACATTGACAAGACACTGTGTTTTAACGCAATTTCAAAAGAATATAAGTTCTGAAGAACAGAGCACAGCAAGTAGAAGATTAAAGACAAGTCTGGGAAATTACAGCTGAAAATAATTATCAAAAGCCTAATTCCCTGGATTAAAACACATTCAACAGAAAATCATAAGTGTTTTACTGACAGAAAGGCTTCCACCGCTTCAACTGAGGCGAATTGATTCCTCAGCTACTACAAGAGCCACCTGCTGCCTCAAACCATTCAAAATAGAGGCCGGAGTTATTGATTAAGGAAATATCTTCCTCCAGCGTTGCCAAGAAGTTAATTATGTCACAAGAAACTAATGCAACAAATATCTGCAGAATTACTCCACATTATGTAGAGCCTCAAAGTCAACAAAGCTCCCATCAAGCTTTGATATTAATTGTAAAACAGTTAATACAGAGAACCACTTGTAAACTTCTTCATCGAGCCCCTCAAAAGGCCAAGAAATCTTGAATCTGTATTAATTGCCTTAAGAGATCTTTTATCAAGTCTCACCTCCTCATCCTTCTATAAATACTTCCGTAGAAGATGAGAAATTGTTGGTTGATTGGTTGTTGTTTGATCACAAGTTGTAATACTGAAACCCTCTGAAATAAATACATAGTCTGTTGAAGTTGAAGAAGAAACTGGAGTCTTTGAAGTCTTGATGATGTTGTTGCATGCTTGTTCCTGAGAAGGCTCTATCGTTGGATCCATGAGCTTGGATGTTGGTGAAGTATTCTGAACTGTTTTATGTTTTTCCCCTATTTTCATTATGTTCCATAATTTATTACTACAGTAGGCTGAAATTTTTAGGCTAAGAAATGACTCTTGGAAGCACCTTAGACCTGTTCACCCTTCACTGTTTAATGTTTTCTGCAGCTGAAGTATTTTAGAGGCTTTAATCTTTCTCTTTAGTCTTCATGCTTGTTTATTTCCTTAATAGTTTGAACATTTGGTTTCAGCATGATTATGGTTTGCCCTGCTTGTTGCTCCCACTTAAAAACCGTTATTGAAGTCTCCCTTTGAAGTTCTTTGCTTACGGTGAATCAGAGAGGTCTGTTTTGATCCTGCCCTTTGTCCTTACTTAAACAATTAGCTTAAAGGTCGTTATAATTATGATCATAGATGTTTTTAGGTGTTCCCTTTTCTATGACTGCAATTATCAGTGAATCTTTTATGTTTTCTAAGTCATTTGAAATAAGATATTTGAGGAAATAGGGTGTTCCCCGAATCTTAGATTTCATTTTAAAAGTTGTTTTGGAGTCATTATTTGCTTAAGGTGTGATTTTTAGATTTCATGGTTAGCCCTGTCTATTAAAAAGCTCTTTATTGTTCAAGTTATGCTTTCAAATTCCCTCTGTTGAGAATTAAACCTCTCTTTCTAAATCATTAATGTTCATCTCATTCCAAAAACAAAAGGATCCTGTGGCCAAGTTAGATTTTCTTTTTGATATCCCATATCCATTCATGAGTTTGTTATGACTTTTTCTTGACTCCATTGCCCAATGAAACAGATATTTTTTTGTCCTATATATCTTTCCTAGGCCCTTCATGTTCTGTTGTATCATTCCAACCAAACAATCAAACAAATAAACATCTGCACTTAATAACTAGTCTAAAATCAATATTCTAAGCACACAAGATAAACCTTTGCAAAAAAACATTTGAGAGATCCCTCTCTAAGAACAGGAGGACTAGATCCTGTAACTCTAAAGATTGGTTCTGATGTTGCCTTGTCTTTTGATTTTCCAAACTATCAAAACACGGGACACCAACATATTGGCGATCACGGTGGGACCACTGAGTTCATAGTTGCCTAGCAAGCTCTTATAAACTCATTAGTCTTTCAAACAACCACATAAACTCAGAAAAACCCAAAAACATTTAGTTTGGCTTCATAGTAAACATGGTGGTGGAACCATAAAACATTTTACCTTCACAAAAGCTAAAAATATTCCACCTGGCGACTCCACAATCCCAAAAGACCTAATGAATCCACTGGCAGAAGACTCTGAATTGGTTGAAAAGATACAGTGACCTCTTACTGTAAACATGCATCCAAGTATGGATAGAGAAGCTAAACTAAATACATTATTGGACCTAATTGGGAAAATAGTGTATGTACGTGATAAAAGATTGGGAAAGCATGAGGATGATATAGATGTTCATTATCTAGAGCAACCTGTGTTTTTCCCAGATCAAACACAATCTCAACCATTACAAGACCTAGAAAATGAGCAATATATAGATGATGATCAAGACTTTATAGAAGAAGGTGAGCAAAACTATAGAGAAAACAATAAAGAAAAATTGCTGGTCATGATGGAGAAAATGGTGAAAACGCTTGGGAAAAGATTGGAAAGGTATGAGGCTAATTTGAATATTGATGATCTAGAGCAGCCCATGCTCCTTTCAAATCAAGAACAAACCCAAACATTACAAGATATGTGCGTTGAACAAGATTACAAAGAAATCAAAGAAGAAGGTTGTTAGGAAATTCCTGATTATCTACCTATATCTTATACCATGATATTAAGAGAACTCCATAACCAGATTGCAAAAACTAATAGTGAGCAGTGCCTTGAGGAAAACATAAGCCATTTTGAACCCACAAAATTTGAATTAAGAGAAGAGACAACACAACCAGAGTCTCTTCCTTTATGTTATGAATCATTTCAGATTATTAAAAGAGGATGGAATCTTGACAATATACTTGAAACAATTCATGAACCTTACAGTCAAAGTGACTGCCATGAAAATCATGAGGTGTTGTTTGAAAATGAGATAGACCAAGAAAAACAAGAAAAACCTCAAAGTTCCCCTACAAACTCAAATGGAGATCCATTAGAAGAGGCTCATCAAGACCACTGTGCTTTTGTCCTAAGCAAAAAGACAATTCCTTCTCTCTTAACAGAAGAAGAGATTGATCTAATTTTAAATAGACAGCCAACCCCCAAACCTCCATGTGAACAAAACACTTCTGCTCATCTACGTACTAAACCTTGTTGTCATGAAACAGAAAATAAACTTGTAGATCAACTAAAAGAGCAAACTCATAACCCAATATGCTTGATTGGTGAAATTGTTTATACTAATGATTTTTCAAATTCTGATCAAACTGATGATGATGATGAGCTCCAAACATAAACTAATCATGCAGGGCAACCAGCAGTCGATTGGTATCATGAATTTCATTATCATCAGCTTGAGAGCAGCAATCAGCCAATCCAATGCATCAGCAATAGCTTTCACATAATTGGGAATCAGCTATCTATTAGTTGTAATGTTGGGGTTGAGAAGAAAGAGGAATTTCTTGAACATGATGCATATAAGGAACCTCCTCTTGAAAGGGTTGAGGTAATAAGAGATACCCCTGCTCAAGAACATGATGATCTCTTCACAAAGCACATTCCATGGAATCAGAGCATACCACAACTACAAGAGGACAACACTATAATATATGATGAAACCTCTAGTTCGGATAATAATAAAGATGAGGAAGTTATTCTTTCTCATAAGTATCTTTGCCTTAATCCAGTGGAGAAAGAAGAGATGATCCTGGTTGAAACACGTCTTCCAAATACTCTTAACCAGGCATTATTTCAAGATCCCTATGCTCATTTCTTGAAAATATTCGAAGAAGGGATAAAGTTTATTAGGAGCAGTATATTACCAAAAGCAAGAGGATTATTTAGCACTGCTACTAAAAAACAAAAAGAATGGGAGTGGCCCTGTTTGACTAGCCTGCCCAAGGAGATGAAAAAGGACCAATCATGGAATCATTTGCTAGATTGGTTGTACTAGAAAAGAGAGTTCATCAACTAAAACATGTAAATGTTCCAAGTTAGATTAGGTTAGATAGGAAAGCAATAAAGCTCAGCTTTGAGCATTTAGTTAGTTGTTGATTTTTGTCTTGTAAGAAAAAGAAAAATCTAAAAACAGTAGAAAAGAGAAAAGAGGGCAGATTTTAAAACAAGAAAGGTACAGCCCCATACCAAAAAATAAAAATAAATTCTGAAAGTGTGCAAACTTAAATGCCACTCCTGCAAAACACACTTCTAGTTAGTCAAATAGCCTAATCTTGACTAATTAGTTTTCAATTCATTGCTGATAAGGATAGTGAATTCGATTTTCCAAACTGTCTAAACTTGGCTTATCAGTAGATAGTTTAGGATAGAAATTAAAGGTTCGAACATGCTCAAAATCTGAACCTAAAAATTCAAAGAGAAAATGACTCAAATCTATTTCAAATTCTGAGTCAAAAGATGTAAAATCTGGTTCTAATCAGATTAAAACCTGAACCAGAATAAAAGCAAAGATAGCTCAAAACAAAGACCAAACAGAGTTGTAGAAAGAAGGAAGGAAATGTTTTCAAATTTCAGATCTCAAGCCTTCCCTTTTGTTTTAAATTTTGTGAAAAATAAATGTCTATGTGCAGTTTGTCTTTTATGCCATAGACCAGCATCAAGTTAGACTGTCCAATCCTAACTTGAATGTTTTTCAATTTCTGTTGTAGAATTTAGAGAATAAAAATCTGTTGGACAGTTTAATCCCAACAGATAGTAGATTAGGTAGAGAAGCATCTGAAATCAACTGTTTAATCTGAGTTCATGGAGAAATAAGGAATATAAATAGATTAGATTTCCTGCTTTCAAAAGAATAAAATGTTGTGAAAAGAGTTTTCCAATCCAAGTGCACTTTTATGAATAAAAAATGTTAGATTCGTAGGATTGGGTAGGTAGAAAGCTTGTTGATAAAAAGATCCATTGTTTTCCATGGCTGTTAGCATTTCCAAAGCAAAAGAAGATCATTCAATTAAAGAAAGGCAGCCCAATGGATGAGGCAACTGATCAGCCTCTCAGAGAACATAAAAAGATCAGGCACAGGTCAGCCTCCCAGAGAATGCAGGTCCGAAAGTTCTTGATGCCTTCAAGGAGGCACCATCCCCAAGTGGAGCCACTGTTAGCCACCTATAAAATTCTCCATATAAAATGGTGGCTAAATGTTTTAGAGCCTTCAAGGAACAGATTTTATTGCAAAAAATTGTTGGCTTTTGAAGACTCTTAAAGGCCTCATGCCTCTGTCCAAAATATTCATTTGTTGTTTCCATTTTATACTCTGAGAATCCTGATAATTTCCAAAGAGAAAAACTGCTGCAAAGACCATCTTTTTCCCCTTCTCCCACTCCCAACTAACCTTCATTTTTTCCCCCTTTTCCTCCATGTTATTCCTCTATTTTTATGAGTCTCCTTCTTCCATTCATAAAATTTCACTATGTAAGGTTTAAAACCCACTTTTTAGCCTTACTGAAACCCTCGAATCCCTTTAAAAAACGTCGGAAAACCATAAAAATCCATGTTTTTATTACAGGATTTAGCCCTTTGGCTAAGCCCCCTAACCACTTCCCCCACATGCCCTTACCATAAGAACCAGGTGCAATGCCCTCTCGGCGCTTATCGCATCGACAATTTCAAACAGCGCAAGTCTTTTGCCATAAACCAAAAGTTCTGATGCGATTAGCTTTCCATCGTATAAAACCCGATGCGATTAAAAACCTCTGTATAAATATACCGTGGGCCCACCCTCCGTACTTAACCTTGTAAATATTTCATTCTTGTTTGATCTTTTTCTTTGTAAAAACCCAAAACCCACTTTTCCAAAGTTTTGGTCTAAAAACCAAAATCACGTGTTAATATTTTAATGGGTTGATTGAAAGACCGATTGCGCAATCGCAATCGGAGAAAATACAATCGGTTGATCAAAAAGGCCGCATCGAAATTTTGCGATGTGATTAGCCCCTCCTCTTTAACCCCTCGGTCATGTCATCCTCCATGCGGCCAATGGCCCCGCAATCGGGCGCCTGACCCTGTTATATATCCCGTCCAAAACCATAAAAACCTTTGTTAATTGTAAAATTTGGGTTTTATTTTATTTTATAAAATTCTCCACCGGAGCAATTTCTCAATAAATCTACACCGTCGATCTAATCCACAGATCGGATGGTGCAGAGCCCGTCTACCCAGTGGTCCCCACATTCCACTCACGCCGTCCAAAAACCATGTGGTATCTATCGCACTGCCTTTGGGCAAAGGCGGTTTTTCCCCGATCGCCAGCGATTCCATACATCGCGTGACACGCGTCCCTTGTACCTTTTTCAAGACCGCCGTCCATCGCGCATTATTGTTCGGATGCAGATGCCCAGCGATATTGCCGTGGATCGTCCGATCTGGGGCAGGCCATCCAACGGCTATCACTCGCCAAAGATGCATGATAGTTAACTCAGATGCACACGCGATAACTTAAGGTACGATGCGCCATCCAAGAAATCTCCGCCGTCGATCTGATCTGTAGATCGAAGGTCCACGTTTCATCGCCCATATTCTCTCCCTTTGACTTTCAACTTCCGTTCTCGATCGTCGATCTCTGTGCGATCAACGACTCAGATTTAATCTCTTTTCCATCCAGTCCACGATCTTTCTCAATCAATCCTGACCGTTGGATGATGACATCCAACGGCTATGCTCTTTCCCCCGCCTTCTAAAGCAGTTTATCCAAACAAATGCAGGATTTCTTTATAATTTTATGTTTTGTGCAGGTTTTAAAAAGGTTTCCGTCATTATATTGAAGAAAGGCCAGGAGTTGGGAATGACGATTCCCGTGCTTTCGGCCCATAAAGAGAACCATTCACAAGGCTCCTTTCAAACGTTTTATCAGCGTTCCATGGGTGCCGATACTATAAAGGCCTTGCGTGGCTCTGCACATTGACAAGACACTGCGTTTTAACGCAATTTCAAAAGAATATAAGTTCTGAAGAACAGAGCGTAGCAAGCAGAAGATTAAAGACAAGTCTGGGAAATTACGGCTGAAAATAATTATCAAAAGCCTAATTCCCTGGATTAAAACACAGTCAATATAAAATCATAAGTGTTTTACTGATAGAAAGGCTTCCACCACTTCAACTGAGGTGAATTGATTCCTCAGCTACTACAAGAGCCACCTGCTTCCTCAAACCATTCAAAACAGAGGCCGAAGTTATTGATTAAGGAAATATCTGCCTCCAGTGTTTCCAAGAAGTTAATTCTATCACAGGAAACTAATGCAACAAATATCTGCAGAATTAATCCACATTATGCAGAGCCTCAAAGTCAACAAAGCTCCCATCGAGCTTTGATATTAATTTTAAAACAGTTAATACAGAGAACCACCTGTAAACTTCTTCATCGAGCCCCTTAAAAGGCCAAGAAGTCTTGAATCTGTATTAATTGCCTTAAGAGATATTTTATCAAGTCTCACCTCCTCATCCTTCTATAAATACTTCCGTAGAAGATGAGAAATTGTTGGTTTATTGGTTGTTGTTTGATCACAAGTTGTAATACTGAAACCCTCTAAAATAAATACATAGTCTGTTGAAGTTGAAGAAGAAACTGGAGTCTTTGAAGTCTTGATGATGTTGTTGCATGCTTGTTCCTGAGAAGGCTCTATCATTGGATCCATGAGCTTGGTTTTTGGTGAAGTATTCTGAACTGTTTTATGTTTTTCCCCTATTTTCATTATGTTCCGTAATTTCTTACTACAGTAGGCTGAAAGTTTTAGGCTAAGAAATGACTCTTGGAAGCACCTTAGACCTGTTCACCCTTCACTGTTTAATGTTTTCTGCTGCTGAAGTATTTTAGAGGCTATAATCTTTCTCTTTAGTCTTCATTCTTGTTTATTTCCTTAATAGTTTGAACAGTTGGTTTCATCATGATTATGGTTTGCCCTGCTTGTCTGCTCCCACTTAAATACCGTTATTGAAGTCTCCCTTTGAAGTTCTTTGCTTACAGTGAATCAGAGAGGTATGTTTTGATCTTGCCCTTTTTTCTCACTTAAACAGTTGGCTTAAAGGTTGTCATATTTATGATCATAGATGTTTTTAGTTGTTCCCTCTTCTATGACTGCAATTATTAGTGAATCTTTTATGTTTTCTAAGTCATTTGAAATAATATCTTTGAGGAAATAGGGTGTTCCCCGAATCTTAGATTTCATTTTAAAAGTTGTTTTGGAGTCATTATTTGCTTAAGGTGTGATTTGTAGAATTTATGGTTAGCCCTGTCTATCAAAAAGCTCTTATTGTTCAAGTTATGCTTTCAAATTCCCTCTGTTGAGAATTAAACCTCTCTTTCTAAATCATTAATGTTCATCTCATTCCAAAAACAAAAGGATCCTGTGGCCAAGTTAGATTTGCCCTTTGATATCCCATATCCATTCATGAGTTTGTTATGACCTTTTCTTGACTCCATTGCCCAATGAAATAGATATTTTGTTGTCCTATATATCTTTCCTAGGCCCTTCATGTTCTGTTGTATCATTCCAACCAAACAATCAAACAAATAAACATCCGCACTTAATAACTAGTCTAAAATAAATATTCTAAGCACGCAAGATAAACCTTTGCAAACAAAAATTTGAGAGATCCCTCTCTGAGAACAGGAGGACTAGATCCTGTAACTCTAAAGATTGGTTCTGATGTTGCCTTGTCTTTTGATTTGCCAAACTATCAAAACACGAAACACCAACAGAAGGAAGGCACCATTGGATTCCTAATGACTCATACATCTTAGAAAACCATGTTTCTAGCCTTGGTTTTCATTTTTTATGGTTGAAAAGTTCAAAAAACCATCAAAAAATCACCTTTCTGGCCCTTTTTTTACCTTGGCACTGCGAAAATACTATTATTGGGAGATTGACATTTTGAGGGGTCAAATGGCCTCCATTTTCAAAAATTGAGGCATATTTGGAAAGAGGATAGGCAGGGCTTTCCAACAAGTGATATTGGCCCTGATTTGGACACCAAGAAGGCCTCCAAAAGTGGCCCTTAACACAGAGGCCGCAAATGGCACTAGGATGGCGCAAATGCACAATGGAGGGCACAAATGTCAACTTTTTTGATTTTTTCAAAAATTCCCTCAAGGTTTGACTTTTCTTCAGCAAATAATATTTCTACTCATGTAATTAATCATGGAAAAATGTTATTATGTCTGAGATTAATTACCTGGGGTAGATTCATCGAGTAAAAGTCATTAATGAGTCATGATGAATCAGTTGAATGTAATGAGGAGTGAGTCACTTGGACCATCCTACACTTTAGTTTCCAATTCAAAAAATAGTGGATCCCTTCCTCACCTCATGGATTCTACCCCTGAGGATGAGTGAAGCTTGTTTTGATGTCTATTTATCCCCTTTCTTCACACTATTGAAGGGTTGGAATCAGTTTGTATGTTTGTTAGTTGATCAAGGAAACTTTTGTATTCAGTGTGGCCAGCTAATAAAGAGGATTTGCATATACGTTTATGGGATACTTGTGGTATTGAATGTCTATCATTGTTTTTTCTTTAGTATCATATGTTTGAATGTATTTTACTCATGTTCAATTCATTTCTATGTTATGATCTCTTACAAGTTAGATAATAAGAATACATGTGTGTACATGCTATGTTTTGGTTAATTGATCATATTTTGTCCACTTTCATCTGTCTGAGGAAAATACATCTCCTATGTTTTTTTTAGCTTTATTTCAGCTTCAACGCCATTCCATAACAATACTCTTAAAGTGATAATAATTGTACCTACCTTGCCCCATTGATCCCTACAACCCTAACTCATTTTCCCTGACTTAGCTTTCCTTGGCCTAATTACTTCATCTAGTGATTCCCCAACCAAATCAAATTCAAAAAAACCCCTGCAATATATATTTAGCCTAAAAATCCTAATTTCTCCAGCCCTCCTAGATGTGACCTTTTTAGAGAGAGCCCTCTCCGACTATGGGCGCACGCCTGCCCAACACCCCTTGTCACGATCACCAAAACACACGACACTCCCACGCTCCACACGACTTGCCCGACCATTATGGGTGCAGCCATCGCACATCACTGAGTTGGGCACCCATCATGCTAAGGCACACCCTCACCCACTCGGTCACACACGACTCTAAATTGGGGGCATGGCATCCTCCCCCACTCCAAATAAGGTTGTCGTCCTTGATAACTCCATCATATCGTCGCAAAGTGTCACTATCTCCAACATCTCCAAAATGTCCATGTTTCTCGCCTTTTCTCCCTCGTCACACAAACCATCAAGGATCATGACTCCATAAAAGTTCCCATTGGAAAATATCCTTAATCCATGATCATCAACAACATCTTTCACAACCTCCACATGTTTCATCCATCATGGAATTCAATCTCCTCAACTCAAGCTGCATGTTATCGTTGCAACATATATCTTGTTGACTGTCATATAACGCCAATATCATGTGAACCCTAATATGATAAGCCAAATTCTCCAACATCTATTAGCCACAACTCATACACGTCTCTGACATATCTCAACGCATTGAGCTCCCCCATGCATCGAACTAGTCGGGTGATCAGTCCAATTGTTACGCTCAATCCATGAGAACAGACCTCCCATGCCATCATCAGTTGTTTCTCTAACATCTTGTCACACCATAAACTCGATCAAGAATCCATCCCATATCCATCAAAGTGTAAAATAAGCCATGTCCAGGTCCATGAAGTAGCCTCCATCTCATTTGCAACATGTTGTCCATCAAGTATTAAACAAGCCATATCCAGCTGCATGAATTAGTCCTCATCCATCTATAATATGTTGCTCATGATGATAATGTCCATTTGCTGAAAAATCAGTCACATACATCCAAGCATCATCATCCATGTGTGAGAGGTCCATCTTAGATATCTCAAAAACTCCTCCCATCAATCCAATGCTCAATGTTCCATATCCAGGTCCATGTAATAACCTCCATCTCATCTGCAATATGCCATACTCAAATCTATCAAAGGGGAAAGTCCAACCTTGCCTCATTATCCAGCCATGTGTTGCCCATGATCCTATATCAATCAACCACCATGTCTATCAAAAGTGTGGCTAATTTAATAAGACTCAACCCATTGCAAAACATACCTCACCAAGGGATCTCCATCACTGCAACTCCATCGAACTCCAAAGTGTCTTGTCTCGATCATATCCATCAAGTCACTCATCACGAACACACCCCATAATGTGCCTAAGGTATGCATCCCATAATGAATCAAATTAGAGACATATCCTGACCTCGACTCAGTAATGAATCAGATACTCTAAGACCAGTATAAAATGAATTCTCCAAAGGCTGCAACTATCTCTGAATCATCATGAACTCCTATGCATCAGATCCATCCAATACTTTGGCAAGTATACTTGACTTGGCCATGAATGCGATTGCAAGTTGTCTTGCCCTCCAGTCCTATGAATGTCCTCATGGTTTCTCATCCAACCAAGGCCTTGATGTCCAAATGTGAACAACATCCCCATCGGCCCATTTATAAAATGTCTACATGTCACATTAGCTAATCTATCCTACTCAACATCCTTGTCTTGACACTGCTCCATGATTCTCATAAGTGGAATATCTATAAGTGATTCTACATAATGTACCCACATAATTTCTTCCATGCTCTCATGTAAATTTCCATGACTTTTTTTGTCCATGTTTCCATCAAGAGTGGACTCGACACAACTCTAATCATCAAATCCTTGTCCATCCTCCAAGTTAGTACCCTTGGTCACTCCTACCTTCATATGTCATCATGGGTCCTTCCTTCTCTATTTCCCCCCCACTAAAGGTCCACCAATATGTCTCTTGGTTCCATCCATGAAGAAGTCTACCCAAATATCATCATATATCAATTCCAGTGTGCCCTTATTTAAATCAGTCCATAAGTCATGTCTGGCACTTAGCCAATTCTCCATATGTCTAAGCATGACCCATCCATTTCAAACCTCATCAAGTTCCACCCTTTTCATGGGCATTTGAACCTTCTAGCATGAGGTCACAAATTTCCCTAACAATTTCTACAACAAACAATTCTCCTTAGTTCTCCAATGCACAAGGTCTCATCATAGTCATCCAAGGAGAGATCATCCATGGAATCGGAAAATAATTTATCTATTTTCCCATTCCTGCATATGGTCCATCCTCCAAAGCTAAAATGTAACACAATTCATATCAATACTTACATTCCCATGAGGTCTCTCTAAGTGAGTGTCCTCCATCATCAATTCCTGCAATGTGTACAATCCTGCTTCAACTTGTTCATAAAATTCCTCCTTTATGATTAACACACCTACAACATCCTCTTCTTCACATGTCTTGGTTTATTCTTCTTCATCACAATGTGCATATCTATCCTGTTCAATTTCTCAACCAAGTCGAAGAAGCTCTACCTCAACATTCTCCTCCAAGACTTCAAGTTCATCACGAATCTGTGGGTTCTCTTCTTTCATACGCCTCAACCTTTGTAAGGTATCAAAGAGCCTCCCTTGGCATTCTTCCAAACTTGTCATGTCCTGTTCTGCATCTTTGGCCCTAACCAATGTATTTTCCCTACCAAATTCTCACTGAGACCAAATAATCCAAGTCCCATGGGTCGACTAGGTCACCTTTTTGTACGTCGACACCGCCATGTAAATAACTCAGCCAACATCATATAAACACCATCGCACATATGCTCAATACACAAGTGCTGACTCGTGGGTCGCTCAAGTCACTCGGGTCACTTGGGTTAGCTCGGGCGCTCGTGCCCAATGTGCCCATCTCGCCTAACTGCTACATCAGTGCACTCGTCTGCACATGCTCTCCAACACGATTATGCTCAGTACCCTTAATAGGTTGGCACGTTATGGGTGCGCGCCCACATGGTGTCGCTCGTAACGTTCACCAAAACACATGATGCACATGCCTAGCGCCGCTCATCGCGTTACACAACTTTCTCGACCATTATTAGTGCGACCATCACACATCGTCGTCACTCATACTCGACTTGGGTGCACCCACAACCACTCGGTCGTATACGACTCTAACTCGGGGGCATGACATCTGGCCACGCAGCTCCCCCCACCCTGGCCAGTGAACCCTCGGGAAATTAGGGGAGCTTAGTTAATTCCTAGAATTGGTCGAGCCCCCCAGCCACCTGAGGGGACGTGGGCAAGGGCGGCAAGAGCTGCATGCAGTTCTCCCCACCCTGTCTCGTGGCCCCTCACGCAGCTTGGGGGGCATCTGTATTTTTTTTTTTAATCTTTTAATTTCTTTTTAATGTTTTTAATTTTAATATACATATTTTTTTCTTTAAAAAAATTATTTTTATGTTTTTTTACGTTTTTATTTGTTTATATTTCTTATCTTTTATTTTTATTTTGTAAAATATATATTACATTTTATTTTTTTATTTTTACTTAAAAGTTTATCTAAATTGTTTTTTTTGGAAAAAAAAAAAAACTTCAAATGTCACCATCTTTGAATATAAATTTCATAAAATTTATTATTTTTCCATATTTTTTATTCAATTGTTTCATTATTTTTACTTTTATTTTAAATTTAACATGTCATTTTTAGTAAAAAGGTCCCAAAATACATATTTTTTAATTATAGCTATATTCAAAATGTGTATGTTTTGTTGTGTTTAAAACTATTATTTTTTAGTAACAATTATTTTATGTGTATTGAACTATTAATTAACGATATATAAATATATAAAAAATCTCAACCTTAAAATATCAATGTTATTATTTTTGTTAAACTTTGCAAAAAAAATTATAAAAATCATTATAAAAAAACATTGCAAAGAAAAAAAACACAAGTTTGGAAAACCCTTAAAAACAAACATCTTACGACGAAAAACAAGAAGATGAATTAGACAACTTGAAAAATGGTTAAATAATCAACATTGAAAAAAAAAATTATGCATACTTAGGAGGTAAGCAAATTTAAAGTGTCAAAAATATGCCTTAAAAAAATGTTGATCCTTTTCAAAATCTGCATGAAAATCACCAACATTTAAAAAATAATTATCCACACTTAATACATTAGGAAATTTAAAGTGTAAAAACAAACACTCTAAAAAAAGAGGTTGATGTTGCATCAACACTTTTCAAAATCATCATGAAAATCACTAACATTTTACTTCGAGATAATTCTTACATGGTAAATTTAGAGTTGGTTTGGGATTTTGCTGAGAGAATATATCACCTTCCTTATTCATCTTTGGAATCTGTTGAATCTTAATCCAACTATATATTTGTATAATATTTTTGAATGAATGTCGTGTGAAAAATATTTTTTGGTGTGCATTCTGATTTATTTCTTGGAATCAAAGCCCTTTTGGGCTTCACTACCATAAGGAAGAGGCAGGGATATACAGGGAAAATTTTAAGGATGGAAAAAAATCTTGAAGTTTAAAAAATTGGCGAATATCACTAGTCCCTAATATGTCAATTATAAAATATTTATTAATATATTTGTAAAATTATTCAAATTTATAATTATTTTATAGATAGTATATATATAATGTTGGCGATTTTGAAGGTAAAATAATTTTATATTGTAAAATTTGGGCAAATTATTTTTAGAAAAAATGGAAATTGACAAATCTTTTTTTTGGAAAATCATGGAAAATTAGCCCACCTGCGAATATTAGCCCCTAAAATTTTCCATGGATATGCAGGTGTAATCATTTGTTCCATAATGTTGTGTTTGTCCATTGTTTTTAGAGATATCTATGAAATCATAATTATTTTTTGCTTGTTGGTATCATCTACGGTTGTTCTTGATTCTCATCCTCGTATTTTTTGGTAAATTAGGCTATTCTATATTAATTCGAGAAGAGAATCATTACATATGCTACTGACAGGGTTGGCAAGATGTGCTTAACCAATCCTAGTCTTGGTTTCTCGGTTTTGGGGCTGAATCCAAGGAGGAAACCAGCCCAGAAAATACTTGAGACAAGAAATTACAAAATGCGTAGCAGTGCTGATGTATTCGGATATTACAAAATGTGCATAAGCAAGAGTACAGTTTGAGATTCCATGGTGGTAGGATGCATGAAAAAAACCAAGGAAGAACTAAGTAGCTTCGTAGTCCTTAGTCTTCAGCTTCATCATTACTTTTGGTTTGTTCCTCCTACATGGGGCAGGCATACCCCTACGCAGCAACTTCCTTAGAATCTGCTACTGGATGAGTAGGTTTGGGAACCAGGGCACAGAGGATGGGAGACTCTGGATACTCACCGTCAAGGATGCGTGTCCAAGTGCCTTCAAAATCCATAATCCATACATCAGTTTCATCATCTTCCTCCTCCTGAGCCGGTAGAGGATCAGTCTTGCGAGGCGGGTGATGTGCTTGGTGCGCGATGGTAGACTTCAGGGGGCCGCATCTACCTCTCCACGCAGCTTGCATAGGAGATTCTTCCTCCAACTCTGGTTCGGGGCTTTGTCTAACATAGTTACCATAGGAGGAGCCTTTAACAGATTCCAAACGATTGTCCGTTCCACGGTGGTAACGTCTGGGGAGAGCCCCTCTCTGTCCATCATAGATGGTTCTTTGGCACAATCTGGGAGCCATTGCATGCTGAAGCAAAGGAGAGGCTTCAATGGAAGGATGAGCAACAAGAGGATAGATAATCTCAAAGACTAGAGGATCAGAAGGGCTAGGGATAAGATGTGCAGGTTGGGTAGTCATAGCCCATAGGGGTCTGCATAGCGCAACTCTAGGCAGAGGGCTGCGTGGTGGACTAGTGGCATAGGAGAGAAAAAAAAGAAATAAAAGGAAAGACTGAGGGAAATTACTGTTGTGTGAAGTAACTATCGAATTAATTCACCAATATTTGTATATCAATCCAGGCTTGTAAACACAAGTTGTATTGCGCTCTCAAGGTTTAGCTTTTAGAGTCGAAGTTTATATGACTTTATTCGTGGATTCTACTTGCCCATTAGCTTGAGGGTGATAAGGGGTAGATTTACGGTGTTTAATATGATACTGCTCAGTGAGTGCCTTGACCAATTTTGATGTGAATTGCATACCTTGGTCTGTGACAATCTCGCGCAGTACACCGAATCTCGTGAAGATGTCTTCGAACAAAATCTCTACTACCGCCTTTTCCGTGGCAGCATATAATGCCTTTGCCTCCACCCACTTGGTGACATAATCGGTGCATACCAAAATCTACTTCTTCTTCTTTGACATCAGGGAGATGGGCCCTACAAAATCCAACGCCCACTTCTCAAATGGTTTAATGGCTATCTGAGGCTAAAGAGGCATCTCGTCGGAGGAAACTGGTCTCCCCATCCACTGGCAAGCATCGCAACTGGAGACAAACTTCTTGGCATCTTTAAAGAGTGAGGGCCAATAATACCCAGTATGAAGAACCTTGTATGTGGTTCGTTTGTCAGCAAAATTCCCCTCGCAAGGCTCATTGTGGGAGGCTCTCAAAACATCGTACATTTCATCTTCCCGCACACACCACCTCATGATCAAGTCTGGCCCTGTGTAAAACAAGTCTCCCTTGATCCAAGAGTAATTAGCACTGCGCTGCACAATGTTATGTTTTTCTTGGGCAAACATGCTCTGAGGTAATTTCCCTGACACCAAATAATTTGCAACATTGGCGAACCAAGGAGTGATGGTGGAAATGGCGAATATTGCTTCATCTGGGAATATATCGGGTACTGGAGTTGCCGTGCTTCCCTTTCCAATATTCAAATGAGACAAAAAGTCAACTGCTAGATTATCACTTTTAGGCCTATCGATTACAATTATATTAAATTCTTGTAAAAGCAACAACCATCTATGTATTCTACCATTAGTAATTAGTTTATTCGTTAAAAACCTAATGGCAGAATGATCGGTATGGACGAAAGTCTCATAACTGGTAATGTAATGTCTAAACTTCCCAATAGCATGCACAACTGCTAACAATTCTTTCTCAGTGACTGTATAATTTAATTCATCGGGGGAAATATTTTTTCTAATAAAATAGATAGCATAAGGATAGCGATCTTCCCTTTGTCCCAAAACTGCTCCTAGTGCAGTGTCTAAAGCATCAGTACATATGTGAAATGCCAGGGACCAGTTCGTTCCTCTCAACACCAGAGTGGTAAACAATATGTCCTTTAGTATCTAAAAGGCTTGTTGACAATTGACATTCCATACTGTTAGTCATCAGTATTTTTCACCTATTGTTAATGACTAGATTCCTTAGCTGAGTTTTCTAGAAGCTAATCTCAATATGTCAATTTGTCATCTAGAAAACCCCCAAACAAATTTTTGTCCTCCTACCCCTTCCGGTCAGCCTATGATGAGAAAAAACCTTTTTTCCAAGACCTATTTGGTTTTAGCCATATAATCTTGTCCATATTTGTCATAGTTGAAGATTATCTGCTGTCATTCACCCATATTCCTCAAGCCATTCATTATCCAACGGTTGACAAAATATCTGAAACCCTATCTCTGGTCATCTGTCATTTGAAAATCTAATCATACCCAAGAAACACTCAGAACATGTCAAGATCACCCCTAAGTTAGATAGTGGTGTTTTATGGAATCATTTTTTTGGAAAAAACATCCTGAGCCAAAAGCCTCTATTCAGTACCAGTTAGCCCTGAATTAGTTCCTAATCAGCAAAAACAAATCTTGATCCATCCATAGGTCACACACCACTAAGAGGTCATTTTGTTCTAGTCCGGAAGAAGTTCAACAAAGTTCCAAAACAGAAGAAGATAAGCATGTTCGTTGTCTAAAAGAACATGCTTAGGTCGGGAAAAATCTCCATAAGACACCAAGGAAGCTCTTCAGAGTTCAAAGTCATATGTTTTTACATCTCTACAGGGGTGTGATTGAAATAATGAGCAATGTGCAAAAGAGCAAAAGGACAAAGTCAAAAAGGGTCCTGTATGTTGAATTAGCTTGCCCTCAGTAAAACAAGTGAAATACAGCAAGTAAAGTGCCACCAATAAGTGTGGTTTGAAAGATAAAGTTGTCTAAAGAACAAAGAACAGCCTCCAAGTCATATGAGTGCAAAAGGCTGGTGTTATGCTGATCAGCAGCATTCTCAGCGTCTCCTCCAAAGGAAAATCCAACTTGCCTCTGCAAACACAGTCAAGGGAAAGTCAGTCAACTATGTCTAAAAAGAAAATATTCTACATATACAAGTCAGATGGTTGAAAGCACAGAAATTACCTCCTTCATTAAAAAGTAGATGGTTAGAAGACATCATGGTAAAGCCTCCTCCAATCAAGAGCAGATGGTTGGGAACATGATAAGAACCTCCTTCATTTAAAAGCAGAGGGTTAAAGTGTTTTAAGTAACTTCAGAAATTATAGACTACCTCCTTCCCAGGGATCAAACAGCAGATGTATCGGTAGAGTTTCAAATTATGCTTGAGCAAGTTCTTTATTTTTGAAAGACAGGGTTCAAAATCAGTGGTGATTCAATAAGGTTTCATAGGTTGAAAAACCTATCTCATATCACAAGCAAAGGATAGCTGCTAGTATTTAAAAACTCTGACCCTGTATTTCTGACCAACTCATTCAAAGGATAAATCACAGGTTGCAATATTGACTAAACAAGCCTCTTATGGATGGTTAAATTGACAGACCTAAAGCTCAGTTTCTAAACTTATCTGCAAAATGATATAAGGGACAGTCCACCTAGATGACTGATGAGAAAAGGGAATTTTAACTTTTGGATAAATTAATTATGTTATCAAAGCTAAACTCCCTCCAGGTTATGAATGAAATGCAAACTTTGAGAGTTACCTGTTCAAATCAATCAAAGACAAAGGGCATACTGTTGAAAATATGAGTTTGCAGTAAATGGGGACCTTTCATTTTTGTGTCGCAAAAAATGATGGGATAGAAGAATAATCCACATCAAAGGCCAAGGGTGAAATAATAGTGCAGTGGGTCCAGTCCCGGTTTAAAAATACCTTCTTACTTCAACAAATGAGTACATATGGTTTCAAGGCTACGGTGATTAATATTTTCATAAAAAACCTTTTCAAAAGGCAGAAAAACCACTCTAAGGGGCTGCAAAAGCACAAAAATTTTCTTCGTTTTTAACAAGGAGGAAAAATCCTTTAACAAGGCCCTCATCAAGTTTAAAGACTCGAAACAAATATTCATTAGTCTCCTCACCGAAGAAAGAAGCAATTTTCGGGCGATTTTGAAGATTTTAGGCTCAAAAGTTCTGCGCGGCACGCTTGTGAAACTGTGTAGCGCACCTGTAGGTGCCCGACCAAAGAGTTTACATGGAGGTGCAGCGCGCCTATAGCCTCATGCGGCACGCCTATGCCGGCGGTCACTAGGCGCTCGAGGCCGACCCGACACACTTTCTGCGCGGCACGTTCTGCGCTAAACGCCCGCCCATCTCAAAATTATTCTAAACGCGCTACTTTGCCCACAGGCCAATAATCAAAAGTGGATCAAAGGGGTTGAAGGCTAGTTTTCACACAACAAGCTCATTTTCCAAAAGTATTTATGCCTCTCGGCCTATTTTTAATTTGAGGAAAAGTTGAAGATAACACAGTCTTCAAAGAAAGCAGAGTTTCTGTTGGGTGTTTTTAAATCATTTTAAAGGAAGGTTTTAAAATAAATTTCAAAGGAGAAACAGTGATAAAATGAAAGAGATTTTATCAGTTTAAAGGAGTTTTTCTTGCTATTGGTTGGAAAGGATCAAAAAACAGAGATACAGGGTGAAGAAACTGTGCGCCAAAACCAAGAGACATTTGCCTCCAAAATCCACAAACAAACCTTGTCAAAAACCTCATTTCTCTCACAAAGTACTGAAGAGGTGAATTTTTCTTCATTCAGATAACACTTGTTTGCTAAACACAAAAGAAAAACAGTGATCATTTAAGGGGAGAGAGAGTCTGTTAGAAGGTTCATTATTCAATAACAAGGGGGCTGTCTTTTTTTTGGAGAAACAATAACCATCACAGAAGGGCAGTTTTATTCAAAAGCATAACACAATGTTTTTCTAAGGGATATAATCTTTGTTTTAAATCAATCTCTTAAAAACAGTGACAACCACAGGAGACAGTGAATTAAGAGTGAAGATTTCATATTTTCAAGGTCAAAGAGAGTTGGTTTTGTCTAAACAAACTTGTGGGCTAACTAAGGACAGACTTAGATTTTCAAAGAGTAACAGTGTTTGATTAAGAGTCTATTTTAAAAACACTTGAACAAGTTTGCCTGGGTAAATCAGCCAAGGATCTCAGAAACAAAATGCCTCCTAAGCCAGATAGTAGGAGTGGTCCTCACAAAAGGTATGAACCTTTTTCAACTCAGGAAGTTAATGCATCCCCTTCAGTGCTCTTTAACTTTCATGAAGTAGGATGTTTGGAATTTTTTCAAAAGGTTAAAGAAGTGAAAATTTATCTTCCTTTGACACGTTTGTTTGCTTTAAGGCTGCAAGGGAAGCATGTTCATTTAGCAGGTTTAGACTTCAAGCGCTCTCCCAGAACTATCTCCAAAGCTACCAAAATTCCATATATCGGAGAAAAATGGTTTAAGCAAACCTACCTAGATTCAAATCAATACAAACCCTTTTTGAAACTAGAACATGGGGATGCATGCCCAGCCATTTTTTATTTTTCCTACTTGTTGACCAGTTATGCTCCTCTCATGAAAATAATCATGAAGTATTTCACATGCGAAGGGAGGTTTTCCCGGGTTTACGCTTATCATATCAGGCTACTCATGCACTTCACATGAACTCAATTGCTAAACCTACCTTTTTTCCTCTATAGAAGCATTGAAAAGATGGCTTCTACTATTCAAAAGAAGCCTTCCTCTCAACAACAAGCTTGTCTTTTTCATCATTCCCTTATCAAGATCGTCATCCTCCATCAACTTGAGAAAAAGGGAGTTTATTGGGACTCTTTAATTTTACATCCTGATTTCGCCACTGCTTCTTCATCTCATGTGCCTCCCTCACCATCCACTCATCATGTCTATCCTTCTTCTACCAAATCCACTCCTAAGAAAAAAAAATCTCCTATGATTGAAAGTGAAGAAGAATAAAGTGAGAAAGGGAAAAACAGTGAAGAAGAGCAAAGTGAAAGGAGGCAAACAAGTGATGAGGAGGGAAAAAATGAAGAATCCAAACATGACAGTGAGCATAAAGAGGAAAATGATGAAGAGCTGGAACAAATTGATGCAGAGCACAACAGTCAGAAAAAGGAAACTGTTGGCAGCCCACACAGCAGTGAGCATGATGATGATGAGGCACAAAACAGTGAGGATATAGAGCCTAACAATCATGAATAAAGCAGGGACAGAAGTGAACAAGGCAGCCTACAAGGTGATAGCCAAGGCACTTATGAGGAGGGTCAAGACAGTCCTCAAAGGGACACTTTTGATAAAAAATAGGAAATCTCTCCAGCCAGCAAGGATGATGAAAAACAAACCCCAAGCAGTGAGCACTCTAAAGAGGGCAGCATAGAGAAAAAGGGCCAAATCAACGACCATGAGCATAGTAGTGATAAAGACCAACAAGGCAGCCTTCAAAAGGAGGAAAACAGTGACAAAGATGATGATGGGAGAAGTCAGGGTAAAGACCAAATAGAGCATGTGTTAGCTGTCTCTCCTAGGCAAGGGGCCATGCTTTCTTCTCCAAAGGTAACAAAGCCCCGAACATCAAGAAAGAAAGTGGCTCAAGTTGTAACTCCCAATGTTACTAGAGCACTCCGAAGCAAAGGCAAGTTGCCCAAGCAATCCATTGTTGAATTACCAAAGAAGAGGAAAACCAAGAAGGCCACCCAAGGCAAGGGAAAAGAGAAGGAGGAAAGTAGCCATGAGAAAGAAATGGATTTTGATATAATTCAGATAAACAGTGATGACAGTGACAATGACGCTAGAATCCTTGAGTCCCTCTTACGAAATAGAGAAGAAAAAATTCATGACCTAAGAGCTGATCTGGAGAGGTCAAATGACCTCATACATGTTCTACAGACACAAAACAAACAAATGAATGTCCACATGGCAGTTTATGAGGCCCGGGCCTTAAAATATCAAAGCGAGGCCTCCAAAGCGCAAACCAAGATTGATGAGCTTATGGGTGAATTCAATGACACTGAATAGGAAGAACATCCAAGGAGAAAGAGGCCTAGGACTATGGGTCTCAAAAGGGCTTTGGAGAAACAAAAAGAAGAAGAGGCAGCCCTTGTCCGATCATTTCCTCTTACTTCTTTACTCACCCAAGAAATAGAAAATAATAGATAAGGATGGCTTGAAAGGGAAAATAAACACTTGGAGGATAAGTTAGAAACAGCTAATAGAGACTTAAGCCTTCAAAAGAAAATGATTGGGCACTACAAAAAACTAAATCAATTTGCCCGAGGGAAATTGCAGGTTACACAAGAAAAGCTCAAGGTGGCCCAAAAGAGGTCCCCCGTAGAAAAAGTGGGAAAAGGCACATCAAAGCGTGAAATTTTGGCCTCCGCTTCTCTACATGCTTCTGAAAACCCATGAGGGTTATGCTTGCCAAAATTGGGCATAATTCGACAAGTTTTTGTTTTTGACGTTTTTGGGCTTATTTGCATAAAATCATGGGCATCTCCATTTTAGTTCGAAGCATCCTCAAAGGTTGAAACTGGTATCATTGGATGCATTAAATTTAGGGGCATATAATCAGAAAATTTTAGATCAATTGAAGATGTTTTAGTCCCCCAAAGAGGCGAAAAACAGTCACTTTTTCAACACTTTACCTCGCATAACAGCAAGGGCTAATTTCTAGGTTTTTCCACACAGGTCAGTTTTTCACAAGCTTCTAGTGATTAGTTTGGGAAAAAAAAAGTATTTTCAGAAACTAGAAATCCAGGCTTTCCAACGAGCCATCACAGGCCTCGTTTTTACATCGGTAAGTCCTTCAAAGGTTGCCCACAAGAAAGGGAATTTTCTGCTGCTATATTTCTGAAGCATTTTTGTGAAAAACGAAGTTTTCTGAAGTGGCTTTTCCAAATGTGCGTTTAGCCTTTTTTGGCCATTGTCAGTTGGGAAAAGTCAATTTAATTTCCTTTTTTATCATTTTTAGGATATTTTTATATATATTTTGTGCCTTGGGCTTTGCAAAGCCTCAAAGACAAAATCAGATATTTTTGATGGGCCAATGAGCTTGCTAGTTGCACTAGGAGATTCTCCTTCACTTTGGCCTATATATTCCAAGAGATTTCATTGTAAACAAGGCTGAACTTGATGATATAGAGAAATATATGGTTATACAAGCTTGGAAGAAATACTTTGTCTCATGCATTGGATAGTTTCTTGAATGTTTTGGATGATGAAAGAGGACTGCTGTAGGATTCCTTGACTTGGTAAAATGGTATAGTGTTCCTCTCTGTTATGTTTCCTTAGTTTTTATACATATTTTCATATTCTCTTGCTTGTTGTAGGACAGTAAATAATAGATTTGAGACATGCCCATGGAGGCACTTCAGATTTCCTGATTCATTACAGCTTCTATGTTTGTCTTCTTTCTTAGTTATGTCAAATGAATTCTTAAATGCTCTTTGATACCCTAAGAACTTGTTTTCAGCTGCATTAATGGTTATTATGTGTGCTAATTATTATGATTCATGGTACACCCTGTTTACTCCTTAGTTAACCAAAACCCCATTACTAAAACCTTTCTCTGAATGTTAGATTGTCCTAGTTGAACCAAAGAGGTCTTGTGTCGATCTTGCCCTTTGCCTATACTCTGCAATCTTAGTTCAAAGTGCCTGATAGCTCAAAATACTATGTCTAGGAGTTTCCTCTTTGTAGCTCGAGTTATTTGGTTGTCTTAATTTTTTTTCCCCAAAGTCTGATAGCGATTTTCTTAAAGTTAGAGAGTCATATATCTCTATGTATCACTTGAATTTTTACTTTATGCATCTATCATTTTGAAGTTACATTTATCGTGATTAATGGTTAGCCCGACCACATAGATGTCTGTTGCAGAACTATTTATATTTAAAAGTCTTTGTCCTTCACCAAAACCTAGTGCCCATCCCATTTCATTCCACCTAAAGATCCATTTTACCTTGATCAAATCGGCCCTTCAATACACCTTGTCCACCATCTAAGGCTTTCTCGACCTATTCGACCCCATAGCCCAGTTGATCTAACAATATTTTTATTTATTTAAAACTTTGATCAGCTCCTCCCTCAAAAACCTGAAAACAAATAAAAAACCTACTTGAAAACTAGCCTAAAATCAAAAACACAAGAAGCAAACAATTATACATCCCTTGCACAAATAGAGAGAACCCTCTCTGAGTCCAGGAAGGCGAGGTCCTTGGGCTCCAAAGTTGGTTTGATGTCACCCTGTCACTTGGTTTGCCAATCTGCTAAATCACGGGACCCTAACACATACAAAGTCAGCATCTTTATTCAATAACTTAAATAATGGTGCTGCAATCTTAGTAAAATTTTAGATAAAATGCGATAGTAACCTACATGTCCCAAGAAACTTCTTACCTCTTTTTGTGAACTGGGAATAGGAATATGTGAGATTACCTCAACCTTTGTCGGATCAAATTTAATTCCTTCTAATGACACATGATGACCAAGAACAATTCCCTTAGTCTACATCATTCTGCATTTGTCATTACTAATGGCCAAGTTTGCTTCTTGACAACGAATCAACACATTTTCTAAATTGTCCAAAGCTTGACTGAAATCATCTCCATATACTATGAATTCGTCCATATATACCTCTACACATTCATGGACCAAATCGAAAAAAAATGGTGAGTACAGCCCTTTGAAACGTAGCTGGGGCATTACAAAGACCAAAAGAGAAGGACTCTATATGCATAGGTGCCCCAAGGGCATGTAAATGTAGTCTTTTCTTGATCTTCTTCAGCTATCTAGATTTGATTATATCCATTGTACCCATTTATAAAAGAGAAGTATTTCTTACCTAAGAGCATGTCGAGTACCTGATCAATGAAGGGCAGGGGAAATTAGTCACTCAATGTGGCCTTGTTTAGTTCTCTGTAGTCAACGCAGATACACCAATTTTCGTTCTTTTTCAGCACCACCACCAGAGGTGACACCCATCTACTATCTGAAATGGGATAGATGAATTCCACAACCAGGAGTTTCTGAAGCTCTTTTTTGACAATGTCCTTCAATGCTGGGTTCATTCGCCTTTGTGGCTGTTGGACGGGTCTCATCTCTTCATTATTTTAAATGTGGTGGATGCAAGTGTCTGGATGGATACCCCGCATGTCAAGGTAATCCCAAGAAAATGCTCCAGATTGCTCACGAATCATACCCATCAATTGTTTCTTTTGTTCCGTGGTCAATTCTGCACCGATGTGTAAGGTCCTTCCTTCAGTGATTTCTATTGGCTCAGTGGTGAGTTCATGGCTTCCCTCCATTTTTGCAAAAGATGCAAACACAGCTGGATGGTAGGCTTCCTAGAACTCATCACTGAAAACATGATGGTAACCATTAAAAGAGATAGGATAATCAGTACAAGAACTGTGAGATAAAAACTGGTGCAGAATATGTTCATCGAACTGTCCCTGGAGGCCCCTAGACTGTTCTAATGTCAAAAAAGGAAACATACAATCTTCATCTCCGTAGGGGCTCTTGAGCCATAATGGTTCTTTAGCAGCTGTCTGAGCAGGGGGAAAATAGACAAGGTTTGTTTATGGGAACCATTGGAAATGATCATTTCTTTGTTTCTACACCCTATGACAGCATCAGCAGTTACCAACCAAGGGCGTCCCATAACTACAGGATGTCCAGGTCTCGAGGTTTTTGGGGAAATGATGATAAAGTCTATAGGATATTGCTAGGAAGCTATAGTGACCACTATGTCTTCTAGGGTTCCCATTGGTTTGACGATGGATTTGTCTGCCATTTCTAGAATGATGGGGGTGGGTTTAAGCCCAAGTAACTGCAAAGATGTCATAGTTTCTTATGTCATGGCATTTATTGCCGCCCGTAAGTCTACAACTGTGTTTGGAAGAAGTACTCCGTTTATTTCAATGGTGACAATGGGATTTCTAGGGTCATGGTACTTCACAAGCAAGTCAAAAATCATGGTGGACATTTGGCTCATGATCTTTACACTTTGGTTCTTATGCCCTTTCCTACCTAGCTTCTTGATGCAGAGATCCTTGACAATTTTGGTGTAAATAGGGATGTCTCTAATAGCTTGCAAGAGTGGAATTTTAATGTAGACATCCCTTAATTCATTTTCTAAGTTGTATTCAAGAAGAGTCTATTCTTTCTTTACAAGGAGTCTTTCCAGGTAGGGTGGCTCATTTGATTCTTCTTCTTGTATTTGTTTTTGTTTCTCATTTTGTATATGATTTTCGGATGATGTGGATGGAACCTCTTCCTCTATGAAAACAACTAATTTCCCTTTGTTACCTGTCTTCCCTGATCGTAACTGAATTTCGTTCATGGGAATGTTAGTGATCATGTATGTAGGGAAAGGCTGGATGTTTATGTTTTGTGCAGGTTGAGGTGGTCTATTTTGATTTGGGTTAGGTACGGGTTGCGTAGGCAATAATGTAGGGCAAGGTGGATTTTGAGGTGCCTGCAGAGATGATGATGGGTCAGATGGCACAGGTAAAATTTGACGCAAGGGAGGGGATGGCAGCAATGGTTGTTGATATGTGTGAGGGTTATACCCTTGCTGATAGGATTGCATGGTTGAGTTGTACCCTTGATAGGTGTGAGGGTTATACCCTTGCTGATATGTTGAGGTGCTTGGCATATTTGGGTAGGGCACATAGAATTGGCTCTATGGCTGATAAGGGTTGGTATAAGGGTTTGCCCTCCAGTTCTGGTTCCATGGAGTTTTTTTAGTTTGAGGAGCAGCCCAAGGAGGATAAGCCAGCTGGAAATTCTAGGGTTTAGTTTGACTATATACTTGGGGACTAGGTTTTGGGAACATGTTCTGATTAGGGGCTCTTTACTTGCTTGCGATGGATCATTTGTTTTAGCATTCCCTTTATAGATGGCCTGCAAATCGGGAAGAGATGGGAATTTACCTGTGGCATGTTCTAAGGCGCAAATTCAACAAACCTCAATAATGTTGATGGGACACTCTCTTTCCATATGCTTTTGTCTACTTCTGGGAAAAAAAATTGCCATAGCAGCCCTTTCATCTTCTCATTTCTTCTTATGTTTCATTGTGTCGAGTTGGTTGCCAATGGTGTTTAAAATGTCATTTTTGAATTTTTCCAGCAGGTTCCCTAGTTCAACCCTAGTGACAGTAGTAGAAGCAGGTTTTTGGTTTCTAGATGCAGTATCTCGGAGATTATCACACAGCTTCCTACCTACTTTAGTGTGACTTCTATAATAGGTTTGACAAAGTTCGACTATTTCAAAAAAACACTTTTTGTAAATGTCCCCACCACTTAAAAGGTTTAGAGTCTTGATGCATTTGTCTCTTAATCCTTTTAGAAAGATTGTTTTGACCGTTTTCTCCTCTAGATGGGCTGCTCGGGATTTGTGAAAATGATACAGGAAGTGCTCAAGATACTCTTCCAAGCTCTCTTCATCTAGTTTTTTCATTCTCATAATATCATTGAGGTCCCTACTTTTGCAGAAATCTTAGTATTTCTTAAGGAATATAGATTTCATGTCATCCCAAGTGTATAGGGTGTTTTCTCCTAAGCTCATAAACCATCGAAGTGCGGTTCCTTTCAAGGTGGCTGGGAATAGTTTCAGTTTGTGTGCATCATCGTATTAATTATAGCTTCTACACAGAATATCAAATTCGAAAAGAAAAGAATCAGGATCCTTAGAGGACTTACCATAAAAGAGAGGCAGGGAGGTCATTGGAATGCTCTTCATTGTGATGTTCTTGGTGATGTCGAGGATAGGAAACCCAAAGGTATTTTCTTCGTCATCGTCATCTGGTCCCCCTCATGGTCCATCAGTGTTTTCTCTCCTTGTCCCATCAATGTTTTCTCCCCTTCGACGATTCATGTTTCCTCCAAAGAAATTTGGTCCTTCCTCTTCTTCATGATTCCCCTCGTTTTTTTTGTTCTCACCTTCATTGTTCATCATATTGGTGCTAATGTTGGTGGGGAAAGAGCCAATGGATAGCCTTACTTCTTCTTGGTTTGCAAGTTCCCCTTCCAAAATCTCCTTCCCACTAGTACTCCCTTTTTCATTTTTAGTACCTGCGTAATGATCAGCGGGGTTAGTTAATGGAGTTTTTACCAAACCAAAATTTTCAGGAAATTGAGAACTGGAAATAAATCTACCTTTATTATGCCTAGGTCTACTTCTACACATAAGGAAATAAGAATAAAGTTGATAAAAAGCAATAATCGGTCAGACTTTGGAGCAACCCCACAAAATTGGATGCATGGCTCTTCACTTATGTCTTACCGTACTCTCTCCGCCCTCTGACAACCCTACAAGATCTCTGAAACTTCAGACAATAATGATTACCTGAATCTTGAAATTACAACTCCCCGGCAACGGCACCAAAATGTTGTGTGAAGTAACTGTCGAATTAATTCACCAATATTTGTATATCAATCCAAGCTTGTAAACACAAGTTGTATTGCACTCTCAAGGTTCATATTTTAGAGTCGAAGTTTATATGATTCCTTATGATATTTTATTTAAGAATTGAGGCACACACAAACACACACTGTCGGAAAGAAATCAATTCATCTCATCATAAAACAGGAACAATCAGCAAACTCTGGTTTGAACACTGGAAACCCATATTCAATCTATTTCAACATTAAATTTGAAATCAAAACCATTACCAAATCAACAACAACTTTATTGCAATAACTCATTGTTTGCATAAAATCTCAAAAACCCTAATTCTGATATTTGGAGGTCACACTTAAAAGGAATTACCTAATCTGAGTAAACCTTTAAACTTATTCCACACTCACATGTTGAACTTTCAATTACTAATGGTATCCCTAATTAAATCTGATGTCAACACTTCATGCCAATTTCACTATACTAGTGTCAAGCGAAAAGGTGCACTATCACACTAGTTTGAATATTGATTTTACACACAGACTTCAGTCATGATAGCCATTAATCTTTCATACCTGGCTAACCCATCTATATATGTATTACTCACTTCTGAAAGTTTCAATTCCACAACTTTTACTTTTCAAACCAAACTAAAATAAACTCAAGTAATCAAAAATGCACAACTGCACTCTGGAGATCAGCTTTTAATTACAGTTGTCTTTCATCAAACTTCCAACTATACTCTGGAAAAGTTACTCAAACTTCTACAGCAATCGACACTCTGGTTTCTACAATAATATAATGCTCTCAATTTAATCAACACACGCTGCATTAATACACAGAAATAGAAATGAATTCAATCTCAAAACTAAAAGTTGACAAGTTCACATAAATTTCCACTGGCAGTCTTCTAATCATCCTCTGAAACTTGGAATAAAATGTTTCAACCTTTAATGTATGATTTCTTTCGAACCAAGTTGCAGGGGTTAAATCACTTTGTCACTGTTATTCTTATGGACATGGAATTGTGATACTTGCACCAAACTATGAACCCTAACATAAAATTTCAAGCATCGATCCTGAAGGAATGTTGGTTAAGATTCTGCCATGATCGCTCTGTCCTTAAGGAATATGTATTCACCCAAAAATAATCTTGCCAATTCACCTAGATGCTACAACAGTCTTTGTAAATGACTTTCCACTCCAAACCCTAATCTTATGTAAAACGATACAAGACTGTAAACTTTATTTAATCACACCAAAATAATGAAGAAAACTTGCTCAGAACTCTTCTATGAATCATCTACTTTCTCCTACCTGATCAACACACGGGTCTCCTAGTGACTTGCTAGCTAAGACCCCAAAAGAACCTATATCTGTCACTCTCCAATGAATCAAAACTTCATGCTCCTATTATGTCTTGAGCAATGATAAATTTCAAGCTAAAACTCCAATGTAAGCGAAAATCTGCTTCCTCAAACCAAATGCATGGAATTCAAACAGAAATATTTAATCTAGAAGTGACATGCAACTGCTACAAGCAACTGAAATATGTTTACCCATCTGAGCTATGCACACATTAAATGAGATGCGGATTACTTTAACACAGAGAACCAAATAATCATTAAATATGTTTTGAAAATTCGAGCTATGCTCTCCTAATGAAATCGATTTGGCAATTTATCTCACAAAGGATTTAATTAAATGCATATAACCATGCTCTGTTCATTCACACACAGGAACGAATTCAACAATTCGTTTATCCAAAGAGGTGAAAGAGTATATGCCAGAAACAAATTACCTCTAATACAATACAATGAATCAAATTCCAGAAACGAAATCGATCTTCAAAACAATTAATTGGGAAATCAAGAATTGAATCAAACTCTCTTACAAATTACCTCTGCTACAACAACATGAATCAAAATGCCAGAAACGAAATCGATCCTCAAAACAATTAATTGGGCAATCAATAATTTAATCAACTATACTTATGAACTCCCTCTATTACAGCAACATAAATCGAATGCTAAGAAATGAAATCGACTTTCAAAAACAAATAATTATGAAATCAGAATTGATTCAAACTTACGAATAACCTCTAGCTATGTCTATGGGGTTGAACCGGTTGTGGTGGGCCCTTGCCACACTCGAGAAAGCATTGGATTAAAGTCCTAAATACACCTATAGCAAATTAACTCAGAATTTCATCAAATCCATAGCATTCCACAACAAATTAAGAACGCATTAGAATAATTGCAATTCGGCTTTCACCAATAGAACATGAAATCACAGTTCAATATTGATAGTTGAGAAACGAGAATACATTAACCTCCTCATCAAACTAGATGTATTTTCCTTTATAGGCATCGTTACTTACATAATTAGTAGCAATTCTATTACAAAGCAGGACGTTGGAAACCATGGATATGGTAATCCACAAAATCATCACTATCTGTCCTAAATTTACACTATCAGTTCCTTATTTAAAAACCACATGCTGCTATAGGAAAAAGGTTCCTAATTCTTATCAATTGAACTCCATTATACATATAGTGACCAGCTGGTCCTTCACCGATATTTGAATTTTTCGAAGCGCTGGAAGGGGCATCGAACTTGCTGAGCTGGAGCTTCTCTCTTGAGGCGTGTTGGATTATTAACTGAAAGCTGGTTGAAGGAACATAGTTTTCCCCCAAGTCAGAGAGCCAACCAAACAGGTCCTACAAGAAATCCATCATTCTACCCATAATATTAAGTTAACAAATAAGCATGCTACTAAAAATGCCTAAACTAGCTATAGAATAGTAGAAACAGTTATACTTGTACTGCCTTTTACCTTTAATAAGAATTGATGGAAGTTTGGCCATATTATGGATAAAGAGAGGAAAAAGGAAGTATATATGTGTCAAAACTGGGCCAAAAGAGGCAAAGAAGGTAAGGAAGAAAATACAAAAAGTAGCCTCAACATCTCCCCCACACTTCATCTGAGGCATGTCCTCATGCCTCCAAGTCATCACTATCTAGTCAAAAATCAGTTGCTTGGGCCAGCTTCTCCAAACTTTTCTAAATGAGGCTGAGCATTTTGTGAACTTTGCAACCAATCCTTTGACACTTGTCTTCTTTGCAAAATGAAGTTTATATGTCTTCCATGTTTTCAGCCTTTGATCCTTCCTTCGAAGCTCATCATTATGTACATATAACCGGAGGTTCTCTTCTCTTAACTGATCATTTGCCTTACTTACATATTGGAATAGTGTCCTAAACCTGTGAGCCTTGTTCCTTAATTTAGATATTTTATGCTGAAGTCTTACTGATCTAATCTTGAAATTTTCTTCTTTATTAGGGACTAATATCTTTACTGGAACTGTTGACTGTTGGGGATGACCCTCATCTGGCATGTGGTCCATACCCTGCTTTGGAAAAGGACCTTGCTGTTCTGGGCTTATGGAAGGGGGAGCAGGGGTAAAATCATGTGCTTGGGCAATATTATCTGGAACATGAAACTGATGGGAAGATGAGGGAGATGAAGAAAATTGGGGAGAAGATGAGGGAGAGGGAGTACCGGAATATGGGGATGAGTTCCCAAAAATGTGTTGGGAATCAACAGTGGTGCAAGGGGACTTACCCATGCTTCTAGTCCTTCTTTTCTCTAGTATGATAGTCTCAGAAGTGGGAACTGGAGATTTACTAGCATGAATTGAGTTTTTCCCCAATCTGGGCTTGTGACCTTGTTGAGTTGGCGTATTTTCAGTTAATTCTTCAAGAGGGGACAAGGATTTTCTTCTTCATTTTCCTAACTGCCTTTTTGAAGGTCCAACTTCATGACTAAAGGAAGGATCGGGCCTTGTGGCATTTCTGGTTGGAAGTGCAGCAGATTGGATGGGTGAAGTGGGTGCAGCACAGATGTTTATTTTTTATTTTTCCAATTGACTTACAGACCTTTGTGTCCATTTCACCTGAGTTTCTTCACCTGGAAAAATTTCTATGAGAAAATCCTCCCATGAATTTTTCCTTTTGCTTAGTTCAAACACAACCAAGATCTTGATCAAACTATGATGATACAATGCACCATCTGGTTTCTGATTCTCAGATTGAACTCCTCTGCCATCTTATGCAAACTTAATTTCAAGAAATGTGGAATATCTACAAAACAATCCTCAATTAGATGCATTAGTAATTTGATCTAATATAGAAAGATGATTGAATACCTGCCTTCACAAGTTAGAAAGTGTTGGATCATGGTTAGCAGTGACAACCATTGATCTTGAATGCAGCTCTGTACCATTCCCTTTTTCCAACTCAGTGACTGATATGCTGGTTTTAAACATTTTGCACAATTGGTTATGCTTAATTTTCCGCCTTTGAAGAATTCCTCACCCCTAGTGGGTAATCTGATTTATCTACTTACTGATTTTTCTGTGACTCCGAGACAAAGGTTCCCGATCCTTGCTCTCTTCCCATCGAATGTTCGGGAAAATGCCAATGCCACAACGTCATTGTATCCTTGAAATTTTTGAAGAAAAATCCCCCATCCCTTTTGTTCGATGGTCTCCTTGCATAATTGATAATCTACATTTCAAGCGAATTGGGCGAATGTGGGCTCCTGTCTATCGGTTCCCATGATCCAAGCAGATTCAAACATCTCTGCACTCGGCCCGTGGCATGTAATTGCCCCTGTCATGACCCACAGTGAAACGACTATGTAAGCAAGAGGTTAATTTGGAAATAAACGTAGCACAGAAATGTTTATTCCTTGGCTCTGGGAAATTGGTGACTGGCATCCGCTACGGATCATAAGAAGAACATTTGCAGGTGCCTACCCTTTATGGAAAAAACCAATACTCCAACGTCCCCTCTCTTTATTGAAATTCACCTTAGCCTACACAGAGACGTTGCATTTCTTATCGTGGAGATGTATAAAGACGCAATCATGACATACGATGGAGACGTTCATTAGGGGAATTTTGAGGTCTAAAATGGGCCTCCTAAGGAAAATGTAGAATCAAAATTCACTTTATGAGAACCAATCACATTTTACAGGATGAAATCATCCCTAGTGGTTGAGGTGGCATTGCTTGAGCTAAAGGTACTTACTTGTCACATTCTAAATGGTGAATAAAAACTCATGGTTAACCATGGTAGTGCTCTAAGTACTTTTAAATTCAAAGTAAAGTACTCATAATAAATTTCATTTCATATTTCTTGAAAGAAACAATGCATATCCCTATACATTAATTATATTATATTATATTATTTTTATATAGTATATTAATTAAATGTAATTATTCAATTTAAATAATATAATTAATAATTTATAAATTTATATTTATATTTTATTTTAATTTATTTAATTAGAAAGGACAAATGCATTAGTTGTTCAATGATAATGATTTTTTCTTGAAAATCTCTTTCTTAGTTATAGTCACATCAATACAATTTTTTTATTAATTTTATTTTGGTACAACTTTTGAATTGAATTTAACTATGGTTACATGGATTGTGGTGCAAAAAGTGAATTGCAAATTCATAAATTCTATTTTATTGGTTTAGCTATTATTTTATTATTTGCTTAGGAGACCCATTTTAGACCTAAAAATTCCCCTAATGATCCAGTAATCGTATTATAAGGACAATTCCGAGTTTAAACGAAAATGGCACATAAGCTTATGATGGAAGCTCGGTCTGCATGAAAGGCTTGGTCCCTGTCTTTCCATTATGCCTGAAATCATATTGCCGTGTGGATGGTGTCGTCCCTCGTCATCATGTGTTTTTCTTTCATTGTGCGTCCTCGTCAACAGCCCTGATCACCACCTGTAATCATATGAAGTTTGGACATGGGTGGATGGGATTTTGAAGGGAATGCGTGATTCTGAGATGTAGGATTATAATTGGTTTTGAAGGCAAAAATGAAGTTAGAGGCATAGGGAACATGGTAGACAACATGTACTTGTAATAATCATTTAAACTACCTATAACTAAATTAATCAAATTAAGCACATACCTTTGTCACTTAAATGATATTGGGAATGAAAATAGCATCATATCTTATCAATACAGGAGCAAGTCTGTTGTTCAAGATGTAGCTTTTGTTGCAATGATGATCATGGTCAACAGTAAAATTTGCAACAAATAGTGATATCCAGATCAATCATACTTTTAGGCCTAGGCTGCAATTCCAAGATTGTACTACTATTAAAAAATAGATCTTTTCATAGTTTATTGGTACCATAGATTGTTCATGACCATGTTGTAGCTTCTAGACAGCAGATTGCCAAAAGAAGATTTTGGTCGAGTATTGAATGTCTAGGTACAAAGATGAAAAAGATGACAAATATGAAAAATTCAAAGTAACTCGAGCATGGAGTTGGTTTTTGTGAAGAACAGAACATAGAATCTCCAATTTCTCTAATAAAGTGCCACTCAGTTTTGTGAGGTGGCGCTGGAGCCTGTCCACCATCTCACGGATTTTAACCAGGCCTGAGATGATAACTGCCTGGGGCATTTCTGTCTAAGGAGCTTGAAATGTCCTGAAAGAAGGCTCCAGGGGGTTTCTTTTCTGTAATTATTCCAGTGGGCCCAGAAAAGAATAATTCAATGCCCATTGGATCCCTAGGCTACCATCACCTTATTGTTTTATCGAGCCTAAGGTAGTTCCTGTTCGAGGCATTCATATTTAGAGAGTCTGAGTTGCCCATAGAAGACTCCAGGGAGTTTCTTTTCCGTCGTTATTTCCTTGGGCCTGGAAAAGAATAATTATATGCCCAAGGAATCCCTAAACTTCCACTGGTCCATAAATTTTATGAGCCTGGATTAGTCAATGCTCGAGAGCTTCATTTTTCGAGAGTCTGAAGACATCTAAAGAAGACTCCAACTATTCCTTTTCCATAAGTAATCCGACGGGCTTGGATAAAGGAATAAACCCACTCCTACTAAATTTCTCCTTTATTCTACACCGAATGTGGGGAGAAACACCTATAGATATGAAAATTGACAGTCCACTGGTTAATCTATATATGTGTGTGTGTGTGAAAAATAGATAAGAAAAATCAATCGACTGATCCAACAAGAGGTTGGTCATTTCCATGAACCAGCTCTAGTCCTGGATCCTTCTAAATGTCCTGCAAAAACAAATCATGTGAGAGTGGTTTATGGTAAAATTTTAGCCGATGGCCATTTACCACGAAGGAAGTCTGCTCATCATCAATGGTTCTAATACGGACTGAACCATTGTCAAAAACTTCAAATACCTCACTGGGTCCCAACCAATGAGTAGAGAACTTACCTTTGAAGTGTTTGAACTTACTGTCGTACAACAGGGCCCATTCGCCTACATGAAAGACTTTCTTTTTGATGAACTTATCGTGCCATCGAGCTCTTTGATCTTGTACCATCGAGGTCTTGTGATATGCGTCTTGTCGGATCTCATCGAGCTCATTCAGCTGCATCAACCTCTTCTCTTGGGCTTTAGTAAAATTCATTCCCAATTGCGTGGTCATCCTAAATGTCTTCACTTGGAACTCAATGGACAAAATTACTTGTTTCCCATAGACTAGCTCGTATGGGGTGTGTCTCTTCACGTTTCTCCAAGTAATCCTATCAGCCCATAATGCTTCCAATAACTTGTCCTCCTAGTCCTTATGGTGCAGCTAAACGGTTTTTGTGAGGATGGACTCCAAGTATTTTTTCGTGGATTCCACTTTCCCATTAGCTTGAGGGTGGTAAGGGGTAGATTTACGGTGTTTAATCTGATACTTCTCAGTGAGTGCCTTGACCAATTTTGATGTGAATTATGTACCTTGGTCTACGAAAATCTTGCACGGTACACCGAATCTCGTGAAGATGTCTTCAAAAAAAAACTCTACTACTGCTTTTTCTGTGGCAGCATATAATGCCTTCGCCTCCACCCACTTGGTGACATAATCGGTGCATACCAAAATGTACTTCTTCTTCTTTGACATCGGGGATATGGGCCCTACAAAATCCAATGCCCACTTCTCAAATGGTTCAATGGCTATCTGAGGCTGAAGAGGCATCTCGTCAGAGAAAACTAGTCTCCCCATCCACTGGCAAGCATCGCAACTAGAGAAAAACTTCTTAGCATCTTTAAAGAGCGAGGGCCAATAATACCCAGTACGAAGAACTTTGTATGCGGTTCGTTTGTCGGAAAAATTCCCCTCGCAAGGCTCGTTGTGGGAGGTTCTCAAAACATTGTACATTTCATCTTCCCGCACACACCGCCTCATGATCAGGTCTGGCCCTATGTAAAACAAGTCTCCCTTGACCCAAGAGTAATTAGCACTGCGCTGCACAATGTTATGTTTTTCTCGGGTAGACATGCTCTGAGGTAATTTCCCTAACACCAAATAATTTGCAACATCGGCAAACCAAGGAGTGATGGTGGAAATGGCGAATAGTGCTTCATCTGGGAATTCATCGGGTACTGGAGTTACCGTGCTTCCCTATCCAATATTCAAATGAGACAAAAAGTGAGCTGCTAGATTATCACTTCCAGGCCTTTCGATTATAGTTATATTAAATTCTTGTAAAAGCAACAGCCATCTAGTTATTCTACCATTAGTAATTGGTTTATTCATTAAAAACCTAATGGCAGAATGATCAGTATGGACGAAAGTCTCATAATCGGTAATGTAATGTCTAAACTTCCCAATAGCATGCACAACTGCTAACAATTATTTCTCAGTGACTATATAATTTAATTCAGCAGGGGAAAGATTTTTTCTAATAAAATAGATAGCATAAGGATAGCGATCTTCCCTTTGTTCCAAAACTACTCCTAGTGCAGTGTCTGAAGCATCGATACATATGTGAAATGGTAGGGATCAGTTCGATCCTCTCAACACTAGAGTGGTAGACAATTTGTCCTTTAGTATCTGAAAGGCATGTTGACAATTGACATTCCATACAAAGTCAGCATCTTTAGTCAATAACTTAAATAATGGTGCTGCAATCTTAGTAAAATTTTTGATAAAACGACGATAGTAACCTGCATGTCCCAAGAAACTTCTTACCTCTTTCTGTGAACTGGGAATAAGAATATCTGATATTACCTCAATCTTTTCCAGATCAACTTTAATTCCTTCTAATGACACATGATGACCCATAACGATTCCCTTAGTCTGCATCATTCTGCATTTGTCACTACTAAGGGCCAGGTTTGCTTCTTGACAACGAATCAACACTTTTTCTAAATTGGCCAAAGCTTGACTGAAATCATCTCCATAGACTATGAATTCGTCCATATAGACCTCTACACATTCATGGACCAAATCGGAAAAAATGGTGAGTATAGCTATTTGAAATGTAGCTGGGGCGTTACAAAGACCAAAGGGAAGGACTCTATATGCATAGGTACCCCAAGGGCATGTAAATGTAGCCTTTTCTTGATCTTCTTCAGCTATCTGGATTTGATTATATCCTTTGTACCCATCTAGAAAAGAGAAGTATTTCTTACCTGAGAGCGTGTCGAGTACCTTATCAATTAAGGGAAGGGGAAAGTAGTCGCGCAATGTGGACTTGTTTAGTTCTCTTTAGTCAACACAGATATGCCACTTGCCGTTCTTTTTCGACACCACCACCAGAGGTGACGCCCATCTACTGTCTGAAATGGGATAGATGAATTCAGCAGCCAGGACTTTCTGAATGACAATGTCCTTTAATGTTGGGTTCATTCACCTCTGTGGTTGTCGGATGGGTCTCATCTCTTCATTAGTGTAAATGTGGTGGATGCAGGTGTCTAGATGGATGCCCCGCATGTCAAGGTAATCCCAAGCAAACGCTCCAGATTTCTCATGAATCATACCCATCAATTGCTGCTTTTGTTCCGTGGTCAATTATGAACCGATGTGTAAGGTCCTTCCTTCAGTGATTTCTACTGGCTCAGTGGTGATTTCATGGCTTCCCTCCATTGTTGCAAAAGATGCGAACACGGCTGGATGGAAAGCTTCCTAGAACTCATCACTGAAAACATGATGGTAACCATTAAAAGAGATAGGATAATCAATACAATAACTGTGATATAAAAACTGGTGCAAAATATGTTCATCGGACTATTCCTGGAGGCCTCTAGACTGTTCTAATGTCAACAAAGGAAACATACAGTCTTCATCTCTGTAGGGGCTCTCGAGCCATAATGGTACTTCAGCAACTGTTTGAGCAGGGGGGGAAATAGACAAGGTTTGTTTATGGGAACCATTGGAAATGATCATTTCTCCATTTCTACACCCTATGACAGCATCAACAGTTGCCAACCAAGGGCGTCCCAGAAATACAGGATGTCCATGTCTCGATGTTTTTGGGGAAATGATGATAAAGTCTATAGGATATTGCCAAGAAGCTATAGTGACCACTATGTCTTCTAGGGTTCCCATTGGTTTGACGATGGATTTTTCTGCCATTTCTAGAATGATGGGGGTGGGTTTAAGCCTAGGTAACTACAAAGATGTCATAGTTTCGTATGTCATGGAATTTATTGTCGCCCCCAAGTATACAAGTGTGTTTGGCAGAAGTACTCCATTTATTTCAATGGTGACAATGGGATTCCCAGGGTCATGGTACTTCACAGGCAAGTCAGAAATCATGGTGGACAATTGGCTCATGACCTTTACGCTTTGGTTCTTATGCCCTTTCCTACCTGGCTTCTTGATGCAGAGATCCTTGACAATTTTGGTGTAAATAGGGATGTCTATGATAGCTTGCAAGAGTGGAATTTTAATGAAGACATTCCTTAATTCATTTTCTAGGTTGTATTCAAGAGGAGTCTCTTCTTTCTTTACAAGGAGTCTTTCTGGGTAGGGTGGTTCATTTGATTCTTCTTCTTGTATTTGTTTTTGTTTCTCATTTTGTATATGATTTTCGGATGATGTGGATGGAACCTCTTCCTCTATGACAATAGTTTATTTCCCTTTATTAACTGTTTTCCCTGATCATAACTGAATTTCGTTCATGGGAATGGTGGTGATCATGTATGTAGGGAAAGGATGGATGTTTATGTTTTGTGCAGGTTGATGTGGTCTATTGTGATTTAGGTTAGGTATGGGTTGTGCAGGAAATAATGTAGGGCGAGGTGGGTTTTGAGGTGCCCGCGGAGATGATGATGGGTCATATAGCACAGCTAAAATTTGATGCAAGGGAGGGGATGGCAGCAATGGTTGTTGATATGTGTGAGGGTTATACCCTTGCTGATAAAATTGCATGGTTGGGTTTTACCCTTGATAGATGTGAAGGTTATACCCTTGCTGATATGTTGAGGTGCTTGGCATATTTGGGTAGGGCGCATAGAACTGGCTCTGTGGATGGTAAGGGTTCGTATAAGGGTTTGCCCTCCAGTTCTGGTTCCATGGAGTGTTTTGAGTTTGAGGAGCAGCCCAAGGAGGATAATTTGGTTGGAAATTCTAGGGTTGAGTTTGACTATATCCTTGGGGACTGGGTTTTGGGAACATGTTCTGATTGGGGCCTCTCCAAAAGGGATTTTTACTTACTTGCGATGGGCATTTACCCATGGCATGTTCTAAGGCACAAATTCCACAAACCTCAATAACGTTGATGGGACACTCTCTTTCCATATAATTTTGTCCACATCTGGGACAAAATATTTCCATAGTAGCCCTTTCATCTTCTTGTTTCTTCTTATGTTTCATTGTGTCAAGATGGTTGAAAATGGTGTTTAAAATGTCATTTTTGAAGTCTTCCAGCAGGTTCCCTAGTTTGACCCTAGTGATAGCAGTAGAAGCAGGTTTTTGGTTTCTAGATGCAATATCTCGGAGATTATCACGCAACTTCCTACCTACTTTAGCCTGAATTCTAGAATAGGTTCAACAAAGTTCGGCTATTTCAACAAAACACTTTTTGTAAATGTCCCCACCACTTAAAAGGCTTAGAGTCTCGATGCATTCGTCTCTTAATCCTTTTAGAAAGACTGTTTTGACCGTTTTCTCCTCTAGATGGGATCCTCGGGATTTGTGAAAATGATATAGGAAGCACTCAAGATATTCTTCCAGGTTCTCATCATCTAGTTGTTGCATTCTCAAAATATCATTAAGGTCCCTAGTTTTGTAGAAATCCTGGTATTTCTTAAGGAATATAGATTTCATGTCATCCCAAGTGTATATGGTGTTATCCCCTAAGCTCATAAACCATCGAAGTGCGGCGTCTTTCAGGGTGGTTGGGAACAGCTTCAGTTTGTGTGCATCATCGTAGTAATTATAGCTTCTACATAGAATATCAAATTTGAAAAGAAAAGCATCAGGATCCTCATAGGACTTACCATAAAAGAGCGGTAAGGAGGTCATTGGAATGCTCTTCATTGTGATGTTCCTGGTGATGTCGAGGATAGGAAACCCGAAGGTATTTTCTTCGTCATCATCATCTAGTCCCCCTCGTGGTCCATCGGTGTTTTCTCTCTTTGGCCCATCAATGTTTTCTCCCCTTCGGCCATTCCTATTTCCTCCAAAGAAAGTTGGTCCTTCCTCTTCTTCATGATTCCCCTCGTTGTTTTTGTTCTCACCTTCATTGTTCGCCATATTGGTGTTGATGTTGGTGGGGAAAGAGCCAATGGACAACCATACTTCTTCTTGGTTTGCAAGTTCCCCTTCCAAAATATCCTTCCCACTGGTACCCATTTTTTCGTTTTTAGTACCTGCATAACGATCAACAAGGATAGTTAATGGAGTTTTTACCGAACCAAAATTTTCAGGAAATTGAGAACTAAAAATAAATCTACCTTTATTATCCCTAGGACTACTTCTACACATAAGGAAATAAGAATAAATTTCAGAACAATCAGTAATCGGTTAGACTTTGGAGCAACTCCATAAAAATGGATGTGTGGCTCTTCACTCACGTCTTACTGTACTCTCTCCACCCTCTGATAGCCCTGCAAGATCTCTGAAACTTTAGACAATAATGATTATCTGAATCTTGAAATTACATCTCCCCGACAACGGTGCCAAAATGTTGTGTGAAGTAACTGCGAAATCAATTCACCAATATTTGTATATCAATCTAGGCTCGTAAACATGAGTTGTATTGTGCTCTCAACGTTCAGCTTTTAGAGTCGAAATTTATATGATTCCTTATAATATTTGATTTAAGAATTGAGGCACACACAAACACACACTTTCAGAAAGAAATCAATTCATCTCATCATAAAACAGGAACAATCAGAAAACTCTGGTTTGAACACTGGAAACCCTTATTCAATCTATTTCAACATTAAATCTAAAATCAAAACCATTACCAAATCAACAACAACTTAAATTCAATAACTCACTATTTGTAGAAAATCTCAAAAACACTAATTCTGATCTTTGGAGGTCACACTTAAAAGGAATTACCTAATCTGAGTAAACCTATAAACTAATTCCACACTCACACAGTGAACTTGCAATTACTAATGGTATCCCTAATTAACTCTGATGTCAACCCTTCATGCCAATTTCACTATACTAGTGTCAAGAGAAAAGGTGCACTATCACACTAGTTTGAATATCGATTTTACATACATACTTCAATCATGATAGTCATTAATATTTCATACCTGGCCAGCCCATCTATATATGTATTACTCACTTCTAACAGTTTCAATTCCACAACTTCTGCTTTTCAAACCAAACTAAAATAAACTCAAGTTATCAAAAATGCACAACTACACTCTAGAGATCAACTTTTAATTACAATTGTCTTTCATCAAACTTCCAACTATACTCTGGAAAAGTTACTCAAATTTCTACAGCAATTGACACTCTAGTTTCTATAATAAGATAATGCTCTCAATTCAATCAACATACGGTGCATTAGGACACAGAAATAGAAATGAATTCAATCTCGAAACTAAATGTTGACAAGTTCACATAAATTGCCACTGGCAGTCTTCTAATCATCCTCTGAAACTTGGAATAAAATTTTTCAACCTTTAATGAATGATTTCTTTCGAACCAAGTTGCAGGGGTTAAATCACTTTGTCACTACTATTCTTATGGACATGAAATTGTGAGACTTGCACCAAACTATGAACCCTAACATACAATTTCAAGCATCGATCCAGAAGGAATCTGGTTAATATTCTGACATGATCGCTCTGTCCTTAAGGAATATGTATTCACCCAAAAATAATCTTTCCAATTCACCTAGATGCTACAACAGCCTTTGTAAATGAATTTCCACTCCAAACCCTGATCTTATGAAAAATGAGACAAGAATGTAAACTTCTATTTAATCACACCAAAAGAATGAAGAAAACTTGCTCAGAACTCTTCTATGAATCATCTGCTTTCTCCTACCTGATAAACACATGGGTCTCCCAGTGACTTGCTGGCTAAGACCCCAAAAGAACCGATATATGTCACTCTCCAATGAATCAAAACTTCACGCTCCTATTATTTCTTGAGCAATGATAAATTTCAAGGCAAAACTCCAATGTAAGTGAAAATCTGCTTCCTCCAACCAAATGCATGGAATTCAAACATAATTATTTAATCTAGAAGTGACATGCAACTGTTATGAGCAACTGAACTATGTTTACCCATCTGAGCTACGCACACATGAAATGAGATGCAGATTAATTTAACACACAGAACCAATTAACATAGAGAACCAAATAATCATTAAATATGTTTTTCAAATTCGAGCTTTGCTCTCCTACTGAAATCGATCTGGAAATTTATCTCACAAAGGATTTAATTAAATGCATATAACCATGCTCTATTCATTCACACACAGGAATGCATCCAGCAATTCGTTTATCCAGAGAGGTGAAATATTATATGCTAGAAATGAAATCGATCTTCAAAACAATTAATTGGGCAATCAAGAATTGAATCAAACTCTCTTACAAATTACCTCTACTACAACAACATGAATCAAAATTATAGAAACGAAATCGTTCCTCAAAAAAATTAATTGGGCAATCAAGAATTTAATCAATTATACTTATGAAATCCCTCTATTACAGCAACATAAATCGAATGCCAAGAAATGAAATCGACTTTCAAAAAAAAAAAATTATGCAATCAGAATTGATTCAAACTAATACCTACGAATTACCTCTAGCTATGTCTATGGGGTTGAACCGGTTTTGGTGGGCCCTTGCCACACCCGAGAAAGCATTGGATTACAGTCCTAACTACACCTACAGTAACTCAACTCAGAATTTCATCAAATCCACAACATTCCACAGCAAATTAAGAACGCATCAGAATAATTGCAATTCGGCTTTCACCAATAGAACATGAAATTGCAGTTCAGTTTTGATAGCTGAGAAACGAGAATACATTAACCTCCTCATCAAACCAGATGTATTTTCCTTTATAGACATCGTTACTTACATAATTAGTAGCAATTATATTACAGAGCAGGATGTTGGAAACCATGGATATGGTAATCCACAAAATCAGCACTATCTGCCCTAAATTTACACTATCAGTTCCTTATTTAAAAACCGCATGCTGCTATAGGAAAAAGGTTCCTAATTCTTGTCAACTGAACTCCATTATATGTATAGTGGCCAGTTGGTCCTTCAATGATCTTTGAATTTTTCGAAGTGCTGGAAGGGGCATCGAACTTGCTAAGCTGGAGCTTCTATCTTGAGGTGTGCTGGATTATCAACTGAAAGATGGTTGAAGGAACATAGTTTTCCCCCAAGTCAAAGAGCCAACCAAATAGGTCCTGCAAGAAATCCATCATTCTACCCATAATAGTAAGTTAACAAATAAGCATGCTACTAAAAATGCCTAAACTAGCTATAGAATAGTAGAAACAATTATAATTGTACTGCCTTTTACATTTAACAAGAATTGATGGAAGTTTGGCCATATTAGGGATAAAGAGAGGAAAAAGGAAGTATATATGTGTCAAAACTAGGCCAAAAGAGGCAAAGAAGGTAAGGAATAAAAGACAAAAAGTAGCCTCAACACTTACTATGGGTCTCTTTGGGCTGAGGGCCCATCCTTTTATAAGGCTTGAGACACATGCAAGGGGGCTGGTCATGAGTGAGCCTCGCATGTGGCTGCGTGCCATATCCAATTTCTTGAACATGATGGAGGGAAGAGTAATAGCTGATAGTCATATCAATCATGTTAATCATTTATGATGATTGCTTTAGAGGGGTGCCCTGGAGGGGGTAACACTTTACCAAACGTCTCTTCATCATTACTAATCTCGTTCATCTCGTGCTGATGGCTAACGGTTTGAGGATATGTATTAGGTAAGGCTCTGTGCGTTAGATCTTCGTCCTCAAGTGCATGGGAGAGATGATTATCATGCGTGCCACTTCTGTCACCCGCATTTGGGGGTGATTCTCATCCTCGTTATGGTCATCTCCTTCAGCTATTTTTTGTAGTAGTGTAAGGGAACATATCCTCTATTGAATGATGAAAGCTCATATATAAAGAAGTTGATTCCCACATGTGGAAAGAATCAGACTGGGAATGCACGAAGACTCCCTTCCTATGATATGGTGCACAATGGGTGTCAATAACAACTTATCGAACTTCCATGGTCGAAGCTACTTTGATCCAGATCTCTGAAGATAGATGATATGGTATTACATCGATGTGAAAAACTGGAGGAACCGGTTAAAACTAAAAAATTGCTAGATTTCTATCATTTTTCTACCAGTTGTAAAGAACAATTGTAGTCTTCAAGACTAGGTAAGGTGAGGCGAGGGTATTCCAAAGCACATTTGACATAAAAATATCAAAAAATTATCTCCAAAATTCACCAAGCTGATAAGTGGTGCACATGATTTGGGCTTCGAGTTGCTGACAAAGGCTTTGGAAAAGTAGAATAAAGTGCACTTATTCACAAAAGTTTTGTGAGGAGATAGAGAGAAAGACGATTGGGGGCTTACTATGACCTTGAAAAAAGGTGGAAGAAACACTATACGTTTGCTCGGGATCCAAATCACTAAATAACAGATTTCTTTTGTGGTTCAGACTCATTGTGTCATATTTTCCAACCAACCTATGAGATCAAGATAGAGCTATGACATATTTTTCTCAGTCGTTGTTGTGGCTCTTTGCATCGATTTTTCCACCGAATTCTGAATTTGACGGCTTCATGATACATCTATTCATGTTCTTCAAAACATCGCAAATTATTTCAATGTTTCCAACGATTTACGGTGGACTAAGCGACCTTATTGAAATTCGTTGCCACTACAAAAAACAACTTCATTGTTTGGCAAGAAATGTATTGCTTAAATCCTTGACCACTACTGCATCCACGCATGGATAGTTATTAATCATTTGGTGTTTGCTAACTGTAAACATTTGGGCTAGAGTGATTGCTTTATTTTAGAGTTAGACCAATTAATGAACAAAGGAATATAGTTAATTTAATGTTTCTCAATGTTCTTCAGTGCTGAGAGAACACATCATTGACTTAGTTATGTTGAATTTGTTATATGCTAATGTATCTTGTCCTTATTCGTTGCTTCAAGAACATTAGCTATAGGTTTTCTTCATTTGTAAGTGTATATGTTAAAAAGGTAAGTTGCATAATTGACTGTTGAATATTCCCAATCTTCAGACAACTCATATATACAACTATTAAAAGTGTAGTTCATTGCATTTTGATAGATATGAGTTTATCCATAGGGTGGTCTAGTTTCGATATTTCCCTTCACGGGATTGAGAAACGTCAATTATACAAACTTTTCCATTGATGGTCAGAGGTGTTTATGTTTGAAATGGAGTTCAAATGACAGCTCAAAGATGATTTAGTGAAGAAAGAGAAATGTTTGTGAGATTCCAGAGTGGATATGAGTGTTTATGAATACCAACATGATAGAGATCGATTTTCTTGTTGTAATATGTATTTTCTATATTGTGATGTGTGTTATATTCATCTTTGGAATCTATTGGATCTCAATCCAACTATATATTTGTATAATATTTGTGAATGAATGTTGTGTGAAAAATATTTTTTGGTGTTCATTATGATTTCTTTCTATCCAAGGGTTGGAATCGGCCAAGCCCTCCTAACCACTAGTCAGGGCGGCACGGGGGGATGGGGAGAGCTGCCCTGTTGTGTAACCAGCTCCAAAAATAGAAGAAAAAAGATATCAACGCCTTAGAAATAAGCCACTTCGAGGGGGAAACCTCCAATACATTACATAAATGAACAATTCTTGGATGATACAATTTACAAAACCTCCTTTCTATATATAGGAGTCCATGGGGCCATAATGTAATCCTAGTGAGGCCACAATGTAATCCTAGCCGACCTAACAATAATAATTTAAGGGCACAATAATAACAATATGGGGGTTACAAGGGTACAATAATAACAATAAGGGGGTTACACTAACAAAAATAAGGGACTATACTAGTAATATAGGGACCTAACATGCCCCTCTCCTTCAAAAAAGGTGTTGTCCTCAATGCTTGAGTAGCTCTGGGTGCTTCTGTATAAAATTCTCATCCTCCCATGTAGAATCTTCGGTGGGTAAGTTCTTCCACTTGATGAGATACTCTAAAATTGATCGATTTCGTAGCTATAGAGTTCTTGTTTCCGTGACCACTTCAGGTTCCAATATGATTTTTCCTTCCTCATCAAGTTCTGGAAATATTGTTTGAACTGGAAGATTTTCACCTATAACCTTCTTTAAGCATGAAACATGGAAAACTGGATGCACTCGCGAAGAAGCGGGAAGCTCCAATTTGTATGCCATAGTACCAATCTTTTGTAACACCTTGTAAGGACCATAGTACTTTGGCGATAATTTATTATCCTTCTTAGCTTGCTTGAGGGACATTTGTTTGTATGGTTGTAGCCGTAAAAATACCCAATCTCCTACATCAAAACTTCTCTCGCTGCGATGTTGATCTGCCTGTTGTTTCATTCGATTTTGTGCCAAATTAGGGTTATCCTTTAAGAGTTGGAAAACTTCTTGTTGATGCTCGATGTGATCTTCCACTGCTTGAACCTTCGAATTTTCCCTTAAAGATGATGTGATCGATGGTGGATGATATCCATAAAGTGCCATAAATGGGGTCATTTTTGCTGCAGTATGGAAGGAAGTGTTATACCACCATTCAGCGAGAGGTAACCACATGACCCATTGTGTTTGTTTATCAGATACAAAACAACGAAGATATCCTTCCAAACATTTATTTACTATCTCAGTTTGACCATCAGATTGAGGATGATAAGATGAGCTATGAGCTAATTGAGTACCCAAACAAGAAAATAACTCCGTCCGAAAATTTCCAGTAAAAATGGGATCTCTGTCGCTCACAATAACCCTTGGGCTTCCATGTAGCTTTTGAATTCTGTCCATAAATGTAGTAGCAACTGTACTTGCTTTAAATGGATGAGATAATGCACAAAAGTGTGCATACTTGGTAAGTCTATCAACTACCACCATGATGACACTCTTTCCTTGAGACTTAGGTAAACCTGTGATAAAATCCATTGAAATCTCCTCCCAACGTTGACTTGGAATGGATAAAGGTTGTAGAAGTCTCGGGGTCTTAATTGTTTCCACTTTATTCTGCTGGCAAACCAAACATTCCGCCACAAACTTTTGAATATCAGATTTAAGGCCATCCCAAAAAAATTATTTCTTCACCCTGTGGTAAGTTTTTTAAAATCCTGAGTGTCCTCCTAAAGGAGAAGTGTGCAATTCCAAAAGAATCTTTTGTTTTAGTTGGGAATTCTTACAAAGATATAAGCGATCTTTGTACCATAAGGAATCATTTTTCCAACTAAATGTATCAGATGTACTAGGATCTTGCTGCAACTTTTGAATGAGTGTCCATACATCTTTGTCCTTCTTCCATTCATCTCTTGCTTCAGTTATCGAATCTGGTTGGATAATAGAAATGGCACAAAGCAATGCTTCCACCTCTTCATTCTTTCTTGAGAGTGCATCTGCAACAACATTAAGCTTTCCTTTTTTGTAGATTATTTCAAAGTCATAACCCAACATCTTTACGACCCATTTTTGCTGCTCTTTTGAAGATAGTCTTTGTTCCAAAAAGTGTTTAAGACTATCATGATCAGTTTTTACCTTGAAGTGTCTTCCCATTAGGTAAGTTCGCCATTTCTTTAGTGCATGTAGTATTGCTAACATTTTCTTCTCATAAATAGGTTTCTGTAAATACTTTCCTTTGATTGGACGACTTTCAAAAGCAATGGGTCTTCCTTCCTGCATTAAAACTGCACCAATTCCGTTTCCTGAGGCATCACATTCCACAATAAAGGTTTTTGTGAAGTCTGGCGTAGCTAAGACCGGTGCATGGCACATTGCCTCCTTAAGACGTTCAAAAGCCTTAGTTGCTTCAGGAGTCCATGAAAATGCATCTTTCTTCAATAATGTTGTTAGAGGTGCTGCTATTCTCCCATAATTCTTAACAAACTTGCGATAATACCCTGTTAACCCGAGAAATCCTCACAACTGCTTTATGGTTGTGGGGACTTTCCATTCCTTAATGGCTTTAATTTTGTTGGGGTCTACTTTAACACCCTCGTGAGATACAATATGACCCAGATATTCCACCTCTTGTACTCCAAAGAAACATTTGGATGTTTTTGCATATAATTGTTTCTCCTGCAATAGTTTGAGCACCATGTCAACATGTTCAACATGATCCTTCCAAGACCTACTGTAGATTAGTATATCATCAAAAAATACTAGCACAAATTTTCTAAGGAAGGGTTTGAAAATGGAATTCATCGACCCTTGAAATGTAGAAGGTGCATTGGTAAGGCCAAAAGGCATGACCAAAAATTCATAATGACCCTCATGAGTTCGAAATGCTGTTTTTGGAATATCTTCGGTCTTCATTCTAATTTGATGATATCCTGAACAAAGATCCAACTTGGTAAAATAAATTGCTCCATGTAATTCATCCAATAATTCATCAATCATAGGAATGGGAAATTTGTCTTTAATGGTGAGCTTATTGGGCTCCCTATAATCCGGACACATTCGCCATGATCCATCCTTCTTGTGTAACAAAACTACAGGAGCAGAGAAAGAACTTTGACTAGGTTGAATTATACCCGCCTCTAACATTTCTGCAATCATACGTTCAATTTCGCTCTTTTGGAAGTAAGGATATCTATAAGGCCGGATGTTTGGAGGAACACTTCCCGGAATCAAATGAATAGCATGATCATGATCACGAATAGGTGGGAGTCCTTTGGGAGTTTCAAACACCTTGGAATGATTGTCCAAGACTTGTTGGAGATCTGCAGAAATAGATGATTTTGATGTTGGAACTTCTAGTGAGCATAATTGTGCAATTACGCCTCGCTGTTCTTTCTTTAGAAGCTTTGTAATGACATTAGAGCTTATTATCCTTCCTGGCTTCCCCGCAATACCCCGTAATTCAACTTCCTTTCCTTCTGAAAAAAATTTCAAGAAAAGTTCTTGAAAATTAAAAGCTACCGTCCCCAAAGATTGTAACCATTCTACTCCTAGTACAACATCAGCACCTCCCATAGGAATGGCAAGCATTGGACTAGTCAATACATATTCCCCCATGGTTAGCTTGATATTATGGCATTTTCCAGAGCAATTTATGGTTCCTCCATTTGCAACCATCACTTGACATTCTGGTGCTGGGTATAGGAAACAATTTAATTCCTTGGCTACCTTACAATGAATAAAATTATGGGTGCTACCTGAATCAATCAACACTATTACCTTTTTCTTCTTCATTTGTCCTTGTATCTTGAGAGTTTGAGGAGTGGTAATTCCTGCCAGTGCATTACACGATATGGTCGGATTCATTTCTTCCTCTTCTAGGGTTGGTTCCTGGTGTATATCCTCTTCTTGTTCATTTTCTTCTTCCTCTTCACAATCTATGTAAAAAAATTTCTTCTCAGCACACTTATGACCTTTAGTGTATTTGCTATCACAACTGTAGCAAAGCCCTTTTGCTCTTTTTTCTTCCAATTGTTGTGGTGTCAACCTTGTAGGTTGTGGAAATCTAGACGTAGCAACACTTCCTTCTTTATAGAATTCAGTGGTAGGCTTCCTTGTCGCCATTATTTTACATTCAAATTTTCTTGCCAACCTGAATGCCTTCTCCAATGAATCTGGTTCCAAAACACGAACTTCATGTTGGATGTTATCCTTTAAAGTGCCTATGAAGAGATCGATCCTGTGGTCCTCTGGAATATCAGTTACCCTTATATTCAATTTTTGGAAGTTCTCAATGTGCTGCCCCACTAAACCCTTTTGTTTGAGATTTATCAATTGGCTAAAGAAGGTGTTGCTCTTTGTATCCTCATAATGTGCTATCATTTCCTCCGTAAAAATTAAGTGACAATTTTTTTACGGGAGCAAAGCCATCGATACCATACAAATGTATTTTGTTCTAAATGTAAAGTTGCAATGCGTACCTTTTGTGTGTTTTGCACATTATGGAGATCAAAATATTACTCCATCTGTAGTATCCATGTTACAGGATCCTTTACATCAAACTTCCTCATATCCATTTTTGGAATATGGTGGTTCTTCCCGCCAACATTAGAGGTTATGAAATCACGATTAACATTTATTTTGTTCTCATCATGAGGTTCTTCTACTATATTTCCGCCATTAGGAATCGTTTCTTGTTTTAATCTTGTCATCAAGCCTTCCATGTATGCTTTTAGATCATTCTTCATGTTTTCCATGTTGTCTTTCATGTTTTCATCGATCTTAGCTTCCATGTCATCAATCTTAGCTTCCATGCCCACTTCCATGCCCTCCATCTTAGCTTCCACGCCTTTCTTCAAACCATCCATCTTAGTTTCCATGCCTTTCTTCAAAACTTCCATTTCATTTTTTGTTGTTCTTTGCGAGAGCGAAATTTGTTGTTGCACTTGCTCTTGTAATTTTGATATGTCATGTTGCCATTCTTCGTCTTCATGAGTCACAGTAGAGCCTTCTAAAGGCTTAATTGGAGTTGAATTCTTTTTAGGGGCCATTTTAGAATCCAATACTGATATCTATGCTACAATATTCCCTTGGAATCAATTCAACTTGATTCTTCAAACAAGACTTATGCAATTCGGAAAAAAAATACACACCTTTTACTTGCTTTTTAGGAGCTCTGTATTGAAATTGAATTATCTCTATAATTGAGAATCTTCAATATCTGTAACTCCCTGTTGTAGTAGCCTTCTGAACTTTCTTTCAAATTCCACAGGTATGATCTGATTTGGATTCTTCAAGGCAAAGTTATTTCCAATCTCCCACAATGACCCAATTTTGGACTGGTTCAGTAGAGTGAACTTGTACGACTTGCCACGTGTCACTGTTTTGTCCTTCGTCTCTGAAATTGATAGCCAAGAAACTGCAGTCCGTGTACTTGCAACCACTTTTTACGGCACTCCATTCCGATGCCCATAGAGAGAGTTATTGAACTTTTCCCACGATCACCTCTTTGAGATGAAATTCAGGAGCCTTAAAAAGCACTACCTTCCACAGATCATATCTCCAAAAATATTGCGAACCAAGCTTTGAAATTTTTTGACAAATTTCCTCAGGATTTCAGCTTCGCACCATATGAATTTCAGATTCTGAACCTTCGTATAAAATTTGTTATAGCGCAAATTCCACGATGACCTGTTTAGGAGCCTGAAAAAAGACATAACTTCCACAGATCATATCTCCGAAAATATTACGAACCAAGCTCTGAAATTTTTAGACAAACGTCCTCAAGATTTCAGCTTCATACCCTAAAAATTTCAGCTTCTGAAGCTTCGTAGAAAAAAATTTATAGCGAAAATTCCACGATGACCTGTTTGGAGTAGCGAAACCCTAGAATCCAAAGCCTCTGATACCAAATGTTGTGTAACCAGCTCCAAAAATAGAAAAAAAAAGATATCAATGCCTTAGAAATAAGCCACTTCGAGGGGGAAACCTCCAATACATTACATAAATGAACAATTCTTGGATGATACAATTTACAAAACTTCCTTTCTATATATAGGAGTCCATGGGGCCATAATGTAATCCTAGTGGGCCACAATGTAATCCTAGCTGACCTAACAATACTAATTTAAGGGCACAATAATAAAAAAATGGGGGTTACAAGGGTTTAATAATAATAATAAGGGGGTTACACTAACAATAATAAGGGACTATACTAGTGATATAGGGACCTAACATGCCCAGAATTGGCCATCCCCCCAACCACCTAAGGGGTCGTTGGCCACATAGCTCTCCTCGCCCTGGCCAACAGCCCCTCGGGCAGCTAGGGGTACCTAGTTAACTCCAAGAATTGGTCAAGCCCCCCAGCCACCTGAGGGGTCGTGGGAAAGGGCGAGAGGAGCTGCATGCAGCTCTCCCCACCCTGGCCCGCGGCCCCTCAGGTGGCTTGGAGGCATCTGTATTCATTTTTTATTTTGTATTTTTTTAATTATATTTTTTTAATGTTTTTAAAATTTTTAAATGTTTCTAACTTTTATTTTAATGTTTACTTTCTTTTATTTTTTCTTAAAAAGATATTTTAATGTTTTTTCTTTTAATTTATTTTAATATATATATATATATATATATATATATATATATATATATATATATATATATATATATATATATATATATATATATATATATATATATACATTTTACTTAAAATTTTATCTAAATCATTGTTTTTTGGAAGAAAAAAAACTTCAAATATCATCATCTTTGAATATAAATTTCATAAAAAAAAATCATAAAATTTGTTATTTTTCCATCTTTTTTATTCAAATTTTTCATTATATATATATATATATATATATATATATATATTAGTAAAAAGGTCCAAAAATACGTATTTTTTAATTATATTTATATTCAGAATGTGTATTGTTGTTGAGCGTTTAAAACTATTATTTTTTAATGACAAATATTTTATGTGTATTAAAGTATTAATTAACGATATAAAAATATATAAAAATCCCAACCTTAAAATATTAATGTTATTATTTTTTAAAAACTTAGCAAAGAAAATTAAAAAATTCATTATAAAAAAACATTGCAAAGAAAAAAACACAAGTTTGGAAAACCCTTAAAAATAAAACATCTTAGGACGAAAAACAAGAAGAGGAATAAGAGAACTTGAAAAATGGTTAAATAATCATAATTTAAAAAAAAAATGTCTTAAAAAAATATTGATGTTTTTCAAAATCCGCATGAAAATCACCAACTTTAAAAAAAATAATATCCACACTTAATACATTAGGAAATTTAAAGTGTAAAAAATAAGCCCCCTAAAAAAAGGGGTTGATGCTGCATCAACAATTTTCAAAATCAGCATGAAAATCACCAACATTTTAAATAAAATGTTCATACTTGATACATAAGAAAATTTAAAGTGTTGAAAATATGCTAAAAAAAATGTGTATTATGAATCATCACTTTTCAAAATCGGATGATTTTTTGCTACCTCAGAAAAATGAGAACTCGGTACAGGTCCTGTTTGATGGCTTACTTTGTTTTTACAGGTAGATCATGAAGAATTCTATAAATGATATGCACTTTGGAAAAATGTCAAGAATCCCTTTCCAAGCAACAAAATTAGGTCCAAAGAAATTTTGGATCTAATCCATTTTGTTGTATATGGTCCAATGCCAATGAAGTCTCTTGGAGCCTCTTTGTACTATGTAATGTCCATTTATTGATGAATTCTCCCACAGGACATGAATTTTCTTCATCAAGGCAAAGGATTAAGTATTTGACAGGTTTAAGGAATTCAAGGCTAAAGTTGAAAACTTCTAATAATGAAGGAGAATATCCTTCTTAGGAGCTTGGTGCCTTTTCAAAGAAGATGTGATTAAGAGGGAATTGATATCCCTTATAATCCATAACAAAATAGAGTTGTTGAAAGAAAGAATAGAACTATTGAAGAATATGTTAAGGAAATGATACATGATCAAGGATTTCCTATGTTTGTGTGGAGTGAAACATATATGACATTTGTCTACATTCAAAATAGAAGTCCTCATCAAATTATGGAAAACAAGACTTCTAAAGAAGCTTTCACTAGATAGAAGCCAAAAGTTGGTCATTTGAGAATATGTGGTTTTCCTGCTTATATCCATGTACCTAAATATAAGAGAAGGAAGCTAGAGCCTTCAAGAAAGAAAGGAATAATTTTTGGATATTGTGAGTCATCAAAGGCATATAAAATCTATGTTCCAGGTCAAACACGAGTTGAAGTTAGCAGGGATGTGATATTTGATGAAAATGTTTCTTATTGGAAATATAAATAAGTTTCCATAGATTATGATGACGAAAAATAATGTGAAGCTCCCAAGGAAGAAGTTATATTTCCATCCAACATTGCAGAACATCCTATATATCATCAAGAAGAGCCAGAAGGGCCTAGCGAACCAGTGGATCTAATTGTTATTCCGAAATTAGGAAGAGACTAGATTGTCTTAGATCTACCTTGTAGTAATCGTAAGGACATAAAGAACCACATGGTGCCTTCAAGGAAAGAAAGAGACCAAAGAGGTATTTTGGTTATGTAGCATTATTGGCTAATCTCATTTATTTTGAACCTTCCACCTTTGAAGAAGGAACTAGCTAGAAATTTTGGAAGGATGTGATGTTGGAAGAATACCAATCGATTATGAAGAATGATGTATGGGAGATTGTGCCTAGACCCAAAGGGAAATCCATGGTGAGCTCCATATGGGTATAAAAAATTAATCATGCAACGGATGCTAGTATTGAAAACTACAAGGCAATATTTGTGGCTAGAGGATTCTCCCAGAAAGGGAGAATATTACAATTATACTTTTTCTCCGGTTTCCAATTACACTATCATTAGATCTATTATTTCTAGTGTTTCTTCTATGGCTTGGAATTTACATCAGATGGACATAAAGATTGTTTTTCTTAATAGTATGATTAAGGAATAAGTGTACATAGAACAACCTCGAGGTTTTGAGGTTCATGGAAGAGAATCTCACGTATGTAAATAGAAAAAGCCTTATATGGACTTAAGCAAGCACCAAGAGCATAGTATTCGTGAATTAACTATTACCTGACAATACTTGATTTCTCCAAAAGTGATGTTGATCCAAACCTGTATTTCAAGGTCGAGATAAATGAACCTGTGATTCTATTAATGTATGTTAATGACTTATTTTTTATAGGTGTGGAGCAGCTCATTATTCTAAGGAAGAGGTATTTGGGCTATGTATTTGATATGAAGGATATTAGATTGATGCACTACTATTTGGGGCTAGAGATATAGCAGAATATTGTCAATATCTTACTTGGTCAAGGAAATTATATAATCAAGATCCTGCAAAAGTTTGGAATGATGGAATGTAGATCTATGGCGACTCCCATGGTGAAAAATTTGAGAAAGTTAAGATATATTGAGTCATATTTGATAGATCCATCCATGTATCAGAAGTTGATTGGCTCACTGATGTATTTGGTTAATACCAGGTCGGAAATTGTTTTGTTATGGATACTATAAGCTAGTTACAGGTGAAACCAATACATGATCATTGGATTGCAGCAAAGTACATATTAATATATTTGTGTGGTACTATTGATTATGTTTTTAGATATTTAAAACAATGACATACAACTGCAGGGTTATACAGATGTAGATTGGGCAGGGAGTATTGAAGACAGAAAGAGTACATTCGAGTTTCTTTAGTTTGGGCTTCGCTATGATTTTGTGGATATATAAGAAGAAGACATATGTTGCACTCAATACTGGCGAATAAGAATATATTTTAGTTAGATTAGTGATTTGTGAAGAAGTGTGGCTTCAAAATTTACTCGCGGAATTATTTGATCATGTGCTTGAATCGGTCATGATATATTGTGGTAATCAAAGTTGTGTGAAGCTAACAGAGAAACTCTTTTTCCATGACAGGTCAAAGCACATTGAGATCAAGTAGCACTATATCTATGGCATGGTGTAGAAGGGAGCAATGAAGCTCCAATATGTATTTATTGATGAGCATATTATTTACATTCTTACAAAGCCTCTGTCTCGAGTGAAGTTTGTATACTTCAGGGACAAGCTTGGAGTTGTTGAGAATGCATCTATCCTTGAGAGGGAGTGTTTATGAGATAAGTGTTGAAGTTTGCAACAAGAAATAGTGAAATTGGCATCCGGAAACAACATTCAACACCCGTGATCCTAGTGAAAATTAAGCACCTACACTAGGGTGGGGCCCATAGGCTATTTTTAGGTGCATGTCTATTTTTGTTATCCCTTAATTTAGATGGACATTAAACTGTAATATATTCTCAATGTGGACTTGAAATAGTTCACTAAAGTGGAAAATAAATTAGCTAAGTGAATTTCGAGTTAGAGGTTGGTTGGTGGGACATGTAGAGTAATTCTAGTTGTAACAGAGTTCGAAGTGTAGTGGTGCATTATTTAATGCAAGTTGTAAATCAGTTTAACTCAGTTAAGTGAGATAAAGCTAATTGTGCTAGTTGTAATTGCAGATACACTAGTGAGAGATCAAGTGAATTAAATATTAATTAATTCACATGCTGTGATCTCACATGCAACTGATGTTTTTACTATTATTAGCTGCATGCATGTAAATGTTGAGATTGCAACAAGATGATGAGCTTAGTGAAAAGAGTCGCCTTCACTAAGTGGGCCCGCAGGCTATTTTTGGCACAAGTCTATTTTTAGACTATGTCTATTTTTAGACATGTCGATCATATTCTATGAGTTGCAAGATGCTATTTGTGGATGGTTGGTCAAGTTGGAAAAATAGATGGACTTTTATTTTTAGACATATTGGGCGGAATCTATTTTTAGATTGCGAGTCTAAAAATAGATATGTCGAATATTATTAGCTCTTAATAATATTTGGACTATAAACATTATCTTATTCTCTTGGAGCACTTCAGTTAAGTGCACAGATCTGGCACAGGAGCTGACAGAAGGAATTACGCTATTCCTGAGGGTTAAGTGGAGCTATTGCATGGAGACTTCAGTTAGAACTCATGTGACAGAGTTTGGTGGAGTTATTGAAGTAGTTGGTGGAGTTGTGTTCAGTTTAACTTAGTTAAACATAGTTGAGCTAGTTGTATCTAGTCTAACTAATTGATACACTAATGAGAGTGGTGTGAATTAATTATTAATTAATTCACTAATTATTAACTCATTAATCAACTGAAGAATACATCAGTTAACTACAGTGCATGGACAGTTTCAGTGGAGACCAGTGAAGAGGTAGGTGAAAGAGCAGTGTGACTATCGGTTGTGACTATAGTGTTGCATGATTTGCAACACACAGTGGTTGGAGATGCCAATGAGGATTGCGTGAGCAAGGCTGGACCAATTCAAGTTCATTCAGAGCCATTCTTCAGCAGTGATTGCGCAGTAGAGGCAGGCTAGCAGGTGGCAGAGATTGGAGCATGAGATTTGCTAGATCGGACCTGATTAGTGTGTAGCAATTGGAGATTGTACTGAGAGCTTGTGAGGAGCTTTGTATGATGATTTTTACATGATCTCTATGACATATAATATACAGATAGTTGGGGGTTTTCAGCTTTAAGCTTTCCCATAAATTACTGTGTTCATATGTGTGAATGTTTATGGTTTTAATGTGTGCATGAAATTGATTTTATTTCCGCAATTAATGATCAATGGTAGAAGAGATTATGTATTGTGCATGAAGTCAAATAGTGTGTGATCAGGAGAATCTCGTATGTATAACATATCAATTATATAATTTCTACATGGTATCAGAGCGATATTGATCATTGGAGAAATTGCAAAGCATTGAAGCGGTTGAGTTTTGTGCTGGTGGAATTCAAATTTGCAGCAGTGTTTTCTTGGTGTCGAAGTTGAGATGTCTTTCAACAGATTGCAAGTGGAGTATGCCCTTGAGGGCAGCTCAAATTATATTGCATGGAAGGACAAGATGGAGGTGGTGCTGGATGACAATGGGTTGAAGGAGTTCATAGATGCATAAATTCCAAAACCTGCTTCTAGCGATGCTGCTGCACTTGACGCATGGAAAAAGAAGACAGAAAAATTTCGAAGGATTCTGTTGGAAGGTGTGAAGGATCACATAGTGTCCAGCCTTCATGGTAAATCCTCTCCATTCTTGATGTGGAAATCTTTGACGGATTTATTCCAAAGCAAGAGCGACCAGAGGAAGTTGGCGCTCAAGGATAAACTCAAGAACATAAAAATGGAGAAAGGTGACAGTATACCCAAGTACGTCACGAAGTTTTTCCAGTGCAGGGATGAGATGGGAAGTGCGGGGGTTACTGTAGATGACGAGGACTTGGTGAGCTTGGCTCTCCTTGGGCTTTTGAAGAGTTGGCATTCCTATTAGGACTCTGTCAATGGTCGGGAGAAATTGCTAGGATGGGAGCGACTTTGGTCGGATCTTGTGCAAGAGAAGATAAAGCGGAGTACCAGGGACGGATCTTCATCAAAGAATGTAGATGAAGAAAATTGTGCTTTGGCTACCAAAGCAAGGAAGGGGAAGAGCAAGAAGAATGCTTCTCAATCTAGTGTGAAATGCAAGAAGCAGGACATGTCCAAGGTGAAGTGCTTTCACTGTCACCAACACGGACATTACGCCACTAATTGTCCACAAAAGAAGAAAAATAAACAGGTTGCTGGATCTGTAGCTGGAGAGGCCTTAGCCTCACAGTTTGAGCTAGGATTTTCATTGACCGCATGCTTGGTCTCAAGTATGATGGGTTCAGTGTGGTTTCTTGACAGTGGTGTGTCTTTTCACATGACCAGAGACAAAGATTTGTTTACTGATCTGGATGAGAAAGATCTTGGAGTGCACATTGAGATGGGCGATGATGGTAGATACAGTGCGACTGGTATCGGGACCATTTCCTTTGAGAGAGATGCAGTAAACCCTTTGTATTGAAGGAAGTGATGCATGTTCCCGGGATTGAAGAAAGACATCTTATCTACGTGGCGATGTTGGAAGACAAAGGGATATGATGTTGTCTTTAGCGAGGAAAGGCTTTCTGCGCAATAAGGCAAGCTGGTGAGAGCCGGAGGATAGGGGTTCGAGTTAAGAACCTTTATCAATTGCGGGTAGATGGTTGCACAGCAATGGCAGGCAAGGCAGAAGGAGTGGTGAGCAGGGAAGAGGGCGAGCTATGGCACAAGAGATTGGGCCATCTTCACCATGGTGCTTTGAAAAATTTGTAGCATATTTCTACTGGGCTTCCCAAAGGTACACTTGCGCAATCAGATTAGGGCAAGGGATGTACTTTGGGAAAATTTGTGAAAGCCACCTTTCATGAGAAGGATATTTGCGCCACGACGATCCTTGAGAGAATTCACATAGACGTGTGTGGACCTTTCTCAGTAGCTTCGACAGCAAAGCACAGGTACTATGTGATATTTGTTGATTATTTTTCTCGGAAGTGCTGGATCTTCTTCATGCAGAAGAAGAGCGAGACATACTCAAAGTTATGTGAGTTCAAGGTACTGGTTGACAAAGAATCGGGGAAGTAGGTGAAGGCTCTTAGGAGCGACAATGGTGGTGAATTCATCTCTGGAAAATTCGAAGATTTTTGCAGCGTAGAAGGAATTCGAAGAGAGCTCATAGCACCTCATAACCCACATCAGAATGGGGTTGCTGAGCGGAAGAACAAAATGATCGTGGGTTCTGCATGGGAGATGTTGCATGATCAGGGCCTTCCCATACACTTGTGGGATGAGGCATGCAATACTACAGTATATGTGCAGAACTATTGTCCTCACAGGATACTTGGCATGAGTACACCCAAGGATGCTTTTTCTGGTAAGAAGCCTGATATTTCTCATTTGAGGATTTTTGGTTCACCTGTTTACATTCATGTGACGAAGGATGCCAGGAAGAAGCTGGAGTCGACTGCAGAGGTTGGGATATTTGTGGGGTACACTGATACACCCCACAACTATCGTGTGTATTTTCCAGACAGTCGGAAGACTGTTGTGCGACGGGATATCAAATTTCATGAGGATAAAGCCATGAAGTGTTCGCTTGAGAGGGAGCCACACTTGCATGCAAAAGAGGAGCTATTAGTTCCTAAGGATGAGCCTCAGGATGTGGATCAACCACAAGAGGAGGTTCATGGAGTGGAAGAAACCACTCATGTGGCTCACCAACCATCGAGAGGGCAGCCTCTGAAGAGCGGCCGGCGATTCGAGCATGCGAGAGAAGATTGTGGGTGCACCTACATCCTTGCAGATAGAGACAATCACCTGACCGGTACACTGGATACATGGCTCTTATGAGCAAGTGTATCGTGACAGAGCCATCCTCTTTTGAGGAAGCTGTGGAGGATCCCGCATGGGTAGATGCCATGGTGGAAGAGTATGATTCGATTGTCAGAAACAGTGCATGGGAGGTTGTCCCAAGGCTGGAAGGGAAATCAGTGGTGGGTTCAAGATGGATCTACAAAGTGAAGCAGGTAGCTGACGGGAGTGTGGAGAAGTAAAAGGCAAGATTTGTTGCATGAGGCTTCTCACAGATTGAGGGATCGATTATGAGGAGACCTTTGCACCTGTCGCAAGGTATTCTTCCATACGGACGATCCTAGCTCTCTCAGCGCAGATGGGGTGGCACATTCATCAGATGGATGTGAAGACTGCGTTCCTCAATGGAGTCATTGAGGAGGAGGTGTATATAGAGTAGCCCGAAGGTTTCGATATCTTCAGCAGCGAGTCACATGTGTGCAGGCTCAAGAGAGCGTTGTATGGGTTGAAACAAGCACCTCGTGCTTGGTACACATGGATAGACGGTTATTTCACCGGACTTGGATTCTCCAAGAGTGTGAGGAGAGAGGAGGATCAGAGACCTGTACCAAATTGTGGTGGATGGTAAGCTTTTAATCATTGTTCTTTATGTTGATGATTTAATACTAACGGGTGATGAGCAGTTGATACACTCATGCAAGGCAGATCTTGCAAAGGAGTTTGAGATGAAGGATTTGGGCCTCCTTCATTATTTCCTTGGATTGGAAATATGGCAGCGGGAAGGTGAAATGTTTGCGTCTCAAGGCAAGTATGCCGGAGCTGCGGAAGTTCAACATGCATGGGCAAGCCTGCTGATACCTCTCTTCCTGGTGGATGGAGGAAGGGAGATGCTACTTCGGAGGAGGTAGTGGATGCCACTGTCTATCGACAGTTGGTGGGGTCGTTGATGTATTTGGTCAATACTCGACCCGATATATGCTATGCAGTTAACCAGCTTTCGCAAGCTATGGTTAACCCTACCAAGCTCTTTTGGAAGGCGGGCAAGCATGTATTGCGCTATATCAGAGGCACATCGGGATATGGTCTATGGTAGGACCAGTCAGGTTGGGAGTTGGCCCGTAACTATTCACGGATGCGGTGGGGGTGGAAGCCCAACAGGAGCCAGAGAAAGAGCACATTTGGAGGGATTTTCCGATTCTGGAGTGACAACGAGTTTCTTGGTGATAACAAAAAGAACGAGAGATCCATGGCACTCAATTTAGCGAAGTAAGTACATGGCAGTAGGATTTGGCTGCATGCGAGGCTATATGGATGAGGAAGATCCTGGTCGGGTTGTTAGGTTCACACTTAGATCCTACTGTGATATATTTTGATAATCAGAGTTGCATCAAACTCTTGGTTAATCCAGTATTTCATGATAGATCTAAACACATTGACATCTGGTATCATCATATCAGAGATTGTGTGTAGCGGAAGATCATGTTACTTTCTTACATTCCTACGGAGGATCAGGATGCTGATATCTTGACGAAGGCACTCACCAGGAGAAAATTCGAATACCATAGAGGCAGGATCGGGGTGGCAGATAATCCCTATATTGTTGAGAGGGAGTGTTGAGATTGCAACAAGATGATGAGCTTAGTGAAAAGAGTCGCCTTCACTAAGTGGGCCCGCAGGCTATATTTGGCGCAAGTCTATTTTTAGACATGTCGATCATATTCTATGAGTTGCAGGATGCTATTTGTGGATGGTTGGTCAAGTTGGAAAAATAGATGGACTTCTATTTTTAGACATATTGGGCGGAATTTATTTTTAGATTGCCAGTCTAAAAATAGATATGTCGAATATTATTAGCTCTTAATAATATTTGGACTCTAAACATTATCTTATTCTCTTGGAGCACTTCCGTTAAGTGCACAGATGTGGCACAGGAGCTGACAGAAGGAATTACGCTATTCTTGAGGGTTAACTGGAGCTATTGCATGGAGACTTCAATTAGAACTCATGTGACAGAGTTTGGTGGAGTTATTGAAGTAGTTGGTGGAGTTGTGTTCAGTGTAACTCAGTTAAACATAGTTGAGCTAGTTTTATCTAGTCTAACTGATTGATACACTAGTGAGAGTGGTGTGAATTAATTATTAATTAATTCACTAATTATTAACTCATTAATCAACTAAATAATACATCAGTTAACTATAGTGCATGGACAGTTTCAGTGGAGACCAGTGAAGAGGTAGGTGAAAGAGCAGTGTGACTATCAGTTGTGACTATAGTGTTGCATGATTTGCAACACACAGTGGTTGGAGATGCCAATGAGGATTGCATGAGAAAGGCTGGACCAAATCGAGTTCATTTAGAGCCATTCTTCAGCAGTGATTGCACAGTAGAGGCAGGCTAGCAGGTGGCAGAGATTGGAGCATGAGATTTGCTAAATCGGACCTGATTAGTGTGTAGCAATTGGAGATTGTACTGAGAGCTTGCAAGAGGAGCTTTGTATGATGATTGCTACATGATCTCTATAACATATAATATATAGATAGCTGGGGGTTTTCAGCTTTAAGCTTTCCCATAAATTACTGTGTTCATATGTGTGAATGTTTATGGTTTTAATGTGTGCATGCAATTGATTTTATTTCCGCAATTAATGATCAATGGTAGAAGAGATTCTGTATTGTGCATGAAGTCAAATAGTGTGTGATCAAGAGAATATCGGATGTATAACATATCAGTTATATAATTTCTACAGTAAATATAGTGGAGACCCAGTTGAGTTCTAGGTGAAAGGGATGTTGACTATCAGTTGTGACATTATCTGCTTGCACACATGCAAGAAAACACCCATTGGAGTTCCCATGATATTTGAGTAGTCAAGGTAGGCAAGATAATATATCATTCATGGATCTTTACCATCAGGTATTTTGCAGTGAAGGCAGGCTATCTGGAGACAGTAAATTGGCTAAGGAGTTTTCAAATTTTTGTATGATAGTGTGAGACAATTAGTTGATGTACTGAGGGCTCTTGTGAGAATAGTTTTGTATGTAATTGTTTCATGATCCATGATATAATATACAATAGAATATAGTGGGGTTTTTAGCTGTAATATTTCCCCGAGAAATTATTTGTGTTGTGTGTGATTAATCTTTCTTCATGTTCATGTGATTAGCAATTGTGTTTTTAATTCCGCAAAATATTTGTAGAAGAGATTTAGTATTTAACTTTAGCACATTTTTAGATTGGTTGAATCTGTTGTGAAACCAGCTCCAAAATAGAAGAAAAGAGATATCAATGCCTTAGAAATAAGCCACTTCGAGGGAGAAACCTCCAATACATTACATGAATGAACAATACTTGGATGATACAAATGACAAAACCTCCTTTCTATATATAGGAGTCCATGGGGCCACAATGTAATCCTAGTGGGGCCACAATGTAATCCTAGCCGACCTAACAATAATAATGTAAGGGCACAATAATGACAATATGGGGCTTACAGGGGTACAACAATAACAATAAGGGGGGCTACACTAACATAATAAGGGACTACACTAGTAATATAGGGACTTAACATGCCCCTCTCCTTCAAACAAGTGTTGTCCTCAACGCTTGATTATTTCTTGATGCTTCTGTATAAAATTATCATCCTCCCATGTGGAATCTTCTACGGGAAGGTTCTTCCACTTGCTGAGATACTCTGAAATTGATCGTAATTGTTGAGTTCTTGTTTCTGTAACTACTTCAGAACTTCTTTCGATGTGATGTTGATCTTCATGTTGTTTCATTAGATTCTGCACCAAAGTTAGGTTATCCTTTGAGAGTTGGAGAACTTGTTGTTGATGCTCAATGTGATCTTCCACTAATTTATCATCCATATTAGCTATTATTTGATCCTTCAAACCATCCAACTTAGCCTCCATTTCTGCTTTTAAACCATCTATGTCATCTTCGGTTGCTCTTCGTAAGATTGAAATTTGTTGCACTTGGTACCGTAATTTTGATATCTCATACTGCAATTCTTCCTCTTCATGCGTCATAGTATAGCTTTTTGAGGTCTTAATGGGTATGGAATTATTTTTTTGAAGCCTTATAGAACCCAATACTGATAAAAATTCTAAAATATGCCCTTGGAATCACTTCAAACTGCTTTTTCAAACAAATGTTATGCAATTTGAAAACAAATATACACCTTTTTCTTGATTTTGAGGAGCTCGATATTGAAACTGAATTATCTCTGTGATTTTAGGTCTTCAATATCTAAAATTTAGCCTTGAAGTAGCCCTCTGAATCTTCTTTTGAATGCCGCAGGTCTAATCTGATTTGGATTCTGGAAGACAAAGGTATGCCCAATCTCCTACGATGACCTAATTATGAACTGGTTCAGTAGAGCGAACTTGTACGAATTTCCATGTGTCATTGTTTCCTCCTTCAACTCTAAAATCGATATAGAAAAAAATGCAGTTCGTGTACTTGCGTTGAATTTTTACAGAATCCAAATTCGATGCTCAGAGAGAGAGTTATGATGTTTTTCCCATGGTCACCTATTTGAGATCAAATTCGAGAGCCTGAAACAATCCTAACTTCCACAAATCATATCTCCCAAAATATTACGAACCAAGATCTAAAAGTTTTACAGGAGATTCCTCAGGCTTTCAGCTTCGCTCTATGAAAATTTTAGCTTCTGAACCCTCGTAGAAAAAAATTTATAGCGAAAATACCATGATGACATGTTTAGGTGAAATTTAGGAGCCTGCAAAAAGCCCTAACTTCTACAGATCATATCTCCGAAAATATTGCGAACCAAGCTTTGAAACTTTTGCGAAGATTTTCCTCGGGATATTGGCTTTGCACTCTAACAATTTCAGCTTCTGAACCTTCATAAAAAAAAAGTTATAGTGAAAATTCCACGATGACCTATTTGGAGCAGCAAAACCCTAGAATCCAAAGCTCTGATACCAAATGTTGTGAAACCAGCTCCAAAAATAGAAGAAAAGAGATATCAAAGCCTTAGAAATAATCCACTTCAAGGGGGAAACCTCCAATACATTACATGAATGAAAAATACTTGGATGATACAAATGAAAAAACCTCCTTTCTATATATAGGAGACCATGGGGCCACAATGTAATCCAATCCGACCTAACAATAATAATGTAAGGGCACAATAATAACAATATGGGGGTTATGGGGGTAAAACAATAACAATAAGGGGGGCTACACTAACATAATAAGGGACTACACTATTAATATAGGGACTTAACAAAATCCAAGATATACATGCTTGTTGTATAATTTCTACATGGTATCAGAGCACAGGAAATTGCAGAAGTGAAGCAGGAGCTGAGTTTGTGACTGGATAGAATTCGAATTTGCAGAAATACTTTCTTAGTGCTACAACTGATTCAAGATCGAAATGGATTTTAATGGCTTGAGGTTAGAGTATGCACTCGAGGGTAGCTCAAACTACATTACTTGGAAGGACAGGATGGAGGCAGTACTCGAAGACAATGGCTTCAAGGAATTCATTGAAAAATATGTTCCTAAGCCAAATGCTGCAGATGTTGCAAATCTTGATGCATGACAAAAGAAAGTGGCAAGGGTGAGGAGGATCCTATTGGAGGGAGTATGATACCACATTGTCTCAAGCCTCCGTGGGAAAGCCACACCATATGCTATGTGGAAGGCTTTGATGGATATATTCCAAAGCAACAACGACCATAGGAAATTGGCGCTCAAAGATAAACTCATGAAGATCAAGATGGAAAAGAACGACATTATTCTGGTATAATTATCAAAGTTTGTCTAATTTCAGGATGAACTTGGGAATGTAGGAACAACTATCGCTAATGATGATTTGGTGAGCATATCTCTCCTAGGACTTCCTAAGATTTGGCACAGTTATGAATACTCTATCAACGGATGGGAAAAATTTCCAGATTGGGAACGACTGTGGTCGGATTTGGTGTGGAAGGATTTTAGACGAAACACTAGAGATGGATCTTCATATAAGAATGAATATGAATAATATTGTGCTTTGTTTTCCAAGGCGAAGAAAGGGAAGGGGAAGAAATTCCATTCCAAATCTGAGATTGGTAAAGATGGCAAGTAGCACAACATGTCCAAGGTGAAGTGTTTTCACTATCACGAGCATGGAAATTTTTCCACAAAGTGTCCACAAAAGAAGAAGAACAAGAAGGTTGTTGGATCTGCAACTGGTGAGGCCCTTGCCTCAAAATTTGAGCTTGACTTCTCATTGATCGCATGCATGGTGTCAAGTGCATTAAGATTGGGGTGGTAATTGGATAGTGGTGCTTCCTTTCACAGGACGGGAGACAAGAAACTTTTCAGTAACTTGGAGGAGAAGGATCTCCATATGCATATTGAATTGGGCAATGAGGGACGGTACAGTTCTACCAGGATTGGTACCATTACCTTTCATAGGGCATCAGGTAAACTCTTTCAGTTAAAAAATGTAATGCATGTACCAAGTTTGAAGAAAAATTTAGTCCCAGTTGCAATGTTAGAGGATAGAGGTTATGATGTTGTTTTTAGTGAAGGAAAATTTTTCCTGTGACACAAAGCAATAGGGAAAGCCAAGAAGATTGGGATTCGAGTTAAGAATATCTATAGACTTGATGTAGTTGTGATTTCTAAAGAGCTTCCTACCATTGGGAAGTGTGAGAAAGCCATGCAATTGACCCTTGATATGGAGCTGGATTTGCATGCAGGTAAGAGTGAACCGCAAGATGTGGAGTAGCCACATCTGGAGGATCATGGAGTGGGAGAAACAACTCATGCAGAGAAATTTCAAGCCATATGGGCAGAGGGATTGCATGCAGCTATACCACCAGGTGAGAGGTGGGGTAACATGCATGAATAATCCCAAGAATAAATTTGGGCAAGATCCTAGAGATGGTGGGTCTCATGGATCGAACCTAGCTACGAGGAGCCCACAGAGAAGCAGTAGAAGGATTAGTTAGATTGATGCAGTCAAATGTCAGGAGGACATGAAATCTAAGTGATAGTGTCGGATACTGGAGCACAGATCAGATTTGGCAGCAAGTGTATAGTGCATAGATGAAGATGTCAGCAGCACAAGGAATCCAGTAGACATGTGCAGTAGGTACCAACAATTCAGAAGATTTTGATGAAAGATGCATTATACTGATTCATTTTTTTGGAGGCTATTCAGTTTCATAATTGTTGCATGCAAAGGTTTCATGTGCTATAAACACTAGAGAATTGTTGCATGCAAGGGTTGCATGTCGCATGCATGTAGTTGCATGTCGCATGCATGAGTTGCATGTCGAATGCAAGGACATTCCTTTCTTGTTGAGAGGGAGTGTTGAATTTTGAAACAAGAAACAGTGAAATTGGCATCTGGAAGCAACATTCATCACCCATGATCCTAATGAAAATTAAGCACCTAGACTAGGGTGGGTCCCACACGCTATTTTTAGGTGAATGTCTATTTTTATTATCCCTTAATTTAGATGGAAATTAAAATGTAATCTATTCTCAATGTGTACTTAAAATAGTTAACTGAAGTGGAAAAATTAGTTAGCTAAGTGAATTTCGAGTTAGAGGCTGGTTGGTGGGACATGCAGAGTAATTCTAGTTGTAACAGAGTGATTCTAGTTGTAACATAGTTTGAAGTGCAGTGGTGCATTAGTTAATGCAAGTTCTAAATCAGTTTAACTCAGTTAAGTGAGTTAAAGTCAGTTGTGCTAGTTATAACTACAGACACACTAGTGAGAGATCAAGTGAATTAAATATTAATTAATTCACATGCAGTGATCTCACATGCAATTGATGTTTTTACTATTATTAGCTGCATGCATGTCAGATTTAGTGGAGACCCAGTTGAGCTATAAGTGAAGGGGAAGTTGACTATCAGTTGTGACATTATCTTCTTGCACACATGCAGGAAAACACCCATTAGAGTGCCCATGATATTTGTGCAGTCAAGGTAGGCAAGATTATCCATCATTCAAGGATATTTACCATCAGGGATTGCGCAGTGAAAGCAAGATGTCTGGAGGCAATAAATTGGCTAATAAATTTTCCAACTTTTGTATGACAATGTGAGACAATTAGCTGATGTATTGAGGGCTCTTGTGAGAAGATTTTTGTATGTAATTGTTTCATGATCCATAATATAATATACAATAGAATATAGCGTGGTTTTTAGTTGTAAGATTTCCCCGAGAAATTATATGTGTTGTGTGTGATTTATCTTTCTTCATGTTCATGTGATTAGCAATTGTGTTTTTAATTCCGCAAAATATTTGTAGAAGAGATTCAGTATTTAACTTTAGCACATTGTTAGATTGGGTGAATCCAAGATATACATGCTTGTTGTATAATTTCTACAATAACTTCATGGAATGAAATTCTCCGTGTGTCAAATATATTTACCCGAATTAGGGATAATAGCCCAACAAAGGATAGTTATTTTTCATGTGTATAGTTTGTTCACCCCAATGAGGAAGAATGGTCCTGGAGTATCAAGTTTGTTTAGCATCGGGCCTTGGATTATGTAGTTAGAGTGTGGACTTTGGAGACTGGGCCATGTGTCATTGACCTGAATAATGGTGAAACAAGACTATTTTGGATACCATGTGTTAGGTACCGACCCAAATTATGGTGAATAGTTGATGCTAAATGATGTACCATGTGTCTGAAGTATTGATGTGAATTATGGTGAGGATATAGCATAGGCCTAAAGTGTTGATCTGAATTATGGTAATTAGTTGATGTTGATGATTTACCATGTGTTTGAAGTACTGACCCAAATTATGGTGAGGATATACCATATGTTTGAAGTATTGACCAAATTATGGTAATTGATTTATGTTATTGGTTTACCATGTGTCACAGTTGTGACCCAATTATGGTGATGATTTTTTATAACATTTTCTTAGAGAATTTTGTTCAAATATAAGAACATATGTTTAGTCATTATGAATGCCTCCCTGGCTAAGAAGGAGTGTTGAATTTTGTAGCTATGGTCAGTCTTCATAATTTATATTTTTAACCCTTATAATATATAATATAAATGTAAATTGATAGTCGACCCAGAGCTATAGGCCATCTGTGGCTCTTCAACCCCAAACCCGCTGCGATGCTCCTCACATATGCGCTTCGAAGAGGTTTTCCATCATGGAGGCTCTTGATGGGGGGACAAAGGCTCCCCCCCTTCTTCTCACTCACCTACAAACAATGAGACAACAGGATCTGACACTACTACTCAGAACAGTCCGGATGTGCAATCCAACCCCATAGGGATGCCTGAGCCCTGGCAAACTCACAAACAGAAAAAGTTGCTTAGAGGAAATCATCCTTGTCAACATGCACACCCAAAGCAACGGAAAGACCCAAGATATACCTTCCAGCATAGTGCATCAATGTCATAATACAATTCATGAAGGACCATGCACTCATTGGTAAGTTCATTGGATTTTGGCCCATAGATAAATCCCTTCTGGGTTAGATCGCTTCAAAGTGGAAGCCAAAATGGAAAATCACTCTCCAACTAGGCCCGAAAGGTTTTTTCAACATCATCTTCACATGCCTAAAGGAAAAGAATCAAATCATGGATGGGGGAACATACTTCTTCAACTCGGTAGGACTTTTCCTCGGAAATTGGGTGGAAAGCTTCAATCCTGACAAAGAGGACTTTAACTGGGCACTGGTTTGGATCAGATTGTACTCCCTCCCTCAAGACTACTGGGATGATCTATCTCTTAAAGAAATTGGCAACCATCTAGGAGAATTCATCAAAATAGTAGAAGAGACCAAGATCAACCAATACACTGCATATGCCAGGATCTGCTTTTACATGCACATAGCCAACACCTCCCTAGCACGGTAAGTCTGCTCCACGATGATTTTGAATGGGTTCAAACAATTGACTATGAACATGTGCCTTTTTTTTGTCGCAAATTTCATGATCATGGGCATCTCTTCATATATTTCCCCCTCAATCACAACCAGAAACCCAATTCGAGCTCATACAACATAGATCCGGATGGTTTCACAAAGATCACTAGCCATAAACGACACACAAGGAAACCCACATTTGCCCCCAAGGCCTCACAACCTTCCACCAGCAACAACTTTGACGTTTTAGCCAGTCAACCCTCCCAGAAATCCCCTACCTCTTCACCTCCTGAGCCTCCCTTGAATCAATCCAATCCCCCTCATGATGCCAGCAATTCCCTATCATCTCAGATCCACCCTTCTGCTACCTCTCCTCGTGAAGCGAATCAGGATCAAGCCTCAAATGAAAATAGCACCAACAAAGGGAAAAAAATAGAGCTGGAGCAACCCTCTGCCATGGATGAAGATCCGGAGAGCATCGACTTTGGCAAAATTGACATCCTAGGCCATGAAAAAATAGAGAGTTTCACATGATTCCCACTCAGCAGATCCAATGTCTATAGAATTTCTCTCCAGAGCTCAACAACTACCAACTCTTGGCATCCAAGGAGGTACCTTACTAGATACAAAAAAAAAATCATTAAATAATCTAGAAAAAGAGGGAGGCGCACTGATCTGCAACACCTCATCATGCTTAGAGGACAGCTTGTTGAATCAGGAAGATATCCCAAGTTAACCAGGTTCTACACCACCATTCCTCATAATTCTCAATGAAACTCATCTCATGGAGCATTAGAGGGCTCAACAACCCCTCCAAGAATCATTTGATTAAGAAAATAATTTCCCAAGAAAATCCCACCATCTTCTTTATGCAAGAAACCAAATGTTCTAGCACCACCTTGAACACTATTTTATCAAGATTATGGAATGGTTGGAGTACCACTATTGTAGATGCTCTTGGTGCCTAAGGAGGCCTAGCTATTGCCTAGAACCCTCTCCAAATCACTCTAACTAACCTTCATGCCTCTCACAATTTCATTCAGGCCTCTTTCCATCTCCTAGGCACCAACATTCATGACCATCTCACTAATTTTTATTTCCCCCAACCAATAGCTCAAAAAATTGAACTCCTTGACTCCATTGAGAAAATTAACTCTCATCGAACCCATCCTCTCTGGGTTTTGGGAGGAGATTTTAACATGGTCACCATCTTGGAGGAAAAAAGAGGAGGTCGCTCCAGGCTTGAAGCAGATAACCACATATTTAAGGATTTCATTTAGATCAACCATCTCATTGATATCCAAACTTCTAATGGAACTCACACTTGGAACAATCTTCGAGGAGGATCCCACCAAATAGCCCTCGTGCCTTGACAAATTCCTCATTTCAGACATCTCCATCCATCTGGGGGGTGATATAGCCTCCACTATTATGCCCACTTGGGGTCTAACCATTGGCCTATACAACTGCAATGGTCTCGCCTTGGCACAAAAACCAACAAGCCCTTCTGCTTTGAACAATTTTGGTTAACCCATCATGGCTTCAATGGTTTGGATACCAATTGGTGGCGCAGCATTGCCCCACCGATGGGTTCCAAAATGTTTCAATTCCAACAGAAACTCAAAGCCCTCAAAGTCTATCTCAAGCAATGGAATCAGTCATCCTTTGGTAACATCTTCAAAAATAAACTAGAGTTGGAAGCTCAGATGGCTTGTCTCTAGCAAAAGATCATTATGGAAGGTCACATAGATGCTCACATGGACCAAGAGATAGATCTAATGGGAAAATTGGCAGATCGATGGCAAAAGGAGGAAACTCTATGGAAACATAAATCCAGAATTCGATGGCTCAAAGAGGGGGGGGGAATACAAAATTTTCCATCGCTCAACCATCCAATGCTGAATGCACAACCACATCTCAATCCTCAAGAATGAACATGGGGACCAGCTCAAAGCACACCATGATATTGAATAATAACTGTTGGACTATTTGAAGGACACTCTCAAAGAACCCAGCATCGATCACCAGCCTGCCATCAACAGAATCACCCAACATATTCCAAGGATCATCATGGAGGATCACAATCAAATTTTTCTATGACCCACCACACTACAAGAGGTTGAACAAGCTATGTCACAGCTCAAAGATGGGAAAGCTCTAGGTTTGGATGGTTTCACCTCCAACTTCTTTCACTACTCTTGGGATGTGATCAAGCAGTAGGTCTGGGATCTGGTTGAATAATCTAGAAGCATGCACTGGTTTCTACCGGCCCTCAACACCATCTTCCTCACCTTGATTCTGACAGAGGAACAAGCTTCTACCCCGGGTAATTATCACTCCATAGTCCTTTGCAACGTCATTTACAAGCTCATATCAAAAGTGATAGCCAACATGCTTAATCCTCTCCTCCCACTGCTCATATCTCATGAGAAAACATGATATGTTGAAGGAAGACAAATACTGGATGGTATCATCCTAATGCATGAAGTCATCCACTCTCTGGAAATGTATAAAAATCTTGGTATGCTTCTCAAAATCGATCTCTCCAAAGCATTTGATAAACTCAGTTAGACTCATATCTGGCATGTTCTCCTGGCCTTCGGCTTCAGTCCCACCTGGATCAGATGGATCATGAGTATTCTCTCCTCCCCTTTTTTCTCCATTCTTGTCAATGGTTTACCCTCTCCCACTTTCTCTCCCTCAAGAGGTATCCGACAGGGTAACCCTCTCTCCCCTTTCCTTTTTGTCCTCATGGCGGAAGGATTGGGTTGTTTAGTCCGACATGCAATCAACTCTTAATCCCTTAGAGGAATCTACATTCACAATAACCCCCCACTCTCCCATCAACAATTTGTGGACGAAAAAATGATTTTAGGCCATTCTTCTCTCCAGGAAGCCAGCTCCTTCAAATATCTGTTCGATTGTTTCTCCGAAGCTTCCGGAACTACTATCAATGCCAACAAATCACAACTCTTTTTATTTAATATCCCTGCTGTCACTCAACGCAAAATTGTGTGGATCCTTGGTTTCTCCATTGCCTCTCTCCCCTAAAAATACCTAGGAGCCCTGCTCATTGACTCAACCATCAAGCATACTTCTTGGAAGGAACTCCTAGAAAAGCTAGAAGCAAGACTATCCTCTTAGACCCATCGGGCTCTGAACATCGATGGTCATCTTGTGATGGTCAAGTATGTCCTCCAATCCATGCCGCTTTACCTCTTCTCAGTGTTGGCCACTCCAAAATGGGTTCTAAAATCCATCTGTAATCTTCAACGCACCTTTCTATGGGGTGGCAACAAAGACACCAATAAATGGGCCTTAGTTAAATGGCCTGAGGTCTGCTCACTCAAACACTTAGGAGGATTTGTTTTTAAGGACCCGGAGCAAAGAAATATCCTCATGGGAGCTCGCATTTGGTGGAAATGGGTATCCAATCCTCATACACCCCGGGCACACCTCTGGGCAGCGAAATATGCAGAAAATTTGCCACAAGAGGATATTCTTCGATACAATTTAGAAATCACGGGCTCCCAAATCTGGAAAGTTTCCAATCAACATAAGTTCCTCATCCAATCTCACAGCTTTTGGGAAATTTGTTTACGATCCTAGGCTCGTCTTTGGGAAGACTCATGGTAGCAACAGCCTAAACTTGCAACACTTTTTCAAAAGCCCAAGTGGAAATCTACTCTTCAAGAGAGGGAGAACATTCAAATCAAGCATTTCTGGACATCGTTGAACACTCAAGGATTTCGCCAATGGCTTCCCAACATACAATGGCAAGAAAAATGGCACAATAAAACTCATCATGATATTTGGCTGGAACTTACAAAAAGGAAAATTTGATATTCAGATGGATCAGATATCCTCAGATGGGGTAAACTCCCCAAGGAGTCTTCACTACTAAGGAGGCCTATCAACTGCTCCATCCAACCAATCCAATTTTCTCTCTGTCCAGCTCTCTGCCCAATTTCTCTTCTCCCAACTCTTGATTCACCTTTCTACCCAACTCTCTACCCAATCTCTCTTTGCCCAACTCTCTTCCCATCTCTTTGCCTAGCTCTCGATTTGACCTCCTACACAAAGGCACCATTCGACCTCACACAAGAAATACAATTTGTGGGCATCCAAGTGAGAGAGAAGAAGAACAAGAATGAAAAATTAATATTTAGCATCTATCTCTCTCTCTCTCTCTCTTCTAGCTCACACGTGTTTCTAGGAAATTTTATGGGCAACATATTATAGGAAAGCCAAATTTCTTGGCAGATTGGGAAGCTAAATTTATAGGTTTCCGGACAGTTTCTCAGAGGCTAAATTTTGGCCTGGGGTAGATCAAACCGATTTATTGGACATATTGGAGGCTTGACTTGAGGTTTGTTGACCAGGTTTGACCATAAGGATTGTTGGTCAGTTTGACCTCATATTTGATGTATCTCTTCTTGAACTGAAGAATTTCTCTAAGAAAAAGGTTGTTGGGTTTTTCCCCCAAGTGGGTTTTCCCGATGTAAAACTTGTGTTCTCTTTATGAATTGCGTTCTCTATTGCCCTTGTACTTTTATGGTTGAATTTCTAAATTGTAACTTCTTAATGATAAACTAGAGTTATTAAAATAAGATCTACATCATTTGAAGTAATTATCAGTATTGTATAAATTAGCGCTTGTATCTATTGCATTTGAAAAATCAATATAAAATTGTGGGCGTCCTAGATCTGTGTCTTTGGCTATGTAGTGAATCTATTGGATCAGTGTTTGGATGCACCTGTAGTTTCTTGGGTATTCTGGGCTTGGTTCAAAGATCTACGTCTGAGTCGTCTTCTTCTCTCTTGGGTAATTTATATCACTATTCTCTTCTTGGAACAATGTTGAGTGTAATTCTTTTGTTTAGGCCATAGGCTCTTGTTTGCAGAGGTTTGTATGTGTTCGAGCTTGGAAGCTTCTTTTTTGGTCTTTGGACTATTGGGAACAGATGCATTTTCCCCTTGTAATTATTTATATGCAGTTTTGGTGGATATTGTGTTTATCTGAAAGCTAGTCTGTGGGGGCCTCTGGTGGTGTGGATTAGAGTCTATTTATTGATTTGTAACATACTCCGATGGTTTTATTTTTCTATGTATTTGGGGATTCTACTGTGTTATGGTGTTTTGAATAGAAATACTGCAACGATTATCCTTAGGTTTCACAATATATTACTCTATGGTATAATGGCTTGGCTCTGTGCTCGTGGGCGATGCGTGACAGGTGGTCAGAGTAGGCCATGTAACCCGCATGCGAAGATGATGGAAAAATAATCCATCTTGGCATTTCATGCACCTATTGTATAAATTTTAATGCAATTATGTATTGCCTGGATTCTCCTGATATAACAATTATATGCCACTATTAAATACAAAATCCTTATACTTAAATCTTTGCGGAAATTTAATCACCAATTGCAAACACATGAATAAAGATCAATCACACATAACACAGATGTTTTTACCGGGAAAGCATAAAGCTAAAAACCCCACTATCATATATTATGTATATGTCATGGATCATGAAACAATATCATACAAAAATCTAATCCAAGAGCTCTCAGTGCAATATACAATCGTCTCACACTGTCATACAAAAATTGGCAAATACATGGGCCAATTTACTGCCTCCAGACAACCTGCCTCCACTACGCAATCCCTGATGGTCAAGAACCTCTGAATGAATTATTTTTGTCTTCCTTCACTGTGTAAATATAATGAGACATCCAATGTGTGTGTGGTTGCATGTGTGCACCCACTAATGTCACAACTGATAGTCAAATTGTCCCTTTCACCTATCTCTCAACTGGGTCTCCACTGAATTTGACATGCATGTAGTTAACAGTAGTAAATCTTCAGTTTCATGTGAGATCACTCCATGTGAATTAATTTAATATTTAATTCACTGATCTCTCACTAGTGTATCTTTAGTTACAACTAGTTACAACTAGCACAACTGATTTTAACTCACTTAACTAAGTTAAACTACTTTACAAGTCACATAACTACACATCCAACACTGTTACAACTTCGAATCACTCAGTTACAACTAAGTCCACTTGCATGTCCCACCAACCAACCTTAGAACTTGAAATTCCTTCAATCAACTGGTTTTCCGCATTAGTTAATTGAAATCAAGTGCTTCAAGAGAATAGATTATTATTTATTGTCTAATTATTATTAAGAGATAATAATAATCGACATGCATTCTATTTTTAGACATGCAATCCACGAACCGACTTTGCATATGCATTCCAAAAGTAGATGCCCATTCATACATACAATTTTCTCAACCATATATAAATAGACTCCCGCTATAAATAGAATTTTCTCACCATTCTAAAAATAGACATACACCTAAAAATAGCCTGTATGGACCCCACCTAGCGTAGGTGCTTATTTTTCACTAGGATCAAGGATGTTACTTCTGGATGCCAATTTCACGGTTTCTTGTTGCAACCTTCAACACTCCCTCTCAATAATAAAGGAATGAATTTGCATGCGACATGCAACTCCATGCATTCACCCTGCAACCTTTGCATGTGCCATGCAACTCCATGCATGCACCCTACAACTCTTGTATGCAACACTTCTCTGGTGTTTCTCACACATGCAACACTTCCAAAAAATAATAGCCTCCAAACAACTGAATCAACATAATGCATCTGTCATCAAAGTCTTTCGACTTCTGCTGGTACCAACTGCACATGTCTTCAGGAACCACTGTGTTACTGACCTCTTCATCCATGGACTCTACACTTGCTGTCAACTCTGATCTGTGCTCCAGTGTCTGACACTATCACTTTGATTTCATGTCCTCACGACATTTGACTGCATCAATCCAACTGATCATGCTACTGTTGCTCTGTGGGCTCCTCGTAGCCAAGTTCAATTCATGAGATCCACACCATCTCAATGAATCCTGCCCAAAAATTTCTTCTTGGGATTACTCATGCATGTCGCCCGACCTCTCACCTAGTGGTATAGCTACATGCACTCCCTCTTCCCATCGGGCACGAAATTTCTCTGCATGAGTGGTTTCTCCCACTCCACGATCCTCATCTTGTGGCTGCTCCACATCCCGAGGTTCACTCTTACCTACATGCAAATCAAGCTCCCTCTCAAGCGTCAATTGCATGACTTTCTCACACTTCCCAATAGTAGGGAGCTCAGTATAAATCCCATCTACATCAAGTATGTAGAGATTATTAACTTGAATCCCAACCTTCTTGGCTTGCACTGTTTCTTTGTGTCGCAGGAAAACTTTTCCTTCACTAAAGACAACATCATAGCCTCTATCCTCTAACATTGCGACTGAGACTAAATTTTTCTTCAAACCTGGAACATGGATAACATCTTTTAAATGAAAGATTTTACCTGACACCCTCTGAAATATAATGGTACCAATGCTAGTCGCACTATATCGTCCATCGTCACCCAACTCAATATGCATATGGAGATCTTTCTCCACCAAGTCACTGAAAATTTTCTTATCTCTCGTCATGTGAAAGGAAGCACCACTATCCAAGTACCACCTCGATCCCAATGCAATAGACACCATGCATGAAATCAATGAGAATTCAAGCTCAACTTGCGAGGCAAGAGCCTCACCAGCTCCAGCTCCAGTAGCCATCTTGTTATTCTTCCTTTGTGAACAATTTGTGGCAATATGTCCATACTCATGACAGTGAAACACTTCACTTTGTACATGTTGTGCTCCTTGCCATCTTCACCGGCCTCAGATTTAGAATGGAATTTCTTCCCCTTACCCTTCTTTGCCTTGGCAGCCAAAGCACGATCCTCTTCATCATCAAGCTTTGATGAAGAGCCATCATTTGTGTTCCGCCTGAACTCCTCCTGCACTAGATCTGACCACAATCGTTCCCAATCTGGAAATTTTTCTCATCTGTTGACATAGTCTTCATAATTGTGCCAAATCTTAGGAAGTCCCAAGAGACCCAAGCTCACCAAATCATCATCAGCAACACTTACTCCTACACTCCCAAGCTCGTCCCTGCATTGGAAAAAAATTGTTAAGTATACCGAAATAGTGTCGTTCTTTTCCATCTTGATCTTTCTGAGTTTATCCTTCAGCACCAATTTCCTATGGTTGTTGCTGCTTTGGAAAAGATCTGTCAAAGCCTTCCACATAGCATATGGATTGGGTTTCCCATGAAGGTTTGAGACAATGTGGTCTCGTACACCTTCCAATAGAATCCTCCTTTGCCTTGCTACATTCTTTTGCCATGCATCAAGTAATGCAGCATCCATCGAAGTGGGCTTAGGAACATCACTGTCGATGAATTCCTTAAAGCCATTATCTTCAAGCACGCCTCCATCCTATCCTTCCATACAATGTAGTTCGAGATGCCCTCGAGTGCATACTATAGTCGCGAGCCATTGAAAGCCATTTCGATGTTTACTCAACTGTCGCACCAAGAAATTCTTGCAGCAAATTCGAATTGTTTCCACCAACAAACTCAACTACTGCTTCAATATTACAATCTTCTTTGCTCCGATACCATGTAGAAATTTTAATACAATTATGTATTGCCTGGATTCTCCTGATCTAATATTTATATGCCACTGTTAAATACACAATCCTTCTACTTAAATCTTTGCGGAAATTTAATCGCCAATTGCAAACACATGAAGAAAGATCAATCACACATAACACAGATGTTTTTACCGGGAAAGCATAAAGCTAAAAACCCCACTATCATATATTATGTATATATCATGGATCATGAAACAATATCATACAAAACTCTAATCCAAGAGCTCTCAGTACAATATACAATCGTCTCACGCTGTCATGCAGAAATTTGCAAATCCCTTGCACCAATTTACTGCCTCCAGATAGCCTGCCTCCACTACACAATCCCTGATGGTCAAGAACCTCTGAATGAATTATTCTTGCCTTCCTTGACTGCGTAAATATCATGAGCACATCCAATGTCTGTGTGGTTGCATGTGTGCACCCACTAATGTCACAACTGATAGTCAAATTGTACCTTTCACCTATCTCTCAATTGGGTCTTCGCTAGACCTAACATGCATGTAGTTAACAGTAGTAAATATTCAGTTGCATGTGAGGTCACTCCATGTGAATTAATTTAATATTTAATACACTGATCTCTCACTAGTGTATCTTTAGTTACAACTAGTTACAACTAGCACAACTGAGTTTAACTCACTTAACTGAGTTAAACTACTTTAAAACTCACATAACTACACATCCAAATCTTTTACAACTTCGAATCACTTAGTTACAACTAAGTCCACTCACACGTTCCACCAACCAACCATAGAACTCGAAGTTCCTTTAGTCAACTGGTTTGGCACAACAGTTAACTGAAATCAAGTGCTTCAAGAGAATAGATTATTATTTATTGTCTAATTATTATTAAGAGATAATAATAATCGACATGCATTCTATTTTTAGACATGCAATCCACGAACCTATTTCACACATGCAGTCCAAAAATAGACACACACATCCATACATGGAATTTTCTGAACCATCTATAAATATACTTCCGCTATAAATAGAATTTGCTCACCATTCTAAAAATAGACATACACCTAAAAATAACCTGTGTGGGCCCCACCTAGTGTAGGTGCTTAATTTTCACTAGGATCAAGGATGTTGCTTCCGGATGTCAATTTCATTATTTCTTGTTGCAACCTTCAACACCTACCCCTCCTGTCACTCGAAAAAACATCTAAAAATTGGAAGAGCAGGTTACCCAGGAACATCACGCACATTCAAATTCAAAGTTGCTTGGTGTTCGGTCTCTCATTGGCTTCTCGACCTTGGCAACACTAGGGGAAGATGGAATCAGTATATGCAGTCAGTTACCCTCCATTAGTGACTGAAGACATTGTTGGGATGTATTCTTTGGGAGAAACACAAAGACCAAAACTATACTATTTCTTTCTTAAAAACCATCTAGAGCTACAAGATAGTTTGGACATGGTGTATGTTCAACTTGCTTATATGGAAAACTACCTCCAACATGGGTTCAAGTTCTAGGACCCGATCACCAAAGTAGAGGATGTAGCTCTAATTTTTCCTTCTCACTGAAAGCTAGAACGTGGTTTAGTTTACAACCAATTTTGTGTAGTGTTTATTTTGTTTTAATGTTAATGATGGTTTGGTGAATAGACTATTTTTAGACTTATCTTTGACCGTTTTGTATCTCTGGTTTCTTCATGACAAAGTAAGGCCAAACTCTACACTACCCAAAAATTAACGTGATCATGACTTTAGACTCAAACTCCAAATCTCTATGCCAAAACCATATCCTCATGGAGTGTTTAATGCTAATAATAGCCACACACATCAAAGCATCTAACTCTAAAGAATAACCATTGGTACTTTTTGAAATGAGGTAGTTTCAAGAAATTATTATATTTACTTTCTTATTTTCTAGACATTTAAAAAATATGGAATGCAACAAAAATTTAAATTTATTACAAGAAATACTTCACATGAAAATGTTTAATAAAAAATATTATACAAGCAACTAAGAAAAGGAAACCTAAATTTAAACATAAATAAAAACAATTTATATAGTAAAAACACTAGAAATATAGTATTTTTATTTAAATCTTATTACAATGCAAATGTAAATATTTTGACATTGATTATAATTGTGTTTTTAAATATTTATATTTATATAACTTTTAAGTTATAAATTAAACTAAATTAAATAATATTAAATTAAATTTATTTGAAATAATAAAATATTTATATTTATATAACTTTTAAGCTATAAATTAAACTAAATTAAATAATATTAAATTGAATTTATTTGAAATAATAAACTAAATCGAAAAATGAAATACTTTCTCATATCCAATCTTAAACAAACAAAATAATGTCTTAGTTTCCAAGGATTATTTGAATAATGAGTTTAAAAATTATTACAATAAATATATAATATGAATTCAACATGTCGTATGGATTAAATTTGGATTAAAAAATAAGAGTATTGTTTTCATCCATTCAAAATAAGCCACATTACCGAACTTTTTATTAATAATAGAAAAGTTGTGTATAAAATATTTCGGCAAAAATCACATTCCAACAGGTTTTGTCGACACGTTTCGAACCAGCGATTGTGGTTCATCATTAAGACAAGATATGATGAACTTTAAGTGCCAAGGCCCTACCGAGTAGGGTTTCAATGTTAGAAATTTGGCTTCTGTGATGCATAAAATTGTGTACAATCCTTTGACATCCATCCCTTTGTGGAGATTTGTCCAAAGTTCGAACATGGGCGTGAGTCATCCATTGATTCTGACGGATAAACCTGTCAATTTGGTTCGAAAGCAACGTCATAAAACTATTTAGAATGTGATTTTTACTTGGAATTTGATGATGAACCACAATCGTTGGTTCGAAACGCGTCGACAAAACCTGTTGGAATGTGATTTTTGCCAAAAGATTTTATACACAATTTTATGGATCACAGAAGCCAAATTCCTAAAATAGAAAAGTTTTTAATAATAAAAATAATTAATTATTTATATAATATTTTTAACTATTCAAAATAAATTAAATACAACTAATAATATGATTAATTAGAAAATTCTTTTATCTATATTATGGATCACAAAAATTTTAGATCAACATTGAATATAACTTATTATTAGATTTTATATTCAACTTATTATTAAATTCTATGATTGAGCTTGTAAAATTTAATTAATTTAAAATAATAAAATATTTTTTTTTTTATAAAAAAATCATTTACTTTAAAATAATAAAATAACATTAAGGTAGAGTAAGGAAGTTATTAGTCTTAGGGAAAATTGTTAGTACTTTTCAATGGAATTTGGGATAAATTTTAGTTTAAAATAATAAAATAACATTAAGGTAAAGAAGTTATTAGTCTTACGGGAAAATTGTTTCTACTTTTCAATGGAATTTGGGTATCGACAAATAATATTGCTTAATCCTATGCTCGAGCTACGTATCCAAATCCTCACAGTGTGGACTCCAGAAAAGTCTTATATAGTCATAATGTTAGAATTTGAAATTATTAAAAGATATTTAATAAGGTAATTAAATCTTATGAGTAAGGTTTTAATTTTAATTTTTTTTTCACAACAAACATAAAATAAAATAAAATAAAATAATAATAATAATAATAATAATAATAATATATAAATAAAATAATAATTATATATAATTAGATGATATAAAATAAATTTTAAAAACATGATTGAGAATTCACTCAATTTTGTAATTTTCAAGATTTAATGATTTGCGTTGACACAATCAAATAGTCAAACTCCATCCAAATCACTTGGATTCATGAACTCAATAGTAGTGCCATGGATTAAGTAATACTATCTCTATTTTTAATTTAGTAAATTTTGAGTTCTTAAATGACTATGAGCATTTACTTTGAATATAGATTTTTAATCTTAATTCTAAACTTTGCAATGTAGAGGTCCATACAAGAAAATTGTGAGAATTAAAGGCACCATATTTTTTGACAAAAGTAAAATCTATCTTTTATCTATCTTTTCTTAAAAGATTTAAATAGGCATTTACACTTCTCAATTTATATGAATAATATAAAAAAAATCTATCATCATTTAACGACAACTTTCTCCACTTCCATTAACAAGTTCTCTATTAAGGTTTCATATAAAAATAATAATAGAACCACCAACCCTTAGTATGATAATGATCGTAAATTTGCTAGAAAATCAATTAGGGACGCTGCTAATGAATCCGTAATTGCTTGGTAAGTTTTAATTAAAAAGAAGAAAATGTACTATATAAATAGAAAGCAAGATAAACTATTGTACCTATCTAAATAAGATCTTAGGTACTCTGGAAGGAAAGTTTTAATTCATAAAACCAAAAAAAATAATCTAATTCTATTGAAGAACTGAAATTCCTATCTTAAAATACTTTATGAATCCTCTAATGCCATAGACACCATTTTGAATGCCCCTATATATGATGAAATCTTTTCTTTGTGAGACATTGAGTTTGGGTTAAGCAAATTGCAACTGGGATAGGTATTGGAGGCTACAAAACTGAAATTTTTAAAATAGGAGGGATTATCCTCGTCCTTCACATATATGAGCTCTTCAATTTGGCAATGAAACAAGGCTTCACTAAGCATTGGACACAAAGCCTTGTTGTACCTATTTTTACAAGTGGGATGAAAACATTTCCGCTAATTGTAGGACCATTATGATTAACACATTTTAGGCAAGATGTACGAAATTTTTTTAGAAAAGAATATTAGCCTACATTTAGAAAGCCATGGTAGAAAATTTAAAGGACAAGTTAGGTTTATGAGATATCATTCAACTATGGACCACCTTGTTACTCTCAGGATCATTGTGAAGGATTGTTGCAATAATTAAATTGATCTATTTTATTGTTTTGTTGACTTTAGAGAAGATTTTGACACCACTCACATGACAAACCTGTGGAAAAGGCTAGAAGGCATAATGGTTCCTCTTGAGTAGAGGATTGTTCTAACAAGATTGTATTAGAATTTTATTTCCAATTTTATGACAACTAAGGATTCATTGAAATAAATTAACTACAATATTGGAGTCAAGCAAGGTTTTCCCTTGCCTCCTACCCTTTTTTGCATATACATTGATAAGCTATACGAGTGTTTGGAAGATGCAGTTTATATGGGGTCCATGCTCACTAGTATAGTCATAGCTCTTCTCCTTTATGCTAATGATATTATTCTTTTCAAAATGATCAGGTACTCAAAAATATGCTCAAAAATGAAAGTTGTCAGAATGGTGTGGAACTAGAATGACCGCGTAGATCACATCAAATTAGGGACCAAGTAGAAATTGTTTTTGACTCTAGCCAAGATGACCATCTTTGGCTCAAGTGGGAATGACATGAGAATGCCCAATCTTAATTAGACCATGAGGGGATGAGGAAGGAGATCATTTTGCAAAATAAAGATAGTATTAACAATATTATTACATAATTTAAGGAAATTTGTGGGGTGATAAAGAGCCAAAGGGAAAAAGGAAATTAAAATATTACCAACCTAGATCGATCTAGCTTCGGATCTATGAGGGACCAAGTCTTGTAAGATGCAAAGCTTTCCTCAAATTATTAATCCAAAGTTATTAAATCTAATAATATTAATTTATTAATATTAATATTAGGTTTCATGATGTTTCTTATATGACATGATAACAAAATTTATAATAAAACTACATCAAATTAATATTTTCAAACATTACAGCTTTGACATGGAAATATTTGTCTTTAAAGATTTTAATATATCCATAAAATATGGTTTTTCCTTTTAAAGATTCATTTTAGAAATATTTAATTAAAAGAATTAAAAAAATAGTTTGGAACATGATTTTTTACTCTTTGTGTTGAATTTTATTATAGTTTTTTTAATCTTTATGGTTTTCATTTTTGCTTTAGGCCGACCTTAATTTTTTTTATTTTTTTTATTATCTTATTAGAGATGTGACATACTTACACATCCCCCTCATACTGGGTTATAGAATGCGCCTCTCGACGCAATAAAGAGGTAATGGACCCAAATTTTGAAAGCCAAAAATATATCTCCATTTTGACTATTATAGAAAAGAAAATATTTTTTTCTAAAATAAAAACAAATTCTCATGGACTTAGTTGTGACAATGGACATTGGTCAATTCTCAAAATACCATGGAATGAAAGAGTTTATCACCTTTGTAACACTAAGAGGGGTGAAGATAAAAAGCACTTTCTCTTAGATTGTCTAGCTTATACTCACATTAAATATAATTTTCAAAGCATTTGTCACACTAGCAACCTTTTTGACCTTTTAGGTTAGCAAAACTATGTAGATATTGGAAAACTTCTCTTAGTGTTATTTTAGCATAGAAATAAAATGTTAAAGAATTCTAAGTAATATCTTACTTTCTTAAGCTCCCATAAACCATTTTGGTCTTAGTGGACATTAATCATTATCATCATCATTACAATATATTATTAATTTATCTAACTCTTTATATAATATATATGTGTGTGTGAAAACTCCTATCATAATTATACTACATAAGTACCATATATAATGAATAATAGAATTACCAATCTTTGGTATGATAATGATTGTATATCTAATATAAATCCATCTTAATAGAGATTTAGCTAGTCTTTCTAAGTGCAAACTTTTTTTAGACTTCAAAACTTGAAAAAAATTGTAATAATACTTCATTTTCATAGTCATTACCAATTGAACTACCCAAAAAAAAATTATTAAAGAAAAAACAACTATATAAATAAAAAATATACTAATACACACTTAATAAAATAAATATGTATAAAACTCTTATTAAAAAGAGAAAAAAAATAAATAAATAAATATATATATATATATATATATATATATATATATATATATATATAAATAGAAAAAACTGTCTGAACATTAATTGCAAGTGTAATCCTAAATGAGAAACTATAATAGTTAAGGTAAAAGGCAACCCATACTACATGAATCCTAAATAAATATAATTCACAATTTATATATATAATTTTTCCCATTTACATTTTAATATAGATAATTCTTTTTGTATACATATAACATTTTGAGTGGGTCTAATGGTTAAGAGTATGTGTTTTTCTCCTAAAATGTCACAAGTTCAAAACCAGAAAGAGATAAGAGTATCTATGCCTTCTTACACTTAACAGTCAAATCACGAAAGTGAGTCCCTTGTCCCACAAACAAAGGAAATCTATACATGACTTTAAAATATCCATACATAACCTTAAAATTAAACACAACTGCATCTCAATATAGTCAATAAATTATATGTAATGATATATGTGTTTATCTAAATGTATCCTAAAATTTTCCATATTCCTTTAAAATCTATATTCTTTTATATAATAAGATTTTGATTATAAAAAATAAATAAAAATGGTTAAAAAAAAAAAAAAAAAAAAAAAAAAACATTTTATGAAAATTGAAATTCTCGATTTATAACACGATGTGAAAACAACTTAAATCTTAAATGGAGTGGAATTGAGAAACTTCTTCAATATGCTCTCTGTTATTTTCTTGAAATTGAGAAAATTATTCGATATTCTCTGCTTTATCCTTGCAATTGGCCAACAACTTGTTCAAGATTCTATCTGTTATTTTCTGGCCCGCTATAAATTTCAAGAATCTTGCCACCACAATTTGATCAAGATTCTATCTGTTATTCTCTGGCCCGGTATAAATTTATACAGTTCGCTACAACAATTTGTTCAAGTTTCCCTGTTATTTTCTGGCCCAGTATAAATTTCAAGAGTCTGCTACCACAACAGGGACAAGAATGTCCGCAATTAGCGTTTGATGGCTGATCACAAAGAACTTCCACAACAAATCGAGGCGAAATTATTGCAAAAAGGAAGGTTACTGTAATTACAATCTGTAAACATGTACAGTGCAGAATGTAAAAGATTCAATTTTCTTTACATTGCAGAAAAGTACAATTTTCAATTTCAGGACTCGAGCTCAGACATTCAGATTGCTGCCCCTCCTCCTTCCATATTTCCCTGCAGATTTGATTGAATGAGGCCTTCAAGCACCATAGCTCACTGACAGAGAAAGTAAGTTGTGAGCTGAACATCCCGTGGCTGAACATCGTGGCAACACCTATCTGCTAGTGCATTAAACTGCAACCCTGTAGGTTGGCTCCTGATGAGTAGGGTTACTGACTAATGATTGATCCACATACATGGTGGACCAATTTTTGTTGTAGAGCCTGATTGGCACAGATGGACTCAGCAACAAATATCTACTTCACCCAGATTATGCACAGTGGGTCTCATATACAATTTCATCTAACAATCAAACAATTTGATTAAAATTGTAGATTCTGATGGTATAGCTGGATTCAGCAATAAACATATACTGCAGCCTGATTAAAATAAACAAATGATTGGCTGTAATTGTTCCTGATTAAAATAAACCAAAAAATTGGCTGTAATTGTAGATTTTGATAGCATAGATGGATTCAGCAACAAACAACTTACTGCACCTGAATTATGCTAGTTGTGACATACAATTTTATCAATCAAAGAAACAAGAATATTTTTAGAAATGAGGGCCAAGGTCGCTATTAAATGCACATTCTACGTAGCGGATAGGTAGAGCCAATCAAACTATGGTTGGATTGCTTGCTTTATTTATTTCGATTGCAGATTTTGGAAAGGAGTAGTTTTCTAGTGTGATTTTTTAGAGTTTTTGACAGATTTTTGGTTAGAATTTGAATAAAAAATTGTTAGTACTCTCAAAAATCTTGGAGCACTTTCATTGTGAAGAGTTCACTGGCCAAGCCTGTGATTTCAATGAATCCCTGCCAAATTCTAAACAAATTAGATCAAAAACTTTTTTAAAAATTGCAGACTATTCAAATCTAAAAATATCTTGTAATCCTACCACTGAAAATATCTTGTAATATCTGAAAACAAGTTGAAACAATAAACCTTGCTACTATCTGCCATATACCCCAATATATAAAATGCCCATAATTGCCCATAAACAACATTTGCTCACCTGAAAACACAGCACTGCTATCAAAGAGGGGAGATTGCAAGAATCACAAAAAAAAACACAGCACTGCTATCAAAGAGGGGCCATTGCAAGAATCACAAAAAAAAACACAGCACTGCTATCAAAGAGGGGCCATTGCAAGAATCACAAACAAAAGAGAGAAGCTGTTAAAAAATTATTGCTTGTTTCAAAATTTTGTTTTACAAATAGTTCTACCACTCTTCTGTTTCTTTCTTCCTTGCAGGCATAGTATCTGTCCTTACCTTTGAACATATACGCTGAGATAAGAAGTGAGGAGAGGCAGAGGACACCATTAGCAGAGGAGGTTTCGGCTGGGGCGACCTGGGAACACGTTCCAGGATAATCTAAACTCTTGGTTTTTCCATGAGTCCTGTGAATGTGTTGTGTGAATGTGTTGCAAGGTCACCCCAGTCGAGCCTGCTCTGTTTCATTTATTCATGTGAACCCAATATGCAGGGAACCCTTTCTGAAACTGAGAGTCAATGAATGTCTGTAATTTATAATTTATTGCAATGAGATCGATAGAGAAGGAGAAAGGGACCGAAATCTGGTAGTACAAGTAGTACGAGTACGAGTGAAGTGCAGAGATGGCCCTGAGATTTATGTTGAGTTATATCGAAATGAGATGGTTTCACACGCTGTCGGTGGAAGCAATGAAACGGCTTAACCTCCATGTTTAGGTTGAATTAAATGGGGACAGTACCATGATGGGAGGTCAGTACGAAATTGCAATGTATGGAGTGTACTCCAGTACTAGTTTTACCAGAAAACTTTGAATAGTACACACAATAATACATTATTATAATAATAGAACGAATTGAATACAGTGAGGTTTGAAAGTGTCAAAGCCAGTGAGGACGCTGACGTGTCTATGAGACTCAGGTATAGCGATGGCTTCATCACATTATTTATATCTTTTCCAATGATGGAAATTTCCTCCAAATATATATATTTGTGGGACCTCTTCAGTACAATGATTTCATTGTTTGGAAATTTACATATCTTGTATTTTTTTTAATTTTGAAACTCTTAACTTCCAAGGATGAAATACATGTTTTTTACATATTAAACATATTAATTTTCTGCTATGACAAAAATACATTATATAAATAAAATGAAGGAAGGAGACTCCTAAAACTCTCACTACATCTATATTTGTTCATTCACATACAACTATTATACTTTAATGATACATATACAATTGCTTTGTACTTATATGATGTGTTGTATTTTATCAAAAGAAAAAACCCTATATGCCTAACCAAATCTCTAAATATTAGGCTATAACTTCTATAGTTTCCACTTTGCATAATATTTCTCAACCATTTTGTCGTAGATTGAACCATGTTCTACAAAATTCAAAATTGATTCTTGGTAGTGTCTTTTTCTCAATTTGTTCATGAATGAATTAGTAGTGTGTCTTTATATGGTTAACTTTCCCATAACACTTTGAATGCTATAATTTTTTCTATCATACCTCAATATTGTTGGCTTGGTTTGAGTATCCTCAATGTATTGCAATGATATTATCTACCATATAAATTCCTTTGTGGCTCAATAAATTCCTTATGCATGGAGAGAATTTGTTTATTGTTTCTTTTTTACCTACAAAACTACACCTCCACTAAGGATAATATTATGTCTTAGAATGATATAGGTTGTACAAGGAATGCAATGAAGCAAAGGAAAGTAAATGGAACACACATGGAGAATTATAATAAAGAGCACAATAACATAGTGAAAACCCAACTTATTTAATAAATGAAATAACATAATATTGCAGAACAACTGGTTAGAACAATAGTAGTTATCTTTGAATAGAGAGATGGCAACTATATGCATTCACAAAAGTTGTTACAAGAGACCAAAAGAATGTGATTTTAACATAAATAAAGAACCCTAGAGGTCAAAAACCCTAACCCTAGAAGATGAAATTCCAAAAGGTTTATGGGCCCTAAGGTAGTCAGTTGGTACATCAACTTCCCGAGGGCTTAACTTTTGCATACTATATATGTTGGGGCACATGGTAACTCGTTGGAAAGAACTATTCAAGGATTGCAACTTTTGACCAGAGCTAGACATACCATGGAAACTCTTGGCCCTTGAAATTTCCAAAAAACATACTTCAGGACAAAAAAATGGTCCAAGAAGTTTGGGAACTAATAATCATGAAAAACTTCCAAGAAGATAAAGAATCATTGAAATAGTGGAAGAGGGGGGTGGTCACCAATATCCACCTAGATCATTCCTCGCCCCTTAGGAAGTAATGGTATACATTGTATCAACTTCCCTTATCAATTGGGGAAACTTTTATTGAATTTGGCTCTCAGTGAAGAAGTTTCCTTACTTTGACAACCCGGTAGAGTTGTATGTGCTGTTGGTGAGTATCATTTATCTTGGTGTTCATGATCTAATCCACTGCAGCATGTTCAATGCAGTCGAGATTGATTTCTATGGAGGTTAATTTCTCAACTACCTTTGAGGTGCCCAATAGAGGTGGAAAATATTGTCAAAGCAACTCCACATTAGATAGTGGGTGCAAGCCAAGGAAAGGGGGAATACTCGATTCAAAAGAATTTTCTCCCACGACCTTTATGATTGTTTAAGGCCCATATTGGAGTGGCCCGAGCTTCGTATGGGGGTTTGTGAGGCACTCTTTCTATAAGTGTAACTACACCTTATAACCAACCTAAAACTTATATGGAACATTGTGATGGTCATGTTGTTTCTTCTACTTGGCATTGGATTTATGTAGGATATCATGGACTTGTTGTTCAAGGTGTTAGATCCATTAAATGAATTTGGTTTCCCTATATGTCTCAACATGAGCATGGGAGGACTATATCGGCGAAGATGCAATGTACATAGTTACATCAATTGGTGTAGAAATTATACAATATGCATGTATATTATCGGACTCTCCTGATCTAACAAATTAATCTTATGTTAAATACAGAATCCTTCCACTTAATTATTTACGGAAATTAAATCGCCAATTGCAAAACACATATGAAGCAAAATCAATCGCACATAACAAGATGTTTTACCAGGAAAGCTTAAAGCTAAAAAATCCAACTATCATATATTATGTATATTAATGGAACATGTAACAATCTCATACAAAGCTCATAACATAGAGCTCTCAGTACAATCAACAATCGTCACACACTGTCATGCAGAAATTTTCATATCTATGCACCAATTTCTTGCCTCCTGACAGCCTGCCTTCACTGTGCAATCCCTGCTGAAGAAGAACCCTGAATGAATTAGACCTTGCCTTGCTTGCACTGCGCACTCCTCATAAGCATCCCCAATGCCTGTGTATATGCATTGAATTCATCACTATAGTCACAATTGATATTCCATCTCATCCTTTCACCTATCTCTCCAATGGGTCTCCACTGGATCTAACATGTAAGTAGTTAACTGTTGTATTTTTTCAGTTGCAAGTAAGACACTACTTGTAAATTAATTAAATAATTAATTCACTCATATTTCGCTAGTGTATGTTCAGTTACAACTAGCACAACTGAGTTTAACTCACTGAACTGAGTTAAACTAAATAATAACTCACATAACTACTCTTCCAACTCTATTACAACTTGCCACTGTCAGTTATAACAAAGTTCTCCATGCATGAGTCACCAACCACCCTAGGAATTGCGTAATTCCTTTAGTCCGCTGATGCGCCACATTTTTTCACTGAAATAAAGTGATCCAAGAGAATAAGTTACTGTTTATTGTCTAATTATTATTAAGGGCTAATAATAATCGACATGCATTCTATTTTTAGATTAGCGATCTATAAATAGAATTCACCCATCTTCTAAAAGTAGAAACTCTTCTAAAGATAGAATTTTCTCAACCATCTAGAATCAGCATCCTGCTAATTTTAGAATATGCTCACCATTCTAAAAATAGACATACACCTAAAAATAGCCTATGTAGGCCCCACCTAGTTTAGGTGATTATTTTTCACTAGGATGAAGGAATGATGTTTTCGGATGCCACTTTCATTGTTTCTTGTTGCAATCTTCAACACTCCCTCTCAACAAGAAAGGACTATCTTTGCATGTGCCCTGCAATTCTTGTATGCAACACTTCTGAAACTGAATAGCCTTCAAACAACTCAATCGGTATAATGCATCTGTCATCAAAGTCTTCTGACTTTTGCTTAGCTACTGTACATGTCTTCAGGAACCACTGCGTTGTTGAACTCTGCACCCATGCACTCTGCACTTGCTGTCAACTCTGATCCGCACTCCAGTATCCAGCGCTGTCACTTTTATCTAACTACATCAATCCAACTGATCATGCTACTGCTTCTCTGTGGGCACCTCGTAGCTAGGTTCAATTCATGAGATCCACACCATCTCAATGAATCCTACCCATAAATTCCTTCTTGGGATTACTCATGCATCTCGCCCCACCTCTCACCTGGTGGTATAGCTGCATGCACTCCCTTTGCTCATCTGGCATGAAATTTCTTTGCATGAGTGGTTGCTCCCACTCCATGATCCTCATCTTGTGGCTGCTCCACATCCCGAGGTTCACTCTTACCTGCATGCAAATCTTGCTCCCTCTCAAGCTTCAATTGCATGTCTTCCACACACTTCCCAACAGTAGGAAGCTCCATAGAAATCCCATCTACTTCAAGTCTGTAGAGATTCTTAACTCGAATCCCAACCTTCTTGGCTTTCCCTGTTGCTTTGTGTCGCAGGGACACTTTTCCTTCACTAAAGACAACATCATAGCCTCTATCCTCTAACATTACGACTGAGATTAAATTCTTCTTTAAACCTGGAACATGCACAACATCTTTTCAAAGAAGGATTTTACCTGGCGCCCTCTGAAAGGTAATGGTACCAATGTTGGTCGCACTGTATCGTCCATCGTCACCCAACTCAACATGCATCTGGAGATCTTTCTCCACCAAGTCAGTGAACAATTTCTCATCTCCCGTCATGTGAAAGGAAGCACCACTATCAAAGTACCACCTTGATCCCATTGCACTAGACACCATGCATGCGATCATTGAGAAGTCAAGCTCAAATTGTGAGGTAAGGGCCTCACCAGCTGCAGCTCCAACAACCATCTTGTTCTTCTTCTTATGTGGACAAGTTATGGTAATATGTCCAAACTCGTGACAATGAAAACACTTCACTTTGGACATGTTGTGCTCCTTGCCATCTTCACCGGCCTCAGATTTAGAATGGAATTTCTTTCCCTTCCCCTTCTTTGCCTTGGCAGCCAAAGAAAAATCCTCTTCATCATCATGCATTGATGAAGAGCCATCCCTGGTGGTCCACCTTATCTCCTCCTACACTAGATCCGACCACAGTCTCTCCCAATCTGGCAGTTTCTCTCGTCCATTGATAGAGTCTTGATAACTGTGCTAACTCTTCAGAAGCCCAAGAAGAGCCAAGCTCACCAAGTCATCATCCGCAACACTGACTCCTACACTCCCAAGCTCATCCCTACATTGGAAAAACTTTGTCAAGTATACTGGAATAGTGTCGTTCTTCTCCATCTTGATTTTTCTGAGTTTATACTTCAACGCCAATTTCCTATGGTCGTTGTTGCTTTGAAAAAGATCTGTCAAAGCCTTCCACATTGCAAATGGAGTGGCTTTCCCATGAAGGCTTGACACAATATGTTCTTTCAAACCTTCCAACAGAATCCTCCTCGCCCTGGCTACTTTCTTTTGCCATGCATCAAGTACTGCGACATTCGCCGAAGTGGGATTAGAAACATCACTATCGATGAACTCCTTCAAGCCATTATCTTCAAGCACTACCTCCATCATGTCCTTCCAGGCTATGTAGTTCAAGCTGCCCTCGAGTGCATGCTCCAACTGCAACCCATTGGAATCCATTTCAATGTATACTCAACCGTCGCACCAAGAAATTCTTGCAGCAAATTCAAATTGTCCACCAGCACAAAACTCAGCACCGCTTGATTATTGCAATCTCTTCTTCTTTGATACCATGTAGAAATTATACAACATGTATGTATATTACCAGACTCTCTTGATCTAACAAATTAATCTTATGTTAAATACATAATCCTTCCACTTAATTCTTTGCGGAAATTAAATCACCAATTGCAAAACACATATGAAGCAAAATCAATCACACATAACAAGATGTTTTACTGAGAAAGATTAAAGCTAAAAACCCCAACTATCATATATTATGTATATCAATGGAACATGTAACAATCTCATACAAAGGTCATAGCATAGAGCTCTCAGTACAATCAGCAATCATCACACACTGTCATGTAGAAATTTGCATAATTATGCACCAATTTCTTGCCTCCTGACAGCCCGCCTTCACTGCACAATACCTGCTGAAGAAGAACCCTAAATGAATTCTACCTTGCCTTGCTTGCACTGCACAATCCTCATAAGCATCTCCAATGTCTGTGTATATGCATTGAATGCATCACTATAGTCACAACTGATAGTCCATCTCACCCTTTCACCATATGATGCATGTGAACGAGTGTAGGTTATCATCCATCATCCTCATAAACTGTTTTCATTGTAGTGTTGGCATTGATGTCAACAGGGTCTTGGTATTATTAATCATATCCCTTGTGTCAACTTGATGTTGTTGGTATTCCTCCTCATGATGTGTGATGAGTTTGATGAGTTTCTAGGTTGTTGTAGTGATTAACTTGTTGGTATTGTTGGTTGGTGTTAACACTGGAAAATCGTATGGGAAAAAGACATTAAAAATGTGAAGCATAAGGTACAGATAAATATTTCTAGAGAAGGAATACATTAGGAAGAGACAAAAAAATTATTTCTTCCTAAGGTCAAAGGACAAATTTATGGACAACGCATAGGCAACAAGGACTTTTGGCACACAATGCAGCTATTTCTTCGATAGCCGCGCGATCCTGGGGATGACAGAATGTCGCCATCTAGGACCACTTGGCACGCTTGGTTAAAAATATTCTCACTCAACCCAACCAAGTACATTCGTGTTTGAGCCACCTTGAGGCTTTAATGCATCACACAAAGGAATCCTGCATCCACTCTTGTTTCACCATCCATCTTGAGCCAACAGAAGGAGGGAGAATTTGAAAATGGTCTATAAAATCCAGCCTTTGGAAGAAGAAGAGGAGACACATTGTTATGTTGGCCAAATTGCTTCATAGCAAACCAGTTTGCGTAGTCTAGTGGTAGAGGGATTGGGAGGAATCATATGTTGGCCAACCAACATCTCAATCCAAGAGAGGGAAGAGATGCTTGCAGGAACTCGAGGGAAAGAGACCTCCTTGTTTTGGGTATTTGGCCTCCATAGCTCAAATAACCCTCTTAAAGTGTTTAGAATTGTATCTTTTTCACCACCAGCACCTAATAAAGGGAGAACTCTCCACTTGTGTTATTAGGTTGTTTGCTTCAACGAGCTTTTGTATTTTGTATCTTGTGTTTTGATTTGTTTTTAGTGTTGTATGCTTAGTTTTTCCACAAACTTAGTTTACATTGTGCAAAATTTGTCCCACTAACAAAAGGAAATCATTTTTCTCTTTGACCTTATGCAGGTAGTAGCCAACTTGCTAAAGAAGTGTATTTAGTACGCCCTTGTGCCAAATACACTACCACATGAATGACGACCCCATTGAATTCTTTCTTTTTGAGTAATGGTTGTTGATGTAGGTCCTTCCTCCTACTCAGTTTGTTGCAAACCACCCCTACATCCTCTTAGCATTTCCAATCACACTCATTGAAAAAAAATTCACAACAGATTCATTCTACCCGACAGTGCGCATTGGGCTTTGACAAACGCACACTCTGCGCTTGTGGGAAGATAACCTGTGCGGTAGGCCAACAAACCAATTTTTGCTCAGGTTTTGTCATTTTTTCAATTCTAAAGTGCTTGGAAACCCATAAAAAAATTTCCATCACTATGTTCTTGTATTTCATGACTAATTAGGACTCTTACTTGTTAGAGTTTAACTTAGCAACTAAGTAGTTTTAATTTTAGTTTTTTATTTTTGCAAATCATACATAGTTTAAATAGGAAAAGTAAGTGGCCTTGAATCCACATATGTTTTCCGAACAAATGATTTTCTGATAAAAAATACAAAACACATAACGTAATTAGCATAAAATTAAGTGGCCCATATATCCACATATCTTTAGCTAATTCATTTTTTTTCAATTTTTTCATTAGATTAGTTCAATTTTGCATTAGGAATTGGGACTAGGACCAAACTGTAAAAGAGAAAGCAAGTAATCTTTACCACGCTTGCACCTCACGGTGAGCCTAGGTATGCACATGAACACTTTCCTAAGACAATTTTCCATCTCCCTATAGTGAAAACATAGTATAACTATGAAAGGTGTAACCAACCCATAATCCACACATAATGTTTTGCAAGGAACAATCACACATAGGGTAATTAGAAAATGATTGTAAAGGACCAACGCATATCCACATCTCATAACACTTGTGATTGTACACTCCAAAGCACACACTAAGCATTGGTAAGCATTGGACCAAAAGGCACCTAGTGTGTTGGGACCCTTATCCTCTTCTTACAGTTACTTCACCGAAGCACACCTTAAGAAAAATTGAGACTCTCTAAAAATAATCATTAACTGAATTAACTAAATTCTCCCCACAAGAGTAACAAAAGAAATTATAGTAAAAGTTAATACCATTGGGGGTAGGCACCCAATAATCCTCCATGGGCATAATACATTTTGAAACATAGTTGTTGAATTTTTAGGGAGCTTCAAATCCATCTATTCGCCGACGGAACGAATACCCGAGCGTTATCAGAGACCCATTTCAAATGGGGTTAAGCTTAGGCCTAGTGCGTGTGGTACTCTTTGGGGCTACTTGACCCATCCAATGCTCGGTATGGGTAGCTGATTACCAAGAGGCTCAAGACTCGAATGCTCACGTGGGACGATAGTACTTTAGTGGAAAAAACTAGGGCATCCTTCCCTATAGGTGACGGTGTAGGAAAAACTTGATCCTCATACCATTACCTTGGTCAATTCTTTGGCTACTGGAAGGCATCGCCAGCTCTTTTGGGATGTTAGCCCCAATACCCATCAGGAGATATCTTCACAAGGCCCAGTCAAATTGAGAGTGTAAGGACGAGTAGGTCTATATAGGCTTTTGAGTATCATACGCAAAACAAACAAAACCACATTTTTTCTTGATTGATCACATAGATTTAAATTAAAGGAAGAATTACCTCTTATTTTTTCACTTTGTTTTATCCATGTGATTGTATTTTCTTTGATAGAAATCTTCCTCCCTCCAAAAAATGACAAATATCACTAATGTAAAGTTATTCGACACCATAACAGACCCAACGGGAGTCGGGACCCCATCGTTCTAGGAATTTCTTGGACCTCCCCCCATTAGAGGGAGGAGTGCCAGGTCTCCTGCCATTTAGGCGTCGAAGACAACATGCTGCCACCATTATCAATTCATCCTTTATTAGGGCATATATGATTGGAAACCCCCAAGAGTCACCCAACACCACTCTAGTGGAAACCCCAATAGTGTCACCACACTCAACCCCTCGTACAACCCCTAGAGGGAAGAGGATTGCTACCCCTTCGGGGAATCAACAAAACATCAATTAGGGCATGCCACAAGGAAATATTCCCCATGCACCTCCCTTAGACCATCACATTCCAATACCTGTTTTTCCATAGTGTACAATGGCAATCAATATGCAGTGACCCTTCTTAGCACCACTTAGTCTTCCAGATCTAATGAAGTTAACTAATGACCTCATTTCTCATGGCCTTAACTGGCCTCCCATGCCCACGAATATCCCTTTGGATATACCAAAATTCGAAGGGAAGCAAGAGGAAGACCCAGAAAATCATATCATGACTTTCGACCTATGGTGTTCGTCCAATAGTATCATTTAAGATACCATTAGACTAAGAATTTTTCAACGCACCCTAACAGAGCCTGTGGCGAAATGGTATGTAGAGTAGCCTTTTGCTTCTCATGGAACCTTAGCACCCTCGTTACCGCGTTCCTCACCTATTTTCAACTCCCCATTCGTCATGATTTGGGAATGGAACTGCTGACACATTTTAGGCAAACACTAGTCGTCAATATATCAGACCATCTCCATGAATGGTGGAAGCATCGTAGTTTGTGTAAATCCAAACTCGACAATAGTGTTGTTGGACTTATTTTTTAAAACTCTCACAGCCGAGATTTAAAAGATGTGGCAACACAGAAACCCACCTCCGAGGAAGACGTCATTAGCAAAGCTCAACAAATTGAACTCAATTACACCCAATCAGGATATAATTACAATGTCCTGCCAAATGCCTCGTGCTTACAAACTTATAGAGAATTACTAGGCATGTTGAATACTGAAAACGGTTTGATCGTGTCCTTGGCCCAAGGTCACCTAAGCAGCAATAACCAGTACCCAGGATACTCGTACGATTCTACTCAGAATGTATCGCAACCTGGCTACCATCAAAGTCAGTCTGCACCTTTTCAAAATGTGGGAAATAGGGTAATACCATACCATCAACAATAGGGAGGCCCATACCCTCCCTCGCAGGGGAACCAATACTGATCTAAGAATGTTGATACAAGAGAGCCTCCCTAGCAATATTACACTAATCAGGGAAAATGGAACCTATATTCCCCTTTTCCCGCACAAAATCCACCACCAACACAAAACAACACACTGGGGAACCTAGTGCAACCATCCTGGGCTCAATAGTGATAGTCTTATGACCAGGAGAACAACAATAATCCTCCAAACGCTACAAAAAAGAAGCATAGGAATAAGCAAAAGGGAGGCTTTAGACATGGGGTAGTAATAAACAATGCCCCCCATGATCTCAGTCTGGAGGCAACCCCAACCGAAATCACAACTAAGAGCCAAATAGCACCTCCCAAAGGGAAAGCAAGAGACCTAGTCTAAGGAAAAATCATTCTTGTGCCATATTCGTTCAATATGGCCATTACACTCACCACTGTCCCGAACTCCCCAAATTGAAAAAACTTCAGGGTAACCGAGGACAAGGGGGACCTACTCAACAGCCTGTTGTAATGCAGGAACCCTTCCCCCACCAAGGAGTGGTTAACACCCAACAACAACAACCACCCCAAAGCGATACCGAAGGAGGCAGTCACGAGATCTACATGGATGGCGAAAGATTGTTCTTCCAAACAAGGAATAGGAACTACGATACACCTTCGGACACCAACCCATCAGGTACAAGTACGAGTGCACCTAGCACACCAATAACTATCTCCAAAGTACTTATTGAGCCCCTTCCAAAAGCGGTCAAGGGACAAACCAAGTACGTAGGAAATCACTCTAAAGCCGCTCATATCTATATTATAGTGGATGATTTAGCTAAATCACCAACTGTTATGTCAGCTTTGGAAGTTCTGCAATCATCCCAAGACAATAAAAAGCCTTGTTTTTTGCATTAGGCACAATCGATCCTTCCGATTCACGCCTAATGGTTTTTGACCTAGACAAGGAAAGCCCGAGGCTTCCTTCTCTATTCGCTTTCCAATACCAATTTTAGTTCAGAACATCACCATACACTGATGCATCGTCGATGAAGGAGCATCCACATCTATCATGTCCAAATCAGTTTGGAAAAAGTTAGGATCAACTGAATTAAAACCATCTAAATTCATTCTTAGAGCATACTATGGGCGCCCATAAACCCCCATCAGTCTATATCAAAATGTCATAGTAAGCCTGGCCAACAAAACAATTCTCATGGACATTGAGGTCTTAGACACACAGCTAGACTAAAATTTACTCCTCAGGCAAAGTTATATGTATGCCATGACTGCAGTCGCATCCTATGTCTTTAGGTAATTATGTTTCCCCATGATGATCAGATCATCACCATCGACCAACTCACACACTATGATAAGAAACCCATGACTGCTCTCGATGTCATGCTACCATACGTAGACACAACCACATAACCGCTCACAAAGTATAAATAATTTGGCCCTGGACAATTCAAAACATCATCCATCATAAGGTTATTCCTAGGATATCCCCCTATTATACCAAAGAAATTCCCCGAAAGCACGGGGGCACCAGTGTGCATGATTCTCTCATCAAACACCGAAGCTAGCCTAGACGCAGAAACCAGCAGTATGGATGTCGAAGCAACCGGTACGACATTCCTACCATACACCATTTCACAAACCCCATTTTTGTATCCCCCACTTGGTTTTATATCAAAACAAGTCATGTAAACTATGACATTGCCAAATATGGCTTTTGAAATACCTGTTTGGTATTTGGTCCCTCCAGCCATGTTGGAAAACCCAGACATCACCTCTATAGGAATAACCTCTATTTCCCCTCAAGAGGTCATAATAGTTAAAGAAACACCTGTTGCGGCACCGACTAACACGACCAAGAAGAATAAATAAAGGGAAAATAGTCAAAAATCCCAAGTTACCTAGGGCATTACAACCTTGTGCATTGTGTAATGTAGTAGGTCATCCTACTAATATTTACCCAGAGTTAGAAGAATTGAAACCCCTTCTACACACCAAAAGAAATGTCGCAACCTTGAATTCCCATAAAAAGGAACAGGCATCAAACAACCAAGGGAAAGAATTATGCACCAATCATGCATGAGCCACATGCGACCATTATGAGCATTATACCCATCACTGCTTGGAGATGGAGATGCCATGATATAAGGATGCCTTGTAAGCCTTAGAACAATCTTACCAAGAGAACCCCTCACCTCCATCCATGCAAATGAGCAAGGATGAACCCAAAACCATATTGTATGTAAGAGAGGCACCTACATCTTGCTCGTATAAATTCACCCCAATGACCCAGAGACAACAAACAGAGGCCATACCGCATGTCCCAGTTTGCACACTATGTGACGAGCCTGATCACTTAATCACACAGTGCCCCAAGTTAAGGGCGTTCAACCATTGGTATAAAACTCTGCAAGTTTCCCAAAGAAACTTAATTCGAAATAGACGTCATACGTGTCAGATTTTCTGAAGAAAACACCACGTGTGACAGTTTCCCTATATTTTTTGATTCTAGTCTATGTTGGATTTCATGCGACGCTTCATCGCAGAAAACCCTGACTTAGCCGATCTAGACACATAATCCACAAGTAGCACTAAAACTCAAGGAATCGAAGCAACAAGGACCATATTGTATGTGTCATAGGAGAGATAGTCACCTGAACGACCACCTCTTCCCCGTAATCATCCTCAGGCTCCAGTCCAGCTTTGCGCACTTTGCAATGAACGAGATCACTTCATCGCTGACTGTGTAGCTCTAGATTTATATCAAAGATGGTACTCGGTCAACCTGGTGTACTACGACAGCCTACGAGCAGTCCAATATTATTTCCGAGTGTGCTCAAATAACCACCTGGTTCATCGTTGTCCCTACATTGCCCGCTTTCATTCGACGTTAAATTGTTTACACCAGGCCATAACCCGTCTCGCTATAGAATACAGATTGGATTCAAACTCAGTAGAAAGTTCAACAACCCAAGAGAATGAGGCAACCAAGTCCATCCTCTTCATATCGAAAGAAAAATGGCCAACAAAGGGGAAAATTATCGCCCCCAACCACCCTCCACAACTAATCCCAGCATGCACATTGTGTGATGCATGCAATTATTTGATTGCTCAATGCCCATATTTACTATCATTTCACAAATGGTACCCAATCACTCAGGCGGTCCAAAAGGAGTGGAAAACCAAAGAGCAACAATATTGTCTTATTTTCCAAGACAACCATCATGCTCGACATTATCCTTCCATTTCGCAATTTTGACCCATGTTAGACATCATATGCTCACTGGTCACAAAATATCCGGATGTAACCAATTTCGAACCTAGGCTGCCAGGTGCAATGTGGCATTCCCCCCATCGTCACGAAAACCCTAGGAAAGTTAAGGTGACAAATCATCTCAGCTGGGCACAAAAATAGCCAAGAACAACATGTGCTTTATGCGATAGAAAGGACCACATGGTCAATCAATGTAAGGAACTCAAGAAACTCACCGACGGTCTTCATATGGTCACAACTATACCACATATCCATCTCTCTAATCAAGATAAGATCACATACTGCTACTGCAAGATATGCTCACAATTTCACCACAATATGAATTGTGAATACCTCCCAAGGCTACAAGTGGCAAGAGAAGCATTGAGTCAGGACTCCCCAAAGGAGTCACACCACCCAAGACCGAAGACGTGGAGGTAGCGGAAGTGAAAAAATGCACCAATGCCCAACCATCTCTGAGCTTCCACATTTGGCATGGAGAGTAGTGTTGGTTCTCACACCATCTACTCGTTAGGTACCTTTACTCCATGCACCATTTGCACAAGCCATAACCATGAAACAAAGATGTGCCCCATGCTGAAAACATTTTGGCACCTCTGCATTCAACGAAACTTCCAAGTAAAGGAAGGTGTGTGTATCCTTAGTACACCACCAATAGAGCATGAATTTTCTCTCAAAAAAACAACCATAACAGAAATTCTTCCACCATATGACACTGATGACACATGGCATCATATACGATTCATATCATCATGCATGGGAACCATGACTCATTTTTCCATCTCATATTTCCTTGATGTCAAGATCGTTGCAACTACCACAACGGTAGTAGTACCTTCGACGGTGCAAACCCAACCCGTCTGCACCCGATCAACTTTGTCTTGTTCCACGACATCAACCACATAATCGTATTCATGTCTGTCGCCCATCACTGTTAGGCCCGAACCAATTCCTCACGGCCTTGCACAAACCAATTCCCCCTTAGACATCTTGTTTCACTCTAATGAAGATATTATAGAGGCCATGATGGAACCAGATTGTCCGTGGGACTCAACGCATCACTGCTCGTTTTTTCTTCCTGAAAAAACATTCGTGCCTAGCAACCCAAAAACCTAGGATATATACACCATTGAATCCAAAGACTTGCTTCCATCTGGGAAGGTAGATTGGTTCAAAAACCCTATCCTAGCACTCGATGTGTTTGAAGAAGGGAATATGTCAAATATTTCACCATTAAAGTGAATATTTCAAGAAAACCAAGCAAAACTGAAGAATTCTCACTAGGGGCAGCATGCTCCCCAGAAGAGGTAGTCTCTTATACATACTTATTACAAGAGTACATGGATATATTCGCATGGTATTATTCAGAAATGCTAGGACTAAGCCCCACCATCGTAGAACACCACATTAAAAACTGGCCAGATGGACCAAATAATAAAGTGCACATAATCTATTACATCGGCAACAACTTATCTGGCCATGCTTTAAAATACGAACTAGAACAAAAAAATTCTCTAGCCCTAATACATGCAATACAAAAACTTCGGCATTGCATCATCCTAAGGACTACAAAAATCATAACAACTATTAACCCCATGCGATACATGCTAACCCGTCGTATGATGAATCATAACTACACTCGATGGGTAGTCATAATGCAAGAATTCGACTTGCAGTTCAACTCCCCCAAGAGAAAAAATGCATTAATCCTAGCTGAGTTCATCATTGACCTTCCAAGTGTATAAATTATACAACATGTATGTATATCTTGGATTCACCCGATCTAACAATGTACTAAAGTTAAATACTAAATCTCTTCTACAAATATTTTGCGGAATTAAAAACACAATCACCAATCACATGAAGTAAAGAAGAATCAAATCAAATACAACAAAGATAATTTCTCGGGGAAAGCTTGCTGCTCAGAACAAGAAAGGGATTATCCTTCACCCCGATCCTACCTCTATGGTATTCGATTTTTCTCCTAGTGAGCACCTTCGTCAGAATATATACATCCTAATCTTCCATGGGAATGTATTGAAGCAACATTATCCTTCTCTGCACACAATCTCTAAGATGATGGTACCAAATATCTATATGCTTGGACCTATCATGAAACACAGGATTAATCAAGGGTTTAATGCAACTCTAATTATCACAATGAATCACTGTCGAATCCATCTGAGAACCAAACAAACCAACCAAGATCTTTCTCATCCAAATAGCCTCTCATGCAGCTTGACTTGCTACCATGTATTCTACTTCTGCTGAACTGAGTGCCACATATTTGTCAATCCTATGCTAAAGATCCCTCCTGATGTGCTCTTTCTGTCTGATGGACTGCCCACCCAATATGCATCCGTGAATCCTTTAAGCATCACTCCCTCTATCCGTCTATACCATAGACCATACTCTGATGTGCCCCTTGGGTATCTCAAGACATGCTTCCCCGCCTTCCAAAAGAGCTTGGTAGGCTTAACCATAGTTTGACTCAGCTGGTTAACTATGTGAAAAATGTCTGGTCTGGTGTTCACTAGATACATCAGTGAACCAACTAACTGCCTGTAGACAGTAGCGTCCACTACCTCTACAGAAGTAGCATCCTCTTTCCTCCAATTTCTTAAAAGAGGAGTATCCATGAGTTTGCATCTTTCCATGTGAAACTTACCTAGTATCTCCTTTGCATACTGACCTTGAGACACAAAAATTTCACCATCCCGCTGCCAGATTTCCAATCCAAGGAAATAATGAAGGAGTCCCATGTCCTTCATTTCGAGCTCCCTTGCAAGATCCTCCTTGCATGAGTGTATCAACTGCTCATCACCAATCAAAATTAGATCATCAACATAAAGAAAAATAATCAATAGCTTACCCTCAACCACAATCTGGTACAGGTTTTCATCTGCTTCACTTTTGGTGAAGCCCAATCCGGTGAAATAGCTGTCTATCCAAGTGTACCAAGCATGGGGTTCTTGCTTCAGCCCATACAATTCTATTTTGAGGCAGCACACATGAAACTCACTGTTGAAGATCTTGAAACCTTCAGGCTACTCTATGTACACCTCGTCCTCAATGATCCCATTGAGAAACACAATTTTCATATCCATCTGATGAATGTGCTAGCCCATCTGCGCTGAGAGTGCAAGGGTGGATCTTATGGAAGAGTACCTTGTAACAGGTGCAAAATTCTCATCATAATCTATCCCCTCAATTTGTGAGAATCCTCGGGCCACAAATCTGGCCTTGTATTTCTCCACACTCCCATCAGTAGCTTTCTTTACCTTGTAGATCCATCTCGATCCAACCACTGATTTGTCGACCAGTCTTGGGACAATCTCCCATGCACTATTCTTGACAATGGAGTCATACTCCTCCACCATTGCATCAACCCAAGTTGGTAGCTGCAATGCTTCCTGAAAGGAAGAAAGTTCAATCACAATACATTTTCTCATAAGAGCCATGTATCCAGTAAATCGATCAAGAGACTGTCTCTGTCTGCATTGTGAAGTAGGGGCTCCTACATTCTCCACAGCATCAAGTCTCAATCTATCAGCTTCCGTGGTGCGCCTTCTACCATTTCTTATGGATGGATCTGCATGAATTTTTTCCTCCACTCCATGATCCTCCACATGTGGCTGGTCCACATATTGAGGCCCATCCTTGGGAACCAACAGTTCCTCCTCTGCATGCAAGTCCAACTCCCTCTCAAGGGACAACCGGATGGCTTTCTCCTCATCAAATTTGATATCCCATCTCACAGTAGTCATTCTGGTGTTTGGAAATACACATAATAATTATGGGGTGTTTCAGTGTACCTCACAAAAATCCTAATCTCAGCTGTTGGTTCCAACTTATTCCTGGCGTCCTTAGTCACATGCACATAAACAGATGAGCCAAAAATCTTAAAGTGTGAAACATCAGGTTTCTTACCAGTGAAAGCCTCTTCAGGTGTAATCATGCCAAGTATCCTATGAGGACAACGGTTCTGGACAAATACCGAAGTGTTGCATGCTTTCGCCCACAGATGCATCGATAGGCCTTGATCATGAAACATTGCTCTTGTTGGACCCACGATTGTTCTGTTCTTTATTTTTGTGAGCCCATTCTGTTGTGGGTTATGAGGCACTATCAGTTCTCTTTGAATTCCTTCTTTGCTGCAGAATTTATTGAATTCGTTAGAGATGTCTTCTCCACCATTACGCTCCTAAGAGCCTTCACTTGCTTCCCCAACTCTTTCTCCACCAGTGCCTTAAACTCAAGAAACTTAGAGAATGTCTGATCTTTATTTTTCATGAAGAAGATTCATCACTTACGAGAGAAGTCATCAAAAAATATTACATAGTACTTATGTTTTGTTGTTGAAGCAATAGAGAATGGTCCACACACGTCTGTGTGCACTCTCTCAAGGATCCCCGAAGCTTGGTTCTCCTTCTTATGAAAGGTGGCCTTTACATATTTTCCCATAGTACATCCCTTGCGTGTGTCTTACTGCACAAGTGTACCCCTGGGAAGACCAGTAGAAATATGATGCATGACTTTCAAGGCTCCATGGTGAAGATGGCCCAATCTCTTATGCCACAATTCACCCTCATCCTGACTCATGTAATATTCCAAATTAACATGCAACTGATTGGAACATTATTTTTTTCTTTTATCATTTAGGTAGGATGAATAAGTGGGTAGGGAGACCCATAAATCTCTCTAGTAGGAATAAAATCCCTCTTAATGTGAAAAGGGATCATCTTGATAGCTGGATAAAGTAACTACTTGTGTGAACAGGGGCAAAAGCATGTGAACAAGGTCAATGTTGACCAAATCAACAACGCTGGTATAGAGAGAGTGGATCATCAATGTGAAACAATTCAGAGCTAATGGGAGAAAGTCTCCAAGAGAGTAGTGAATTTAATGAGTGGGACCCAAGGTGAGAATGATCACAATGCATATAAGGAATTGCAAGGCAACCATAGAGGATATGTTAGATTATTATTGATTTTGATCTTTTTAGATTTGGATTTGTCAGGTGACACTTCTATGTGTGCTTTTGTTGTTTAATAGGGTCTGTTGTACTGTTTAGTACATGGGTGTTCCCGAGCTGGAATACCACACTCATCCTTGGGGGAATTCAACTGTCTACTCAGGAGATATTATTGAGCAACATAGTCCACATTCTGTCATTAGGCCAAGCTTCAGTCTTCAGCTGCAATGCAGTTTCTGTTCAGAGTTGTGTTGTGTTGCAGGGTGTTGTAGTGGAGGATTGTTAGGGCCACGTTCAATTTTTTTTTCAGTGGAGAGGCATCCTTTCCATTGGGAGGCTAGCAAGGATGGTCCATGATCTTTATTTCATATTTTTTCACTAGGCCAACCTATTTCTATCTCCTAAAGCATAGATTCCCTCATAGACTACGTTATTCTAGTGAGCATTTGTAGTGGAGGTTTCAGTGCTACATTTAGAAGGTGAGATCTTCAAGGAAGGGATCAACCTTTCACTTGGAGGATCCATTGGACGAGAGCTATACATTCATATCAGTTTCAACCACCTCCTTTCTAGTTATTCACTTGCAACTACAATTCAGCCTTAGGGCTGCATTCCAGCATTTTTATGTTTTCAGTATTTCCGGAAACCCTTTCTGGGTTGTCTATGAAAAGTTTATGGGAGCCTAGATCTTCAATCACAGAATTATTTGAGCTATATAATAGTAGATACATATTTTTATATCTTTCCCGTAGCATTTTACTCCCTAAAACTGCGCTGTCATGGCTCTTGACAATTGTATAACAGATATTTCTCATGTATTGACACATTTGCTTAGTGGAGTCTTGTATTGTATTGCTTGAGAGACTTGATCCTCAAGATCTTGTGCCTATTATTTCTGATATGTCTAATAATATGGTTGTACATTTGTATCATATAATGGTGTATTGATATATTCACTGCTATTTCCAGTATTTTTTTTATATTCCTATATTTTCTATTTTGGAATATTATAGTGGTATCAGAGCATAATCTTGGCTCAGCCTGTGAGTTTCAGCCAATATGCTATCAGAAGAATAAGAAGAATAAGCGGAAAAATAAAAAGAAAAAAAGAGATCTACAAAGATGGAAGGAATGAGCTTTGTCTCATCTCTTTTCAGATCTATGAAGGACCTCTCCAAGGAGGTCAAGCAAAGGAGAATGGAGAGATGCAAGGAGACCTCAAGAGGGTTTCAAGATGAGGAAGGTCCATGCACTTCCTATCAACAGCAAAGGAAATTGGTATTGCATAGAGCTCCAAAGCATTCTACTATGTCCACTTTCTTTGAAGAGGAAGGTGAAAGACATCGAGATGGAGGAAACTTAGATTATGAGATTCTAAGTGATTATCTTGCAAAATGCAAGTCTCAATCAAGGGTTTTCAAGGAGAATATAACTCTCCCATGGTTCATTTAGCTCAAAGAAGAGAGGAGACCTTGCAATAGAAGAAGAAAACACAATAGATTTTTGTTGTCTACATTTGATGGGTCATCCATATGCACAACAAGGGCTTGGATGAGGAAGTTAGATGCATTCTTCCTGCTACATCCAGTAGTAGAAAGAGAAGTTGTTGAGATTGCAACGCTGCATCTTGAGGGTGAAGAAAATATTTAGCGGTTCAGACATTTGGGTCATGCAAGAGTGATTGCATATGCATATTTTACTCAAAGGTTGATCAAGAAGTTTGATAAGAAGAAACCAAAGAAGCCAAGAGAAGATGTCCATGTTATCATTCCGGAGGAAGAGCAACTTCCACCACCATTTGCTGCAGGAGTACTTGCATCATGAGAAGTAACATTTTCACCCTTGCATAGTGGTCTTGATCTCTTGACATTTAGAGTCCCATGCATTATTTAGGAGATGCATGAGGAAGAAGAGACTTATATCAGCGCTGGTGCAACAGTAGAGGAGCAGCCATCATCAGCACCAACAGTTGGAGTAGTCATCACACCGGTAGAAGGAACCCTTGTAGTTGTACAAAATGTTCCCAAATATCAACTAAACCAATGTACGCAAAGGTTTCCACTTTCTATTATTTCAGCACATCATATGGAGAGTTGTGGGGACATGCCATCATGGAAATTGCATGACCTAGGGTCTAAACACACTGTTGATTTGGAGCAGCAGACTATCACTGTGCAGAGGACCCTTGACAAGATCAAGGAGGAGATATACATTCATCCTAGTATGTCATTATTGAGATGCAAACAACTCTTTGGGTTGGAGTGTAGATTTTTGGAGGATAGGATGAGTATTTTCCTAATCAATCCAATGCATAACTATATGTTCAACATTGTGCATGATCATGAAACAAAAAATGCACCATCATGGAGATGAACAACCCTCTCATTGAGCCACAGTGATGAGTTGGGGGCCCAAACACTATTGGAGCTCCAATGACCATTCTACATGTGTAGAAGGGGATAGGAAGATGGTTGATGAGAGATATCTTATCTCCCATTACTATGATTGATCCTTCTTGATGAGCACTTCACAACTCAATGAGAAGTATTTGCCTTCAGCATACTTGGATCCTTATGGGTTCAACATGGTCATTGATGAGTGGTCTTCATATGGAGATCTTCAGGAGGTTGCACTTCAACATCCCATGAAATGAAAAGATAGTAATCATATTTGGGAGCCTTGTATTCTCCATTGGAACGGTACCAAGTTGGAGAATGGTAGGAGACACACAAATTTGGATGAATGGGTGTGGATGGTGAGCAAGGGGTTGGTGAGCCACTTGAAAATCTATAACACATGGCAACAGGAGGCATGGATGCGCTGGATACTCTTAAAAGAGTTTGGCCATCATGTGACATATCCTATTTCAAAGGGTATGTTATGGTTTGAGGCATTGCATGGCACCCATATGTTATGGAAGCAGAGTATTTGGATGTATGGGGCATTCTACAACTCAATCATAATGATGTTACTACATTACTTGTATGATGAGGAGATGAGGAAGCAACAAGAGTTAGTGTTGCTTTGGTTACTCTTGGGAGAGTATGGGCTGATTTTCTCCCATACTTTGCATGATATTTTAGGAGTAGAGGATGGCACAATCATGGTGCAAAGGGGATACTCTTCATTTTTGGAGGATCAAGAGGTACTTCCACATAGGAAGGAGTCTCCCATATGTAGCAGCATTATGGTATGTGACTTTGGCATTGGGCATGTCAAAGAGGGGAGTCATAAGATGACAGGAGCCTTATCACAAAGGCCAACAATGCTGTCACTTAGGAGTATGTATCTATTGATGGAGTGTTCCAAGGGGAGTATGTATCCCTTCAAATTTCAGACCACTATGAGGATATTCTCATGGGAGGGCTCTTTCATGGACCTAATTTTTAGCCTACTCACAGTGTATGGTAAGAGTGGTGTTTTTGCACTTATTGATCATTTAACAAAATATTTGCATTCTCTTGCCATATATATACAGTGCATTGTTCCACAAGAGGGCAAGTTTCTATTTGGGCTTCATGGTCTATCTAAGACCAACATTAGTGATGGGAATAGCCATTTATTGTATGGCTTTGGGCAAGTGTTGTGCTATTCTTTGTATGATCAGTTGATACACAATGCCATTTACTATTTTCTAGTAGATGAGATAACATGCACAACTAGCAAATTGTTGGGAGACAACTTGCCACATGATGTTCTGAAACAACAGTTAGCAAGACTGCGCTGTAACCACTTGGGAAACTATTGGTACCATTCAGCACCACACATAACCTTAAGTATCTTTCTCATTTGGATCCCATATTGTGATGATGTTCTAATGAATTTATATGGGATGGTTTGGGTAAAAACTAAAGAGGGGGTCTTTGAAGATCCAATTGCCTTTTTGCCTCTTGAAGGCAACATTATTGCAGCCCAATATCAACAGCTCCTCTACACTTATCATAAGTGGAGAGAGAGACAACATGGGGTAGACCAATTGGTTTATCATGTTCAATTATGTAGCCCACCTACATTGCAGGAGCCAAAGGTGGAAGAGTTTTTCCATGAGTTACCATTTTGGAGGGTGACCCACTTTGTTTGGATGATAGCTTAGGGTTTGGAGCTTCACATGGGAATGAAGTTTCCCCACATTTTTAGATTCCATGCCTCAAGAAGGCCTCTAGATAGCATATAGTTTCCTCCATGGATATCCCACTACTTCATAGCCATTTGAATTTGTCACTAAAGGCTAACTTGTGCACTTGGGAGGACCAACTAGGGGACATATTGGTGAGAGAGCATATTGTTCATTGGAGAAGCTTATCATATGAGGATGCTAAAGGAGGAGGGGAGGAGGCTCTTCAATTCTATCCTTGGAGTTGCTTGAGGACAAGCAACGTTTTTGCTACCAATTGGAATATTAATTTTTGCTTTTACCATTTAGGTAAATGAATAAGTGGGTAGGGAGACCCATAAATCTCTTTAGTAGGAATAAAATCCCTCTTAATGTGAAAAGGGGTCATCTTGATAGCTAGATAAAGCACCTCCATGTGTGAACAGGGGAAAAATCATGTGGACAAGGTCAATTTTGACCAAATCAACAACGTTAGTATAGAGAGAGTGTATCATCAATGTGAAACAGTGCAAAGTTAATGGGAGAAAATATCCAAGAGAGTAGTGACTTTAATGAGTGGGACCCAAGGTGAGAAGGCTCACAATGCATATAAGGAAGGGCAAGGAAGCCATAGAGGATATGTTATATGATTATTGATTTTGATCTTTTTAGATCTAGATTTCTCAAGTGACATTTCTATACATGCTTTTGCTGTTTAGCAGGGTCTAGTGTACTTTTTAGTACAAGGGTGTTCCCGAGCGAGAATCCCACACTCATCCTTGGGGGACTTCAAGTGCCTACTTAGGAGAGATTATTGAGCTACATAGTCCACATATGGCATTAGGCCAAGCTTCAGTCTTCAACTACAACGCATTTTCTGTTCAGAGTTGTGTTGTGTTGCAGGGTGTTGCAGTGGAGGATTATTAGGGCCACTTTCAGTGTTTTTTTTTTTTTAGTGGAGAGGCATCCTTTCCATTGGGAGGCTAGAAAGGAAGGTCTAGGAGCTTTATTTCATATTTTGGCACTAGTCCAACCTATTTCTATCTCATACAGTGCAGATTCCCTCATAGGCTGCATTATTCTAGTGAGCATTTGCAGTGGAGGCTTCTACTTTTGGAGGGTGATATCTTCAAGGAAGGTATCAACCTTTCACTTGGAGGATACATTGGAGGATATCTATACATTCATATCACTTTCAGCCACCTCCTTTCCATTTATTCAGTTGCAGCTTCAATTCAGCCCTAGGGCTGCATTTCAACATTTTTGTGTTTTGGGTATTTCCAGAAACCCTTTCTGGGTTATCTAGGAAAAGTGTTTGGGAGCCTAGATCTTCACTCCCGGCATTATTTGAGCTATATAAAAGCTGATATATATTTTTATATCTTTCCTGTAGCAGTTTATTCCCTAAAACTGCGTTTTCATGGCCTTTGACATTTGTATAGCAGATATTTCTCATGTATTGACATATTTGCTTAGTGGAGGCTTGTATTGTATTGCTTGAGAGACTTGATCCTCAAGATACTGTGCCTATTATTGCTGATAATATGGTTTTATATTTGTCTCATATAATGGTGTATTGATATATTCACTGCTATTTCTAGTATTTTGTTCTATATTCCTATCTTTTCTATTTTGGAATATTACAACTCACCACTTGATCTGTCTTACCCATCATTATTGCACAACCATCTACCTATAGCTTGTAGAGATTCTTAACTCAAATCCATATCCTCTTTTCTTGTCGCGTTGTTTTATGTCGCAGGAAATCTTTTCCTTCTCTAAAAACAACATCATAGCCTCTATCCTCCAACATTGCGACTGAGACTAAATTTTTCTTCAAACCTGGTACATGCATTACATATTTTAATTGAAAGGATTTACTTGAATGCCTCTGGAAGTTAATGGTATCAATCCTGGTAGCACTGTACCACCCGTCATCGCCCATTTCAATATGCATATGGAGATCCTTCTCCTCCAAGTCACTGAAAATTTCCTTGTCTCCTGTCATGTGAAATGAAGCACCACTATCTAAATACCAGATCCCAATGCACTTGACACCATGCATGCGATCAATGAGAAGTCAAGCTCAAATTGCGAGGCAAGATTCTCACCATCTGTAGATCCTCCAACCTTCTTGTTCTTCTTATTTTGTGGATAGTTAGTAGCAAAATTCCCATGCTCGTGATAGTGAAAACACTTCACCTTGGAAATGTCCTACTTCTTGCCATTCTTGGACTCAGATTTGGAATGAAATTTCTTCCCCTTCCCCTTCTTCGCCTTGGCAACCAAAGCACAATATTATTCATCTTAATTCTTAGATGAAGATCCATCTCCGGTGTTTCGGCTGAACTCCTCCTGCACCAAATCTGACCACATTCGTTCCCAATCTAGAAAATTTTCCCTTCCATTGGCAAAGTCTTGATAACTGTGCGAACACTTGGGAAGTCTTAGGAGAGCCAATCTCACCAAATCATCATCAACGACTATTATACCAATGCTCCCCAATTCATCCTGACATTGGAAAAACTTTGTTAGATATTTTGGTATGGAGTCGTCCTTCTCCATCTTGTTCTTCCTGAGTTTATCTTTGAGCGCCAATTTCCTATGGTCACTTCTTCTCTAGAATATACTCGTCAAAGCCTTCCACATTGCATATGGTGTGGATTTCTCATGGAGGCTGAGACAATGTGGTCTCATACTCCCTTCAATAGGATCCTCCTTGCCTTTGCCACTTTCTTTTTCCATGCATCAATATTTGCAGCATCTGTCATAGTGGGTTTAGGAACATCATTGTCAATGAATTCCTTCAAGCCATTGTCTTCGAGTACTGCCTCCATCCTGTCCTTCCAAGAAATATAGTTTTATCTGCCCTCGAGTGCATACTCCAACCTCAAGCCATTGAAATCTATTTCAATCTTGAATCATCTATAGCACCAAGAAAGTCTTTCTGCAAATTCGAATTCTATCCAGTCACAAACTTAGCTCCTGCTTCACTTCTGCAATTTCCTGTGCTTTGATACCATGTAGAAATTATACAACATGCATGTATATATTGGATTCACCCAATCTAAGAATGTAATAAAGTTAAATACTAAATCGCTTCTACAAATATTTTGCAGAATTAAAAATACAATCTCCAATCACATGAAGTAAAGAAGAATCAAATCAAACACAACACAGGTAATTTCCCAGGGAAAGCTTACTACTCAAAACCCCACTATCTTCTATTGTATATTTAGCATGGATCATGAAAAAATTACATACAAAACTCTTCTCACAAGATTCCTCTAGTACTCAGCTAAGTGTTTCACACTGTCATACAAAACTAACAAATACTTAGGCAATTTACTACCTCCAGACAGCCTGCCTGCCTTGCGTAATCCCTGATCAATGAAATCCATAAAATATAGGAATTATGGCCTTCCTTGACTGTGAAAGTATCATGGGCACTCCAATGGGTGTTTGGTTGCATGTGTGCAACCCAATAATCCTACAACTGATAGTCAACTTCCCTTTCACCTAGATCTCAACTGGGTCTCCACTGGATCTCACATGCATGCATATAATAATAGTAAATCCTCAATTGCATGTGAGATCATTGATTGTGAATTAATTAATATTTAATTCACTTGATCTATCACCGGTGTATCTTTGTTTCAACTAGCACAACTAAGTTTAACTCACTTAACTGAGTTAAGCTGATTACAATCTGCATTAACTAATGCACCATTGCACTTTGAACTCTGTTACAACTAGAATTACTCTGCATGCCTCACCATCTACCTCTAACTCGAAATTCACTAGCTAACTGCGTTTACCACTCTTAGTTAACTATTACAAGTTATTATTGATAATAGATTACAGTTTATATTTGTCCATATTAACCAAGGGATAACTAAAATAGATATGCACCAAAAATAGCACTGTGGGCCCCACCCTAGTGTAGGTGCTTAATGCACTAGGCGTGGGTGCTGAAATTTTCTTGTTGAATCTCAACACCAAGTCTGACTCAAGGATCCCCAGTCAACGACTCACTAGTACCATATGAAAATCTATTCTTAGTGACGAACGATGATCCTTGGTACGGTGACATCCTTATATTCTTGCGAATCCAAAATTTCAAACCACAGCTCACCCGTGACGACTGAAGGCGCATATGCCATCATGCCCCCCAGTGCCTTCTAATGGGGGACGTCCTTTATCGAAGAGACATTGACAATATTTTATAGTGGGGCTTGTGGCGGCCACCTCTCAGGGATGGCCACTACTCAAAAAGTCTTATGGGCTGGTTATTTTTGGCCCACCTTGTTCCATGATTGCATTCAAGTAGTCAAAACGTGTGAATGATGCCAATACTTCACCCACAAGGCAAGAGCACCTCCTGCTCCGATGCACCCAGTCATTGTAGCAGGTCCCTTTTGTAAACAGGGAATCGAATTTATGACTTGCAACCCTACATCATCTAGAAAACACAAATATAGTATTGTAGTCGTCGGCTATTTCACCAAGTGGGGAAAATCCATGCCTACATATGACAAGCGACAGAAACCGTAGCTCAGTTTCTCTTCAACCATGTCATCGCACGATTTGGTGTACCTAAGGAGTTAGTCTCTGACCATGGAAATAATTTCGAGAATGAAATATTCTAGGAGCTATTGCATCATATAGGATTTACGCATGATTTTGCATCACCATACTACTCCCAGTCCAATGGTCAGGTAGAAGTTGCTAACAAAGTACTCAAAATGATGTTACAACATATGGTCAAAAACCATAAAAATAACTCGCACCATATGGTATTTTCAACCTTATGGGTATATTTCACATTGGTTAAATATTCAACAGGATTCACACCTTTCTAATTTGTATACGGAGTGGAGGTCGTGCTTTCCATTGAACATGAAATCCCAAACTTACACACAACTATTGAACTCCTTGAATACCCAACCTTTAGAGCAACGGTTGGTACAATTAGAGCTTATCGACGAAATTCAACGAGAGTCTCTCCAACATAATGAGGCGCACAAGAAAAGGGTAAAAGCATCATTCGACTGCAACATCATCCCTCGCTCATTTTCAAAGGGGGAGCTAGTCCTCCGCTACGACGTTGCAAAAGAAGCCTTATGATCCAGGAAGTTTGAAACATTACGGAAGTTTCCTTACAACATCAAACATTCCCTCCCCAAAGGAGCACACATTCTATCTGAGCCTAACGGTACATGCCTAGCTAATCCTGTTAATGGGATCTACCTCAAAAAAATCCACCCATAGGGAAGGAAGTCTCATCCTTAGAGATAAAGTGAATGTAACATAAATTTTTGAGATGATCATAATCATTGTGGACTTGTTATAAAAAATTCTCTTGTGTCACAGATGGATCGTTCCTCCATCCACTATTTTGGATTCGTTGATGGAGCCTCTCAATGGTCATAAAATCTAGTAGCAGCCGCCTGAGCCATATACTCTCCTAACCAACCACCACTCCTCACCAATGGAGTATGTATCAGATCAGATACCAATAATAAAGTATAATATGATGCAGTCATCGAGCTGTTGAGCGATGCCTCCAACCAGGGCATTCACCATCTACATGTATTTCTTGATTCCCAGTTAGTGGTATCGTAGTTAAAACAATATTTTTAAGTACGAGATTCACACCTATTTAGGAAATAATTGCATGCACAACGGTTGAGTCGTCAATTTCATCACATTACATTTACACATATACCAAGAAATCAAAATCAAACAGTCGATCGCATAACTAACTATATCCTAGATTGGAATGCCTCTCGTATAAACCATCATCCATAAAAGTCAAAGGCATAAAACATAAATATCCATCATGGGTACATAACATCCATCATAAAATATACATCTCGCATATATACATAAAAAAATATATGAGTTTGATTATACAAAACAGGTCACTGACCATCATGTAAATAAAAAATATACATGTCATCAATACAGGGAATCATCCTCATAATGGGTTCTTACTAACCATACAAAAATATCTAGGGATGAGCCTTGCATGGTGGGTCCTAGGGACCCATAGAATCACCCGGTGCCAATATAGGAGTAGCAATCACAACAGCAAGTGTCACCGTGCATAAATTTGGGAAATGCTCCCTCTCTCGAGCCATCACTGTCTCCAGCCATATGTCGTCCAGGTCATCAAAAAACCTGGTTGGCATGCCATGGGTCAAACTCTCTAACTTCTCCATGAATTGGCTAGACCTGCAGCACGAGCATCAATAGCCTCAACCCGAAACTCTACTGCCAACACTTGAATGTCGGCAGCAGCCAACATCTCCTCGATCGCCACCACCCATGCCTCGACAGACTCAACACGGTCAAGAAGAGAAACATCCCCACCAGTAGATGTAGCACAACTACCCTCACCTGAGGGACCCCTTGCACCACCCTAGCCCCCAATATGGGCCTGAAGAGCCCCAAGCGGGTCCCTTCTCCTATGCTGGTGACCCACCAAACAAGCGGTAGGACACCCTGCTGAACCCATGTATGTAAGAGAAAACAAAACATAGTATCAATATCACCATAAAAAACATATAGATCTATACACAATAAAAATCCTCAAAATGCAGAAATCATCAAAAGTCATACCTGTCAGACCCCATCCATAGCATGCAGGAAGACCCATATCCGAAACCCCTCGAAAATCCACCCCAAATACAGGAAGTCAAGGAAAATTTGTGGGTTCAACTTGAACCACGCCTTGATCATCATGTCTCAGTAATGGACCACCTCTCCTCCACCACCACAATGCATCACATGAGGTGCCCACCGACGCATTTGAGGATCCCTCGGAGGACCCAGGGGCCCAACCAAAAAATTCCTAAGCATCAAAACCCTCTCGTACATGATGCTACAGAAGATGGTCGCATAAGTGAATGTCTTAATAGCCACCCTCTGGGCCTTGGCCAGATGAGTGACCATGCCCTAGTAAACGTAGCAAGCCCAGTAAAAAAAGTGATCGACCTGAAGCCGACGCAAAACCACAAGTTGCAGACCCGACACTTGATGGGTCATCATCGACCCAGATAGGTGAACTATCATCGCCAAGGAATCTCTCTCAGTCAGGTTCGTCACAAAGCTCACACGGATACATCCCCAGGTGATCGCATTAGGACCATAGTGCTCCTCATCCTCGTCCCAACGATGGATGTTCACTCCCCCATGAGGGAGTGGATAGGGAAGGGCCTGCCCCTGAGACAATAAACCGGTCACAAAATAGACGTCGGTCTTCGACTATATCATGACATCCCTATGATGCAGGACCATAACACATCATATCTTGTTCAACCATTAGACAAGGTAGCGCAGGAACCCATCCCTGGACCTCAGTATGTTATTCTCTAAGAACTTCAATAAACCATACTGAGAAAGGACCTCCCGAGCATGGGGGTCTTGGGCCACTGTCGCATGGAGATCAGGCCAGTCCCTCTCCTGCCACAACATCCTGCCATCAAAGAAAACACCAAACATCAGTTTTTACCAAAAAATATTAAAAAATTAAAAAAAACTGACTTCCCTGCGATTGTAAAAAACTTAGGTGCGGTGACCATAGGCCTGTAGCAGATACATGTGAGCGGTTCATTGTGCATAATTTTCCCCAACCTCGAGGGTCTCGCACAAAAATTACCTTTTGTGTGAGGACCGCACGGGTTATCCTTGATCGCCCACATGGTCTTACCCAAAAATGGGTATAAAATCTGTACAAATCCATATTTGTATGAGCCCCCCATTCCAGAAAAAAGACAAAAATGAAAAGTGGGACGTTTAAGGTCCTACTTGACACTAACAACATGAATCCCTGGTACTCAGGCTGACTGCAACAACAAGAGAAGCTTGAGAACAAGAGCTCAAGTCTGACCTCAGACCCTCAAAAGAAACAAATGAGTTGAAATGAACCATATTGGCCCATATATCACCCTTTTCTCATTTTTAAATAGACCATAACTAGAGCTCAGATTACCTAATCACAAAACCGTGAGAAACACAGAGATCAACACTTTATCATGTTCAAACTAGGCCCCATAAATCCACGCCTTAGAAACAATCATTTTTAGGCACAATGTCCACCATACTGTAGTTTAGGTATGCCCTCTCTTATTAGTTTACCTTCAAGTTATTTCAAATATGTTTGTATGAAAAATATGCTTTTTACTTGGGGAAATGGTTGCAAGTATTACAAACGCCAAATCACCATATGTCCCAGCCAACAAAGGTAAAAGAGCGGGTATCATTCTACCCCCAAAATGATAAGATCCCCAATAAGCTTTACATATATTGACATCATTTCTTCAAAGAAATAGACCATAGGATTCTTTCACTCGGCCATGTTTATCATCACCCCACCTTTCACATGATAAGCACCCTTGCAGGTCAGTAGAACCTCACCCTCCATGGCATCCATCACTCATGTAGACCATACACCAAAGGTATAGAGCCATGGCCATAAAACCCCAAGACTGGGAAGCACTTCATGTTCATTCATCCATCATACATCAAGTCAAGTTTTACCCATGTCATGTTAAAACCCCTTTCCTGGGCTACCGTTCTCACAAGCATATAAAAAAAAAGCACCACCTTGTTTCACATTTGGCCTATCACACGCCCATCTGCATAGCCTATTTGCAACATTTTTTCATCCGCCTCGTTAACCCAACACCGATAACAACCAATAGGGCACCCACCCTCAGTAAAACACACTCCTCACACCATAGTGAAGGATTATTCACCTTTATAGGGGAACCCATCTCCGTGATTGTACATCCAAACCCATTTTATATTCTTTTGGAAAGTGTACAAAGATTTTTTTTTAGGAGAGCACTCCCACCCATCCATTACATTTCTCACTTGGAAACAGTCCATAATCACCTTTGGTCAGAGCTACACATTGTTTTATTGCACCCAACAATGACACTCATAGCAACCATACACCCACCCTGGATGTCCTACCGTCCCCAAGGATTTCCTCACCAAAAATTTTTATGACTTCCACCACTCGCATTTATAGCTCCGACCTCGGGCCACTTAACTACCATAATAAATTATAGCCTTTTCTCATCATCATACCTAGTTAACCCATCACATTGTGCCTTGCAACATCAGAAACCCTGGTCCCTTGCATCAGTACTCGTTTCAATTGGTTGATGCTTCCTTCTTGTCGACTTCAACAACTATTCTCCAAGAAGGGGGTAGTACCTTGGATGACTCCTCACCTCAATAGGGGCATCCCTGGATGGCACTATGGGAATCATCATTACCCATTGATGTCATCAATCCTCTTGAAATTCGACTTCAAAATAAGATTTCATGTAAATATGGTATCGTTCTTCATAACCATTTCACTTTTTCATAATTCGTCGAAGACCTGTGAATTTATAAGCATCTCTTTCAGCAATTCTTACACGGGACAATTCCCAACAGTCAAAAACACATGCGTACAATGAGAAATTGTTCTAAACAAACGTTCCATACCTATATTATGCATGTGGGAGCCACATTCAACCTTATTTCAAAGAAAAAATCCCCCAAGTGCGTCATCAACCATCACCATCAACTAGCTGCAGGTCACTACCAAAAGTGGCATAAAAAAAACCACTATCTATCATCTAATATTAGCTAGTCAAAACATCACGAGCATGGGACATCCCCGCCTTGTAGAAATATTTTATTCATTCTATATCTTGCAAGTTTCCAACATAGCATGGTGTTTTTTTTACTCAAGACAAGGAGTCTCCCAACTTAGTTCCAAAGCAAGTTACCCTCTTTCTCTCTCTCTCTCAAAAGGATCACACAGAAAAGAAACCATAATGTATTTCGGCTATATAGTTCTTCCTAGACCTCATACATTAGGGGGAAACTATTAACACTCGAAAATCGTACAGGAAAAATACATTAAAAATGTAAAGCAGAAGGTATAGATAAAGGTTTCCAGAGAAGGAATACATTAGGAAGAGGGAAAAAAATTAATTCTTCCTAAGGTCAAAGGAAAAATTTATGGACAACGCGCAAGCAATAAGGAATTTTGGCACACAGTGCAGCTATTTCATCGATAGCCGTGCACAATGCGAATATCCCTTCGATAGCCACACGATCCTGGGGATGAAAGAATGTCACCATCTGAGACCACTCAGCACGCTTGGTTAAAAATAATCTCACTCAACCCAACCAAGTAGAGTCGTATTTGAGCCACCTTGAGGCTTTAATGCACCACACAAAGGAATCCTACCTCGGTCCTCCACTCTTGTGTCACCATCCATCTTGAGACAAGAGAAGGAGGGAGAATTTAGAAATTGTCTATAAAATCCAACCTTTGGAAGAAGAAGAGGAGACACATTGTTATGCTGGCCAAATTGATTCATAGTAAACCAGCTTGCACAGTCCAAAAACATAGGGATTGGAAGGATTCATATGTTGGCCAACCAACATATCAGTCCAAGAGAGAGAGGCTCACCACTTGATCTTGATCTACCATCCTTTGAGAGAGGGAAGAGACGCTTGCAGGAACTCGAGGGAAAGAGACCTCATTGTTTTGGGTATTTTAGCTCCATAGCTCAAAGGACTCTCTTCAAGTGTTTAGCATTGTATCTTTTTCACCACCAGCACCTAATAAAGGGAGAACTCTCCATTTGTGTTATTATTGTTTGCTCCGTTGAGATTTTGTATTTTTTATCTTGTGTTTTGATTTTTTTTAGTGTTGTATGCTTAGTTTTTCCTCAAACTTAGTTTACATTGTGTTGAATTTGTTCCACTAACAATAGGCAGTATTTTTTATCAGTGAACTTAAGCAGGTAGCATCCATCTTGCTAAAGAAGTGTATTTAGTACGCCCTTGTGCCAAATAAAAAACCACAGTTGGCATTGATGTCAACATGGTAATGACATGACCTAGTGCATGAACTAGTGTAGGAACAAGAGGTTCAATAGAGATGGCTACAAGACATGTTGTGTTGGTTTGTTACAAGTTTATGTTGTTGCTACAAGTGTTGGAGATGCCTCTACCAGTGTTAGAGGAAGTTGGATGGCTTGATGATGATTCTACATGTGTTGGAAGCATTAGAGATGTTGCCACATGTATTGAAGATGTTTCTATGGGTTTTGGAGGCAGTTGAATGGCTTGATGATGTTGCTACAGGTGTTTTTGTTGTTGCTTCTACAGGTGTTAGAGGTGTTAGTCTTGTTGAGGAGTTTGGAATACTAGTGTTTTCATGTCACTTACTTGTTATAGAGGTTCTTGGCTTATATAATCAGTTGTAGATCATGTCACTAAGGTTTTGTAGTGTGTTAAGGAGTTGATGAAGATGTCCAAGAAGTTTGGCATAGTTCTAAGCTAAGAAGAGTGAGTTTTCTCTATCCTCTACCCTAGTTGCATGGAGACAGGCTCATGGATGTGGCTAGAGAGCTCCAATTGAAATTCGGCGGGCTTGTGTAGGAAGTCACTATGGGTGTAGCTGAGGTCTAAAGCAAGTTTTCCTATGCATTCCTTGCGCACATCAGCTGTATTATGTGTTTTTATATCTTGTCTTGTTCGTAACTTTTCATGAAAAGGTCAGTGAGATTCTAGAAAGCGGCTAAACTTGAGAATATCCATCATTAAATGGAGAGAGTGGCTTGATCAAGTAAAAGAGTTGAATTTTGATTAAATCAAGCATATGAATAGATTTTTTGGAGCTCAGTAGTTCTTGGTGATTATTGAGTTAATCATCTCAGTTCATCTATATATTAGAGAGAGATCAATGATAGTTTGGTTGAATGTGTTATGAGTTGAGTGAATGTGAGAGTGGAGAAGAGTGTGCAAGTTGTGAGGATTGTAATGCAGAATTTTTGAAGTAGTTTGTAGGTGTAGCAATAGGTAGTTGGAATATGATTCATCCAAAAAAATTTGCAGAGAGAGAGGAGATGATGGAGAGATTTATTTTAGATCCTTTTGGTGGTTTGTAGTAGCTTGTTTATTCTCCAGTTTGTTGGTTGTGTGCAACAATTGTTTGAGAGAAAATTTATTATTATAGAGGGGGTTTTTGTTGATATATTTATCATAATACTATTTGTAGCATTTGATGTTTTCATTGATGTTTTGTTGAAGTTTGTGGTTTTATATTAGAGATTTTGTTTGTATGCCTCAAAGAAATTATTGTTACAGTGTTCATGTTGAGAAATTCTATGGTTTAAGTGTGAAATATTCAGAAACATGAACCACATAGAGGAATCGAGTTGGTTGACTCGGGCGAAGATAATATAAGGAACAAATTCTCCATCCAATGGTAGTTGGATATTTAATGGGATTTGGGAAAGGATCGTTGGTTGTGGTGGCTTCTAGTGGATGGTTTTCTCTAGATCCATGAGAGAGATATTTCCTATTGATAGTAGCCAGTTGAAGACTATAGAGAAGTTTTCTCCATCTAATGGTAGTTGTATAGTCCAAATGGTGTTGGGCAAGGATTGTTGGCTGTGGTGGCTTCCAGTGTATGGTTGTCTATAGATCCATGAGAGAAAGAGGTTTCCGATAAATAGTAGGAAATTTGTACTCTATGTAATGGATTTTATTGATAGATAATAATATATTATTGAGCAACGTAACAACGAAATGGGTGGTTTTTGACCCAGGAAGTAGGGTTTTCCACTAGAAATATTTATGTCTCTTGTGTTAAATTATTTCATGGTTTTACTTATGTTTGATTCTCTAATATGTGCTTATATGTTTTAGTTTGTGCATGTTTTAAATAATAATCAATTGGAGAAAAAATTTAAAAATTTTATAAGTTCCCTCCCTATTGATTCATCCCACCACACCCCCCCATTCCCCCCCCCCGCGCCCTCCCCTCTTACTAGTGATCTAGTTTCCAATAATTGGTACCAGAGAGGGGTTCTTGGTTGCATCTTGATCTCTAGAGAGTGGATCTACGAGTTTTGGAAGAATTTTGCAAATTTTTTGAAATGGATCAACAAGGAGTTTCAGTACTTCACGGAGGTAAATTTGCAACTTGGAAGGTTAAATTAGATGCATACTTTTACTGAAAACATTTTTCTATCAATGGAATATGGAATAAAGGATGAATTTAATGATAATGCTAAAGAGATTATTTTGCATGGGATTTCAAGACTTGAAATTCTTTATGTGAGACATTGTGAGACTGCAAAAGAAATTTTGGACAGGATACAAAGTTTTTATTGTGGAGGAAAATTGTAGATTTTAGAGATGGAGATCAACGCAAAGCATTCTACTCTTATTGGAGTGACAAATCAAGCCTTCTCACAAGATGAATATGAAATCCATATTGATAGCAATGATGGATCAAACATGAATTAAGAGGAACAACAAGAAGAGATAAGAAAAAAAGATTAAGAGAAATCCAAGGTAATGGCCCTAGAAGAAAAAATTAAAAGGTTCATAGCTGAAAATAAATATCAATGAATGTTACTGCAAATTTTTAATGAAAAGGAGTGTGCTTATAAAGAAGAAATTTCAAATTTGAAAACTCAGCTGGAGTAAGGAATGAAAATTGGAATTGGAATGAGGAAGTAGTGCAAGCAGTTGGAGGATGACTATAAAAAATTGAAAATTGAAACAAATTATACAAGAAAAGAATTAGAGAGGTTCATATCTAGCGCTCAATCATCTACAAAAAAATAAAAAATTGTTGGAAAAACAAGTAGTAGCACGAAAAAGGAGAATAAAAAATCATGCAAGAAGCAGAAGAACAAGCGACAAAGGCCAAGGAAGAATAATAGAATTGGAAGATGTTATAACTATGGAATACATGGATATATAGTATCAATTTGCAGTAGTGGAGAGATCATACCCTCTCATCAAAAGGAGCATCTAAAGAATAAGCAACCTTAAGCATGCATGCAAAGAATATCACCATCAGTCAAGTATAATAGTCCTTTTATGGTTTTTTTTTTCTCATGCAATGATTTTGGCCATAGGAATATTGAATGCAGGGAACATACAAGGAATATAAATTAGATCACCAAAATATATGAATCCATTCCCTAGTTCCTTAGTCACGTAAGATGTTTTTTGTGTGACAATATTGGCCATAAGGCCAAGGATTGCAAGATTCCCATGTGTTACAGGAGATCCAATAAAAAAGAGAAGGACATGCAAGGGCAACCACATAAAAATAAGGAAGATCAACATAAGAAAGTTTGGAGGAGAAAGGAACAACAAGGAACTCCCACAAAATACTAAGGCTTGCATGGTGTCAGGCGGATTATATGGATACATCTTGTGTTGCATGGAAATATTTAGAGGTGTATCCATATCGGAAAGAATGCATGGAGATAAATTTGCATATGAAAGAGATGCATGTGTTCAAGGGGAGTTCAGGAGGTTTGAAATGTTAATTTTTACTTCTGATCTATTACTATTTTCAGCTTGTTGTCATTCAAATTATCCACATATGTTTTGTTGTTAGCTTTGGATCAACTTCATGTTAAGTTTTTATCAATGTTTTTGGAGGTATGGAAGCCACATGGTTGCCTTATGTGCATGGTTAAGGTGTGACAGAGGATCACACATTCAGGGGGAGCATTGTTGCTTCCTAATAAAGTTGTAGATAGTTGGTGTTGTGCCCACTATGGAGGAGCTTGTTGTGCTTACTTGACATGAGTTTGTTGCAAGAAATAAGTTGAGAATACTTTTGTTGTTGCTTCCATATAAATTTCTAGTAGGATGACATGAATGCTTGCATGACATAGTTCGTGTATTGATGATTCTCATACTTATAGATCATATTTCTATCATGTATTTCCATGCATGTGTAGCTACCATGAAGATCAAATGATATGTTGGATTTAGTACATCTAGAATATGCATTTTATTGCTCATGTTTTCTATATCTAGATGTATAATATACGTTGTTGCTAATATGTATTTGGATAGCTGAGTCATGATGATATTATTTCATGGAGGGAGATCATGTTGTTGCTCGTGGTGTTTTAGTATGATGCATGTTGTTGATAATATATTGCATTATATGGATGAGTAATGAGAGGTTTATATGTTTCTCATACATGGATACATTGATTACGTTGTTACTGATGTTATTGTTACTTGTTGATTTGTTGTATGGAGCTAGAGTTGATGCTACAATATGTTGTTGTTGTTGATGTGTTAATTTTTATGCTATTGCTGCTACAGATTTTGATCTCATTATATGAGGAGAGAGTATGTTGACCTTGATGACATGAGGACAACGAGATGATGATTTATCTGTTGTTGATGTTGGGAAGTTGGAATTTATTGAATGGTTGGTGGCATCTTTTGTGTGGGAATTAATGTCAACCAAACTAGCATTGGTCTCAAGGGGAGTACCATGTTTTTTGTTGTCTCTTGTAAAGAATTATCATAGTAGTAGTCTTATTGGAGAAGCCATAATACTAGAGCTATATTAGATGGGAGTCCCAATATTTGGAGGAGATTTTTCCTCAAGAGATCAACTTAGATACTCTTAGAGAATGCACAGTTGGATAGTGCTCGGAAAGATATTTCCAACAATATATTGAAGTCTGAAAATGGCCTCCTGGTTTGAGATATATAGCAGTCAGAGTTTTTAGGCCCCAAAGTCAAACTATTGCAGAGTTAGAGGCTTGGAGACCCTTTTAGAATGAAACTAAGTTTGGTGCATTTCCAAAATATAGCAGAACGGTTAGTAATTCCGCCATCAAAAGGACCAGGCATATGTGGTGCGACAACAAATAAACATGAAGTGGTTTTATTAGATGACAGGTAGAGACCGTCTAGTGGTAATACCTCAACATCATTTCCCTCATGGATTTTTTATAGTGCTCTAATACAATAGACAAGATGACACCATCCTGGTGGAGTTACTCCCATGGGTGTACCCTAGAGGTTGGAAAATAACATGCAAAAGTTATGAATCAGGATGCAATTAAGTGAGCTAATGAGGAACACACAATGTAGGGGAGACGATTTTCGTTATCTCAGGCAGAGCCCACATAACACATAAGCCTGCCACTATTACCTTGACGGGTGCATCCTGGAAAAATCAAAGAGAGCTCTTAAGAGTTATAATGGGATGACATGGGAAGGGAAAACACGACTTCGTGACAGTGGCGTGATGCAGTTTCATTGGCTAAGTATTTGAGCAGGAGGACCCCACACTAAGAACTCAACCCGCTGAGGCTAGCCCGAAAAGGAACCTTGGAAGGATATCAAAGAAATTTACAATGGAGAGTCGGCCCAGAGTAAAATTATGTATACCAAAGGAAATACGTCAGGAGCCATTAAAATTACTATAAAGAAAATGATGAAAAAATAGGGTTGCAGGACTCTTCTCTCTCATCTCTGATAGCGGGACACATGGCAACATTTGATTGGCTTTCACGAGATGACAGTGGTTGATGACATTAGCATGACATGGTTGTACGGGGGATACGTGGTAGGAATATTCGGTGTTTTAATGGACCAAATATGGGTGACATGTGTCACCACTTAGGAGGCACCAAATGGGTTTGATGATGTAAGCATGGCATCATATAGGAAGGGCCACCCTAGAAGGATTAGAAAGGTGCACATGCAGAGTCTTTGGGTTGACCAAGCACCAGGCAGACCCCATGGGATAGGTAAGCTTGCTAAGAGGAGCCCGAAAGTTTACAAGGGAGGAAAAAACAATATTTTCGGGTTATAGAGCTATGAGATAAGCAATGGATTGGGGTTACATGTAGAAAATGAAACCAAGGGCATGGATAGTTAACGAAGAAAACAATCCCTCACAAGCTTAAAAAGAGTTTAGCACCTTAAGGTTTTAGCAGCGGTCACAACACTGAGTCCAAAGGTAGACAAGAGGCTAATAACCAAGATGAGATGGGATATAATAAAAAAATGGGCGTGGAGTTATATTCAACAAATATTTAGCTGAATGCACTATAATGGGGTCAATGGAAATGTAAATTGTCAATATATCTGATTTAAGGCAGTGAAGGACCACGATGTGCACGAGAAAATTAATGGACCTTGTTGTGAAATAGAATTAGCCATCCCTAATATTCCTTGCAATTTATGATGAATTAAATGGAAAAGATGGCATGTTGTAGTGTTCTCCTCTAGTCCTATGGATCTTAAAGAGAAACAAAGGAGAGCCATGTTGTGAGCACAAGAAAAAATTAATGGAGGAGCTCTTTGATTCTGTAGTTTGACTGAGATTTAATTCTCATCATAGGAAAACACTCAGAAGCCCATTCCCTACATTAACTCAGCTGTCACGTCTTAGAACAGAAGTAAGTGCAGTATGGGAAGCCATGTTTTGAGTACACTTGGGAAGTGTGGATGAATATCGAGATAGCATTGTTTCCTTTGTAGTAGAGGAACAAAACCCAGGATTGTAATTGAGAAAGTGGGGGATTAAACATTGTTGTGAGTGAGTGTGTGGAGAGTAGCGTGAAGAGAGTGGGTAGCTACATACCTAATTGTGTGAGAAAAAGGGCGATGGGAGTTGAGAGATGACTATCACTTAGAGAAAATGAGGGCCGAGAACAAAGTTGCTTGAGTAGCGAAGTGTGTAGAGAAAATGAGGACTAGAGAATAAGGAAAAGTGTTGTGTATGGAGTAGTTGATCAAGTTAATATTTATATGAATTTGTATTGGCCTCAGTTTTTAGTCTCAAAAATGTATGAAAAGTACAACAATGCCTAGAGTAGGTAGTGGCTTGCATTCATAAGAGTTTGGTGCATCTTGGAAAGTAGTGGCTTGCTATCTTAAGGGGGTTGGGGCCTCCTATGAGTGGCTGCTCACAAAAAAATTGATGTAATTAAGTAGGTGCTTAATTTACATCATAATAATAAACATATTGGTGGTTTTCTCCCTTTGGGTTTCCATGAAAATAATATTGTTACACAGTAATTTGTCACCGTCCCTGCAATCCCCATCCCGCACATTGGAGGGCTCATTTCGTGACCTGTGAGAAGTAACATGGCTTGAAACCACTTTCATGACATCCCTCTGAACAAGAGCTTTCATTGCCCTGAAGACATCTCCTTGTGAAAAACCCTAAAAATGGCCCTTTTTGCATTAGCGTGAGCGAACGATTTCGTTACCGCGTCAATGAGAAAAATACTTCAAAAGGCATGATTGGCGTCTTGTCGATCGCACTATCAGAGCAATTGAGAATGTTTAAAAAAAAAATGGCGGAAGTTTTGTCCTAACTGATCCAGGAACTGATATCTATCTTGAGTTGGGAGGTTTGGCTACGGATTTCCATAGAGAGGAAGTGGTTTTCCACCTCTCATGGAAGCTTCCTTGATGATAGGGTCAATCCCATGATTATAGGGATCCCAACTCCTCTTCCTCCATCTATAAAAGCTTGCCCATCTCCATTGCAAGCTAATCTTCAAGTTCCAAAGAGTTCCCAAGAGCTTTCGCATCCTTATGCTGCAAGAGCCTTCTTGATTCCCTTAATGCCAAATCCAAGCAAGGAGACTATTGTCAAGTATCCGGAGAGAGGGGCTTGTCCCATCCTTGACAGGCTTTATCGTGACATGTTTTGCTGACGACCCGCGAAAGGAGAGTGCTGCGTCGAAGCTATGGTTGGATTCTTCTTTTGACTCATTAATGGCCTTTATTAGTTGGTTTAATCCCCGGACTATGATTCACTTAATTTTTCATGAAAATTTATGTCCTCTTCGGCCCGACATATGATTGTGCTCGCCCGATTTTGTATGTGGGTGGCCTTTGTTTCTTGCATGTGCAGGTGTCCGATCACGGAGATCGTGAGGATTGTGATCTACCAGGGCAAAGGAATGGGACCACCACCTCTTCTACAAACGACAACGTTGGATTCCAGGTAAGCCTTCATCGCAAGTCGGTTTATTTGCAATTAGGAACCTGAACTGTAGCATGTTTGATTTTTGCTAGACCTGATCTGGGCTAGTAAGGATCGCCTCTGTCCGTAGAGGGGATTAACCTCTTCAACAATTTGGCGACTCCACTGGGGATCGTTAGCTTGTTGTCGTTCGTTTTATGAGCTATAGACGGAGCCTGAAGTTGGCCAGATAGCCTTCGAAACGCTTTTGCTCTGCAATTGCGAAGTAGATCAAAGCTGCTTCAGTCAATCTCCGGTTTAGTTTGTAAACTGAACACTTGGAGCTTTGTCTTGTCTTTTCGGTTGATTCTTGATTCTGCTTGCTTGATCAACTTTTTGGGCTGGCTCTTTCTGTGAATTTGGCTTTTGGATAGCTTTATCATCAATGGACTTCTTATTGGATTGCTCTTTTTGTTTTAGTGGTAAACTAAGTGACATGACTTTTCGACAACAGGTGCTTTCTGCCATGTGAGTTGCTAGTATGTGCCTGCCTTAATTATTAAAAACTTCGTTTCGCCTTGGTTGTACTTCAATCTGTGAGTGCCGGGTTCACTGCGCTTGTAGGCTTTCTGAGCTTGTTCTGTGTCTGTCTCGCTTTGAGCCTAGATTACATGGTTCATTTGAGTCTTGGAGATTCTGCTTGAAGTGGTGAAGTCTGGTCTTGGTTGGGAGAAATTTTTTGTTTTTTCATTTTCAGGCGTTGGCGCTTGTTGTCAGTTAGCAACCCGCGCAAATTGGCCATTGGCGCTAGTTGTCAGTGTGCAAGTCGCGCCAGTTGGCACTAGTTGTCAATGTACAAGTCGAGCCAATTTCAGGGTGTATGAAAATTGAGATTTTTTCCCTAAATCCTTCACCAGTGTGTCTTTCCCTTCCGGTTTTTCACTGTATGAGCATAGATTACATTGCTCATTCTTTGAAATGTCTTCTTTCCATGATTTTTTGATGTAAAAAGGAATGAATGCCTTGTTTTGATCTCTTGCTTTGGAAGTCCTCTTTGTGATTGATCTCATATGTCTTGTCGCCTTTTGAGGGATTTTGTTACAAAGTGTTTGAAACAACGATTGCATTCTTAGTGTTTGTTTACATCCTTTTTGCATTCATCCTTCCATTAAGAAGATTTTCATTCTTTTAGTTTTCGTCTCATAATTTGCTTTTCGTTAAAGTGCATTAGATCACATTGCATTGAAAAGTATTTTTTGAGATTTATCATTGAACTTAGATTGCATTGTTTAATGATTGAAATCTAAAAATCGCTTTGATTGCATTCTCTTTTGTTAAAAGTATGCATTAAGTAGATTCTCATTTAATCTAAAAATTCATTGAGTGCATTCTTATCATTTGAAAAGGAAAAGGAAATTGTGCATAGATTACAATTGCATAGTTTTCGAAAAAGAGGATTTTGCATAGATTACATGGCATTATTCGCATCGTTGAATGTTTGAAATTACTTTCGGATAGTGGAAGTCATCTAGTTTGGAAAAGTTTCGTTTTCAGTATTGCTGTTTGTTGCATCATTGTTTGAAGCTCTTCCCTTAACTAGATAGCATTCATCGAATTGAAAAGATTTCTTTTCTCATATAGCTGCATATAGGAGATTTTCAGATGACATTACATTCGCTAGGGCCTGAAAAATGAAACGTAATTGAAGATAAACTTTAAAATTTACTCAATTTACACTAAGGAAGCATTGAAATCTAACGAAACACATTTAGAGGTCTATGCTAGAGACGTGTTCCGGCGTCTTTAAACCTAGTAGTTGTCGTTCGCCTCTTGGCTTTAGACAGCACTAGTACGGACTTGTGCTCCCTGTACCGTCGTGTATATAAAGGGAGACCCCACTAGGTTTCTATCCTTTATCCATAGGAAGCCGAGTCTACCGCCCTATACCCATGATACACCGGACACAGCATTCGGGGAGATTGCCTGCACGTACGTTAAGTCCTTGGTTGCTTTCTTTTTCATTTTGAAACCAAGGTGTATATTGAAGTTCACAGTTATTTGGTACACCTTTTGCCTAGTATTCCTGAGTACTCATTTTGATCCTATCTGACTCCCTAAATTTGAAAGGATCACCAAGCACTTGTCCTTTCACGCTTGTGTCAAATCTGAAAGAGATAGAGTCACCTTTTCAACCGTTTCTCGACTCTTAAAACATGAAACGGTGAAGTTTCTAGTTTCAATGTTGTAAAATAAATCACCCGCGATCACACGCCCTGTTAGATTTTGTTTGTTGGCCGTTTGATTGTGTGCCTTGGTTTTTAGCCCGTGTGCGATTTTGAGTTGTTGATGGCAACTTTTCCAGAGTTCACCAACCAAGGAATCCCCTCCGATGGGAATCCTGGTCCTTTTCCTCCTTTTGGGAATGTTGGTTCTCCTTATATGGCAACGTTGTCCCTTCCTGGGTTAACTGTTGGGTTGCCTGTTTGGTTGTTCTCAACCTCTGTGGTCCCAAATGTCTCGACTACTGTTCAATCGTCTCCTCCGCCTGAACAAAATCATGTTGATTCTAAGGTGGACCTCTCCCCTTCTTCGCTTGTTTCTGCGTCCTCCTCTTCTACTTTGCTTGGTGAAAGTATGGATTCGAGTAACCAGGTGGCTAAGAAGAAGAAGAAGAAGACAAAGAAGAAGAAGTCTGATAAAGGAGAGGCTAGCTCTGCGGCTATTGCGCCTAAGAAGCCTTCTGTCGATAAACCTCCCAACCCTTCATGAAAATTCAAGTTCCCTTGCATGTTGTGCACAGGAGACCATCTTCTTCGAGACTGCCCTGGCATTCCCAAGGTGCTTGAAGAATGGTCCAGTGGTCGTCCGCCGTTGCCTTTGGCTTCCGAGAGTCAAGTTGGGGGCACGTCTTCAGCTGGTGTTGGTAAGACTCCTAAGAAGCAGGGTAAGATTACCAATCCCTGTAAGTTGTGTGAAGGGCACCATGCCATTCACCTTTGTCCGTATATGGATGAAGCCAAGAGAGTTTTGGACAACTCGACTGTTTCTACACCATGCCTTCCGGCTGGTTATAAACAACTTTCTTTGAGTCTTCCACCTGCTGATGCCACGATTGGTCAAGAGTCATCCTTGGTCGATCCCGCTCCCCCGGAAATTCGCATTAAGGAATCCGTTCCTGACCAACCATTGGTCATGGGATCGGTTGAACTGGCCCCGTCTACAGTGCACCAGGTCTTTTCCGTTGAGAGTGGATCTCATACCCCTCAGGTTCTTCTTGTTTCTTCAGATTCCTCGGACTTGGAGAAAGATTATCCTGTCCCCATACTTCAAGAAGCTGCTCCTCTACCTCCTGTGATGGAGGTCCTGGAGGATACTCTTCCCGAATCTGTGATGGAGGTTGTGGAGGATGCTCCTTATTCTTTCGCAACACCAGGGGAAGACCATCTTGGTTCGATGGTAGCCCCTCCGAGTAGTTTGGTTGCTTCCTTTGATTGGAATCGATTTGCGGGATACCGCCTTCCGTCTTATGTGCCTTTCGAGATCATAGTACATGCTTTTGGTCTGGTCGTACCCAGCACCATTATAGATGAAGGTGCGTCTGTTAGTGTTCTATTCTCAACTACTTGGAAAGCTTTCGGTTCACCACCACTTGCACCTGTTACGCAGAATCTGTTGGCATTTAACAGAAGAACTAGTCAACCGTTGGGGATCCTTCCAAGGTTACCTGTTACTTTGGGAGGTAAAACCGTCCATATGGACGTGATGGTTGTTCCAGGCCCCTTGGATTTCAATCTGTTTTTGGGGTGCGATTACACCTATGCCATGGGAGAGCTTGTCTCCTCCATTTTCCGTGTGGTCTGTTTCCGCATGAAGGAGGGATCATGACTATTGATCAGCTTTCGTTCTTTGGTCTCGATGTGGCAACTGGTCCACCATCATCCCTTCTTGGTTTTTATCCACTTGTTGTCTCTGCCCCACCGCAGGTCAACTATGTGGCTACCTACCCCGTGCCTGTACTCAGTGATAGTGCCGTTGTGCATCAGGTGCTGGGGGCATTGGGTCCTGACTTCCAGGATGTTTTCCTTCCATCAGGAATGGAACTCTTGGAAGCGATGACTTCTTGTTCATTATGATGAGGTTTTCGGAGCAAAGTTCGTTTTCTTATGTCAAGCTCCTTAAAAAACGAAACAAGCAGGTCCGAGGATAGTTCGTCTTATATGTCAACCTCGTTAAAAAATGAATTAGGTCTGAGGATAGTTCTTTTAATGTGTCAACCTCGTTAAAATAATGAAACACGTTCTCGTTCAATTTGAGTCTTTGATCGGATCTCGTAAAATCCCAGTCGAGTCTTTCTTAGATCTCGTAATTTGAACCTTCACTCCATCTTCCTTTCATATGGATTGAAGCTTGGGGGGCATGTACCTTGAATTGAGTCACCATGCTGGGGGCATGCTTACTTTTTCAAGCATAGTTTGTTTCCGTTTCAAGCTTGTGTAAAAATGAAACCGGTTTCAAGCATAGTTTATCATTGTTTCAAGATTGTTTAAAAATGAAACCAACTTCAAGCAGAGTTTCTTGATTTCAAGCTTGTGTAAAAATGAATCCATTTCCATTTTACCCATTGTGATTGCCATCTTATCAGCCTGTTTTGCCAGATGAGCCTTGGTTTTCTCACTCCATCATCACTATCTGCTTGGCCGATCATATGCCTTCACTTGGTTGTTTTACCCGTTCCTAAGGAACCGCTGCGATGAGTGGTCTTGTTAGCCAGCCTCTTGACCTTTATTTCTTTTTGAGTAGTTCTGCCATTACCAGAACTAGTTTCTACCCTTTACCACTCGTTCCTCCAGGAGGAGTCATCTTTCAGCTCTTTTCTAACTCTCTAAATATGAAAAGATTTTCGAGTCCCTTGTCGTTTCAATCTCGTTAAAGTGGCTGCGAATCGACATCTACCGAGTATACGTTTACCCCTTTTTTGGGCTGGGATAGATTATTTACGAAAAAGGAATACCCTAGCCTATTGCGACTAGGAAATTTTCTCAGATATTGTTTTCTACCTTTTCGGGTCTGAGGAACTATTTACGAAAAGGGACCTTTAGAGTTTACTTTTCTGCTGTCTTTTCAAACTCTCTAAATATGAAAAGATGCCGAGTTCTTCCTTTGTCAGACTCGTTAAACCCTGATGACATTGAATTTAGTCATAATGACGTTATTCGAGTTTCTCCTTCCTAGGGCTCGTTAAATGTACTAGGATGGATTTGTCCGAAGGATGGATTTATATGACAAGCATATGGTATCCTCTTCAAGCTTGTGTAAAAATAAAGAGGTACTCACCGAAATGGTGGGGAAAATGGAACCACAATCATTTTCATGTCGGCAGTATGTCACTCTTGAACATGGCACTTGTCTCCATTCGTGTTGGGTTGGGGACATCTCATCTCGTTGTTTTTCCACTTGCCTCCGTGGGTTTGGGTGATCCCTTTTGACCTCTCATCCACTCTTTGCCTCGTCACTATGACCTCTGATCTTTTGATGTCAAATACTTCCAAATCCACTGTCGTGCCGTCAATATGTTCAAGAGAAGTTGACCTCTGCAAATATCAGCCTCCCTCTGATTCTCATCTGATCGTGATTCACAAAAACATTATGTTCCTCTATCTCGCGTCAATGATGTGGGAAACCTTATGGCCCACCTTCGATCAAGGTCACTTCCTATCGACTTCAACTCATTATCCGGGAAGTTGATCTAGAGACTCCCTTTTGGTGCCTTGGAGCCTGCATGCCTCAATGGAAGGTTCTTCGCATTCGACGTGAGGTTTTCATCATTGGCCTCCGATCGAGTGATTCTACGGGTGTTCGACGCCAGCTCATTGATTCACACGTTGTGGATTGTACCTATAGTACCTTGAGGACCATTGTCATTATTGGTGGTACCTCTCGCGTCTGTTAACATATTTCATCATTGGATGGTAATCAGGCGATGTTCTTGCATGTTCGACTTCATCTCACATATTCGCGTGCTTGAACTTGTACTATGTTCGGGTCGAGATGGAGCGCAAGACCCTGGATTAAGTTTGTTGTAATCCAGGCTGCGATTTTGTGGATTATTATGATTATTTACATGACTCATTGATTGGATGGCTGTGACCATACCTGAGTCTATTTTTCGATCCTCACTGGATGGCTGCGCCCATGCCTTGGATCTGTATTATTGTATACTCTGTTATGGATGGCTGCGCCCATACCACATATATATCATGTATCTGAGATATCGGTTGTATTTCTTCACGCAGGTTTTCCGACGGCAGAGTTTTCAGTTGGACACGTTCTCGTAAAGCATTTCACCCCTCTCTCTCTCTCGGGCCTCATGCTTTAGGGGGCATCTGTTACACAGTAATTTGTCACCGTCCCTGCAATCCCCATCCCACACATTGGAGGGCTCATTTTGTGACCTGTGAGCAGTAACATGGCTTGAAACCACTTTCATGACATCCCTCTGAACAAGAGCTTTCATTGCCCTGAGGACATCTCCTTGTGAAAAACCCTAAAAATGGCCCTTTTTGCATTAGCGCGAGTAGGCAGTTCAGTACCTACGCCAATGGGGAAAATAATTCAAAGAGGCCATGCCATTTGGCGCTCTATCCCAGAGTCACACTTGCGCCAGCCAATTTAAAGAATGTTTAAAAAAAAAATGGCGGAAGTTTTGTCCTAACTGATCCAGGAACTGATATCTATCTTGAGTTGGGAGGTTTGGCTACGGATTTCCATAGAGAGGAAGTGGTTTTCCACCTCTCATGGAAGCTTCCTTGATGATAGGGTCAATCCCATGATTATAGGGATCCCAACTCCCCTTCCTCCATCTATAAAAGCTTGCTCATCTCCTTTGCAAGCTAGTCTTCAAGTTCCCAAATTCCCAAGAGCCTTATGTTGCAAGAGCCTCCATAACTCCCTTAAGGCTAAATCCAAGCAAGGAGACTATTGTCAAGATCCAAAGAAAGAGGTTTGTCCCATCCTTAACAGGCTTTATCGTGACATGTTTTGCTGACGACCCGCGAAAGGAGAGTGCTGCGTCGAAGCTATGGTTGGATTCTTCTTTTGACTCATTAATGATAAGCGACTATTGGTTATGGTTCCACTCTTGTTCTTGATTATGTTCATGAGTTATGTCCTCTTCGACTGACATATAGTTGTATATACTGGATTTTATGCTTGCGTTTGTTTTGTTTCTTGCATGTGCAGGTGTCCGATCACGGAGATCGTGAGGATTGTGATCTGCCAGGGCAAAGGAACGGGACCACCACCTCTTCTACAAACGCCAGCTTTGGATTCTAGGTAAGACTTCATCGAAAGTCGGTTTATTTGCAATTAGGAACCTGCACTGTAGCGTGTTTGATTGTTGCTAGACCCGATCTGAGCTAGTAGGGATCGCCTCTATCCGCAGAGGGGATTAACCTCTTCAACAAATATATGTGTCAATATGTTTTCGTTGCTAAAATTGATGCATTGTATGCTCATATGAATGATTTACATTGTTGTACATATGTTGTTTTAAGAATTCTCACATAAGTAATTGAAAAGAGTCAAAGAGAGTAAAGAATTGAACTTGAAGTTTTAAAATATCCTACTTATTGATTCACCCCCTCTCTTAGTAATTCCTTATTCCAACAATTGGTACAAACTTTGATGGGACAAAATATGCCATTTGGAAAGTTAGGATGGAAGCCTATCTTATTTCCTTGGAAGTAGATGTTTGGAGCTTTGTGTTGGTATAATATGATGTCCCTAATGTCCCTCCCATAGATCCAGATAATAAGAAGGTGTATGGGAATAATTCTAAAGCCAAGAATGTCATTCTCTTAAGCTTTAGTCAATCCGAACTCGTAAAAGTTATGCACTATAAGTTTGCCAAGGAAGTATGGGTAAAGCTCAATCAAAGTCATGAAGGAGATTATAAAGTCAAGCAAGACAAACTTCAAACCTTCAAAATGAGGTTTGAGAGCTTGAGAATGAGTGAAGAGGAAAGAATAATAGAGTATTTAATCATAGTTGATGAAGTAACCAGTATGATTAAAGGACTTGGTGAAGCTATGAAAGAAGATGTAATCTTTCAAAAGGTTTTAAGATAATTTCCTATGAGATTTAATTCAAAAATATGATCCATTGAATAGATGTCTGGTCTGAAAAGTCTCACAATGGACTAACTACTTCGTACTCCAAAAACATATGAGATGAGAGTATGAAAAGAGAAGACTTAACCAAAGGCAGAAATTTTCAAGGTGTCCAATAAGGCTAAGCAATATAATGATCATCAATATTGTTCTAGTTGCAAATCTGACCAAGAGCTAGCTCACTTTGCCAAGAAACTAAAGCATGGCTTAGGAAATTATAAAGGGAAGTTGCCCTTCAAATTCTTTGACTGTGGAAGAGTTTTAAATTTTGCATCCAAGTTCCCTTACAAAGAAAATATAGAAAATGAAGATGATCAAAAGTTCAGAAGCAAAGCTCAGAAACATCTAAAGAATAATTTCTTTAAGAAGAAGGGGCTCTACTCCAAAGAGGATAGCTCGACACCAGATTATGATAGCGAGAATTCCTCATAGGACGAATCAAATGAGTGGTTACTTTTGGCATTTGGATATGACTCCAAGAAACAAAATATTATAGACTCAGAAGAAGAAGGAGTAGTGGACCTTGAAGGGGAGGTCAACAATGCTCTTGATGAGTTAAAGAAGGCTAGAAGAAAGAATAAGCAACTAAAAGAGAAGTTGTTGCAAGATTAGGAATGTATGTACAACTAATACAATGAAGAATTTGTTTATCATAGAGAAAAACTTGAAGAAGCTATTGAAAGCAGAGAAATATTAACTCTCCAACTAGAAGAAAAACAAAGAATATGTGAAAGGTTGGAAGAAGAGAATAGTCTCTTAAATCAAGAGCATATTAAGAAAGACAAGGAGATTATATAAAAACCATTCAAAGAGGAGATCATGTCCCTAAAAGACAAGCTAGAGGAAGTAATACGGAAGGAAGAAATGCTTAATAATTTGATTCTCAAATGGGAGGAGAAATGTCAGAATCTAGAAGCTGAGATTGTCTCCCTAAGAACAAATATTTAGAAACTAAAGACCAAGAAGGACTTGGATAAAGGGTTTGATGAAGGGACTAGAAAACTAAATCAAATTCTAAGCAGTCAATGGTCTCCAGAAAATAAGACAGGGCTGGGATATTCTAGATCAAAGGAGTCATCTATGAGAAAGATGAGTTTCAGGTCTACTGGATTTGAAGAACCCCAGATCTATGCAAAGGTGATCCAAGGTAGTCTCAAAGGGGGAAAATAGAAGTCTAGCTAGAGAGGCACCCAACATGGGAACAAGAATTCGAACTTCTTAAAGACTCACACTATAGGAGAATGAATCAATAAAAAAGACAACATAGGTACCAACAACCTACACAAACTCGTGAACCATCCAATTTCAGGTACCCTATTTTTTTTATGGTTATTTCTATAAATTACATATATCTAGACATAAATATATTAATTTTAGAAGAGTTAAAGTTGAAATAAATGAAAATTTTAGACACTGAAAGTATCATAATTTTTTATCTCAAAACTCCCCTCCTAGGAGAATAAAAATTCCTTCTCCTCCCTGATGGATGATGTTGAATGATTTAAGTGCAACAGTTTCACACATAAGGATATTGAATTTAGAATTTTTTTTGAGTATGCTTCTAAATCTCAGTATGATTGGAAACCTACTTTCCCAAAAGATAAGAAGAGTTGGAAATGTAAGATGGAGAAAACCATGGAGTGTGGACTTTCTCTGTCTGCACATGATCAAGAAAATAGGTGGTATGTGGATAATGGTTGTTCCAAGCACATGACTGAGATAAGAGTAAATTATTATCTCTAAAATAAAAAATACAAATGGAACAATGTCACCTTCGGTGGCAAGGCTCCAACAAGAATTAAGGGTAAAGGCATATTTAGTCTTGATGAAAAGACTAAAGATAAAAATGTGTTGTATGTAGAGGGTCTCAAGCACAATTTATTGAGTGTGATTCAAATGTGTGATAATGGCTATAATGCGACCTTTCAATCCAAATACCGTGAGATCCAAAATGAAGAGAATGGAAAGCTAATGAGAAAGGCAATCAAAACTCACAATAATGTATGTGTGTTTGATGACTCCAGGGTAAGCTGCTACTTGAGAAATACAAATCAAACCCGCTTGTGGCATAGGAGACTTGGTCATGTAAAATTTGATAGTCTGTTAAAAATCATAAAAATAGTAGTTGTAATAATATTACCAAGATTGTCGATGCCTAAGGACTCAATCTGCAAGTATTTCCAATTTTGTAAGAAGACAAGGAATCAGTTTAAGACAAAGGAGTTCTCATCATCTAAACCTCTGGAGCTATTTCACACTTACACTTGTGGCCCTACCAGGACAAAAATCCCAAGAGGAGAAAGGTATTAATGATTTTACCAAATCCACATGGATAATGCTCTTAAAATAAAAATATGAAGCTCTTAAACATTTTAAGACTTTCATAGCTAAGGTGGAGAATTAGAAACATCTAAAGATCAAATTTTTAAGATCAAACAGGGGTGGATAATTCACTTTGAGAGAATTAGAAGAGTATTGTGAAGAACATGGTATAAGGAGGAATTATTTTGTGTCCATAACTCCACAACATAATGGAGTAGCAAAGAGAAAGAACATAACAATTCAAGGGATGACTAGAGCTATGATGGATGAGGTAGATGTACCCCAAATATTTTGGAGGGAAGCAACACAAGAAACAATATATATAAATAGAGCATAACCCAGGCCTGACAATGACAAGATTGCCTACGAGTTATGGAAAGGGAGACTTGCATCTGTGAAAAATTACAAGGTGTTTGAGAGAAACTGTTTTATCAAAAGGAATGATAAAAAAAATTGTAAAGTTTGATCCACGCGCTAATGAGGGCATATTTCTTGGGTATTTTATTCAAAGAAAAGGGTAAAACAATTTCAACAAAAGACCAAAGAGAGTTGAATACTACATTGACATATTTGTGGTTGAAATAATGCCACAGTATGAGCCATCCCAAGGAAGAGTGAACCCAGATGGAGAATAAACTTTTGCCTCTGTATTCTCAAACCATGGAGAAACAAAGACATATGATGAAGATGAAGAAAAGAGTACAACACCAACGCCCAAAAATCCTTCCAGGTATGTGCAAAAACAACATCCTAAGAGTCAAATTATTGGATATCAAAGACTAGGTGTTCAAACAAGGAGGAGACTCCTCAACAGCTCAAGTTGTGAAAATCTTGCTCTGCTATCTCAAATTAAGCCTAGGAATCTTAGTCACGAAAGTGAGGATAAGTCTTGGGTAAAGGAAATGATTGAAAAGTTGGATCAAATTGAGAAGAATGACACTTGGGATCTTGTTCGAAGACCCAAAGAGAAAAAGTCCATAGGAACCAAATGGGTCTTCAAAAATAAGCTCAATGAACAAGGTCAAGTGATTACGAACAAGGATTTCTTAGTCTGAAAATGGTATGCCAAAATAGAAGGGATATAATTTGAAGAAACCTTTGCACTTGTAGCAATATTAGAAGCTATCAGAATGCATTTGGCTTTTGTCAGCCATAAACAAAACAAGGTGTATCAGATGGATGTGATGTTTGATTTTATCAATGGAGATTTGGAAGAAGAAGTATACATCAAGAAACCAAAAGGGTTCATGCTCACAAAAAATGAAGGGTTTGTTTTAAAATTGAAAAAGGAATTATATGGGCTCAAACATACCCCCATAGCCTATTATGCTAGATTGGATAGGTACTTTTAGCAATAAGGCTTTAAGAGGGGCACTGCAGATAACCATTTGTATATAAAGTATGAAGATGACCACCTATTGATTGTGGTAGTGTATGTAGATGACATAATCTTTGGCAGTGGTCTAGAGCGATTGGGACATCAATTTGCAAGTTGTATGCAGACATAGTTTGAGATTTTTGTGATAGGAGAACTATCCTTTCTCTTAGGGTTACAAATTTCTCAATCAAAGGATGATATCTTCATCTCTCAGTCCAAGTACTTGCAAGAAACACTAAAGAAATTTGGACTAGAAGAATGCAAGATGGTTAGTACTCCTATAGTCACTAGTTGTAAGTTATGTAAAGAAGATAAGACACCTCTTGTAAATTAGACAATCTATAGATCAATGATTATAAGCTTTCTTTACCTCACAACATCTAGACTAGACATCATGAAGGCAGTAGGTTTGGTGGCCATATTTCAATTATGACTCTATAAAGCCATGTCATTGTTGTAAAAATAATTTTCAAATACCTACAAGGCATAAAAAACTATGGATTTTGGTAGTCTAGGAGCTTATAATTTAAATTAAAGGCCTATAATGATGTTGATTGGGCAGGAAATATTGATGATAGGAAGAGTGCCTCTGGTGCAACATTCTTTTTAGGAGGTTGCTTAATATCTTGGGTCAACGAGAAACAAGAATCCATTTCTCTATCAACAATTGAAGTAGAGTATATTGCAACTAACACTCGCTACTCAAAAATTCTCTTTTGAAGGAAATTAAGGTATAAATGATTGATCCAATTGCAATCATTTGTGACAACACTAGTTCTATCAGCATTTCTAAGAATCTTGTTATGCACTCAAAGACCAATCACATTCCTATCCAGTTTCATTTCTTGAGAGAAGTTGCTGCTAATGTTTTTTGACTTGAATATGTGGCGAAGAAAGAGTAATTTGTAGACATTTTCACCAAGCCACTGGAAAGAGAACCCTTCTTGTATCTTCAATAGAAAATATGATTTGTATCTCCTCAACCCAAATGACTCAATCACAATGAGTATTGGCAGCTACTCAGTTTGTGGGATCAAGTGAAGAGTAGGTTACAGTGTTTCATGGGGATATTTTAGGAGCATCCTTTGCCATTGATGTCAAAGGGGGGAAATTTTATTGATGTTAGGGTAAGTAAAAATATTTCAATACCCAAGCATGGTTTCAGGGGGAATTTGGTCTGTTTCCATCAATGTGAAAGGGGGAGATTTTTGGGCAGTTAGCATTGCCTGAATGGTTGGTGGAATATTCTGTTTTGGCATTGATGTCAACCAATTTGGCATTGGTCTCAGGGGGAGTCCCATGTTTGTTGTTGTCTCTTCTAGAGAATCATCATAATAGCAAGCTTATTGGAGAAGCCATAATAAGATGACTATGTTGGATGGAATTCCCATGCTTTGAAGGATATTATACCTCAAGAGATCATCTCAGATACTCTTAGAGATTGCATAGTTGGATATTGTTGAGAAAGAGATTTCCAACGATATATTGAAATCTGAAAATGGCCTCTTGGTTTGAGAGATAGATCCAATCAAATTTATAATGCCCTAAATTCAAACTATTGCAGAGTTAGAGGCTTGGAGACCATTTTGTAATGAAGCCAAGTTTGGTGCATTGCTAAAGTAAAGCAGAATAGTTAGTAGATCCACCATCAAAAGGACTAGGCATACATGGTATGACAACAAAACAATGGGAAGTAGTTTTATTGGCTGACAGGTGGAGCCCACCTGATGGTAATACTATGGTAGAATTGCCCTAGCGGATTTGTTATGGTGCTCAAATATAATGAGCAGGATGATTCCAACATATGATGTCATCCCATTGGAGTTACCCCAGAGGTTGGAAAACAACGTGCATAAATTATGTGCAGGGATGTAATTGATTGGGCTGACAAGGAGCATAGTGTAACATATGATATTTCTTGGCTCAGGGAGAGCCCACATAACATATAAGCCTACAAATATTACCCTAACGAGTGCATCCTGTAAAAATAAAAGGGAACTCTTAGGAGTTATAGTGGGATGACATGGGAAGGGAAAACATGGCCCTTAACAGTGGCACAACATAGTTTCATTGGCTAAGGATTTGAGCGGTAGGACCCCACACTAATAGCTCAGCTCGCTGAGGTTAGCTGGGAAAGTGACTCCGAAAGGATATCAAAGTAATGTGTAAAGGAGATACAACCTAGAGGAAAGTTATGTAGAGAAAAGGAAATAAGTCAAAAGCCATTAAAATTCTTATAAATAAAATGGAAGAAAAACAAGGTTGCAGGACTCTTCTCTCTCCTCTCTGACAACGAGATACATGGAAACATTTGATTGGATCTCATGGGATGATAATGGATGATGATGCCAACATGATGTAGCTGTATGGTGGACATGTGGAAGGAATATTCAAATTTTTTTAGGTGGTATAATTGTAGAAATTTGATAGAAATTACAACTGCTCAAGAAATCAAATTGAAATCAAGAAACACAAATTTTTCTCTCCTAATATGCATAATGAAAATCACAATTTAGAACAACATGCATAGACATGCAACAAGAAAAACCACAAGTACATAGTGATTTATAGGGGAACCCAACAAGTAAAATCTCCTCAATCCTCTCTGCATTAATCAATTGAATAAGGAAACTATCACAATTGCATGCTCCAACTATGAGCACCACTCGCAAAAGAAAAAAAATTCTCTTTGTTGTACGAGAAATTATGGCCAAAACTTAGCCAATTTATGCCTCCTATAGCCTCCTATTTCCTTGCGTGTTGCTGAGGTATTTTGAGCTCCTAAACAATATGGAAGTCCCTATTTCCTTGCGCACTTCCCAAGGAATTGATCCCCTAACTACATGAAAAAGTTGTACACTCAACTAGTATACAATTAATGTTACACTAACCTTTGTATCCTTCACTCCAAATGGGAAATTAGAATTCCATGCATTTATGGGATATTTTTGGCCAATTTATTAGTTAACTAATAGATCTATGAGTTATAATGTTGTCTCACTACACAACTGGCCTTAAACTAAATATATTAATTGTTATAGGTTAGTTAATTGAGTACAACTGAAAATAAATGAACTAGATTGCTAAAATTTAGCAATCAACACATGCATGACTGAACTCCAAAAACAAAAACTACAATTTGTTGATATAATTGAGTGACAAGAGGCATGCCACACTAGCTAACTACCTCCAAGTTGTCCTTTTGATGTGGAAGTTCGTTTTACTCAATTTGACTAAGTCTAAAGTCAAATTGAGCCTTTCTTGCTACACTTTGTAACACTCCCTCTTAGCAAGAAAGGGATTTTTCACCACCACTATCTTGCACCTATAGAATTTAGATTTACCTCATGACAATTCCTTTGTCAATATTTCAACATATTTCTCCTTCTTTGGAATTTATTGTAGCAACATAATTCACCTCTGCACATAGTCCTACAAATGATGATACCAAATATCAATGTGCTTGGGCCTGTAATGAAATAATGGATTCTCAGAGAGCTTAATGCAACTCTGATTATCATAATATATCACTATCAGATCCATCTCCTAACTTAAAAGACCCACAATTATTTTCCTCATCCATATGGCCTCACATGTTTCTTGACTTGCAACCATGTATACAGCCTTTGCTGATCTGAGCGCCCCAGACCTCTGTTTCCTGATGTACTAAGAAATATTTATGAACCCAACACTGAAGATATCATATAAAATACTTTTCTTGTATGATGGATTCCCTACCCAATATGCATTGGTGAAGCCTTATAGATTCTCTCCCTCTGTCCTCTTGTACCATAATCCATACTCGGTAGTTCCTCCAAGGTATCGTAACACATTCTTTGTTTCCTTCCAATACAATTTGGTAGGCCTCACCATAGATTGAATAAGCTAGTTTACTTCATATCACATGTCGGGTCTTGTGTTTACAAGATACATCAAAGGCCCCACAAGTTTCCTATAAATGGTAGCATCAATCTCTTCACCTAAAGTGGCATTCTCCTTCCTCTAGTTTGTAGCTAGAGGTGTGTCCATGGGCTTAAAATTATCCATCTAAAATGTCTAAAGTATTTCATAGGAATACCTTCCTTGAGATAAAAACAATTCCGCATCACCTTTCCATACTTCTAGCCTGAGAGATTAATGCATTGATCCCATGTATTTCATCTCAATTTCCCTTGTAAGATCCTCTTTCCAAGAGTGGATAAACTGCTCATAACCTATCAATATTTAATCATCAACATATAAAAAAAGAATAAGAAACTTACCATCTACCACAATGTGATAGAGGTTCGCCCAACCCACTAAGATAACTATTGATTTGAGTGTACCATGCTTGGGGTGCCTTTTTGATACCATACAATGCTATCCTGAGTCTGCACACATGTGACTCCCGATCATATGTAGCAAATCCTTTTGGCTTCTCTATGTAAATTTCTTCCTCAACAACAATATTTAGAAAGGAAGTCTTCACACCCATATGGTGGATCTTCCACCCCATCTGCGCAGTTAATGCAATAATTGACTGGATGGAGGAAGACCTTTCCATTGGGGCAAATGTTTCCTCATATTCAACCCCTTCTATCTAAGAAAATCCCGTGACCACAAATTTAGACTTGTACTTCTTAATGCTCCCATCAGCTACATGCTTTACTTTGTAGATCCATCTAGAATCAACCACTGATTTTCCTTCTGGTCGTCGCACCACTTCCCATACACTATTATTTGTGATGGATTCATATTCTTCCACTGTGGCATCAACCCAAACAGGTTGAGAATCTGTTTCCTCAAATGAAGAAGGCTATTACTCAATGAGATTTTTCATGAGAGCCATGTAACCAGTGTACCTCTCTAGTGACCTCCTCTGCCTGCACTGTGATGTAGGAGCTCCCACATTCTCCCTAGACTTCCTACAACAATCTATCAACTATGCTAGTTCTCTTTCTCCCTTCCATGTATGTTTATGGTTGAGTGGGTGTCTCCACTCGGCCTCCTCTCTGCTCATCCATTTGTGGTTGCTACACAAATTCCTGAAGCTCACCATGAGGCTCCTCCTTTGGAGCTAGAAGCTCCTTCTCTGGTGGAATACTCAACTCTCATTCGAGAGAGAATATCATAGCCTTCTCCTCATCAAACTTGACATCCCTCCTCACCATTTTCATCCTCAATGAAGGTAAATACACCTGGTAATTGTGTTTTGTTTTAGTGTATCCTACAAAAATTCCCAACTCTATTGTAAGCTCAAGTTTCTTGCTTGAATACTTGGAGACATGACAATAAAATAAGCTTCAAAAATTTGAAAACGAGACATGTTCAGGCTTTCTCCAAGTGAAATATTCCTTTGATGTGATCATTCCAAGTATTCTATGAAGACTCCAGTTCTATAAGTAAATTGTTGTGTTACATGCTTCTGGCCATAGATGCAACAACAACCCCTGATCATGTAGCATAGCTCTTATAGCTGCAACTATGCTCTTTTTCTCCCTCTTAGATACCCCATTCTATTGTGGGTTATGGGGTGCTATCAGTTCTCATTGAATACCTTCTTTGGCACATAAATTCTTGAAGGCATTCGAAACAAATTCACCTCCATTGTTTCTCATGAGAGCCTTCACCTTCTATCTTGTCTCCTTTTTAGCTAATGCCATAAATTATACAAATTTTTAAAACACTTCATCCTTTTACTCATGAAGAAAATACAACATTTTCTAGAGAAACCATCAATAAAGATTACATATTACCTATGTTTTTTTGTGGACGATGTAGAGAAGGGTCCACAAAAATTAAAGTGGCCCCACTCCAAGATTGCATTTGCTCTACTACCTTGGCCATGGAAGGTGGATTTGACATATTTCCCCATGTGCAACCCTTGCGGACATCCTGCTGGTCAAGGGAGCCTTTAGGGAGACTGGTGGTAATTTGTTGCATGATTTTTAAGGCACCATGGTGTAGATGACCCAATATCATGTGCCAGAGTTCTCAAAAATCTCGACTCTGTATTTTTTATGCCTTACTGCTTAATGCAACACAATATTGCACCTCAATTTTGTATAGGTTCTTCATTGGAAATATAATTTAATTCACTTTCCCGGTATTTATGTGTCTCAAAAAGGCTTTCCCTTTACTGAAAATAACATCATAGTCTCTATCCTCAAATATCGTTATAGAGATCAGGTTCTTCTTCAACTTATGTACAAACATAACATCTTTGAGGAAAAGAAGGGAGGCTTTATCCCTCTCAAATGTGACAATACCAATTCCTGTAGCATTGTACCACTCTTCATCCCCTACTTAAATATGCATCTAGAAATCCTTCTCCTCCAAGCTACTGAAAAATTCTTTGCACGCTCTCATATCAAATGAGGCACCAAAATCATGATACCACACACTCCTCATAATAGCGTTGGTAATGCATGATATTAGGGTGAATTATAATTCAAATTATGAAGCCAATACTTCACCTCCTGCTCCTCCTGAAGGCTTCTTGTTATACTTCTTATGCAAACATTTTGTTGCATAATGCCCGTATTCATGGCAGTGGAAACATTTTATCTTTCTCAAGTCTTTCTTCTTGCCATTATTTTTGTTGGATTCAGGTTTTATTTAAGTATTCTTTTCTTTTCCCTTATTCCCCTTCCCAACCAAGGAAAATTTCTCTTCACCCTATGTTATGGATGATACTCCATCTATGGTATTTCTCCTAATATCGGCTTGAACTAAATTAGACCAAAACCTTTCCCAATTCGGTATTTTTTCCCCTTCCATTCACAAAGTCTTGGTAGTTGTGCCAAGATTTTGGAAGGCCTAGAGAGCTAGGCTCAGAAGGTCAACTTCTACAACATTATCCCCAACCCCTCCAAGCTCATCTCAAACTTGAATGAATCAGGAGAGATATTGTGGAATTGTATCATTTTTCTTCACCCTAATGTTTCGAAGCTTGTCTTTCAAGGCCAATTTTCTGTGGTCACTGCTATTTTTGAATAGCTTAGTTAGTGTCTTCCACATAACAAATGATTTTTCTCTTCCATGTATATTTTATACCACATGGTCTCTCACACCTTCCAAAAGAATTCTCCTGGCCTTTGCAACACACAAGAAAATTTGGCCCAATTTCCGACGGCCACTTCGTCGCTATTCCGACACATAGTCATCGCAAGAGAAACAGTTCGAGGACGGGAAAAACGTGGTTTGCCATTATGTCACAATTCTAACGCCTTGACAAAGTGTCGCACTACCGACACTTTTTCCTTCGCTTCGAAACAATTTTCTCTCTTCCGACGTTTCCCAAACCGTCGCTTTTCCGATGTTTGTAAACTGTCGCAATTCCGACGAAATGTGGTCTGACGTTTTGAACGTCACTCTTTCGACGTTTTGATACCATCGCTCTTCCGACGTTTGTAAATTGTCGTAATTCTGACAAAATTTGGTCCGATGTTTTGAATGTCGCTCTTCCGACGTTTTTATACTGTCGCTCTTCTGACGTTTTTAAGCTGTCACAATTCTGATGCCGTACAAAAGTGTCACAAGATTGACGCATTGCAAAAGCGTTGCAATACCGACGCATTCCAAAAGCGTCGCAATATTGACCCTAGGAAGAACTATCGCAATATCGACGACCGTCACAAGACCGACGAAAATGGAAATCGTTCAAGACGTCAGAAGACCGATGCTTACAAAGCGTCGGTATACTGATGGCGGGTTCAATTAAAAAAAAAAAATGAAACGTTAAAACAGGATAGTAAATCTCCAATATTTGTTATGAATTGTGGGCGTTCCAATTGTTATGAACATAATTCGACCGTTAAATATTAATATAATAAACCACCTCGCAGTGCTTCGACTATAAACAATCATATAAACATGGCTCTGTATTTCAAAAAACAGGTTTAAAATAGAAACAGGGCAACATTTTTTTTTCCAATTGTTATGAACATAATTCGACCGTGAAATATTAATATAATAAACCACCCCGCAATGCTTCGACTATAAACAATCATATAAACATGGCTTTGTATTTCAAAAAATATGTTTAAAATAGAAACAGGGCAACATTTTTTTTCCAATTGTTATGAGCATAATTTGACCGTGAAATATTAATATAATAAACCACCCCGCAGCGCTTCAACTATAAACAATCATATAAACATGGCTCTATATTTAAAAAGACATGTTTAAAATAGAAACAGGGCAACATTTTTTTTTTCTAAGTAAAGTTAATCTATTAACAGTGGGAATAAAATTACAGCATGACCGAAGTCAAAAACATTGCCCAGACTTATGGAAAATTTGTCATCAAAAAATAAAAAAAGAAGACTGCCCTCATACGGGGAAACCAGTCTTGAATGTTTTTCAGGTCGTTGCATTGCCCATGCAGGGGAACCATCATTTTATATCTTTGACGATTACAGTGTTTACAGAATTCAAAAATAAAACAGAGGTCCAGCACAATGGGCCGCGAAGCAAGAAAACCAAACCAAAGAGAAGCAGCTACTCATCTGGTGGTTCTTCGACAATTCGACACCATCCTTCAGAAAACATAAAAATGAAACTTTAAAACAGGATAGTAAATCTCCAATATTTGTTATGAATTGTGGGCGTTCCAATTGTTATGAACATAATTCGACCGTGAAATATTAATATAATAAACCACCCCGCAACGCTTCGACTATAAACAATCATATAAACATGGTTCTGTATTTCAAAAAACAGGTTTAAAATAGAAACAGGGTAAATTTTTTTTTTCTAAGTAAGGTTAATCTATTAACAGTGGGAATAAAATTACAGCATGACCGAAGTCAAAAACATTGCCCAGACTTATGGCAAATTTGTCAATAAATCAAAAAATAAGACTGCCCTCATACGGGGAAACCAGTCTTGAACGTTTTTCAGGTCGTTGCAATATTGCCCACGTAGGGGAACCATTGTTTACAGAATTCAAAAATAAAACAGAGGTCTAGCACAGTAATATAAACAAAAACATGCCCAATTAAGTGGGCCGCAAAGCAAGAAAACCGAACCAAAGAGAACTAGCTACTCATCTGGTGGTTCTTTGACAATTCGGCACCATCCTTCGGAAAACATGTCACTGTCCCTGGCGGGAGCAGCTTCAGACATGGAAGGTCCAAGATCTTGAGGCGCTATCTCCACATCATGAGCCCTACGAAACTGAGCATCCAGTTCCTGCACATTCACGCCACCACTCCCATCCTGAAGGCTCGAAAGCTGGGCTTTTTCTGAGCTTAGACCCGTCGGACGAGTGCATTGTTCCTCCACTTGGGCCTCTTCATGAAAAAACACGATGATTGAAGCTGTGATTCGTGGGCGGTTCAGAGAGAAATTAAAGGAAAAAAGCGCAGTGTACGTCGTGGGAGAAGGTGAAGCGGTGGGGAAATGAGGAGCAAGGGAGCCCATATGGTGGCCAGATCCTAGAACCCGACCCCGCCCACTTCTAGTGTTTGGATAGCGGCTTGCGTAATAACCACTTTATTGGGAAGACAACTCAGTTGAGGAGCTGGAGGGAGCGCGCAGGGGTTGGCCTCTGGTGCTACTCCTGCGACAATGCATCCTTTGACGCACGCGAGGCATGGGTGTAATCTCAGCAGTGGGCACAAGACGAGATGGAGAAGCAGGATTCCAAGAAACCGAGGAAGACAGACACAGAACAGACCGAGAGAAATGCAAATTTGCACCAAGGTCTAAGCAGCAGTTCAGCTGGCTTCTCCTTCCTGTCACAGTGAGCGGGCAGTGTAACCCAGCAACCGGAGAGCATCTGCAATTCAAAGGTTGCGGCCTGTCTGAGAAACCATAGCGAAATGCCATTTTACCGACTCGACTGCAATGGCATCGAAGAACGCCCGTCATAAATATCTCATTGATGAGAGCCGAAGGCCGGAGGATATTGGAGCATGCGGAATCGCTAACAGGAGTGGAGGCTCGATCTTGAACAGTGTTAAAACTTAATACGATTGATATGACAAGCCAGAGGAGGACACGTGGCATAAATTGATTGGAGCGAATATTTGTTTGGGCCACTCATGCAGTGGAAATCCAGACCCGAAAAATATTAGGGAGAATTTGATAAGAAATTTGTGTCACAACTCTCTCTTCGTACGCTAGCCCAAATTCGGACCCGAAAAATATTAGGGAAGAATTCATTTGGTTTTCGCATCACAAAATTGGCCGACATCAACAGGCTATTTTGGAACGCGAATTTGGTTTGAATTATGGTTTATCACCGTTTAAAGTCCAGTAGGCTCCATGGCTAAAGGGTTCGTTTGAAGTTTTGACAAAGGTTTTGTTATATGTTTTATTTTATATAACGCGCGGCGGAATAGTTTTATTGTTTGTTAAGGTCCCACATTGGTTTTGGTAATATTTTGTTTTAAATGCGATGTATATATGTTATATGTATATATATTTCATATATATATTAAAACATTTATAAATTGTGGACCCCAGGAGCATTTTAATAGATTTGTTATTTGCATAGTTTTGTTATGTTTTTAATATATGCGTTGCATATAAAAGAAAAGGGCTGTGAGCCTGTTTCGGAATGTAGTTGTAAAGTTTATTATTATACACAATAGTAGTGTAAGTGTTTTGAAGAGCACAACAGTGCGTAGTTTTAGAGACAAAGAAGAATTTTGAGTGCACTGTGTTTTGCAACAGTCACATTTTGTAATCCCTCTCAATGAGGAAAAATTTGTAATAGTTTTTTTTTAAGGAATAGAAAATTTTCAAAGTGTTGAACTCTGTTTCCAATGAAGAAATTTCAATATTTTCTATATTAGAAGAGGAGAGTATTAATCTCTCCATTGTTATTCTGGAATTTTAAAATATTCCAACACATGGCTATAAATGAAGGATATTGCTACGCATCAACATCAACATGTTTTCAAGTAGGAGCTGCCTAATTTTGTAAAAAAATTCTCTCTGGATGTCAAAATTTGCAGACACTGAATATTGCTCAGGTTATGCCTAAAATTTCCATTGAATTCCTATAAGAATCTTAGATTTGTGACATAAATCCTTTTGCTAATATATTAGCTTACTCCTTTTAAGTTTGTCTCATTCAACTAATAACAAATGTTTCAAGGAGTATAATGAAAACTAAATTATGTGTGAAGCATAAAATAATCATTGATGCTAGACTTGGAAGTTAAGAAGTATAATAAGAAGTAGATACACTTGTCTAAAGCATAATACCATTTTTTTGAAGCATAAGACAATCATTGATGCTAGACTTGGAAGTTCGAATAAGATGAGATAAAACAACGAAAAAGGCATTCCATTACTTGCATGAAATATGAGTACCACCTTTTACCAGTAAGCTAGGATCAAGGTCTAGATTTTGACTGGCATCGATTCTTGTGAACTCAAATTTCACTAAAAACATAGTTTTTTGTATGTTTTTCAGCACATGGTTAAAAATGATAGTGCATCAAAGTCTATATTGTTGGGCCGAATACATAAGTAATCAAAAATTCTCTTTACCAAGTTATTCGCTTCATCAAAAGCCTGATCTTTACATGTGACACTTTTTCTAGGGATAAATATCAAGTGGGTTGTGACATTTTAAAACTTGGTTCGCGGTGAAGTGCCCAAAAGGAAAGTCTATCAAAGCATTTGCGACCTGTGTCATTTAATAGTAGCGGATGATTTGATATCATAATGGAGGTGCTCCAATTCAAGCAGTGTAGAAGAGGAAGGAGCCTACAAGGCAGATCCAAACTTTGGAGAAGAGCAAGGCAGATCCTGGGAAGAACGAAGAATTTGGGAATCCAGGATCTCTTCCAGAGGCCATAATACCAAAGGTTTGTCCTGTTTGTAGATATTTCTCATCTACATCCAATATATCCTTAAATGCTCACATAGATCACTGTCTATCAGGTGAGTCAAATGCTAAAAAATCTGGAACAAAGTTTTCCAAGCCTAAAGTGAAGGTGAGAAAAAAAACGATCAATCCTAGATATAATTGATGTGGCACCTGTTTGCATGCTAGAGTATTTGGATTACAGTACTAGCAAAGAGAAATCGATCACTGATGCACATCCATTGCCTTTGGATAAGCTCAATCTCAGAGACACCACCAAGCAGAGGCAACAACAATGCAAAGATCTCGCGTAGTGGTAATGCATGTATTTCAAAAGAAACAAATAACAATGCACATTCTAACCCATTCGAATAACCACTGTAGCAAGGATTTACATCTAATTAGATCCAATCTGTATATCGATGGAAAAAAATTAATATAATTACATTTTCTGTAACAGAGGAAACATTTTGAAAACAGAAAAGGAATATAAAACGAGGATGTCAAGATGTTTAGATGACTCAGTACAACATTTATTTGTGCTTAGTAGACACAACACTGTATTCTTAATGCATTTTCTATAGAATACTAAACAGATTTGTCCAAAATTTGAGATGCAAACTGTAGTCTCTACTACGTTTGGAAAATTAGAGGTTTATAAAAGATAAACTGCGAACAGAATTGTACCACTATGATAAGAAGCTGTCAAAAGCATTCCTTCTGCTTCACAAACGTGGAACTACCTTAAGAATGCTTATGGTTGATATAAATATTAGAGCATGGCAGCTAAATTTAGTAGTTATGCTAAAATACTGAATAACAACTTGAGAGTGCTCTTCAGATACTGTACGAATGCACCAAATTAAAGCTGTACCATTACTAAAGATAAATGGCCAAAAATAGTCAATTTTGATATCGTGAAGTTATGTATTTCTCGGTAGAAAACTGGGGATAGGATGGCAAATATGAGAGAACTAAGTTCCAAGGACTAAAAAAACAAGGCCAACATAGTTCTGCCTTGAATCAGAGACAAAACAAAGCTACCCAAAAAAGTGTTTGCCACTGTCATCACCCCGAGGAGCGCAAAGTCAGTTGATGGTGCCAACCATTTGACGAAGCATAGAGAAGATTCATGGTGCCAATGGTTGTAGCACAGTTTGTTGACGTGAGCCATCATTGTAACAAAGCAGATTGATGGTGCCAATTGCTGTAGAAGTCCATTGAGAGTGCAACTACTGTAGTAGAGAAGTTTGAGAGCACCCATTGAAGCTCCTATATATAGCAGAGTCAACATTTTCCTATTGAACAAGTTTGTATAGTCAAAGCCACAACAAGATCAGATAGCCATGATCCTAAATGAGAACCAGAGCCAAAGCTAAGACAGATCCACGTTTAGCAGAACAAGACAGCCATAGCAAAGGATTTGACCACAGAACCAGATCATGAGAGATAGCAAGATTCTTGATTCCACTGTGGAAATGTAGAAATTGTATAAGGGCTTTGCTTCTAGCAGATTTCATTGTGACAGTAATTTCTATGGTGTTGTAAGCGCTCATTAGTAGAATCTTAAAGCCATTCTGGAATTCTTTTAACCTAGAGAGGGTTTTCTGTGGTTATAAATCCTCATGTTCAAATTCCATTATGGATTGGTTGTGTTTGATATTATGTTTTTATTGTCCGCAGTTGAATTTTCGCACAGAAAATTATCAGTCTAAAGTGGAGCAATTTTGCGATGTTTCTTTTGCTTCCTATTGTGAAGTATTTCGCTCAGAACTCTACTCGTTGTAACAGAGGTCTTGGGCATAGAACAGGGGACTTGGGTTTTTTGGAATCAAACTTCAAGTTAAGATGCTCATCTGAAGAATGGCACAGTGAGCCTTAGCATGGAGTTGGGAGTACCAATTTGAAGTGCAGGTAGGGCATTGTACAATAGACCAGTTAGATTTATGGACCCTAATACAAAAGTTTCTTCTTCTTTCAAAACGTGTTTCTCCTTTTCTGTAACCAATGTGGATCCTGTTCTTGTTTCAATTGGGGATGGATGAGCATTTTTTATTGCTCCAGATGATCACACTCTGGGTAGCCCTGGAGGCTATTTGGGGGTGATGAGTCCAATAGGTCTTAATGAACTGTTGCCCTCGCTGGGGAATACTATTGCAGTGGAATTTGATACTATTTTGGATGTTGAATTCCACAATCCTAATGGAAACCAGTACCTTCAGCTCCAGTACCTGTTCACAAAAGAGGGTGCCATAGTCATTCATGCGTGCAGAGAGGGTGAATTGCAGGCATTGCAACAGGAGGTGTTGTTGTTGTTGCATTGTCCACTAGATTGTTTGTATGGTTCTGTTACAAGCACAGAGTATTGAAAAGGACATACAAATTTAGTTCAGATATTGTGAAATTTCCTCAGAAATTCACCTATAAAGAGCTCAGCAATGCTACGAAAGACTTTTTTTGAATGTGATTGATAATCGATAATTGCAAGCAAGGGTAATCCCCTTGTGAAACCCAAATTTTTGAGCATTTTCTAAAACCTGATGATAGAGTCATTGTAATGAACAAGCGCCTATGTCCATATTACATCCAAATCTACCAAGCACCAAGATCTATAAAAAATATCCATAGTATCTGCGAACTAAGAAGAAGAGGCATAAAATGTATTCTGCTTACCTATTCGAATAGTGGTTGGGGTTTACCATGGAAAAAATTTGACAGAGCCCATGTAGCATTTCTTATCATTGAAATTATGGCAGTATCATTCAACTGGGCAAGCACCTGCCTCAGAGCTCCATGACTGAGGGAAAGATCCATAAATGTTGCAGAGTCTCTAGCAATATTTCCCAAAGCCCAAACAGCCTTACACGAACACCAGTTGAACTCAAAGTCGGGTACTAGTTTTTTAAATCAAATTCCAAAATTACAGACATATAAAGATAGTTGGGAAGAATAATTTTATGCCTCTAAAATAAACGTGCTACCTGTTCTCGAACATTATCATTCCTAGAGGTAAGAAGTTCCACAAATATAGGCAGTGCCCCGTAATCAATCACAACCTTTGTATTCTCAGAGGTTCCTGAGACTATATTAGTCAAAGCCAAAGCTGCTTCAAACTGCATTATCAATCACAAGGTATCACCATAAAAGCTATAATTTTAAGATAACAATTTATCTACCATTGAAACTATAATTTTAAAATAGATACACCTAGTGATATAGACACCTAGTGAGAGTAGAGGTTAGGAAATTATAATAAGAATTATTACAAGATATCACTCACAGTGCAGTTGATTTTTCATTGTCTGATGTAACTATAGTTTTAAATAAGACACACTTAGTGATATAGACACCACCAAGTGAGAGCAGAGGTTATGAAATTATAATGAGAATTATTTCAAGATATAATATTAATCATAGTACAGTTAATTGTTTATTGTTTGGTGTAATAATTGTTTATTATTTATAAACACAATCAAACATATTATGAGGGACGATGATGCAATTGAAAACGGTCTCATAAAAAACCATAACAGGCACATCCCCTGGAAAGATAGACTCTGAATAAGAAAGAAAGAAAAACAATGTGATTACTTATAGGATCATAGGCTTCCTGAAGAACAAGATCAGAGTAGCATCTGTAACCCCTAAAGCAACACCTCTCTCTGCAAGACGAATCGCTACATATTTCATATGTAGTCTAGAAAAATTTCTGAGCTCATCACGAGAAAGAGGATCAAATACAAGTATCTCATCAAGTCTATTCAATAGCTCTGGCCTGAAATGTCTTCTAACCTGCAAAAATATTCAAAGGCATGTCAAAGCACTGCAACCAACTTCGTGATAAAATTATATGAAAAATATGCATACACAGAGTCCAGGAGAATGAAATGGCAGGTGTATTGGTAGCTACCGAAATGCAACAACTAAAATGGCAGGTGTATTGGTTGTTGCGGAAATGCAGCTACTAAAACGGCAGGTTTGTCAACGGTTGCAGGTGTGTGGATTGTTGCTGGTATTTTCAGACCGATTCCATGGAAATATACCAGAAACCAGTGGTATGTCAAACCTAGAAGGTAACCCGAGAGACTGTGACTGTCAGATTAAACAAGTAACAAGTGTCGTGCCTAGATAAGAAGTGTTAACGAAATTTTTTTTGATCTCTTTCATAACAGAAGGCCTATCAGCCTAAATATCTAGGACATGTGGCACTCCATGATAAAGACACAAGGTGTGTGGATTTGAGTTTTTTAGGTGGTCAAGTGGGCCGAAAATAGGTGAAATGTGGCACCACTCAGAGATTGACATGTGCCAATTGGTAAAAGTGGTAGACAATTGGCATGCTCAAACAACGAGGTGATGCAGGAATGACATGAGGGAGAAAATATCAGAAAAGCCCCAAATTTGGAGAACTAAAGCTCATCACCAACCCGAGATTGACAACTTTACATGATGTAACCTATGAAATCGTAAATGGAGAAATCATAGTAACAATAAAGTAACCTATGTAACAATAAATTCGGATTCATCCTGGAAGTGGTAATGGGAGAAATCATAGTGAACAACAAGAAACATGTAGAGTTGCTTACAATCAAATAGATGAAAAAACACATACAAAAAACCTAGATAATAATCATGAACAAGCTTAATATTGAATTATGAACTGTAAAGGAACTTACAAAATGTGACATTACGAACTTGGTCAAGCGCACAAGCAAAAATATCCTGGACATGACCCTGGTTGACAAGTTGTATTGCTCACGATGCAAGAGGATTTGTACCTGCACTGCCAAGTCAATCAAAATCCATCATTATCTATACAATAAATACAAGTAATTGATGTAGTATTTTTTACTCTAAGATGCATTCTTATGATAATTTTAGAACATATGTTGAAAATTTCAAAACATACCTGAATAAGCTCCTCTTCGTTTCAAGAACAATTTATTGGAGTCGCATGAACTTGGAACAAGCCTCCCACGATCTGAAAGAGTAGCAACTAAGTCAACAGTGACTTTTTTGTTGCTACGCTGGATCGAGGGAGGTTTGCTCCAAGATTAAATCGTTCCAATAAATTATTCTCTACTAAACAGGGCCAACCACGTGAAGGTGGAAGCTCTTATGGCCCCTCCCTCCCCCCCTCACATCACTCTCAATTCCCCAATACCCAATCTATATTTCATTTTTTACTTTCATGAGCATAAAAAAAAATATTCAATAACTAATAAAAAAACAATTCAACAAAAAGTATCCAAGGAAACATTGCAATTAATGCTTGACATAAAAATAGTATGATAAATGAGTTTTTTATATAACGCAAAAAACGTTCCAAGTATGGTAACGTTTGTCTTATAATAATACAATATTTTACATTGTCAAATTTTCTTTTTCTTCTTCCTATTTTCAAAGCTCCTAATTACATCATCAATATTATGCTCGCTCCTCGTTTCGTGCCTTCGACCCGCACTCGTCGACTCAGTTGCGTAGCTTCTATTTAGCATGTTCATTCATCCGGGATTTTACATCACCTATAAAAACAAATAATATTAAATTTTAATTGTCAGTTTTTAAATATCATTGAACTAGTTCGGTAATATTAATAAAAAAAATTGCAATGAGATTATTTACATAGTGCACCAGTTGTCGCCGTTGGGACTGTTGCCCTGTCTTCCTCTCTGGTGGTAATATCCTCAAGGGAAACATTCTCTGTCATTTAAACAAAAAACATTATAAGGAAAACCATCAAGGTATAATTAGAAAAAATTATAAGTGGAAATTAATTATCGTCACGGCCCTCACTGATAGTAGCATTGTCGGCCTGGTCCCCACTACAATGATCAGGTTGCACGTGAGGATCATCTACATCTGGCTCTAAAACTGGGTTATTTGCCTCGTCGGTAGTGCTGCTCCCCCGATTTAAACAAAGTTGTTAGACATTAAATTTATGGACGAAAACAAACATATTGAAAGGTTAATGTTTTACCTTATCAGGCATTCTAGATCTTGGGACCTACCCCAAGCTTCTGCAACGTTCAACTATGGCTTGATAGCCGAAATGGAAAGCGATATTTTTATCTTCCTCTGTAGTTTCTATTCCGAAGTCATCACCCTACATTACATATGATTGTGTATTTTTAATCATATTTTATAGGATTACAAAAATGTTGGAAGGCGATACAATTAATTATAAGATGTTTAGCTACTTAATTACAATTCTTGCGGCCAATTTCAAGTAGCCGCCCTGGCCTAGCTTGTGATGGCTCTTTTTTTCAATCCTAGCTTTGGTTGCCTTTGAGGTGTCAGGCAAACTAGCATCAAAATATTAAAGTCAGATATGACGTAGCACACTTTTATTTTAGACATAGAGAAAATTAAAGCTATTGAATTAAAGTTGTAATTTACCTTGCGGGTCCAGCTGGCATTTTTCCTTCTTTCTTTGCCCTTTTCTCTTTTCCGTCATGGATGAGTGCTCTCCACTCACTCTCTGGAACTGTGAGAGGACACTCGTATCTAGGGTTAAATTGCAATTGCGTCCTATAGGTGTCCCTGGTATATTTCAAATATTTTCCGGCTACCCGAGCCATCGCTGTTCTGTCAAATGTGCCGACCCCAAAAAGGGCTTCTAGATAATCTAGAAGTTCTTTTTTCAGGTTGGAATTCTGGGAATTCCACCTTGTGCGTATGGTTGGGCCAAAAATTACCAACGCATGGCTCTCCAAAAACCTGTAGAACTCATTGTTTCCTACACAAAAAAAGATATTATCATTAATTTAAAAATAAAAATAATGATAAACATGTTTTAGATAGAGTACATGAAATAGTTAAAATATTAAAATTTACCTGGGAGTTGTACGTGCTTTATAGGGACACCTTCATCGTTCACCAACAACGTGCCATTAATTTTCCCTGTGGAGCTGACACGTGTAGCTCGAGGAGACACAATAATGTAGTTGGCCATATCAGCCTCATCACTGCCAACACGTTCAGTGGTTGGTTGGGTGTCTGCTTGGGCAGGATGTGTTTCTTGGCTAGCACCTAAAGGAGTAGAATGTGTACGAGAGGGTTGCTGGGCAATCTCTTGCCCTTGTGTCCCACTACCACCAACACCGGGTTCAACAAGTTCCAGAAAACGCTACATACAAAAGAACTTTTTGTTAGTTTAGTCAATGTAAAAATTAAAAATCAAAATATCACAATTCATCTCATGCAGAACAAAAAAAATATCCTTGAATTTTTATTATTACTTGATATGTTTCTAGCTGGGTTATAAGTTGTTTTATCCTCTCTTCTGTTTCAAGTGTTTGAGGCGCGTCTATCAAAGTATTCAATTCCGACTTTGCATCTCGTGCCTTTTTTCGCAACAAGAGCGCTGAAGATAGGGATGAAGAAATCTCTTCCTCATAGAGGGAATCATCAGGCATACCATGGCTAGGTGTCTGCATATTTGAATAAAATTAATATTATTTCAATTATGTAAATAGCTAAAATACCTAAAGATAGATCAATACTGGCACTTTACATGTTCTTCCACTGGCCTCTTTCCGCGATCATCCCTTCTCGGGGTTGTTCCTGTACTGCCCTGATCAATCTGCCACATTGCAATAAAATTATAAATGTAAAAACTTGAAAACAATATCTAACTTGAAAACACAAAATGAAAACTGAAATAATTTCTAATAAGACACCGGAAGATAGAGTTAGAGTTTCAAATATGCCTTGCATTGAATTCTGTCCTGGAAACATGTCATTGCACATTAAGGCACCCAACCAAGAGACGATTTGACAATGAAAAACTTATTGAATATATTGTTCGAGAAACTTATAGTAAACTTGTTGTGAAGACCTTGAGGACATTTTTGGAGCAACATTGTTGAAGCTGATGGTATAACATTGTTGGAGACGATCTTGAAGGGCCTTGAAGTGAAGCTTTTGGAGCAACTATTGAAAAATCCTTAGAGCATTTAAGTAAGGCACTTTCTATCTTCCATCACCTTTTTCCTTTCAAAATCCTTTAAACAATTTTGTTGATATTTAATGTTTGAAATCACGTTATAATTCCTTGATTATATGTGTTTGGGGACTTTCCCTTTGAAATTACCCAAAAATACCCTGGCAATTTTATCTTCAGGATGCATGTATGACCCTATTGTTCAATATTTTGATTGATAGTAGTAAACATAGAGAGTTAGGGGGCTCTTGACTTGGTTTGGTTGGGCCATTAGATCCCTAACATCTATTAGGGAGAACCCCCATTGAGTTGGAGGAGAGCTAGCCCGAAGTGAAAAGAGGTTGGTGAGGTGACAATGGGGCTATTGAATTACACATGGTATCAAACTTTAGCTTTAGGAATTTATCTTGAGAAGTGCGAGATTTTGCTATATCAATTCTCAAATTGTTTACAAAACTATTGTTAAGAACTAATAATAAGTGATGTTGAGGGGTTTTTTGGTATAAGAAACAATACCATTTAAAAAATAGGGTTCTCAGTCCTTGGCATTCCTTCACCTGGGCCTAGGGGCACACAAGAATAATTTCACACTAAACCATGCAAACTTAAAAGTTACTTAACAGATCCATAAAGTAATAATAATCATAATTCCTAATTTCCTATTGTACGATATAATGAAAATTATTCAAACATGAAGCAATGAAGACATGCAATGTCTAAATTTCAAGATTGATGAACCAATACAAGAAGTTAGAAACTACAACTTTGATTCAATACTCTGTGTCCTAACTCCAGGAAGGAATCTAGTTTGTAGTACAGAACATGCATCGTATATTATCAATTCTTAATTAACAACAGCTAAAGGTCATTTACCTCATCAATTCCTTCCCATTTTGTGTTTTTATGTTATATTCCTTATAAAAGTGTCAAATTTCTCTCAAAGTAAGAAACCACTGAATAAAATAAAAAATAGTTGAGATATGAATGAGAAATGGTCATTTATTTCTTGAAAGGATCTTCACAATTTCTTTGGTTGTTTTTCATCTCAAGAAACAAGAAATGACCTAAGAAACTATCGTGATGTAATATAAGAAACAACAGGGTGCAATGGCCATTTTCAAAGCCAAATGATGTCCATTGAGGACATGGCCTTTATTTGGTTCCTGTTTCATCGGAGTTTCGGGTAGAAATGGAACTTTGTTGTACCATTTCCAGTAGTAAAAAGGGAAAACCTTCTTTTTCCATGGGAAATAATTTACCTTTCCTTTTTTCAAGATAATCTAAATCACAAAAAATATGAACTATACTGCACACATTCTTGGATAATGTGAAAGTGGAAAAGGAATACCCTACACAAGTGATGCACACATATACATTTGAACACTAATAGATTTTTGTAGTTGAAATGCAATGCTTGTTTTCATTTAAATGTAGGGTTTTTAAAGCAGGGAGAAATAATGGCTGCCAATTTAATAAGCATTTCTTTGGGAAAATTTTAAATCTTGTATTGGGATGAAGATAATAGAGGGTATTGAATCTTGATTCTTGACATTGTGTTTAACTTGAATAACTCAAATGATTATAAATATCAGTGGATGAGTTCTTTTTTTCAAGTATGTCACTCAAAACTCTTATGTCAAAGCATTGTATGATGGCTAGCATTTGCTTGTTTCCCTTTCTTCAGTTAAATGTAAGAAGTATATTAATATATTGGAGCACGAATGATAACTACAATTGTTTGCTCTGCAGTATATCCAGCCCCAAGATTATGAAAAGTTTTCTCAAGTGGAGCTATTGGTTATTGATGAAGAAACTGCAATTCCATTACCTATTGTAAAGGCTTTGCTCGGGCCTATTTAGTGTTTCTGTGATCTACTGTAAATGAGTAATAATTATAAATGAGCCAACCACAATCACAGATTTTGTAACCATTCGGTTTCCATGGATAGTGATGATGATATTAACCCTATATATCAATGACCTATATCTATATGAGAATGATCTCAACATTGACCTTGATATGGTTGTATGGATGTGACCTTTGGTATGTCATCAGAAAATCCCCAAATATCAGAAAATCCCCAAATATGGAGAACTAAAGCTCATCACTTTCGATCTGGAGTACTACCCTTGTGATAAAGTTGATGACTTTCAATCTCCCATTCTCTACCATTTTGCACTTCACCTTCAATATAGATCAGACCAAGGGCAATTCGTTACTGGGTGTTGAGATGGATGAGTTTGTCGAACTAAAATCCATAGCTTAAACTTCATGAAATTGGTGGATTCAAATTCATGCAAGCACAAATACATCTTACACATCCTCTTTGAAACTCATCCGAAAGAACATTGGAAGACATCTAGAGAGAACCCTATAGCCTAACACAATCCAATGGAATTGACCAAAAAAACCCAAATAGAGTCAACCCTACTATAGGAGGAAGGGCTTGCAGTAAGAACTTACCATTTTGCAAGAGCTGAGGGCGAATGCTAAGGGCAAATGCTGTTCTACAAGAGCTGAGGGTGAATGTTGTTCTGCAAGAGCTGAGGGCGAATGCTGAGGGGGAATGCTATTCTGCAAGAGCTGAGGGCGAATGCTGTTCTGCAAGAGCTGAGGGCGAATGCTGTTCTGCAAGAGCTGAGGGCGAATGCTGTTCTGCAAGAGCTAAGGATGAACGCTGAGGGTGAATGCAAGGAAAATGCTGTTCTGCAAGAGCTGAGGGCGAATGCTGTTCTGCAAGAGTTGAGGGCGAATGCTGAGGGCGAATGCTGTTCTGCAAGAGCTGAGGGCGAATGCTGTTCTGAAAGAGATGAGGGCGAATGCTGAGGGCGAATGTTGTTTTGCAAGAGCTGAGGGCGAATGCTGTTTTGCAAGAGCTGAGGGCGAATACTGTTCTGCAAGAGCTGAGGGCGAATGCTGTTCTACAAGAGCTGAGGGCGAATGTGCGCGTGATATCAGACATTAATGTAGTTTTTAATAATTTAATAATTTTTATGTAGCACGCATATAAGTGTCGTTATACCGACAGCGGCCAAAGTGTCGCTATTGCGATGGATGCCTCCAAACGTCGCAATTGCAACACTTAGACATTGTGTCACACTTGCGACTAGCGATGCTTTGGGACATAGTGTCGTAATTGCGAGGTCTTCCTCCAAACGTCGCAATTGCAACACTTTGTCTAAGTGTTAGTATTGCGAAACTTTTCTCTAAACGTCGGTATAGCGATGGTTTCGGGCAAGATTGAAAACATTTGGGGAAATTTCCGACATTTGGTCAAAAGCGTCGGAACCAAGTGTTGGAATTTCCCCCAAATGTACTAGTGACATCCTTCTTCCATTGGGCTAATTGTTTTTCATCAGACTGTTGGGGTTTCACAATGTCAGTTTTAACATATTATAACACAAAATTATCATCAATAACTACTTCCATTTGGTCCTTCCAGGCTTTTAAATTCAAACTACTCTCCAGGGCATACTCCAATCTTAGTCCGTTGAAAGACATTCTCCCGAATTTGAAGAAAAACTACTACAATGAAGCTGCAAATTCAAAATTCCTGAGGGGAAAATTTGAAATATTGGTTCTAATGTGATTTCAGGGCTCTAATACCATGTAGAAATTTGATAGAAATTGCAATTACTCAAGAAATCTAATTAAAATAAGGAGACACAAATTCTACTCTAATAATTTGCGGAATGGAAATCACAATTCATAGCAACATGCATAGACATGCAACAAGTAGAGCCACAAGTACACAATGATTTATAGGGGAACCCAACTAAGAAAAACCCCTAAATCCTCTTTGCATTATTTAGTTGAATATAAAAACTATTAGAATTTCATGCTCCAACTCTGACCACCACTTTTAAAAGAAAAATTTTTCTCTTTGTTGAATGAAAACCTATGGCCAACACTTATCTATTTCCTACCTCCTCCAACCTCTAATTCAAGCTGCTAAAAAATAGGGAAGTCCTTATTTCCTTGCACAATTATGAGCTAATTCGAGCTCCTAAACAATAGGGAAGTACTTATTTCCTTGCACAATTCCCAAGGAATTGATCTCCCAACTGCATGCAAAAATTGTACACTCAACGAGTATATAATTAGTGTTACACTAGCCTTTGTCTACTCCACTCCCGCTGGGAAATTCGAATTCCATGCATGTCTGGGATATTTTTGGATGAGTAATCATTTAACTAACATATCTCTTAGTTAGACTATTGTCTCACTGCAAAAATGCACTTCAAATGACTCTATTAATTGTAAGAGGTTAGTTCACTAAGTACAAATGAAAATAACTTAACTAGATTGCTAAAATTTAGAAATCAAAACATGCATGATTGAAATCCAAGACCAATAACTCGTATTTTTTGATATAATTGAGTGGAGAGAGCCATGTCACACTAGTTAAATACCTTCAAGTTGTCTTGTTGATGTGGAAATTCAATTTGACTAAGGCTAAAGTCAAATTGAGCCTTTCTTGCTACACTACTAATTGTAAATTGAGTATGTCACCACTCAGGAGGTGCCATGTGGGGTTAATTATCTAAGCATGAAAACATCTAGGAAGGGATACCCTAGAAGGACTGGAAATGCGCACAAGTGGAGTCTTCAGACTGACTAAGCATTGGGCAGACCCCACTAGATAACTAAGCCTACTAAGAGGAGCCTGGATTTTTACAAGGGAGGCACAAATGATACTGTTGGTTTACAGAGATATGGGCTAAGAGATAACATGAGATTAAGTGCAGAAAATGAGATCAATGACACAGATAGTTAACGAATAAAATAAGTTCTCGCAGGTTTTAAAAGAGTTTAGTGCCTTAAGGTTTTAACAACGATCACAACACTGAGCCCGATGGTGGACAAGAAGAGTTAACCACCATCACGAGAAGGGATATAATAAAAAAAGGGTTGTGAAGTTATATTTGGAAGCTATCTAGCATAATGCACTATAATGGGGTCAGTGACAGTGGGAATTTCCAACATATAATTCAAGACAGTGAAGGACCATGACAAGTAGGATAAAAATAATGGATCCTGTTGTGAAACAGAATTAGCCATCCCTCAACTTCCTTGCAAGTTATGAAGAATTAAATGGAAAATATAGTGTGTTATAGTGTTCTACTTTAGTCCTATGTGCCTTAAAGATAAACGAAGGAGAGCCATGCTATGAGTACAAGTAGAAATTAATGGAGGAGCTCTTTGATTCTGCAGTTTCACTGAGATTTAATTCTCAACATAGGAAACCATGCAAAGGCCCATTCTCTGCATTAACTCAACTGCCATGTCTGAGAAAAAAAGTAATTGCAGCATGGGAAACAATGTATTGAGTACACTCGGGCAGTGTGGATGAATGCAAAGAAAACATAGTTTTCTATGCAATAGAGGAAGCAAACCCAAGATTGCAATTAAGCAAATGGGGGATGCAACATTATTGTGGGTGAGTTTATGGAGAGTAGCGTGAAGAGTGTGAGGAGATACATGTGTGAGATGAAGGGAGATGTGAGCTGATAGTTGACTATCACTCAGAGCAACTGAGGGCTAAGAAAATATCTGCTTCAACAATGAAGTGTGCAAAGACAAGGAGGATCACATAGCATAAGGGAAAGTGTTGTGTGTGGAGTAGCTAATTAGGTTCATATATCTATGCATTTGAATTGGCTTCTGTTTCCACTTTGAAAATTGTATGAAAAATAGAACAATGGCTAGAGAAGGTAGTGGCCTGCATTCGTAAGAGTTCGATTCCTCTTGTTAAGTAGTGGCTTTCTATCTTAAATAGTTTGGAGCCTCTTGTGAGTGGGTGCTCACAAAAAAATTGATGTAAAAAGTAGGTACTTAATTAACATCATAATAATAAACAAATTGGTGGTTTTCTCCCTTTGGGTTTCCAGGTAGAAAACACCTGTCAATATTTCTATGTTGCTCAAATTGATGGATTGTATACTCATGAATGATTTACATTGTTGTACATATGTTGTTTTTAGAATGTTCACATAAGCAATTGACAAGAGTGAAAGAGATTAAAGAATTGAACTTAAAGTTTTAAAATCTCCTAATTATTGATTCCCCCCCCCTTCTCAGTAATTTCTTATTCCAAGAGTTGATGGTATTATATTACCAAATATTTATATTGTTGTTGATGTTGCATAGTTCTTCTTGGATATATTTCATATTTCCATGTCATGGATAAAAAAAGCCCTCATTTTTACGTTATTAACTTCATAATAATAATGGGGACCCTCTATGTAAATTTTAGTTATTTCACTTCATGCTTTTATTTTGTTATTTCTGAGGGGTTATTTTTCTCGGTCTACCTATTTGATTACTTCATTGTGTGTGGTCTCTCGCCAACTTCCCAACAACTTTAATTTTACTGAGTTTAGACTTACGATTTGAAGATATCACTTATTCAAAGTTTGGATGATTTTCACTACGCTTAAAAAATGTAAATAAAATTATTTAATTAATTTTAATTAATTTGTAAATATTGTTATTAAATTAATTTATTAACTAATATAAATTAATTATTTTAATTGTAAATTAATTTGTTATTAATTAGTTTAGTTTTATTAATTTAATATTAAAAAGCATCGAGTTCAAAACTTATGTATATTTATTAACTATATAATAAAAAATCATATATTAAAATTTCTTTGTAATAAATTTTATATAGAATAATGATTAAAAAATAAAAAATAAAATATTACCTCATTGCTTACCTCATCCCACTTGCTTGAGCCCGAAGGTTTTATTTTGTTGCCCTTGGGCTCTTATTGCCAGGATGCCATCCTCGCAGTGGGAGGAGCCATAAGGTAAGGTATTAGTGAAATGCTTTATTTAGAATGGGTAGATAAAAAAGACTCTGAGTGGAAAAAGGGTCCCATGTGGTCCCCTCCTCTACTCCCCAACTTCCCATTCCCTTTGACACTTATGCCTATGTGACTCTTTGTTTGAATTTTGTTTTAATTGATTTTATAATATTAAATTTTAATTTTATTATTATTATTTTATTTGATTTTATTTATTATATTATTTTAATTTTAATTAATATTTTTATATTTTAGTTTTAATAAAAACAAAATTTATTAAAACAAAGTTTAAAAGAAAAAGACCAAAGTTTTGTCTAGGAATGGTATTTTCCAGTACCATGGCAATTTTGAAACTCAATTTTTGACTAGCTCTATCTAGAGTTTTTCTAAACCAAATGAAGTCGGGATGATTCCTTTGAAAGTTAGAATTATGGAGAATAATATGACAATATAAAGTCAAGTAGATCTGAAAATTTAATAGCCAAAAAGTTTAGCAGAGGATTGAGTAATAAATTTGTAACAAAATTTGGTTTTGCAGGAAATTTTTGCTTTTCCAAATTGCTCAAATGCAGATCTCTACGGGAAACATTCACAACATGAAATTTATTTTTATTTGTCCAATTTAATTTTTATTTGACAACTTGTTGAGAGAGTTAGTTTTATTATGCAATTTTTTTTTTTTTAAATCTTTTTTATGTTTTATTTATTGTTTTTGGCATGGAGAATTGGAAAGATCAACTCCAAATATTTTTTAATCAATGAAATTGTACCAGTAAGGAGAGAAAAACAAAATTTCCAGGTGAAAATTAATGGAGAAAATCTATCTTCCAACAACTCCAATTTTGGACTTGTTTTTGTAAATTCTAAATTGTAATTTGGAGAATAGAGAATGGGGTATGGATCTGGAACTATAAGCACAATTCTCTGTAAAGAGAAGTTTTTTTGCACTATTGTATAAGGAATTTTTTTTGTAGAGGATTAGACATTCTTTGGACTAGAATTGAGGAAATTTCATAAATATGTATTTTATCTCATAATATTTCATGCTATCATGAAGTTTTTCAGAGAAAATTTGTACTCAAAACGCTTCGATCATATCTATGATTTTGTGTACACTTTTGTCAAACATAAAGGGTGATAGATGGCCTGCATTTAATTGAATTTTGATGCAATTTTGATCCCTATAAGTATGTGGTTCTTCATTTTACACTTTTGTGAATTTAATTTAATTACATGTTTATTTAATTAAAGAAAAATTATATTTTCTTGTTGATTTAATTGCAATCAAATTAAATGTTGAATTCAAATGGATAAAATTGTCAATGTTGTTAACTATTTAGGAGATTACTTTCAAGTGTGTATTTGTTTTATTACAATTGTATGATGAGAAAATTTTCCATTATATAGTTGTATTTATAAATTTGAATTTAGATGTATGTGCAACAGAGATTTGATGAACGAATATTCATTAGATAGCTGAATGTATATATTCACTTGAATTAGTGGTAAGTCCTGGAACTCTTTCCTTGAATTATTTACTTCATTTTATTCTAAATTCGAAATCTGGTCCAAAATTTAATTACATTGCTCTTGGATGGGACTAGATCTATATATTCATAATCGAGATAGATCTTGGAATTATATTTTGTTTCTTAGATTGTAGAGTAGATTCATATTTATATTTATTCACTGCATTTTTAGAAGTCTTCTTATACAGAAGAAACCTTAGATGTGGACTGGTTGAGCCATTAAATCAACTTAAGGACTACTTTCTTGCACGCGCATTGCAGGAAGGTAAGTACAATTTCCTATTCTTGTTGATTATAAATTTGAGACATCACAAGTCAGCAGGAAGGGTGAGGGATAACTTGACCCAATCGAACCAGTCAGAGCCATCAATACAAACAGAAAAGGTTCTGATTTAGGAATATGACTAGGTGTTCTCCCTTACATGTTGATGATGTCATTTTTGGCCATCAACATGGCCATACATTGATGTTGATTGTTGCTACATTGTCTCATCTGCTACCAATGATTTATTTGTTGCTTTATGGAGTCAAAAATGGTACCATTGTAATATGGTACTGGTTATTGAGCCTTATTGATGATTTATTACTTCATGATGATGATAATACATATATGTTGTTAATTCTATGCCATATTTCCATGTTGCTACTATCAGATGGTTATGTTAGATATGTGTATGTGGAGAATGGTGTTTGTTAGTGGTTTTGTTGTAGGATTTTCATTATTGGCGTTGGCGACCAAGGTATTGAGAATGGCCATGCACTAGCATATGCTATCGATAATAATCTTATTCTTGCTTCCGCATACAAAGACCTTATCTCATTGCTCATGGAGACTTTGTATTTGATGCACAAGTAATGAATTGTATTTTCATTGGTGTTGTTGTTTCTAGAATATATCATTTCTCTTAGATGCCACATATTCGTGTATTTAATGCATATCTTTATATTGGGCTTGCATAGAGGAGATCACCTTTGTGTGTAGTTGTAAAATTTGCGTATTATCACTGTCACTATCTTGTTGATGCATTGATCATGGAGAGACCCATGGTGTTTAGATTATATTGTAAAGAGTGTCAAATCAACTATGTAAGGAATAATATGTGTCAAAGTCTTGTATTATGATATATCCATATCACTTTGGGTGAATGATGTAAACTTGGGTCCATAGAGTCATTGGTTGATGATAGGTGTAGAGGAGTCATATGTCAGTATTATGTACTTATCACAACCATGTTTCTACTCCATGAAGCATTGTATATGTTTGGTAATCCATTGTATATCATTGTATTTCAGAGTGACACAACGAATATGTTGCTACAATAGTAAAGAGAGTGTGGTTGAAGCTTCAATACATGCTTCATAGATTACATGGCACTAGCTAGAGACACGTTGGCAATTGAGTTCCTTGTTATACATGCTTATATTATAGGGGAGTACTTCTCTCATCTGACACATTATTAGCATCGTCTTCAGGGTTGGTATGGCCCTTTACCATTGATTTCATGGAGATCAATTTAAGAGTTACAAATTCATAGTGGAGAGTGTATGGAGATAAGCCTCAAATTTTGGTGATTAGGTTGAGGTTGGCATCAATGCCAAAGGGGGATGTTGTTTCCATTTATGTCAACGGGTTATTGGTACTATTCATCATATGCCTTATATCAACATGATGTTGTTGGTGGTCCTCGTCATGATATGTGATGAGTGTGATGAGTGTTTGGGTTGTTGTAGTGATGAACTTGTTGGTCTTGTTTGTTGGCATTGATGTCAACATTGTTATGATATGACCTAGTGCAGGAATGATAGGATGAGTATATATCGCTACATGCCAGGTTATGCTAGTTTGTTACAGGTTGATGTTGCTACTACAAGTGTTGGAGATGCCTCTACAAGTGTTGGAAGCAGTTGGATGGCTTGATGATGCTTCTGCGAGATTTGGAAGCATTGGAGATGCTACAACATGTGTTGGATATGTTTCTATAGGTGTTGGAGGCAGTTGGATGTATTTATGATACTACTATAGGGGTTTTTTTGGCTGCTACATGTGTTAGAGGTGCTGGTGTTGTTGAGGAGTTTGGTAGACTAGGGTTTTCATGTCGCTGACTTGTCGTAGAGGTTATTGTCCTATGAAATAAATTGCAGATCATGTCACAGAGGTTTGGACTTGTTTTTAGGAGTTGACGAAGGTGTCCAAGAAGTTTGGCGAAGTTCTAAGCTAAGTAGAGTGTTTTTTCTCTATCCTCTACCCTATTTGGATGGAGACAGGCTCATGCACATGGCTGGAAGGCTCCAAACAAAATTTGACAGGATTGTGCATGTGGTTGCAGCCGAATTCTTGTAGTTCTGTGGGTGCATCTGAGGCCTAAAGTGGGTTTTCCTCCGCATTCCTCGTGCACATCAGGTGTATCACTAGCACAAAATGGATAATTAGTTACTAAGAAAGCATCTAAAATTTTCATATAAACGACAAATTTTTATTCGGTGACCAAAAGTGGCTAATTTACAATATCTTATAATGCAACCAAATTTTAGTTGTATTTTTCTTAGTCATTAATTTATTGTCTCAATTTTAAATTATTGTTTAGTAGTATATTTAGTCATAAATTTGGTCATTAATGTAGTCACTGATTTAGTCATTAATTACCACAATTAATGACCAAATACACAACTAAATATATTACTACATGATCACCCAAGAAAACCAATTAATGAATAAAGAAATATGACCAAAATGTTGGTCACGTTATAAGATACTATAAATTAACTACTAATAGTCGTATATTTGCAAATTTTAGTTATTGTTTGAAACCAATTAATGACCAAAGAAATATGACTAAATTTCGGTCATGTTATAAGATACTATAAATTAGTTACTAATAATCGTATATATGAAAAATTTAGTCATCATTTGCAATCTACAATTTATCAATTACAATAGTTATTTATCTTTTTTTTGGTAGTATTATATTCATTATATAAACAACCGATTTAGTAGTTTATATTCATTTCATTTACTTTCATTAATAATCAATATAAAAGACTAATTTAATTAGTTTATATTCATTTTAATTTTGTTCATCATTAATCAATATAAACTACTAATTTAGTAGTTTTAAATTGATTTTATGCCTTCTTAATTAATCAAAATAAATTAATTAGTATGATTTTGCGATTATATTAAAAAAAATACCACACAATGTGCATGCTCATCTAATATGAAAACACAAACTTACATATGTTAATTACAATACTAAATAATATCAAGTATAGCAATAAATAATTTTGAAAATTTTCGCGCTCGCTCTGCAACTCTTGGGCTCGGCTCTGCCCTGCTGTTGTTCCGGGCGCGGAGTGGCCCCTCTGGTGTGCGAGGCGCCCTGGACCCGTGTGGTTTCGGCCCACGTTTGAGATCCTGACCTGCGTTTTGATATCTCTGGTGGTAGATCTGCGTTTGTGTATGGGGTTGATTTGATCCCCGGCGCTCATACCCCGGCCATGAAGAAAGAAGGCGATTCCCTCCAGCCTTCTGACCTCGATGCATTCCGAACTATGGTTGCTGCAGCAGAGAAGAGGCCGACCTCGGTCTCACAACAAAATTTTGTTAAAAAGCTGGACAACATCCCCACGGTGTCTCTTCCGGTGGACGATGCTTGCAGATCAACGCTAAACCTAGCTGAGAGAGGCCTCATCGGCCAGTTTACAGGGCTATGGCCATCCCCGAAAGCAGTAGATGATTGGGTCAAACGAAACTGGACACCTCTAGTCAAGGAAGGAATAAAAAGCCATTTTGTAGGCAAGGGGTTCTTTGTCTTCGTGTTTGACAGTGTGGAAGACCGAAGCTTGATCTTCAGAAACGAGCCATATTTCATGGGCCCCCAAGGGTTATATTTGAATAAATGGTCTCCAGATTTCGACCCTGCACAAGATGTGCCCACAGCCGTTCCTGTATGGGTGCGTCTCCCGCACCTCCCTCTCCACTGCTGGAGTCAGAGCTCATTGCAATCCATCGGCAATGCCCTTGGCAGGTATATTGATCAGGCCCCGAGGAAGGATCAGTTCTCCTGTGCTCGCATCTGCGTGGAAGTTGATTTGGAGGTTGGACTCCCCGAAGCCATCAAACTCTCGGTGGCAGACTGGACGCACATTCAAGAGCTCGATTATGAAAAACTGCCCTTTAAATGCCGACACTGCCATGAATATGGGCATTTTGCTAGATACTGTAAAAAAAAAAATGAGGAAATAGCAGAGAAAGAGAAAGGTGAACAGTGGAAGCAAGCAAAGAGAACAGCAAGCAGTAGACAGAACAACAAAAACAAAGCTAAAGAGACTGGGACCAAAACAGGGCAAGAAGACGCAAGTAATCAAAACAGTGGAAGTAGGGAAGCCAACAGCATTACAGGAGATAAAAACCCCTTCGAATCACTTACACCACCGTCAGATCCTCCAGAGGTCGAGCAGGAAGATCTACCACAGCTGAACAATGCAGATAATCAAGAGCCAGGTAATATTCCAAACCCGACCCCTAGCAACACTTCTTCTCCTTCATATGCTGACATTATTAAACAAAAGAAGAAGAATCTAGAAAACACGGGATCATCTGAGGATGAAACCTTTGAAAGGCCATCAAAAAAAGTGGGAAGAAGAACAAACAAGGAAACCAGGGAAGAAGAATCAGAACGGCAGAAAACCCTAGGCAGTCAAACTACCATTGAAATGACTCTTGGGAGAAATACAAGACCAAGGGCGTCCAAGGGAGGAGGTCCCACCCCATCAAGTGGTAAATGATGCAGCTGGTCTCTTGGAATTGTAGGGGTCTGGGTAATCCCAATAAGTCAGAGGCTATCAAAGACTTACTAAAGCTAGAAACCGTGGAAATTCTTATGCTCCAAGAGACCAAAATAGAAGGGGAAACCCTCTTAAATACTAGCATTATGAAATGGAAATATGATACAGGAAAGGCTGTCAGTGCAAGGGGCTCAGCCGGAGGTATAGGCACATTTTGGTCAAAAAACTCCTTCTCTTTAGAACGATTCTCCGAGACCCAACATTGGATCTATACAGAACTGCGCCATACTGTAAGCAACCTCACCCTTGCTCTGTTTAACATGTACGTCCCAGTCCATTATGAAGAAAAGAGAGAGTGCTGGAGGTCACTCTTGGATTATATAAAGCATATTAATCCTTCAAATATAGTCATAGGTGGTGATCTGAATATAATCCTAGACCCCAAAGAAAAAAGAGGAGGGATTTACTCTAGGGATCCTTTCATCAACACAGTGGAAAATCTGATTTTGCAGCGGGATTTAATTGACTTCAAACCAGTGAAAGGAAAATACACCTGGACTAACAACAGAACAGGAGAAAATCATATCTCAGCTAGGCTGGACAGATTCCTCATCAGCAGTTCATTAATGATGGACAACAGAATAGTTTTCTCCAAGATTCTCCCAAAGCTCACATCAGACCATAAGCCAATCCTCCTATGTCTGAAAGAAGAAGAAGATCTAGGCCCCCTTCCATTTCGATTCAGTCCTCTCTGGGCCGGAAAAAAAGGGTTCTTTGAAACAGTCCAAACAGCATGGAGGATCAAAGTTTCCGGATCCCCAAGCTTTGTGTGGGAACAAAAAAGGAAAAACACAAAAAAAGCTCTTAAAGATTGGATAAAGAAATCCATGAAAACCCCTACTAGGCAGAGGAAGGAGGCAGTTCTTCTGTTGGAAGGACTACAATTCGAAATGGAGGAGAAATATCTCTCTTCCACAGACTTAACCAACGAAAAAACTGCCCAAAGGAATACATACAGCTCTTTCAGAAATGAAGAGGAGCATTGGCGTTTAAAGTCTCGAAGTCTGTGGCTTAAATCTGGGGACAGAAATACCACTTATTTCCATAGACAGTGCAGGGCACGTCTCTCTCGTAATCATATTGCAGAAATTACCTCCTCTAATGGACAGGTGTATAAAGGTTTTGCACAAATCAAAGAAGCAGCAGTAAATCATTTCCAGAACCTCCTTAGTGCAGAAAGAAATGGGAGCGAGGAGGATGCATTAGAGTTTCTCACAAGCATTCCAAATCTAGTCAGCGTGGAAGATAATGATTCTCTGATGAGCCCAGTCACGGAAGAAGAAATAACTAATATAGTCTGGTCCATGGAACCAGACAAAGCTCCAGGACCTGACGGATTCTCAGTGCATTTTTATAGAATCTGTTGGGAGATAATCAAAACTGATCTCTTTAGAATGATAAGGGGAATCTTGAGGAAGGCAAAAGTTGGAGGAGGAATTAACTCCACCTTCCTCGCTTTAATCCCCAAGGAAACAAACCCTGGCTCCTTTGATAGATATAGGCCAATCTCACTCTGCAATTCATCTTACAAGATCGTGGCCAAACTACTGGCTAACAGAATTAAGCCCCTCCTTCAAAAACTCATCTCTCCGGCCCAAGGGGGATTTGTGAAAGGCAGACAAATCCTGGACAACGTCATTCAAATTCAAGAAGCCCTACACTCCAGTCATTCACGGAAAGAACAAGGTATGATCATAAAACTGGATATGTGTAATGCATTTGATAGAGTTAATCGTTCTTTTCTGTTCAGGTTCTTGCTGCCTTTGGATTCAGCCAGGAATTCATAAACCTCATCAAAGCTTGCATTGAGAATATCTGGATCGCCCCAATGGTGAATGGAAGACCAGCATACTTTTTCTTAGCCAGTAGGGGATTGAGGTAGGGTTGCCCTCTTTCTCCCTTTCTTTACATACTGATGGCTGATTCATTGAGCAGAAAGTTAACACAGGAGAAACAAATAGGCACTATACCTGGGATAAGAATTGTGCAAGGCATTGCTCCAGTGAATCACGCGCTCTTTGCTGATGATTCACTCCTGCTTGGGGGTGCTTCCTTGAGAATTGCCAACTCCTTCAAGACCACTCTTCAAAAGTTTTGCAGCATCTCTGGAGCGCTTATCAGTGAGAGGAAAAGCGCTGTTTATGGATGGAATACAGATCAACAAACAATTGACAGGATTGCCAGTGAATTGGGGTTCAATGGTTATGCAGTCTGGGACAAAATCAAGTATCTTGGACTCCCATTATCGATGGGATCCAACCGAAATCACATGTGGGAGGAGGTGATTTCTAAGTTCAAAAAAAAGATCACAGCATGGGGTGGTTTTTGGCTCACCACAGGCAGTAAACTCATCCTACCTCGATCTGTTCTTTCAGCATTGCCAACATTCCAAGCGTCTCTGCTGATGGCTCCAAGACAAATCGCAGATCGTATCTCCTGTCTCATGCGAAATTTTCTGTGGAACGGTGGGCGGGGTAACAGCAACCGCTTCCATTTAATTAATTGGGATACTGTAAAGCGCCCATTGGTTGAAGGCGGACTCCAAATCCGTGACCCCCAGCATGCTAACTTAGCCTTGGGGTGTAAACTGTTGTGGCAGCTTCTAATTGAGCCTTCCCACCCTGTCAGTCAGATCCTAAATCTCAAGTATTTCAAAAATCAGTCGATCATCTCCTTTAACCCAGAGAATTCACCCAGAGGAACGCAGGCTTGGAAGCTCTGCAGCAAAGCAATTGAGTTCTTCAGAACTCATCTGTACAAAATCCCAGGAAATGGTAAAAATACATCACTGTGGAGAGATCGAATCATGGGCCATCCTCCTCTTTCAGCGAACAATGAAATTGCAGAGTTAAGAGCTTGGTTAAGTTCAAAAGGAATTCGAAAAATTGAGGATATTGCAGATTGGGATCACAATGGCAATTGGCAGAGTTGGACTTTTCCTAATACCCCAGCGCACTTAAAAAACCAGTTAAATGTCCTTACAACTGCAATGATAGACTTTACTCCAGTGCACAAGGATGAGGAAGATTCATGGGGATGGGGAAAGATGGGGGTGTACACAGCCAGACAAGGATATTTACAGTTGCAAGGAAAAAAGGATTCTCCGCATCCGGAAACTGTGTGGAAACTGATCTGGGAAAATTTTAGCATTCCCAAGATTAATTTCTTCTTTTGGACTTTGTTCCACAAAAAAATCCTCACTGGAGATAATTTGTGCAGAAGAAACATAGCAGGCCCTCACCAATGTGTTCTCTGCAAAAACGCATTGGAAACCTTTGATCACATGTTCATCGAATGTGAGTATGCCCAGAAGGCTTGGACTATCTTCTTGACAGGTCTGAATGTGAGAACCCCAGCACACTGTTCGATCATAGACATGTTCTCGTCTTGGAAAGCTCGATACCCCTTTAATATTGTTGACAAATCTCTTTGGCATAAGGTGTGGATTGCAGCTCCAAAATATGTATGCTGGAAGTTGTGGCTTGCCCGGAATGAAATTGTCTTCAATCAAAAAGAAATGACTGCAGATATTGCTGCGGAGCAGGCCAAGAAACTACTATTAGAAACTCTGAGACACTCCATAGTCAAAGATGATAGTTCCCTCCGAAATGAAGAAAGGGCTTGGCTGGATGGCTTCTCCCCCATGCCCAGACCTCCAGCATTCATTCGCCCAAATCACAAGGAAAACTGGCAGATTCGAGACACTTTGGACAATTTTCAGAAGTGGTGGAAATCACAAGGAAAATGCACTATCTTCTTCGACGGAGCCTCAAAAGGCAATCCAGGCAGGTCAGGAGCTGGAGGGGCTATTTATTTTCCGAATGGGAAAAAAGAGGACTTCAGTTGGGGTCTTGGGCTAAAAACCAACAATCAGGCTGAAGTCCTCAGTCTTTTAAAAGCTTGTCAACTGGCCAGGAAAGAAAATCCAAGTGAAATTTTAGTCTTTGGAGATTCAGAGCTGCTGGTAAAATCCCTAATAAACAAGAAAGGACTCAAGGATCCAGTGCTAAATAAGCAGCTTGCAAGAGTGAACAGACTTCTGAAGGATTTCTCCTCAGCTCAAATCTTCCACATCCTCAGAGAATTAAACACAGAAGCAGACAGACTGGAAAATATAGGATGCACTCTAGAAAAGAGCATGATCAACATTAATGCAGGAGCATTGAACATGGCAATTATCCCCTAACTGGACAAGGTGTTCATGTAAAATCAGTGTTTTGTAATGTTTGAAGCAGTGAACTATAATGTTTGATTTGGCTTTGGCCATCCCATCTTTATCAATAAAAATACCCGTTTCAGTTAAAAAAAAAAGTATAGCAATAAATAATTTCAACCACATAAATTATATTAAATAAAGTATTACAATATGAGTTTCCAACTTAATATTGGTTGGACAATAAATTACACATGAAATATTTTTTCATTACTTCAAAACATTATTATTGTATTTTCAAGGCATTGCAAGTGAATTCAACAACTCTAAATACTTGACCATCAATTTGTATGTGTGTGTCTCGTGCGAGATATTAGTTTTAAAGGTATCACTAGAACAATTCTCTTCTCTCTCTCTTTATGCATTTGTCGCTTTAGTTGTCACCACAATATATGAATGTCAGTTTCGATCCCACCACCATGGTTTTCAAGGACATCCTCCCACATTTCGAGTAAACCTACAAAAATAAAGTGATTAAAAAAAATCAATACTTGGATGAAGAAAATTATGCCACACAAAGTCCTCAATAATAAATATAAGTCTTCCAGCTATCAATTACTAAAGAAAGTCTAGATGACAACATAAATAAAAAACTTGTTCTCATTTTCAGACAAAAAGAAAAAAACAAAAAAACTTATTTATCCCAACTCTCTTCCCTCAATTGGCTACAACTTCAGTTGGTTCAATTTTCAAAAATTAATTCCATAACTCGGGAAATCCATTTTAGACTGTTAGTAAAGTTTGTTATTACACCCTTGAAAATCCCTTTCAATCCATTAATGAAGCTTCCTAAATATGTGAGTGCATTGGAATAGTTATCTCATGAATGAATTGGTCGTGATCATGTGTCTTTTAGTCATGCAAGGTACCAGTAGAAATAATTTCACCAAAAGAGAGCCGGATTACTAAAAATTAAATGATTTTTGAGATGCATGTAGATCCACATACAATGAAAAGGATTTTAGCACATGTTATTTAACTTCTATTTGCTATCATATGGGTCACTTTTGCTAAGATTGGTTCAACTCTTACAAGGTCTACATAAAAATGGGACATCTCTTATATCATAGATAAATTATATTTACGAGGTAGGAAATATTCATACTTCTTAATCTGTTATAGATTCAACTATTTGAAAGCAACTCTACAGATAACTAATAAAAAAAAATACATTAGTGTACAATAAGGAAAAAATATGTTTAACTTGCAAAATGCATATCTATAAACTTAAAAGGAAAACATGTAATTAATTAGATCATGCATGGACTAGGATAAGAGGTTTCATATTTGACTGAATCATGCCACTGTGTGAGAAATACTAGGACCAAATAAAAGTAAAATAATGAGCATGCACCAGCTAAGCACACTGCAAATTTTACATAAAGCTATCCATTTTTTTGATCTAGAATGCAATATATTCATGATATTAAAATTTATTTCTTCATTTCTAATAATAATAAATAGCCATGTTTATGAAGGAATCCAACCAAACCAGAAAAACACCAAAACATAATACAACACAAAAATATTTGGGGAAAAAAAAAGAAAATAGTATACAATAATGTACAGATTATAATTAAAATCTATCACAAATTACTACAATAGGTGAAAATGCAATCAAGGATCATTAGGTTAATTTTGAGGTCTAAAATGGGCCTTCTAAGAAAAAAGTACAACCAAAATCAAAATAGAAGTCTAAAATAAATGTTCATATGCTCAAGGTGTTTTTTCCATAAGCACATGGTTGAAATACTTTCCATTGAAGTCTGGAAGGTTAAAAATTTGAATAAAAAAAACACCATATTTATTGGTCAAATAATTGTATCAAGTAGAAGTGGACTCCACAATCTTGGGTTTTCAGGTAATAAAAAAGTGTCAGTGGCAGAATAGTTTTGTAGAAAACACTAGGATATGTTTCAATTACATGTTAATTCATAAAGGTGATCCACTTCATTTAATTTTTTGGGTTTTAAAATACAAATAAAAAAAATAAGAGTGTCGAAAGAGAATAAAATGACAAAAATAATGTTTCACACTTGTCTTTGCGTTTCTCAAGAAATCACTAAAGATAATTTTTTCTTGCAATCGGAAGGTCTACATCCATATAAAACCAAAATCCATTTCTTAATTTACAAAAACTAAAAATTATAAAGAAGAATGTTCACACATGACGAAAAAAACTTACAAGAAACCTTATCTTAATCCAAAAAATACATTCACAGATAATGACAATCAATCAAACAATCAACCAAATAGAAAATGTTAAAATGGCCAGAGACCAAAATGTTCATATTATTTAACAGAAGCACCATAGACTAAAATAATTATTTTCTTTAATAGAAGCATCAGAAACTAAAATAATTGTGTTCTTTAACAGAAGCAATACACTTAATTCATACTAGTCAATAGTAGATACATTGGTAAAATATGACAAGATATGATAAAATATTTGTTTTTTAATTTGTTTAATTAAAGCATCATTGATCTTGCAACTGCCAAAGACAACCCTTGCATCGCAGGAAGATACACACTAAGTAGTTTTGAAGTCTCCCTCCAAATATCGTTGGGATTCTCTATCACCTGCTCACGAGATGTAAACATTTATCTAGCACTTTCTAACATCCCAATACACATGACACATTATAGGAACTGTATTTATCTCTTACATTGGTATATCTGTTTTCTCTAGCACATTCAATGTATCCTTCTATATAGACTGTGAGCATGTTTTTTTTGTTACTGGTAAGAATTCATGGAGTAACACATCATAAAAATCATGGAGGCCAGGAAAATTAACAGGTCTCCAATGCCAAAATGAATCCTAAGGAAACAAAAGCTCTACTTTAAGTAATGGAATCTATATCTGTAGATGCAAATGGAGAAAAACCTGTCCATGTCCTTGTGTACAAGCAACATGGTAGGGCTTGGAGGGCAAATAAGGGAACATACATTTCTTGCATGTTTCCAGGCTTAATGTTGGGTACAAACCTAATCCTTCATGCAAGAAAAATTCTCTTTTTCCAATTTCAATTTTCAAGATTTCATATTTTTAGGCACTCTTTATGCTCTAGAGTTTCATGCATGAGAAATTCATAATTCCTTTGGGTTTTCGTAAGTTGGCCGCTAATTTGGAGAAATTGAGCATACATGCTAACAAGGGTCTGACCGGTGAAATTCTGGGGTATTTGGGTAGCTTGAGGGGATTACATGTGTTGACACTCTCAGAACAATCTTCATGGGAGCATCCTACCAGATTTGGGGAGGCTAAATAGTCTCATGCATTTATATTTGAGTTATAATTATTTCAAGGGACAAATCGCTCAATGAATGGGGAGTTTAAGTAACTTCTTGGGCCTTGATTTAAGTTACAACAATCTTAGAGGACCCATTCTAGAATCCCTTATAAATTTGAGGACATTGTAGAAGCTAGATTTGAGCTCTAATTCCCTCATAGGCCACATTCCTGCAACTCTTGTGAACCTGAAAAACTTGGATTTCATAGCTCTCAACAACAATAACATTACAGGAAGATTCCCTCCTTCGCTGGGAAGTTTACAAAGCCTCCAGTACTTCATAAAATATAAGAATGCAATGATTTCTCCATTTCATGTTGAACTTGGAAAGCTTAAAAATCTTAGGATCTTAGGCTTGCTAGTTCTGGGTACTCGAGTTCAATATATGTGGCTTATGGAAAACTTTTGAATCTAAGCTCTTTGAATTTGGAGAACAACATGTTTTTAGGTAGGATTCCTTCCATTATAGCTATCATTTCTCACATGTACCACCTTAATCTAAGTGGTAATAGGTTGTTAGGGGAACTCCATTTATCTTCAGAGTTTTTTTACAGGTTAGGTAAGAACATAGACTTGAAGGGGAACTCGGGTTTGTGCATCAATGTATCCCAGGTTATGAAAATATTTTAGTACTTGGGTGCGGATGTATGTGGAGATTTTCCCACCAAATCAAAGAGAAAATCACCCAATAAATCCATGGCAGTCTCGTTGAATGGGGTGCACTGGAGAATCTATATGTACCTTGTAGTAAGTTGGATAGTATCCACTTTACCAGCTTGACAAATATATCTTTCCCACATTCAAATTCAATTTGATTTGAACTTGGGGATCAAGAATTTGAAGGGATAAATGCATAGATTGATGAAAATATCTCCAACGAAAAATGTCTTAGTTGGTTACTGAAATTATTTTCTATGCTTCATTTCTGGACCAGAAGTGATGAGTGTTTAAGAGAATGATTTGCTAACAAATTTCTAGTTTACTTAGATTTTAGTGTTCTTAATAAAAATAATGTAAACAACTTAGGTCATGCAATGTATGAGGTAGTAATCTGATGAGTAGAAAATATTATATTATGGATATTGGTGGATAAGATGCAAGATCAATGTTGATTGGTAAATCAGGTTTTCTTTGGGATGAGTAAGTTGTAGAAAAGGGGTCAATGTGGTACTGAAGGCTGGGAATCAAGGGCATAGTAACATCAAATATTAAAAGTACAATTATAAATAATTTCTTGTCACATGGCCTTAACATGCCAATGGAATGCACCATGATTGGCAGAACACGGATGCCTTACTAGCTTGTAACTTATAGATCAGTTGGTGATGGTTTTTACCACCTGCTAAGTGTATGGGAGTAGTACCCACCTAAGAAGTCCCACCAGAAATATGAATAGATAAAGAAGTCCTTGGTCTGGAGCTCAACGAGAGCTTACATGTGAAATACATGGGGTTTGTTGAGAAAAAATTGAAGGTTTCATAAAGCTCGTGTTTAAGGGATTTCGACTATCAACTAGAAACATTATAGCTTGGGTCTCATTTAACATATAAGCTACAAATAAACTAGTTTCAATGCCACTTATAACATAAACAATACCACATCTAGAATGTTGAATGTCAAATTGCACTGTAGCTTTTTAACACCAAGAAATATGAACATACATAAGCACAAGTAGAAAGTGTGAATCCAAGAATCATGAAAAATAATCAAATATGTGGAATAATTAATAGAATAAGGCTCAAAGTATAAGTCAAAAGCCTACAGCATTGAAAATTAGAAGTTTAAATAAATCCATATGCTTCGAAGGAATGCGCACATGCATGGACATATAGAGAGGTATATTAATTATGACTTTAAGAAGAAAAGTATGGGCCATTTCCATGAAGCATCACAATGAAGTTTCCTCTATAAAACTAATGTCATATAAAATTAAATAACAATTTAACAATAAAAATTTGGAGTTTCCTAGTTATGGTGTTTGACACAACATATGGTACAAAAACTTTTCCAAATTCCTAGAAATTGGCAAGATGAACATATTTCTAGGAATATAAATTCTCTAGTTCATTTTACTTTGCATTACTTAAGGAATATAATAATTGAAAGATCAATAATTATTTTCAGTTAAAATGCTCGAATTTAATTTCCCAAAAAAAAAAAAAATAGAATTATGTATTTATTGTTTCAAAGAAATATACCCTACAACAAAAAATCTAGAAACCTTTAGAAATAAATTTTCATATATGGGTTTTCATGGAATTAGAAAAGATACCAGGACACATTTTCTGTGATTTTCACTTTGCAAAAAACTATGCAAAACAAATTGGTCAAAATTTTCATGGTCTCCTTAATTAAGAGGCCCATCCATTAGAGAGTTGCAATGTTTGATGACCCAATTTTCTATCAGAAAAAGGGGGATGATTTTGGTTTTTTATTATATTTCCATTTTTTCTTTGGTCTGCAAGATATAATGTCCCATTCCAAGGATACAAAAATATTTCTATAAAATGTGTTTACAATATTTTTTGTATGAACTAGCAACTCAATTAGTATCAAGTGCCTTTTAGTTCGGGAGTATATTGTGACCACAAATAGTGGTCAAAACTACTCTTCTAGCCTTCATGAGAAGGGGAAGTGTAGTTTGTAATTATTTATAGAGATACCATTATGATTGATGCTTCCTTCAATTTTAAGAATCAATTTTATTGAATAAGGAGCAGAAAGAAATACATTTCCAAGGATGCATAAATAATTCTATAAAATTATTTGCCAATTTTTTTAGATGAACTAGCAACTTATATTAGTACCAAGTGCCTTCTCTTTGGGGATTATATTGTGACCAAAGATTGTATTCGAAAATATCCTTCTAGCCTTCGTGGGAAGGGGAAGTGTAAGTTGTAACAACATATAGAGATCCCATCTTGATTGATGTTTCCTCCTAATTTAAGATTCAAGTTTCTTACATAAGAGCATAAAGCAAAGGAAAACATTGAGTGCCATTTTTGGGAAAAGTTCAGAAATATTAAAGCAGACATGAAGAAATACCTTAACATGGTTCCAATCCAGACTAACTGTTATGAACCCAAATTGATATTTGATTATTTTAATTGACAAAAACTCAAAAAAAATTGGAACTTCGAAGCTAATATAGGACATGAAACAAATAGGGTGAGGCTAACGGAAAAGATAGTAATGACAGTAAATTCATCACTAGAGAAGCAACTCATTGATCACATTGGAAACCCAAAATCATTAAAAAAAAATGATTTGATAGCCAATTCTAAAGCACTACTAGCAGAAAGGTCCAGTAGTAGTTACCATTGTTCACGACAATGCACCCCCCACATTTCCTATGTTTCCAGGACAGGGAAACTCAATGGGATAAATTTCCCCACACCCACCTTTGGGGAAACACATGGAGGAAAATTTCCATTTTGTGGGAAACTCCCAGGCCACCCCCCCCTCCAAAAATCAGGACTGATACATTCATGAGATAAGGAGTTCCTTTAGCTTAAAAATTTTTACTCAAATATTTATGTAAAGTTTCAACCACATTTCTTGGTTGATGAATCAATTGATAAGGGAGGTAGAAAAGATGGAAAACAAAAAACAATTTTTTTTTTTGAATGGATGAAGAACAATCTTTGTACAACTCTAGTTCTAACTATTCATGATTTACACCTTGAGGGGTGGGAAACTTGGGATAGTGCAAATCCTTGACATTATTTTTTTTTGAATATTATGTATATTAGGTGTTTTTGTTAAACAATTTACCTCTAAGAATGCTTGCAATTGTAGCGATAATGTGAATGAAGAACAGGTGGAGGATATAGTAGAAGTCTACAAATTTGGTCAAATTGCAGAAATTTTTATAAGCAAATATGTATGTTTTTTTGTCTTCTTCGGCACAACCTTTTGATACAATACAAATCATGTTTCGTTTAAAAACAAAAAACAAAAAACTATTTTCATAATTTACATCATAGATTTGAAATATAAACTTATTCTTTAGACAATGTTATGAGATCCATGATCACTCAAGGTAGACAGTCAGTTGCTTTCCATTCAGTAACTTTTCCTCACATTCCCCTTTTGGGAAAACACAGAAAGGGACATTTCCATTTTGTGGAAAATTCTTGGGTATCCCCCCTCTAATAGGAGGCATAGGCATAAATTATCTCAATGTATTATTTTTTAACATGTTGATGAGCCCCACTATTGAAACAATAATGATGCAACTCCCAAGGCTACCATCTTAAATTATCAACTTGGGGTTCGTACAAAATTAAGAGGTGTCGACACTATATGTGCAACATACAATGTGTACTTATTTCGATGATATGATGTAATGGAGTGAATGACATGAAATCAAAGCCTAAACTAATTGCATAAATGGGAATGTTACTTTGAAAAAAATTAATCCTAGGCAAGAACAATAATTTGTAGTTGAAATCCTAAGAGCATGAATTCAAATAAATAAGCCTATTCTACTTTGTAAAAAGGAATGTCATAAGTGGTGTTTATTCTTCCTAAATAATGGATTTAGAGGCTAGGGGTCACGATTCAAGTCTAAGAGACAAAAACCAATATTTTGGAGAAAATATGGTCAATTTTACACGTGTTACATGAGTGCTATAGTCGGTTGCTACAGGAAAAACGTAATTGCTACAGGAGGTCCTGTTTTGCTACAGGAAGTTATAAATCACTGAATTACCAAGTAAATCAAATGAAAATGGGATGGGACAATTTTTTTTATTAATGAGGATATATTAGGACTCCATTCCAAGTGGAACCACTCAAAAATACCCATGTTAACATGTGCTAAAAAATAGCAAAAAATTATTACTCTAAAAACTGGAAATTCAAGAACTAGTGAGTTAGTTAACCTATCAAATGCCTAGCCTAATCAAGTGAAATTGAAATGGGGTGAATTTTTTTATTAACTTAAAATATTTTTATGACTCAATAGTGGAATCAATGAGTCAATTGAAGCTCATTAACATGCTCTAAAAAATAGCAAAAAAATACTACTTTTTGGTACAAGCGACTTCCATAAATTCTAGATTTGTGAACTAGTAAACCAATCCAAGTAGCTCAATGATGAATATGAATTTTAAAAGATATTATAAGGATTCATAATGCTTGTGACTCTGTCAATAACCTACAAAAAAACTCACTTCAATCATTTAACCCAATCCTACAACAAAATAAGCATTAATACTAAATGCAGAAATAGGAAAAACAATAATAAGAGATTCATGTGAATAAGAAGTGAAAAGAAGAAATAAAAATTGTACAAAAGGGCTCTGAGGCTCCTGGGATGGCCAAGCCTAAGGATACTCAAAGTCCTATGAGGGACACCAAGCTTTAGAAGCTAAAAATGGCACCAAACTTCATTATATGAATCAATCCAAGTACATCCCTGCTAGAAATGAAAGTGGATTTGTTAAACAACAAGTTTTCTGCACAAGAAGACTAAGAAATACATGCATTTAGAGGAAAATTCGAATTGGTACTTATAAAAAATGATGGGGAAGCGTTCTCCTTGAAAGGAGGAATATTTCCCCTCCAAAATCTCTCAAATAGTGGATTTGGTTCCCAACACTAGGATTTTTCATTAAATCACAGGGAACACATTCCTAGATTTTCTCAATAACTAGAGCTCTATAATTTGTCAATAATTTCATAATATTTTGTTCATTTATTATCCAATATTGGTCCTCATGTAGTAGGTAACAAGTCCCTAGATGGAAATTTATAATATTAAGTCTTGGATGGAGAGAGCTGAAACTGATTTAGGGTTTGATAAGCGATGGCGTCCAATGCTTGTGTTGCAAAACGCACTAGAGCTCCAAAATATGGCACCTCTTTAGCTACTAGTTGCCCTACGCCTTCACCGTTCTTCTTTGGAGTCAATTTCGATTCATCTTTGTGTGAAGATTTGACCAGTTCGCACTGTTGAGTCTCAATTCTGCATCTTTTCCATACACTTTTCTATACCTTTTTCACTCACCTGAACCTCCCAAGTTGTCAATATCATTGTATATTAATTGCAAAAGAGCATCTAACATGGTTTTTAACTATATTTTTGTGTCTGCTGTTTGATTTAGATTTTTTTCATTTAGCTGCAGAATCTTGCCACTTTCCGCAGCTGCTGCAACTTTCCGCAGCCATTTTGTGAAACTCTATGTTATAGGTGTCTACAGGGAAAACGAGCCACATGGGCAGGTCAGAAATGATGTGGACATGGTTCGTGTCCTATTGGTTCGAGCAAACTCATCTAAAGAAGCCGCGGTCAAAGGCGTCCACATGGAAGTCAACCATAGAGTCTTACGGTGACAGGACTCTGTTCCGTGTCACGTAGAGGTTCATATGGCCATTTCTAAGCTTGCGGAGGACAAGTCGACATCTGTACATGGCTCCATAGTCGAATTCAAGCATCCACTTCTCATAGATTTATTTTCCAACACGGCCATGATCCTAGATCCGTGGACGTAATGGTCTACGTGTTCTACACTAGCATAAACTTTAGGAGACAATTATATTTCTTTTGTTATATATAACGCATTTGCATACGCATATAGAGTTAGTCCCGATTAGTCTCTGATAATTTTATTAAGTCTGCTCTGTAATGTAATTATGCTGCCTTTGAGCCGTAATACTACCATACTGTTATGACTTCATTTTAATATAAGAAGACTCTGTTTTCCAACTTAATTCGTACTTGAAGATCGTTGCCAAGGCTGGTGTAGAGGGCCCCTGCTCAGCTAAGGTTTTGTGCATTAGTGTATAGTTATTATTTCATTTCTTTAAAGCTCATTGTGCCATAATCCATTCACATGTCTATACATTTCATCTTTTTCATTTCTATTTATAAACTTTCCTGCTTTCCATTTCACTTCTGTCTTTCATGTTTTATGTTGTTAATCACTGATCAGTGTTCTTGTTTCAGGTTATAGATAGGCAGCCCGGGCATTTTCATAGCTTTTTTACTAATGACATGGAATTAACATTGTTCTGCTGCTAATTTGTTTTTCTTAGTTTCTGTTTAATTTCAGTACTGCTTTGTTTAATTCATTTTTGTTCATTCACTTCAGTAGTTAAATTTAGATATATTAAACTGCTCATAGCATCTTCAGTTGCCTCCGAAAGCCACAGCTGGACTGATGGTGAGGGATTGTATTATGAAATGTGTAGTTTAGTATTAGTTTCCTTTCTGCAAAATTAGATATATTAAACTGCTCATAGCATCTTCAATTGCCTCCGAAAGCCACAGCTGGACTGATGGTGAGGGATTGTATTATGAAATGTGTAGTTTAGTATTAGTTTTCCTTCTGCAAATTTAAATATATTAAACTTCTCATAACGTCTTCAGTTGCCTTCGAAAGCCACAACTGGACTGATGGTGAGGGATTGTATTATGAAGTGTGTAGTTTAGTATTAGTTTCCTTTCTACAAGTTAGAAATGTTAAATTGTGCTTGACATCTTCAGTTACCTCCGAAAGCCACAGCTGGACTGATGGTGAGGGATTGAATTATGAATATATGGTTTGATATTAGTTTACTTTCTGCAAGTTAGATATCAGTTACTCAAGTTGTTTATGGTTACTTCCGAAAATCATAGCTGGACTAATGATGAAGGATCAGAAGATAAATTGATGTAATCTGATTTAGATTTACTTTGTTGCAATTTTGAATTTCTTTAAGCATAGTTTCTTTTTGTTTAGACAGCAGCAAGAATATTTTAGTTTCATGCTCACTAGTTCACTGTTTTTTATTTATTAGACTTACAGCATCTTTTCATTTCAGCAGTACATTTTCATTTCCTTTCAAGTTTTTTCATTGAAAATTTCTAATTCTTTTTTAAGTTTCAAGTTGGTAAATCATTATATGGGATATCATTTCCTTGAACAAATATAACCATACTTGTTTTCATTTTAGAATTTCCATTTCACCTTAGAAAACCAAAAACGACAAAAAGTTAAGAAATAGGTTATCTTGCACATATAGTGCGCCACACTTCATTAGCTTACGATTCCCGGATTGACAAATTAAATGCAGCAATTTAGGACACACTAAATTGACCAAACATTTTGGCGCCGTTGCCGGGGAAGTGTAACTAGGTAGCCAATTTCTTAAAAAAAAAAAAACATAAAATCATAAAAGAAGGAAAAACTTGATAACTTCTTGAAGTATGCTCTCCTCTTGCACCTAGTGTGATCTGGAGGATCAGAAAAGAGAGTTATTGGTTTAGTAATTTCTTAAGTATGCTCTCTTCTTGCACCTAGTGTGACCTGGAAGATCAGAAAGAGGATTATTAGCCCAACTTTAAAATAAATAAATAAATAAATAAATAAATAAATAAATGACATGCATAGAGCAAGAGATTCTAGGGGAAGGTTTATAGCTAAAGCCAAGAGTTCGATTTTCACAACTCCATCTTCTTCAAGGCATAGACTAGATTCACCACCATCTACCCCTAGCCTTAAGATTTTTGGAAGTCAAGGAACAGCTGAATTAGAGGATTCTCCTATACCACCTACTCAAACCCACTTAGAAAACAAAGAGACTTTCTCTCATCCTTCCTTGGTAGAAGAACTAGAGGACTATAAGGACTCTAAAGAAACTATCATGGCAGAGGAAGTGATAAATAGAGGTGGAGGTAGAAGAGGAGGAGATAATGGAGATAACAATGGTGAAGGAAATAATGGCAGAAATAGGGACAATTTGCTTGGATTCCCTATAGTTGATGAGGAAACTCATGCAACAATGAAAAATATCTCACCATCTGTTCTCCCTAACTTTTATGGATCGCGAAGTGAGGATCCTGAAACATTTCTGTTTGAGTTTGAAGTAGTGTGCCGAACTTATGACTATATGGAAGATTCTCAAAAACTCAAACTATTTCCTTCAACTTTGAAAGGATCTGCTTTGAAATGGTTCATGGGATTAGCCACTCAATCTATTAGGACTTGGAATGATATGAAACAAACATTTTTGGATAGATACTTGGACTATTGTATGCCCACCAATCACAAGGATGAGGTATTCAAAATGATGCAAAAAGAAGATGAAAACTTGGAAGATCTACTTGAAAGATTTCAATACAACTTAAAAAGAGCAAAGATGAGAAACTTAGATGATGAAACCTTGAAAGCCCTCATATTAAAAGCCATTAGAGATGAATGGATAGATATTTTAAACATGATGGGGAAAGGAGATATTTCTCAACTCCCACTTCGTGACATAACAGAACTATGTGTCCATCTCTCAAGAGGAAAAGTAGGGCAGAGATTGGTAATATGCTTGATGAGTTCAAAACTGATATCTTAGGGAGCTTTAGTGAACAACTAGACACCCTTAAAATCCAACACAAGTAGAAAGCAGAAACATATGCTTTAGCCATCTTTTGTCCGAAATGTAGGAAGAAACGTGCTTTAAGGGAATGTCCCTTGGATGCAAAAGTTGTAGAAACATGTATGATTTGCTCAGAGAATCATGAGATCAAGGATTGTCCTTCAATTCCTGGACTCAAAGATGTTTTTCAAGAAGACCCAAATTCAGTAGAATCTCTCTGTTTTGTCGCAAGGAGACCTTGGCAGGGACAACAAACTCAAGGGTTTAACAACCCTATGAATTTCCAAACCCCACCAAATTGGAATCCTTGGCAACAACCTTGGCCCCAACATCAAAACTCATATCATCCATGGGTACAAGGGATGCAAAATCCTTATGGGAGATTTGCTCAATTTTATCAATATCCTCCATCTTTTCAAAATCAACCAGCTCCACAACTTCCAAACCCAAATCCACAACTTTCATTGCCATTTCCACAACAACAACCTTCTCAACAAAATCCAAATCCTCAACTCATGCTCCCATACCAACAAAAGACAAATCAACTTCCAGCTCAGCCATTGCCAAATCCTAATAATAAGAATCCTCGGAATACTTACATGGTAGAAGGACAACAATTTCCTACCTATATGATTGTTCCTCTCAACGATGTACAACTCAGATCTGGTAGAGTTTTAGAAAAACCTTCTATAGATATCCAAGAGCAAGATACCTCTGAGGAGGATTCTCTTCAAGTAAATAAGGGTTCTGAGGAAGAATCTCTTCAAAATTCAAATATTCAAAAAGAAAAAGAAAAGTTAACACCCACAACTCCTATAGTTGAGCAACCTGCATCTTCATCTACACCTCCTTTTCCTGAAAGACTACAAATTGATAAGGGGGTGGAAAAAAAAATCTTGTTGCCTAACTATGACTTTCTAGATGAATTGAAGAATGTTTGTATCAAGATTCCCTTACTACAAGCCATTCGAGAGATTCATATTCTAGCAAAAACCATAAAGGAGTTGAGTTTCAAAAGACCAGGAAGGAAACTAAAAGACACAAGAAGAATCCACCTGGTAGGAAAGATTGCAGATATTATGATGGGAAAAATTACCATGCAGAAGTATGTAGATCGAGGAAGTCCAATTGTCAAGACACATATAAATGGGATAGAAATTCCAAACACATTGATTGACTTAGGGGCTGCTATCAACATTATGAGTAGACAGACTATGGAATAGCTAAAACTTCCTAACCTTATTTTTACACCTACTTTACTGCAACTTGCAGATCGATCAATTATTAAACCAGATGGTGTATTAGAAGATATTTCAGTCTCCTTAGATTCTTGGGAATATCCAGTAGATTTTATGATTTTGACTCCCAAGAGTAATCTGGGAGGGCACCCACTTATTTTAGGAAGACCTTGGCTAGCCACAGCTGATGCTTTTATTAGTTGTAGATCTGGGGACATGTACATTTCTAATGGTAATTCGACAAAGAAATTCAATTTGTATCCTCCAGCAAAAGCAATCAAAGAAGTAGGAGACAATGAATGGGTTGATGATGAGGACACTATACAACCTGTCTTTACCATTTCTGAAATCAGTGAGGATAGTCAAATTCTGAACACATTAGAAAATTTTGAGACATCTTCAGAATATGACCCCACACAATTTCGGTTGGAATCTGACATAGAATATTTATCATCAAGACAAATGTCTCTTTACTCTATGGAAGAGTTTGGTAGTTCTACTATTGAGATTTTTCCAGGAAAAACATTGAATATCAACAAACATATGGAAAAATCACAACAAGAAGAACTAACCAAAATCTTGCAAAAACATTCTACTGCATTTGCATGGGAGTATACTGACATGAAAGGTATTGATCCTAAGACTTGCATCCATCATATCTATATTGAGGAAAACAGTAGACCAATCGGACAACCTCAAAGAAGGATGAATCCAAATCTTAGGGAGATAGTGAAAGAAGAGCTCCAAAAACTACTCAATGTAAACTTCATTTATCCAATTTCAGATAGCCGATGGGTTTCTCCTTTGGTTATAGTACCTAAAAAGAATGGTAAATGGAGGTTATGCATTGATTACAGGGAATTGAACAAAGCAACTTTAAAGGATCACTTTCCTTTGCCTTTTATTGATCAGGTATTAGATACATTAGCAGGTAAAAAGTACTTTTCATTTTTGGATGGTTTTAGTGGCTATAATCAAATTCAGGTAGCACCCGAAGATCAAGATAAGACCACATTTACTTGTCCATGGGGAACTTTTGCCTACCGAGTGCTTCCTTTTGGGTTATGTAATGCACCAGCAACATTCCAAAGAGCAGTACTAGGAATTTTTTCTGATCTAATCCATGATTGTGTAGAGGTTTATATGGATGATTTTACGGTTTATGGTAATTCATTTGAAGAGGCATTAGAAAATTTGGAAAAAGTTCTTATAAGATGTAAAGAAACAAACCTTTCATTAAGCCATGAAAAATGCTTTATGATGTTTGCTGAAGGGATTGTTTTAGGACATCATATTTCAGGAGATGGGATTAAGGTTGATAGATCAAAAGTTGAAGTCATCTCCAAGTTTCCTATTCCAAATTGTCAAAGAGATGTTAGAAGTTTTCTAGGATTTACTGGTTACTATAGAAGATTTATAGAAAACTTCACTAAAATTGCATCTCCACTCTTCAAATTGCTTACAAAAGACTGTGAATTTAAATGGGATCCTGATTGTCAATCGGCTTTTGAAACTTTGAAAACAAGAATATCTGAAGCACCTATCTTGAGAGGACCAAATTGGAAACTCCCTTTCCATATTTCTACGGATGCTTCAGATACAGCTCTAGGAGCTGTGTTGGGTCAAAAAGATTTGGTTCCTTATGCCATTTATTATACCAGTAAAAATTTGACTCCCACAGAGTTGAACTATACTGTGACTGAAAAAGAGTTTTTAGCTGTTGTTCATGCAATTAATAAGTTTAGACATTATATAACAGGCTATGAAACTTTTATTCATACTGACCATTCTGCAATTAGATATTTGATGAACAAACTTGTTACTAATGGCAGAGTGACAAGATGGCTTTTACTTTTGCAAGAATTCAATATTACTGTGTTGGATAGACCAGGAAAACAGAATACAGTAGTTGATTTCTTGTCTAGGATTCAGAATACTAAAGAAGATTCTCCTGTAGAGGATAAGTTTCCTGATGAATACTTGTTTGCAGTAACTATTAAGACTCCTTGGTATGCAGATATTGCTAACTATTTGGTTACGGGGAAACTACCTTCACATTTATTTCCAAGTGAAAAACGAAAAATTATTCAGGAGAGTTCAAAATATTCATGGATTTCTAACGAATTGTTTAAAACAGGGCCAGATCTTGTGATCAGAAGATGTGTCGGGGAAGATGAAATGCCTGATATTCTTAAGGCATGTCATGATGAACCATGCGGCGGACACTTTGCAGAAAAAAGGACGGCCTATAAAATCCTCTCTTTAGGATATTATTGGCCTTCCCTCTTCAAAGATGCAAAACAATATGTCAAAAGGTGTGACAGCTGCCAAATAGTAGGGAAACCTACCCTTTCAAATGAAATGCCATTACAACCACAGGTACTCATTGAACCCTTTGAAAAATGGGCTTTAGATTTCATTGGACCTATTAATCCACCATCTAAGCAGAAGAAGTATATATTGGTTTGTACTGATTATGTTACTAAATGGGTAGAAGCCAAATCATTAGTATCTGCTACTGAAAATTCAGTTATTCATTTTCTTTATGAGGATATTTTTACTCGCTTTGGTGTTCCAAGAGAAATTGTGACAGATCAGGGGAGCCAATTCACATCCAATTTGGTGGAGAAGTTGATGGAAGAATACAAAATCAAGCACAAAAGATCTACTCCTTACCATTCGCAAGCAAATGGTCAAGTGGAGTCCACAAATAAAGTTCTTGAAAGTATCATCACCAAAACTGTTCATCTACATAGAAGAGATTGGGTAGAAAGGCTTCCTGAAGCCTTGTGGGCCTACAGAACTACATGGAGAAATACAACAGGACATTCTCCCTATGAACTTGTTTATGGGAAGGAAGTCCTACTCCCCATTGAGTTCCAAGTCAAGACCTTCAAGATAGCAGTTCATTTGGGGATGGACTTATCAGAAGCCCAAAAGCATAGAATGGAGCAGTTGAATGAGCTAGATGAGATCAGACAAGAGGCAATTCTAAGAACTGATCTAGTTCAATATCAAAGAGCTAAATGGCATGACAAGTACATCAAAGAGAAGAAGTTTCAAGAAGGAGATTAGGCATTGTTATTTGATTCCAAGTTTAAAGATTTTCAAGGAAAATTTCAGACTCATTGGCTTGGGCCATATGAGATTGACAAGATCTTTAGCAATGGAGCTGTAAGAATCAAGACCATTGATGAGTTCCAAACTCCTCTTATTGTGAATGGCCATAGATTGAAAGTTTATCATAAGCCACTCTCAAAAGAGGATTTTGTCAAAATGTTTCAAGAAAGTTCTGCAATCAGGCTGGTACAGAAGAATTCTTCTTCTCCACCAGCCTAGCTTTTGTTCTTTTCAGTTAAAAAAAATAAATAAAAAAATAAAAAAATTGTATAAGTTTGAAAACCAATCACTGATTGGCAGTCTTATACAGAAAATATAGGGTGAAAATCAGGAACACCTGACACTCTATATTTTCCAAAAAAAAATCTCTCTTTCATTTCACAAGTTTTGTGATCATTTCACTTCATTTCACTCCACTCCACTTCATTTCATCCATTTCATTCCATTTCATTAATAAAAATCTTTTTCATGACCATTTCCATCTGGTCATTTGTCATCTGTTCATTTCCATTCATCCAAGTAATAGCTGTGTCAGTTTCCGCAGCTGACATCTGTTTCCGCAGCTGACTCCAGTTTTCGCAGCCAGAAGCAGATTCCGCAGCTACTACTCTGTTTTCAAAAAGAATGTACAGTCAGATATTATTTCCATAATCATGAAATAAAATGCAGGTGAGAGGATCAAAAATGAAGACATGGAGCATTCAAGACACCAATGAAGAGCAATTAGTTGAAGACCAAAGGAAAAGGCAAAGATTCCAAAGGTATGAATAAAATTTATTTCAAATAGCATTGAAAAAAACACATTTTTATATAGTTCTGAACCATGAGCTCTATCCATTATGTGCAATGATTATATTGAAAATTCCGTAACCTTTCACGATCTCCATATTATCCTCTCGCATTCATTCCCAAACGGTTCCATCATTAAACCCCCGATTTTCACTCATGATACAATATTCCACTGGTGACAATGAGACGTATTTGATTTGACCAAGGACTCTTACAGCCGCATAAATCCATAACCGTTGATTGAAACGTGTTCACATTTATTTCGCAGCCACCAAATTTCAAAACGTTGTCGAATGTGTTATACTCTGTCAATTGCACAGTCGTATCTCTGTTATGCTCACGAAACCCTTTTCTATTCTGTCTCACTCCATTCCGTTCATTGTGCTCATTTCCACTCTTGGATATCTACCCACAGTCTCACTCCATTCCATTCATTGTGCTCATTCCCATTCTATAATATATTCCCACAGTCATTGAGCTCGTTTCTGTGCATTCAGCCGTTCTATTTCCATTTGAATCCTCCACACAGGAAAGTCTTTGAAGAGCAAAAAGAGAAATGGGTAAATTGCTAAGAGCAGAACTGGAAGGACCGAAGTTCATGGAGGGATATCCGCAAGTAAGGGAGATATTGAAGAAAGCAAAATGGCTGCGTTTTATCCAGAAGTTCAGAGGTTATCACAAAGAAGTTACAAAAGAATTTGCAAGGTCGTTTAATGGCTTGGAAGCAGAAATTGGAGACCTTAAGTTTGAGGTCAATGAAGCATCTATAGCAACAGCCATGGAACTTCTTCAGGAGGGTGAGCGTTGGTTTAAGAATAAAAGTATCAGTGATGAAGCATGGAGAACAATCTTACGAAACCAAGGTATGGACATAACTGTTTTTAAAAGAGGAATTCCTGTGCATGCATTGAAAGAGGAATGGGCTACTTTGCTGCTAGTTGTTCAGAAATTCATTACATGTGAAGGCCGTTTTGGGTCCATGTAGATGTACCATACCAGGTTACTGATGAATTTTCTAGATAATCAAGCTCTCAATCTCCCATATTTTCTGTTAAATAGCTTGAAGAAAATGTCTGTGACTGTTCAGAAACATTTAGGAGATGTAGAACCTCATCTATATCACCACGGCCTTATAAAAATTTTGATTGAAAAGGAGTTAAAGGAAAAGAAAGACACATGGGAACAATTTATGGTTAGAAATTTCTTTGAGGAACCTCAGGAAATTCCTGAAGGTAGCACAACAAGAAGAAGTAGGAGAAAAAGAACAATTGATGAAATCCAAAATACTCCTACTACTGCAATTGAAAGAACTGATAGGGAAGAAAGATTGTCAAAGAGGAAGAAGAAAGAAATCAAGGATAAGAAGCCAATAACACCAAAAGAAAGAAAAACTATTGAGGCTATACATAAAAATCCTTCTTCTGAAGAAGAAGATAATCAAGTGTTATCTGAAAGACTAGTTTATCTTCAAAAACAGTCCTCTATGGCCAAGAAGACAGAGAAAGGAAAACAAAAACAAAAGGATAGTGCACCACAACGTGTGAGAAGAAGCAGCAGACTTAAGAGGAAATTGAGGAAAACACAAATGAAGGGTCCTCATTTCATTGATTTGGGAGAGGAAACATCTGAACAGTCCCCAGCTGACCATAGTCCATCTCAGTCAGTTAGTGAACCTGGTTCATTTCATTCCCAATCAAACATTGAACATACTCCATCCCATTCTCAGCAAGATATTGATGTGAGCCCTCCTCAGCCAGATTATTCTCGTTCACGGCATTTTGGGGACAACCCAATAAAAATGACACCTGAAATAGACCCCAAGCAGTAGGAATTATATGACTATATAGAATCTTTGGAAAAGGCAGCTACAGGTCCCAGTACTTCGTCTATCCAGCCTCATACAGTACAGGATGATTTAGTCCAATCACTAAAATAGGAAATTTTTGAGTTAGAGCTTTTGAATAAACATATCAAAAATGAAAATGAGACATTGAAGGAACAAGGCAAACTGGAAAAAATCATCCATGATAATACTATGCTACATCTGGGAATATGGCAAAAGAAGAACAAGAAATTGAAAAGAAAATGCCAGAAGTTGAGCAGAGCACTAGTTAATATCAAATTTAGGTGCTTAATGAAGAAAACTAGAATGTTGGCAGCACCACAGAAGAGGAGGAGAGGATTGGATGTCCTGGCTGAAGTGTCAAGGCACATGAACTAAGGAAGGAATATTAAAATTTTGGTTGCATGAGGACATGCAACACCTTCACAGTGGGGGTATGTTGAGTCTCAATTCTGCATCTTTTCCATACACGTTTCTATACCTTTTTCACTCACCTGAACCTCCCAAGTTGTCAATATCATTTGCAAAAGAGCATCTAACATGGTTTTTAATTATATTTTTGTGTTTGCTATTTGATTTAGATTTTGTTCATTCAGCTGCGGAATCTTGCCACTTTCCACAGCTACTGCAACTTTCCGCAGCTATTTTGTGAAACTCTATGTTACAGGTGTCTACAGGGAAAACGAGCCACATGGGCAAGTCAGGAATGATGTGGACATGGTTCGTGTCCTATTGGTTCGAGAAAACTCATCTAAAGAAGCCGCGGTCAAAGGCGTCCACATGGAAGTCAACCATAGAGTCTTACGGTGACATGACTTTGTTCCGTGTCACGTAAAGGTTCATATGGCCGTTTCTGAGCTTGCGGAGGACAAGTCGACATCTGTACATGGCTCCATAGTCGAATTCAAGCATCCACTTCTCATAGATTTATTTTCCAACACGGCCATGATCCTAGATCCGTGGACTTAATGGTCTACGTGTTCTACACCAGCATAAACTTTAGGAGACAGTTATATTTCTTTTGTTATATATAACGCGTTTGCATACGCATATAGAGTTAGTCCCGATTAGTCTCTGTTAAATTTATTAAGTCTGCTCTGTAATGTAATTACGCTGCCTTTGAGCCGTAATACTACCATACTGTTATGACTGCATTTTAATATAAGAAGACTCTGTTTTCCAACTTAATTCGTACTTGAAGATCGTTGCCAAGGCTGGTGTAGAGGGCCCCTGCTCAGCTAAGGTTTTGTGCATTAGTGTATTGTTCTTATTTCATTTCTTTAAAGCTCATTGTGCCATAATCCATTCACATGTTTATACATTTCATCTTTTTCATTTCTGTTTATAAACTTTCCTGCTTTCCATTTCACTTCTGTCTTTCATGTTTTATGTTGTTAATCATTGATCAGTGTTCTTGTTTCAGGTTATAGATAGGCAGCCCGGGCATTTTCATAGCTTTTTGACTAATGACATGGAATTAACATTGTTCTGCTGCTAATGTGTTTTTCTTAGTTTCTGTTTCATTTCAGTATTTCTTTGTTTAACTCAGTTTTGCTTAATTGTTTCAGTAGTTAAATTTAGATATATTAAACTGCTCATAGCATCTTCAGTTGCCTCTGATAGCCACAGCTGGACTGATGGTGAGGGATTGTATTATGAAATTTGTAGTTTAGTATTAGTTTCCTTTCTGAAAAATTAGATATATTAAACTGCTCATAGCATCTTCAGTTGCCTTCGAAAGCCACAGCTGGACTGATGGTGAGGGATTGTATTATGAAATGTGTAGTTTAGTATTAGTTTTCCTTCTGCAAATTTAAATATATTAAACTGCTCATAACGTCTTCAGTTGCCTCCGAAAGCCACAGCTGGACTGATGGTGAGGGATTGTATTATGAAGCGTGTAGTTTAGTATTAGTTTCCTTTCTGCAAGTTAGAAATGTTAAATTGTACATGACATCTTCAGTTACCTCCGAAAGCCACAGCTGGGCTGATGGCAAGGGATTGAATTATGAATGTATGGTTTGATATTAGTTTACTTTCTGCAAGTTAGATATCAGTTACTCAAGTTGTTTATGGTTACTTCCGAAAATCATAGCTGGACTAATGATGAAGGATCAGAAGATAAATTGATGTAATCTGATTTAGATTTACTTTGTTGCAATTTTGAATTTCTTTAAGCATAGTTTCTTTTTGTTTAGACAACAGCAAGAATAGTTTAGTTTCATGCTCACTAGTTCACTATTTTTGATTTATTAGACTTACAACATCTTTTCATTTCAGCAGTACATTTTCATTTCCTTTCAAGTTTTGTCATTGAAAATTTCAAATTCCTTTTTAAGTTTCAAGTTGGTAAATCATTATAGGAGATATCATTTCCTTGAAAAAATATAACCATACTTGTTTTCATTTTAGAATTTCCATTTCACCTTAGAAAACCAAAAACGACAAAAAGTTAAGAAATAGGTTATCTTGCACATATAGTGCACCGCACTTCATCAGCTTACGAATCTTGGATTGACAAATTAAATGCAGCAATTTAGGATACACTAAATTGACCAAACACGCACCGGGTACTCATGACTGCATTTCCGCCTCCCAAAGCCAAGGTTTCAAACATCTTCTCAGCCACCGCAGTTACTGAGCTCAAGGGTAAAACGTCTGCAATAGAGAACGAATCGATCGTAGCTCCTCTCAGTCTCAGATATGAAGATCAGAACTGGCTATGTGCATCGCCGTCCTTCAACGCTCGAGAGTTGTTCAAACAGCTGCAGGTGTCGACAACTCCAAAAGGCTCCATCCCTTCCATCGACATGGCTTTGCAGCATCTGCAAGATGAGAGATCTACAAAATCTTCACTGGATGGGAAAATCCAGTTTCTTTGTGACTTTGTTGCACACTAGAAGCTATTGGCTCCAATCTGCACCTACGTGCACCTCCCCACAACCATCACAACTCATCTATGCTGGGTTATGCAATGGAAGAGGAAAGCTCAGACTTGCATAGGTGTGCACACCCCTACGTCATCTCAATGAAAATCTGTCATGCTGAGCCAGGTGATGAGGGCCAAGGTGCACATTTGTCCCTACTCGAGTCCTCCTCAACCAATAATGCTGCATCCCTTGGAAAGGAAGACTCGGCCCTCTCCTTCCAAATCCAGATCTCATTTCTCAATGGAAAAACCCTACTCTATTGGGTTTGACCTACGGATCTGGTGCAGAGTTTAACATAGGCTATCGAAATTAAGCTGAAGATCCTTGCTGGACTACAACGATTCCTCTATATAGGTAAATAACTCGAAAACACTTATCCTCTCTCTTTCTATAATATTGAGAAAAATGCCACTTTGGTTTTTTCTCTTCATCTGCGAGGAGGGGCCACAGGGTAGACATCCTCTGCTCAATATTTCTCATACAAGGATGATGTCCATGCACAAAATCCCAAGAAAGCTGCCCATCCCCCTGAGGCTCCCAAGAATTTTTTAGTGGATAAAATGGAGGACATACCAGTGGTGGAAATTTCCCACCCAGCACTGGATGATCAGTTTCAAGAATATGTAGAAAAGGCCATTATTTGTTGATTTAATGGTTGATGGCCACGCGATATTTATTAATGGGTCCATTCAGATTGGACCAATAAAAACATAATTTTATTCTACTCAAATGACTTCTTCATAGTTCTGTTCATTTTCGATGAGGACTATCAAAAGCCTTAACAGGAGGACCTTGGTTTTGGGGAAAATCTAGGCTATTCCTCACACCATGGTTCCCAGACTTCGACCCCTCCATGGCTGTTATTACCAAGCTTCCCATTTGGGTCAGGATTCAAAACTTACCATCCCCTCTATGGCACTTTTCGGTCTTTTAAGGAATTGGTAACACCCTGGGACACTTTCTAGCAACGGATACCTCCAAGGGGGGAATCAGGAATATACACCTATGGTAGAATATGCGCTGAAATAGACATCAGCAAGGGCCTTCCAGATCAAATAAATCTCAAAATAGGAGATTTACATTGGACACATACCCTGGACTACGAGAACACCACTTTCCGATGTCGTCACTGTTATAAAACATGACACCTCCAGAAAGCTTGCTCCTCGTTCCTTGCCCAAAATAAGGGGAGCAACTGTAATTCAAACTCCAAAAGATGGAAACCATGTGTACTAACTCCCATGGATGACATCAACTCCTTCAGCTCAGATGAGGAAGAAATCGAAGCAAATGTGGAGGTAGCAAAGCAGGAGAAGGATGTGACCCCGACAGGCCCTGAAGTGCCCATTGGTCCCTCGTGTGCTTAGAAACGGTCTCATGAAACCTCCTCCTCATATTTAGACAAGGAGCCCACTCTTTCAGACATCAAAAAGCTCCAAATGACACTAGCCTAACTGCCCCAGGAAGCTTGGGTCAAAGTCTCAAAAAAAATAAAGGAAAGAAAAGTCGCACTAAGGGTTCTACCCACTCTGGGTAGATTCCAGTGAATATCTTTTAGTCTCCTTGCTTATCTTCTTGAATCTCTTGCTTCTCTTTTGGCTACTTATCGGGACCAAGGTTGACTATCCTTCATTTCCGGTTCCCTGTTGTCTAGCCCCTCCTGATTGTAATACTTCTTGTACCATATACTTTACTAATAGAAATAGTCTAATTTACCAAAAAAACAAGTCCCTAGATTATCTCCTCCTCCAAATATTCATAATATGCCTAATATTCTCACAATATTATACAAAAATAAATATTATTAGGCATAAATATGCAATTATCTATAAACCTTCCTAATGAACATATCAAAGTTAAAAATATGTCATCTAATGCAAAATGAGATATTTAATGGGCTAAAGGATGGTCATATGGGCCTTAATTTATGTCTAATTTGGAGGCCCATCATACCCCCCTACTGAAAGTGTTTCTCATCCTCTTAGCAACTTAGTGGCCTAAATGTGCCTCATTCATGGCCATGATGGCCTCCTTAACATATCAAGATACCTCAGAAGGAATTTTGGCACATCTTCTCTTGCTCCATCCTCTTCCTCTTCTTCCCCAACTTCTTTTTTTGCTTCTTCTTCTTGGCTATGGGAAATACATTTCTCTTCTTCTAAAAATAATTGTAATTCCTTTTCTAGTGAGGCTCAATTCAAAGAAAACATCCAAATTTCATTTTTTATTCATAAAATCTTATAAGAAGTTTCCCATAGGTTGTATTACTTCAAAAAATGAAAATTCTGCAGGCTTTTTTTTCAAATATAGAAAGGAAAAATATGTATTTAACCTTCCTTTGGATGTTGTCCTTAGAATCCCAGGATTTTGGGGTGAATTTTCGGTCCCTATAATACTAGTGTATCCCCATTATTTTTATCATTTTGTCCTTACATTATTATTGTTATGTCGGCTCTAATTATATTGTGACCCCTCATACTCCTATACATAGAAAGTAGGTTTTTTCAATTGAATCATCCAATAATTGTTCATTTGTGTAATGTAAAGGAGCGCCCCCCCCCAAAGTGGATAATTTTTAATTCATTCATTTATCTTTTATTCTATTTTGTGAGCTCGTTGCATAACATTTGGTACCAGAGCTTTGGATTATAGGGTTTCACTCCTTCAAACAAGTCATTTTGGAATTTTCACTACAAAATTTTTTCTACGAGGCTTAAAAAGCTGAAATTTTGACCACATGGAGCCACAATATTGGTGAATCTAGTGTAAAAATTTTAGATATTGTTTTTATATATTTTTAGAGATATCATCTGTGGAATTTAAGGTTTTTTCAGGCTCCAAAATTTAGTCTCAAACATGTTACTTAGGTAAAATCATCATAACTTTTGTTTCAGGCATCAGATTTGAATTCAATAAAAAGTGGTTGAGGTCAAACGAACTTTAGTTTATTTTCTATTAATTTTAGGGCTGAAGGTAGAAACAATGACTTGTGGCACTCTGTACAAGTTCTCTCTACAAAACTAGTCTATAACAGGTCACCATGGGAGATTGGGCATAACTCTTTGTTGAAGGCTCAAATATTAGTCTGACTTGTGGGGTTGGAAAGTAAATTCCGAGGGCTACAAAAATGCTGAATTTTAGATCTTGGAGATTCAAAATTAAAGACTTACAATTGTTTCAAGATCGAGCTCCCAAAAGCAAGAAAAATGTGTATATATTTTTTAAATTACATAACATTTGTTTGAAAAATCAGTTTGAAGTGATTCCAAAGGAATTTTGAAGCATAGATATCAATATTGGGTTATAAAATTCCTCTCAAAAAAAATAATTCTGCATGCATTAAGCCTTCAGAAAGCTCTACTATGACACATGAAGAGGAATAATTGCAACATGATATCTCAAAATTATGGGATCAAGTGCAACAAATTTCGCTCTCATAAAGAACAACCCAAGATGAACTAAAGTATGACATGGATGGTTTAAAATAAGACATGGAAGCTAAGAAGGATGTCATGGAAGCTAATATGGATGGTTTGAAGGATTGCATGGAAGCTAAGATGGAGGGTTTGAAATCAAACATGGATGTTTTGAAGGAATGTTTGACAAAGTTGTTGCAAGAAAGGCTTCCCGGTGGTGACAAGGTAATCCATGAAAATCGTGACAAAGACAAAAGGAATATGAATTGTGATTTTGGAAAGTCCAATGTTGGGTTTAATAACCACCACATTCCAAAGGCAATATGAGGAAGTTTGATGGTAAGGATCCATTAACATGGATACTACAAATGGAGCAATATTTTTATCTCCATGATGTGCAACGCTCACAAAAGGTACGCATTGCAACTTTATATTTAGAACCCAATCAGTTTGGATGATATCAATGGCTTTTTTCTCATAAAACAATTGTCACTTGGTCAATTTTTAAGGAGGAAATAATAGCACATTATGAGGATACAAAGAGAAACACCTTCTTCAGACAATTGATAAATCTCAAACAAAAGGGTTCAATGGCAGAGCACATTGAGTACTTCCAAAAATTGAATATCAGAGTAACAGAAATTCCAGAGGAGCATAGGGTTTATGTCTTCTTAGGGACTTTAAAGGATAACATCCAACATGAGGTTCGATTTTGGGAACTTGATTCATTGGAGAAGGAATTTAGGGTGGCAAGAAAAGTTGAAATAAAAATTATGGCAACAATAAAGTTTATCACTCACAACTATAAATGTGGAAGTGTTGTTGCTCCTAGCCTTCCACAACCTACAATATTGACACCACAACAATTGGAAAAAAACAGAGAAAAATGGCTTTGTTATAGTTGTGATAACAAATACGTTTAAGGGCATAAGTGCACTGAGAAGAAATTATTTTACATATATTATGAAGAGGAGAAAGAAAAGGAACACGAAACATCAAAAGAGGAGGATATACACCAGCAACCAGCCTTAGAGAAAGAAGAAATGAATATGGCCATATCTTGTAATGAATTGGCAGGAATTACCACTCCTCAAACTCTCAATATAGAAGTATATATCAAGAAGAGAAAGGTAATAATGTTTATTTATTCGGGTAGTACCCATAATTTTATTCATTGTATGATAGCCAAGGAATTGAATTGCTTCCTATATCTAAAACCAGAGTGTCAAGTGATGGTTGAAAATGGAAGAACTATAAATTTCTCTAGAAAGTGCCATAATATCAAGCTAACCATGGGGAGATATTTATTGAATAGTCCAATGCTACCCATTCCAATGGGTGGTATTGATGTTTTAATATGAGTCCAATGGTTACAATCTTTGGGGAAAATAACTTTTAATTTTCAAGAAATTTTCTTGATTTTTTTTTGGGAATGAAAGGAAGTTGAATTATGGGGTATCACAGGGAAACCAGGAAAGATTATCAACTCTAATATCATGACAAATCTTTTGAAGAAATAACAATGAGGTGTAGTTGCACAATTATGCTCACTAGAGGTTCAAACATCAAAATCATCTATTTCTCCAAATCTCCAAAAAGCCTTGGACAAACATTCCACGGTGTTTAAGACTCCCAAAGGAATCCCACCTATTCGTGATCACGATCATGCTATTCATTTGATTCCAGGAAGTGTTCCTTCAAACATCCATCCTTACAGATAATCTTATGCCTAAAAGAGTGAGATTGAACGTATGGTTGCAAAAAATCTAGAGACTAGTATAATTCAACCTAGTCAAAGTTCTTTCTCTGCTCCAGTATTATTGGTGCACAAGAAGGATGGATCATGGTGTATGTGTTCAGATTATAGGGAGCTCCACAAGCTCACTATTAAAGATAAATTTCCCATCCCCGTCATTGATGAATTTTTGGATGAATTACATGGAGAAATTTACTTCACCAAGATGGATCTTTGTTCATGATATCATTAAATTATAATTAATACTAAAGAAATTATGAAAACAACATTTAGAACTCATGAGGGTCATTATGAATTTTTGGTCATGCCTTTTGGCCTTACTAATGCACCTTACACATTTCAAGGTTTGATGAATTCCATTTTCAAACCCTTCCTTAGAAATTTTGTGTTATTATTTTTTGATGATATACTAATCTACAACAAGTCTTGGAAGGATCATGTTCAACATATTGACAGGGTTCTCAAACTATTGGAGGAGAAAGTCGTCCAATCAAAGGAAAGTATTTAGACAAACCTATTTATTAGAAGGAAATGTTGGCAATACTAAATGCACTAAAGCAATGGCGAACTTACCTAATAGGAAGACACATCAAGGTAAAAAAATATCATGATAATCTTAAATATGTTTTGGAACCAATATTATCTTCAAAAGAGCAACAAAAATGGGAAACAAAGATGTTGGACTATGACTTTGAAATCATCTACAAAAAAGGGAAGAAAAATGTTGTTGTAGATGCACTCTCAATAAAGGATGAGGATGTGGAAGCATTTATTTATTTAATTGATCCAGGTGGATATAGGTGGCCACCCACCTATTCCATTTGGACCTGCACCATCAATTCTTGCAGATTTTCACTTTCAACACAACTTACTATTTTTAGTAGGTTTTCGGGTCATGCACTCTCGAAGCCGTTTTGCGGCCCTAATGATCCAGTTGGATATTGGTGGCCACTCACATATTCAATTTTAACCCCCACCATCAGTTCTTTCAATTGTTCAGTTTCAGCACGACTTACTATTTTTAGCAGTTTTTTGGGTCCTGAACTTCTGAAGCAGTTTGAGGCCCTAAACACCGTTTTTTGGGAAAATAGGGAGAAAAATGGGTCCATGGACTGAATTTTATCACATCAAATTTTTTATTCCTCGAATAGATCTTTCTAACGAGGTATTTTGCGCGTCAAATGGAGATTGTATGCCAAAGTTACGTCCCCAGGAAGTTGAAACACCAATTTACCCAAACAGGGCCCATAGTTTTGGCGCTTCATCTCCTAGGGTTAGGTTTTTGGATGTTTAGGGTTTTTCATTGTTTCTCAATAATAATAGGCCTTCGAGCCTCATTGTAATAGATTTTAGAGGCATGTAACCGCCACACTCTCCTCAGAGATAAGCTATCATCACCCTAGCTAGTTTATTTCCATTCTGTCTGTAAACATATTTTAGTTATTTGATATTAATGAAATGAAGTATTATTTCCACTGCATCTCTGTTTTTATGTCTATTTCTGTATTTTATTGTGTTCCTGCATAAATATGAATCAACCATTTCTATTATGCAACCTGAGTGGATAACTGAAGCAAGGGATGAATAGAAGAATGATGAAGAGGCATGGACACTCATTCAAAATTTGCAGCAAGATCCCAGTACATCTGATACATTTAGCTGGAAAAATGATTCATTATGGTACAAAGATAGCTTATATATTTGTAAGAATTCCCAACTCAAACAAAAGTTTCTTTTGGAATTGCACACCTCTCCCTTAAGAGGGAACTTAGGATTTTTAAAAAATTACCACAGCGTTAAGAAGGATTTTTTTTGGATGGCCTTAAATCTGATATTCAAAAGTTTGTGGCAGAATGTTTGGTTTGAAAAATAAATAAATTTGAGACAATTCAGACCTCGGGTTTTTTAGAACCTTTATCCATTCCAAGACAATGTTGGGAGGAGGTTTCAATGGATTTTATCACAGGTTTACCCAAGTCTGAACGAAAGAGTGTCATCATGGTGGTAGTTGATAGACTTAATAAGTATGCATACTTTTTTGCATTATCTCATGCATTTAAAGCCAGTATAGTTGCTACTGTAGTTATGGAAACCCAAATATTATTGAAAGCGACAGAGATCCTATTTTCACTGGAAATTTTTGGACGGAATTATTTTCTTGTTTGGGTATTTAATTAGCTCATGGCTCATCCTATTATCCTTAATTTGATGGGAAAAATGAGATAGTGAAAAAATGTTTGGAAGGATATCTTTTTTGATTTATATCTGATAAACAAACATAATGGATCAAGTGATTACCTCTGGGTGAATGGTGGTATAACACTTCCTTCCATACTCCATCAGAAATGACCCCATTTATGGCATTTTATGGATATCATCCACCGTCCATCACATCATATTTAAGATAAAATCATAAGGTTCAAGCAAGTGACAATCACATCAAGCATAAACAACAAGTTCTCCAAATATCAAAGGATAACCTCACTTTGGCACAGATTCGAATAAAAAAACATGCATATCAACATCGCAACAAAAGAAGTTTTGTTGTAGGCGATTGGGTATTTTATGGCTACAACCATATAAACAAATATCCCTCAAGAAAGCTAAGAAGGATAATAAATTATCACCAAAGTATTATGGTATTTATAAGGTGTTGCAAAATATTAGTACTATGGAATACAAATTGGAGTTTCCCGCATCTTCCCAAGTGCACCCAGTTTTCCATATTTCTTGCTTAAAGAAGGTTATAGGTGACAATCTCCCAGTTCAAAAAATATTGCCAGAACTTGACGAGGAAGGAAAAATCATATTGGAACCTAAAGAAATCATGGAAACAAGAACTAGAAGCTATGAAATTCAATTTAAAAGTATCTCATCAAGTGGAAGAACTTACCCGCTGAAGATTCCACATGGGAGGATGAGAATTTTATGTAGAAGCATCCAAAAATACTCAAGCGTTGAGGAGAACACTTTTTTCAAGGAGAGGGGCATGTTAGGTCCCTATAATAATAGTGTATCCCTATATTGTATTATTAGTATAGCCCCCTTATTGTTATTCTTGTGCCCATGTAGTCCCCATATTATTATTGTTGTGGCCCATAGAAGCCCACAATTGTTATTTTTGTGCCCTTACATTATTATTATTATGTTGACTCTGATTATACTGTGACCCCTTTGACTCATATATATAGAAAGTAGGTTTTGTCATTTGAATCATCATACAATTTTTCATTTAGGTAATGTAAAGGAGGTTTCCCCCTCAAAGTGGATAATTTTTAAGTTGTTGATCTATCTTTTCTTCTATTTTATGAGCTGGTTGCATAATAGTGAATTTAATCAAAATCAAGGTCTTTTGTAGCTCACTGGAATTTTTTGTACTACTCTCTCTTCTCCTATAGCAAATATGTCCCTTCCTGTAGTAACTTTGTTTCTCCTCTCGCAGCTCTGTTTTCTCATGTAGCAGGGAAGAATCCTCTTGTAATTGGCTAGTCTTGGCTCCCCTAGTGTCTATATTTATCTATGAGGCTTGGGGATAATTCCCCTTAGCTTGGAGGGAGGTTACTCCTTCAATCTACTCCTTATTTCCCTCGAATTCTTCCTTTTGTTGACTAGTTGATTCCTCAATTATGATTGGGGTCGTCGAGGGAGGTTGAGGCTTCCCTTGCTTGAGTCAAGTGCTTATCCTTCCTTTGAAATACAAAGGAAATCGCTTTCGATTCCTTTCCTTAGGCTTGTTTGGTGTGCCCAAGGCTACCAAAGTGGTAGCCACTTCTTTCTCAATGTTTTTCTTTAAAACACTGGCTTGCTGATCCTGCCTCCTAATTTTCTTTTAGTGCCTAGAGGTTTCTTAAATGATCTTGGGGGAACAAGACTTGGAGGATCCTTGTTCCCCTTTTTATCCTCATAATCATTACCATTATTAATTTATATTTTCCACGTTGCATGAGTGAGGGAGTTATCTACACTTAACTAGTTGAGGGTGGCTGATATTGATGGCCCATCCTTAGGCTATAAAACTTCATCTCTCATGCATTGACATCCAATTTCTAACCATAAAACACTCAAGAGAAGAGGTGAAGAATATTGCATACTCTTACCTACCTGATGGTTGTTGGAGAGGCATGCATACTGATGCTGAGTTGTTGATTGATACATGCTTCTCTAGAGGTGCTAATTTTCATTGTTTGCTTCTGTATAGGTCTTCATAGCTTGATGATTCTTTTACTGATAAGGTTGTTGCGTGCAGGTTTTTTTCCAGTGTTCAATATGTTTCTAGTGGAGTGGATGGAATAATTTCTAAGGAGGGTGTACCCCTTCTCAAGTTCACAAATGGATTCATGATGCTCAAGGTGGCTAGATCTTTTGTTATGTGGGTGAAAAAAGAATTGATGTTGAGTTTTGCTGTAATTTTACATGCTACTACAGGAGGAATCCTCTTCATGTAAAAATTATTTAATTCCTCTTTGAGACCTCATTACTGCATGTGAGATTAATGGAAATTCATAGGAGGTATAAGGACATGTTTAAAATCATCAAGAGGTGGTGTAAATGGTGGAAAAGTTGATGACAACACTTTTCCGATTTTTTTCATGTAAGGCATAGTGGAATTTGAAGATGAATTTTTGCTATATAGAGTGGATGGCTGATGGAAGTGGTGTTGGGGGACCTCTCTTAACCTTCCCTAAAGAATAAATGATCTTTTTACCTCTTCAGATCTGCCTCCTATAGCATTTTGGGCTCCTCCTGTTGCATTTCAGGACAATCTCTTGTAGCATATTAGGACAATCTCCTATAGAAAAATAGTTTTATCCATATATATCAAAGGGTAGAATAGATTGGCCTAAACGTTTTTGAGCATGTTACCATAATCCTTATGAACCTCCCCATAAAATATCTCGGCCAATGGATGCATGATTCTCGAGAAAATTTAAAAATGGTTGTAGGTGATGAAGGTTGATTTATCATAAAAGTGTGAAATGGAATTCGCTAATATTTCTTCAGCATGTTACCATCATCCATATGTATCTCCCTATGAAAAAAATCTACCAATGTATGAACGGTTTTCGAGATATAATAAAAATAATTTTTTGCTCTGTGTATTTTGGCCTCTTGTAGCAAAACAAAACCCTATTGTAGCATTTTAGGACAATGAGGAAAATGAATGGGAAATGCATTGAAATGATGGATGGATCTTGGAAATGGATGAGGGAGATGGATTTACATGTCTTTTGCCTTATTGGAGAATCTGAGCAAAGGAGGAGAAGGCCCAAGTTTGAATTTATTTGACTATATTTTTGACCAACTTTTTTTTTGTTGTTAACTTGTTTTTGTTGCTTGAAAAGGTTGGAGAGAACTTGCATTCATTAGAGAGAGATACATGGAGAATATATATATATATATATATATATATATATATATATATATATATATATATATATATATATATATATATATATCATTTTTTTTCTCTTTTCTTAGGCCTACTACCTACCTCAATGAGGTTTTCAACTAGTATGTCTTCCTAGGCGCTTCAAAGGAGGTTTTCACCTTGGATATTTTCCTTTTATACTTTTTTTTTTGTTTCCCAACCCATTGAATGCCTCATGGAGGTTTTCAATCAGTGAGCTAATATCAGGCACCTCAAAAGAAGTTTTCACTTGAGATTTTATTCTTTTCCTTTTTTCTCTTTTTCCATTTTTTATCTCTTTTTTTTCTATCCTACTCTACTTGAAAAAACAAAATCTCTTTCAAGTATAGGAATACTTCCAATGGAGCCATGTGCACAAAAATATGACAGAAAAACTCATTTGTAGGTTTGAAATATATGCATTGACATGTACCTAAATTTTAGAGACCAAATGCTTTGACTTTTACGATATCAAGTACTATTGAAGAAGAGGTTGATGCTCCATCTTTTTGATTTTATGGAACCAAACCTCAATATAGATTTGATTCCCTTTGTCTTCTTGCTCATCTTGATCATTATTCATGTCTTTTTCTACCGTGGCATTCAAATCTTCCTCTTTTTGCTGATTATTCTCTTGAACACGTGGAGGATCTAATGGTAAACATGATGGAACTTTCTCAATCTCTAATTGTGATGTTTGCTCTTCATCAAGTGCAACCCATGATTCTTTGGTCTTCTCATTTGAATCTTTTTTTTCTAAATGCTGTCCTTTAATGACATCAAGATAATGTCTTTTTTGCAATACTCTTCCTGAGCTAAGATGAATACCATTTAGATCAAGAGGAGATATTTTTAAGTCTTGTACCTCAACATTCTAAGTGGGTTGAGCTACTTCCTTGTGTTGGTTTGGAAATGATGGTATAAGTAGTTAAGTGGGAGTGGATCATTGAGATGGATGTTGTTGAGGTTGTGATTGTGTTGGAGGTGTATGGTAGGGATAACATGGAGTTGGGTGTGGAGGATATTGAGAAAAATATTGAGGATATTGTGGATTTCTCCCATAAGACCCTTGCCAGCCTTGTTTCCAAGATTAGTTTTGGGGTTGAGATGACCAAGGCTACCAAGGAAAGGGTGTGTTCCTATTACTTTGAAATGCATAAGCTTGAAATTATGAATTAGGTTCTTTCCGCCATGGTCTTCTTGGAGATACATAACGTAGATGCTTTGGTGATTGACTTGCTCCATTGTCCTCTTGGTAAAATTCCTTCAACCTCGGTAATGATGGAAAATATTTAATAGAACATGATTCTACATGGACAACAAAAATCTCGTCATATTCATTTTTCATTCTTAACATTTTTACTTGTTCACTTAGATTGCTAAGAATATATGTTTTAAATTTATCAAGCAAATTTCCAAGTCCAGCTTGACTTACCGACCTTGATCTTGATTTACTTACTCTTGCCCTTCCTCTTGATATGCACTTGCATGTTTCACAAATTTATTCAAATGAAAATTGGTATACATCACCTCTACTCATGAGATCAAGGAGATCAATCCACTCATCTATAATTGTTCTAAGTAAGAGGATTTTTAGTGTGTCAAATCATAAATGATGCAATTTTTCCCTCTTAACATTATACATAAATCTATCTATTAGATCCTTAAGGCTATCATATTCTTTTGTATTCATTCTGAATATTTCTTCTTTAAGATCATGATATTTATATTTTTCTAGAAATACATTTTTCATATCATTCCATGATCTTATTAAATTAGTCCCTAAACCCATGAACCATTTAAAAGCTCTATCCTTCAATGTTTTCAGAAAAAATCTCAATTTCTGAGTATTTAGTAAGTAAGCATAAGATATACCAATGATTTAAAATTCAAAGAGAAAGTATTCTCGATCCTCTGACCTCATACCATGGAATTTGGGAAGGAAATATGGAGGGATGTTCTTCATATGCACACTGACATCAATATCTTGAATGGGAAATCTAAGAGGTCTTCTTCAATATCATCATCTCCATCCATTTCTTCTACCTGCAAAAGTGGATGGTGATGTGGCTCTTACTACACCACGTGATCAAGTGGGAGTTGCTGTTGGAAAAGTTTTTTTTTATAAATTGAATCAGAATGCTAATGCAATGCAATTTTCTGTTCTTGAAATGAAATATGCCTAATGCAATTTTGTTTTTGTTTTTATAGAAAGTAAAATAAATGAATCAAATATGGAATAAAACAATTCATACTTTGACACCTCTTTGAAAATGATGTCAAAAAGTGATGAGCCTTAGTATTACAACAAGAATGCTACAAATCCTAAGTCTACCAACTTAAAATATCCACTTGGGGTTCGTACAAACTTAAGAGGTGTCGACACTATATTGCAACATACAATGTGTCCTTATTTCGTTGATCTGATGTAATGGAGTGAATGTCATGAAATCAAAGCCTAAACTAATTTCAGAAATGGAAATGTTACTTTGAAAATAAATTAATCATACACAAGAACAACAATTTGTAATTGAAATCCTAAGAGCATAAATTCAAATAAATAAGCCTAAACTTCTTTGTAAAAAGCCATGTCCTAAATGGTGTTTATTCTTCCTTAATCATGGATTTAGAGCCCATGGGTCATGATTCAAGCCTAAGAGACAAAACCCAATCATTTGGAGAAAATATGGTCAATTTTACACGTGTTATGGGAATGCTACAAGCGGTTGCTACAGGCGAAACATAATTGCTATAGGAGGTCATGTTTTGCTACAGGAGGAGATAACCCACCGAATGACCAATTAAATCAAATGAAAATGGGATGGGACAAATTTTTTTATTAATTAGGATGTCTTAGGACTCCATTCCAAGTGGAATCACTCTAAAATAACTCTGTTAAAATGTGCTAAAAAATAACAGACAAATACTACTCTAAAAACTGGAAATTCAAGAACTAGTGAGCTAGTTAACTTATCAATTGCCTAACCTAATAAAGTGAAAATGTGATGGGGTAATTTTTTTTATTAACTTAAATATTTTTATGATTCAATTCAAGTGTAATAAACTCAATTTAATCTCACTAACATGCTAAAAAAATAGCAGAAAATTACTATTTTTTGCTACAAGCGACTACCAGAAATTCTAGATTTGTGAACTAGTAAACCAATCCAAGTAGCTCAATGATGAATAATAATTTTAAAATATATTATAATAATTCATCATGCTTTTGAATATTTAAATAAACTCAAAAAAATTCACTTCAATCATTTAACCTAATCCTACAGCGAAAGAATAATCAATACTAAATGGAAAAATAGGAAAAACAAGAATAAGAGATGCATGTGAACAAGAAGTGAAAAGAAGAAATGGAAATTGTAAAAAAGGGCTCTGAGACCCCTAGGATGGCCAAGCCTGAGGATACTCAGAGTCCTATTAGGGGTACCAAGCTTTAAAATCTAAAACTGACACCAAACTTAACTATTTGATTCAATCCAAGTACATCCTTGGTAGAAATGAAAGTGGAGCTGCTAAACAACAAGTTTTATCCACAAGAAGACTAAGAAATACATGCATATAGAGAAAAATCCAAATTCGTACTTATAGAAATTAATGGGGAAGCATTATCCTTGAAAGGAGGAAGCTTTCCCCTCCAAAATCCCTCAAATAGTGGATCTGGTTCCCAACACTAGGAATTTGCATTAAATGACAAGGAACACATTCCTATATTTTCTCAATCATTGGAGATATAGAATTTGATAACAATTTCATGATATTTTGTTCATTTATTATCCAATATTGATCCTCTCGGAGTAGGAATAAAGTCCCTAGATTATCTCCTCCTCCAAATATTCATAATTTGTCCAATATTGTCGCAATATTCCACAAAAATAAATAATATTAGGCACAAATCTGCAATTATATCTAAACCTTCCTAATGAACATATTAAAGTTTAAAATATGTCATCTAATGCAAAAAGAGAGATTTAATGTGCTAAAGGATGGTCATATGGGCCTTAATTTATGTTTAATTTGGAGCATCGTCACCTTTGTATCATTATATTTTGCCAAATATATTACATTATTTGGGGAAGACATTAAATTATTTGGTAAATTGTTTTAAAATTTTATTTATGAAATTGGAAAGGAAGGATTGTTGCTACAGAAAAACCTTAGGGAAGAATTGCCCTGGGATATTATAAAAATTTTGACATTAATGTTGACATGTTGAGAATAAATTCCCAATGATTACTGAATGCATTGAAAAACATCACTATATATCATCCCTATTCATGCTTGACATATACTAGCCAAAATCCAAGAGATAAGAATGCAATTTCCCCAATAATAAAATGATTTCCTCTATAAGAATTACGATTACACATCCTCCAAGACTGAATGATGCAACCTCCTTTTATCAACTAAATAAATAATGGAACTACTCATACACTAGGAATAAGATGTTAGATGTCTCTTGAACCTTAGAGAATCCATGAACAAAAATAAATGGAACACCTTCATTGAAGGGAAGAAAGAGAGGAAAATTAATGTCCTTGAATGAAAAAGGTAGTTCAATGAGTAAAGAATGGGGTAAAAAAACCTAGCAACTAAAAAAATAGCTAAATGCTAAATCAATGTGTACGAAAAAACCATTATAATAACAACGAAATCTATAAGACCCAAGTACACACAAAAACTATGCAAGGGTAGATAAATGCTAAAGTGTGAAACCTAGATAAGAGATAAACCTTACAAAGAAAACATTGTAAGCACGATGAAAGCTATAAGACTTAAGTACGTATACCAATTTCCCAAGGGTAGATAAAAAATAAAGTAGGAAACCTAAACAAGAGATCAAAATTGTCACACATCTACATCAATGCTTGAAGATGCTCCAAAGGTGCCAACTATGTCATCATCCACCATTATGAAAGGACAAACATATGATCGGATAATATCCATTGGAGACTACCTAGGGCTGAAAAGGCCAAAACGTTCATCTCTTCTAGGAGATAGGATGCCTCCCCTTGAAACTCTCCTAACATCCAAGGCTAATCAAACTATGTAGATAATAAAGGAAACAAATAACGCCCCCGTGCTCCCCTATCCCAAAATGTAGGCAACAAGAACTAGACAAGGTTGAGAAAAATTACAAACGATGTATAGGATTATGTTATATGGGAAACATATATAGAAAAGATCAAGTCTATCCCTGTTTGATTAAAGGATGAAGATGACACTCTGATTTTATCTCTAAATCCCCATTGTAGATTACACATTAAATAAAATCTATAATTCCTTGGTTGCTCAGGGAGACTTGGATCCTCAAAAAGTGGCGGTGTTCCAATGTTTGGAGATTTGTCTATCTCCAAAACCCCATTTTTCATGTGGTTATTCCTAAATAATAAGGTACTAGCATCAGACATCTTGGAAAAGGTAAATACTAATGGTCTTGGGTAGAATAGTCTTTGCAAAGAAAATGGTGAATCTAACTTTCATATCATTGTGTCATTTCTTTTCTCTCAATAGGCGTGGAAACATATGGACGGAATCACAGGATTGAGACCTATTTTGTCAAGAGATTCAATTGAAGAAGGCCTCAAAAATGGTACAAGAATGAAACTACAAAGGTGTAACACCCTCCTCCCACATTTACCCAAGCCAACTAGTCCTCTGGGCTTAACATGTGATCAAGAGTTACTATGATATGATTCAACTCCCCAAGTATAGTTAAGGAAGTGGAATCGAAAAACCAAAACCAAACAGACTTTCCTCAGGAGTTATAGGACCCATCATGGGCTAACCAACCACTCCAAGTGCCTAACCCCTAATTTAGCTTTCTTTTTACTAACCTTAACCCCCAGTCACTCCCATGACAAGTCCGCCATGTGACTAAGAGCCTCCAATCGCTCCCACAACGAGGCCTACATGTGACTGCGGTCTTTTTCAGGAATTTTTGTGCCAGCAACCCTAAAACCCGAGACTAGTTTCCAGGATAGGACTCAGGAATCTACCCAGAACTTGATGAAATTATAAGAAATGATAAATAAAAAGAAGACAAGGCTTATAATGTAAAACTTGAACCAGGAACTGGCCTGACTCATCCAAACCATGACATGGATTTTATCAAACACATCATAAACATGTAATGTACAGGTCATATAAACATATATGAGCATAGGACCTCATATTTATTTGAGATTATTCAAGAAGGTTTGATGCCCTCTCATGATAGCTACATTATCATTTATTAGGTCATACATTCATTAAAATTTCATTTACTAAAAAAAATATGATGAGAGCCATAAGCAAAGTTTGTCATAAAACCATGTTTATAACCATCATATAACCAAAAAAATAAATATTATAGAATAGCCATCAAATTCACACAATAGAAAGAAAATTTACTCATTAAATACAATAGGAAAATAACTTTTATTAACATATGAAAAATCCAACCAAGTCAAGTACTTCCATGTAGCACCTAGCCATAGATTGGGATGAACCAAATCTTTGTTTCAGCCAATCACCCTCGTACCATATTCCAAGCATGAATGTGGGACTCACAACAAAACCAAATGTTTCTCAGGCTTTAATGTGTATCCCTACATTATCGATTAAGGGATTCTTAGGCCTGAAACCCTCATCTATACCACCAAGCTTTACTATGTATCCCACTATTACCAGTCAAGGGATTCCTAGGCCCAAACAAAGAAACATACACTACATGATTTACTGCAATCTAGCCATATTTCGATCAAGGGATCACTAGGCTCTAATCAAGCATGCATTCCTTCAGATATCTCCACTTAAACCGTGAGGAATTTTCCTATCTCTACCTTTAGGATTTATTGTGTATCCCACCATTATCGGTCAAGGGATTCCTAAGACTTTGGGTATTTTCCTGAGACCAGCCCACTTATTTTCAAAACCATCCGACAATACATCTCGACCAAGTAAATGAACCCCATCACACCATGGCTATCCGGAAATAGAAAGGCAAGGATAAAAACCATTGTCACACTTGGTAAAATCCATGCCAATGATAACATGGGAACCAAATACACGCATGCATGTACCATGCATGCAAAAAATAGCAAGGAAATCATACATGCAACTCGATACTTACAATTAATCTAATTGTAGTTGCTTGATCCAACTCTTCCTTGATTGATATTTGCTTCCTTTTGCCTCCTTGTCCTTCCTTTGATTTCCTTCCTATAATGTTAGAGTACTCCAAGAACACTCTAAGTGTATGAGAGTAAGAGTGAGAGAATAGAGAAAGAGCTCCAAGTTAAAACTAACAAAAGGTTGTGAACTAATACTCAGAATCCTTTTTATTTGTGAGGCCTTTATTTTCTTCAATTTCCATTATTTTCCTTCATTTACCTCCTCACATGCAATCTATGACCTTTCACCTTCATTTTCTCCTAGTTTCCTTAATTTTCATAAATAATATTCAAATCAATGCCTCTTGGATTTTCAAAGCCTTTTCCATTTCCTTTTCCAATTTCCTTAGCCATAATAAGCCAAATGAACACCAACCAGGATGTTTTCCCAACATTCATCTTGCAATATGTGTTCGAGGACCTTGGTCTTATTTTGCCTTTATTAAATTTATTACATGGATTTTTAACCCGGGGCTGTTACAAAAGGGTTTCCAAGCTATGCCTTTTATTTTTGTCATGAGGCATTTGGTTGGAAATAAATTATTTGATTTTATATTATAGGGTAATCCTCCTTGTACGCTCATTTATACAAGCATGGAATTTCAAGTTTTCAAAATCTTTGTTGCTTTTAGGAGAAGATTTATCCATTAATGTGTTTATGGTTTCAAGCATTTCAGTTCCAGTATGTACATTATTAAATTGATGATATTTTTATCATCCTTCTTATCTGCTTCACCTCGTAGATTGCAATTTTTTTTTGTGTAAATGCATTTTTCCTCTACATGTTGTATCATTCTCCAAACTAGTAGTAAATCTTCACCATTTCTCATGAACTCACTAACATTCAATTAGTCCATGAGATCAATTTCATAAGCAATATTATTTTTATTAGTAAGAGGAGCTTTCCATCTATCATTACCAAGGGATTTTCCACCTCTCTTAAACCTTTTTAGATTTCTCTATAGTATTGGAGAAACCTCTTCAGAAACAAGAAGGAGATGTTCTTCATCAATCTTCAAGTGGGTCACTCAAATTTCGATAATTTCCACTTCCATGTTAAACCTTTTAGTTATAAAGTGACCTACACTTCACAAACACCATTCAATTTATCCAATCATTGTTCCCCTTAAAATTCACAAATGTTTTTACTTCTTAGAAAGAATGCATATCAAACCTTTTGTAGAGGTATATATATCAAAACATAAACGTGGATGGATCCGATTTTAATGCTACAACACCCTCAAAAATTTTGGCCTACACCAAAATTATGGAGCCTACTTTGACCTTGTATACCATCATTCCAAGCATTTAGACTTATTGCAAGCATTTTCTCTAAGTGTTTTTGTCCCATTTGCAAAGAAATCAAAGTGTCGTATTTTGGCATGTGGAGTGTCGCACATTGTACAAAAGCTATTTTTAGAGGTTTCAAGGGGTCATATTTGTGTAAATGAGTTTATCTTACCATGTAAACATGTGTCACACTCATTTCCAAAGTTTCAAGCATTATCGCACAAGTGTTGTCGCGGTTATCACAAAATGTATCTTTGGTGTTGCACTTGTCGTAAGTTGTCACATTGAGGGAAGTATGTTTTTCATGTATTCTAGATGATATATGTTGTGTATTCAAGTGTTCTAAGTATGCGATCATAGTCAAATATTTTCACTATTCACATCAATTGCACGGATCCCACACTTAGTCAAATCTGGAAAAATTCTCGATCGAGCAACCTAGCCTCATCCAACCTTCTTGGATTGTGCATTGCACAGTTTCAACCCTCAAGTAGCAACCTTTCCTTTTGAAATTGTGAAATGCGCATATCATTCCTTTCAAGACTATGCACTGCACAATAAAAATGCTCAAGCTCAACCTCTGATCTCCAAAACTGCGTAATTTATCTCTCCTTCCCAGTCAGAACTATGCTTTGCGTAGTCTCAAGGCTTAGGCCTCAACCCTGAGCTCCTAAACTGCCCAATTTCACAATCACCTAGCCTCCTCTTCCTTCTAGAATTGCACAGTGGGAAACTTCTGTCATCAAGCCCTCAGCTTGGCTCCTTGAGGTCCCCAACTACATAATCTTCAAGCCCAGTCTAGCCTGAACTACGCATTGCGTAGTCTTAAGGCTCATACATGACCCTTGATTTACTGATTTGTGCAATTGTGCAGTCACTAAGCCTCTCCCTCAACCTGCCACCCAGTTCTGGCTCAGTTAGTGGATTATCATGCAACATCTTAGACTAGGATTTTATCAGACTAATGTTGACTTGTCATGAGAGAATTGCAGATGAAATTTCTCTATCATTCTATGACAAGATGATTCAGAAGGAGATGGAGAAGGAGATCATGCTAGAAGACACCTCTGTAGCTGAAGATACAAGTTTATCAATCAAGAGAAAGAAAAAGGAAATAATTTTGTGACCACAGCTCAATACCTGATAACACTAAAGACTCATCATCTCTAAGCCAAATGGATGTGGAAATATATCATTCTCAAGAAGAAACATAGAAATCAAAAACAAAGAATGGCTTGACACTTCCTTGTCATCATGCAGTCCATTTCATTAGTGTCATGTCATGTCATGTCATAAGTCATCATATGCCACATCATTTTGTGGATTGTGTAAATTATTATTCAAAAATGTATTGTAGAGTGGAGGTCCAAAGGACATGTTGATGCAGGCCTAACCATAGGGCCTGCAACAAAAACTTTAATGGACACAACAAACTTCACACAATATGTAGGAACATAAAACTCAGAAATAATTCATTAAATAAATAAAATATTTACAGGAGGATTCTTGGCCTATCATTGCCCTCTCATTCCTCACACTCACTCCACACTTCTACATACATGCATGCCTCATGGGCTCACCTATATTTATACAAATGGATTAGAACCCAAGTAGGTTCTAGATCCTAAAATAACTCCTACAATATCTCTCATGATCCATAAAATCTCTCATTTAATCCCTTATCCCTAGATAAGAGATAACTAATCCATAAATCTCTCAAACCTTCCAAAATACTCTTGCACCTTCTCCTATTTACAATAATTCTAATTCTCTCCTAAAACTATAGGAAAAATACATTAAATAATTAAATACTAACATTGGAGACCAACTCCCTTAGTAAAAATTTGATCCTAGGTTAGATGAACCTGCATCAGACTCCCTAGGTAAAATAAATTCATGGTCTCCTCACCATTAATCTTCATAATATGCTAAAAATCCTATTGGATACCAAACATTCACTTGAAGTAAATCAATTGCTATGTCATGTTGTTGATCATTAATTTTTTGTTGTTATGCTTCAATGGTTTTTCCTTGTTTCCAAATTTTATGCTGCAATTCTCCTTCTTCTTTGCCAATGCAGATTTTCTCAGTCATTAGTAATCTGCTATCATCTTTTCTTTTTCTTTGTTCAGTGAACCTCTTCTGAGATCTTTCCAACGTTAGCTTATTCATCTCTTCAATTTCGATATATAACTTGTCTTCTGGATGGTGTGCATTATTGTTTCTTTGTTTTCCATCTCTACACTTCTGTTGTGCCAGATTTGTTGATTTGAAGGCCTATTGTCATATTTTGGCTTCGGATTATCCAACCATTCTTCTAGGAATTTTAGTTATGTAGCAATATCCGCATGTTGACATTTGACCCATTTTTTTGATGATCATTTTTAATTTCATTAAAAACTTCTATTATTTGTCCATCTTTAGTATCCTTAGGCTTAATTTCTTTATCAATTTGTTTTTTATCATTACTGCACACAAATTCAATACTTTGTTCAATATTAGCAACATATCTTGCATCCATACACCAATTGTTAGATTTAAAAACATAGTCCTCAACTAACGATTCTGCCTTCAAGCCTTTATGTCGATCTTCCAAAAAAATTTTGGCACCATCTGTGGGAATAAAATCCATGTTCATATCATCATCGTTCTCACCAAGCAATGATCCTTTCTCTGGTTCACAAATGCTTACATTCATCTGGAGTTTCTCTGCTTCCCTTAACAAAATTTTTAGCTTGTGTTTTTATCTCAATTGCTTGATTTACCATTTAATTGTCCTCTTTATTACCCATCCATGTTTTTGACTTTGTAGAAACTCCTTTAATACATCAATTCATGCCTTTAATTCATCGACCTCGAGTCTCAATTTCTTCATCATTAACACAAACTGCTATGGAATATATTTAAATTTTCTCTGGATTCTGTAAATGACCATCTATAGTCAACCTCATCTCCTTTCATGAAATTCACCTTGTTCACTATAAGCTGCAATCGAACTAACACTTTACCAAGTTATCTTCTCTGAACTTGGTCAATGGTTCACTTCACTTGAGCCTTCTTTTGGAGCACTCCTGCAACATCTCTTCAAACAATATATTGACCAGTCTTTGGGTGTCAGAATTTGACGATCATGCACCCATTACATTCAATGATTCAAACTTAATGCACTTTTGACTTGAATTATGACTCTTTGACTTTAGACTTCTAATTTGACATCAATGTTTTACATCAATGGACCTTGCCAATTTTATTTGGCTTTACAAATTTCACTGACATTCACCCCTAATACATTGATAAACTCACATATGACTAAATTATTTTACTTCATAAAAAAATGACATTCTATTAACTCTCTTAAACATATATAATATCACCTCACCTTAATGTTATGCTACTCAACCACTCATTATTAACTTTACCATATTTTCCATTTAATATTGCACTCAATGGTAGATCCACCCTAGATCTTACCAAATTTGGCTTCTTCATACACCAATATGTCGATAATAAAATTTATGTAGTAGATATGGCCACTTTCACATGCAGATTTGTCCACAATTAAATTTGAAGTAATTGCAAAACCATATACAACCAAAAACATTACAACTGCTTTGATACCGAAATTTGATGGAGGTCTAACCATAGGGCCTGCAACTAAAAATTTAACACACACAACAAAATTCACACAATATGTATGAACATAAAACTCAGAAATAATTCATTACAGAAATAAAATATTTACAGGAGGATTCTTGGCCTATCATTGGCCTCACATTCCTCATGCTCACTCCACACTTCTACATACATACATGCCTCATGGGCTGACCTAGATTTATACAAATGGATTAGAACCCAAGTAGGTTCTATATCCTAAGCTAGCTCTGACAATATCTATCATGATCCATAAAATCTCTCATCTAATCCCTTATCTCTAAATAAGAGCTAACTAATCCATAAATCTCTCAAAACTTCCAAAATACTCTTGAACCTTTTCCTATTTAAAATAGTTCTAATTCTCTCCTAATACTATAATGAAAAATACATTAAATAATTAAATCCTAAATTTGGAGACCAACTCCCTTAGTAAACATTTGACCCTAGGTTAGATGCACCTGCATCATATGTACAAAATATGAAGAGTCATGTAAAGTCTAAAAGTCATAGGGAAGCCAAAAAGTCACGAGGGTAGTCAAACAGTCACAAGGGAGGTGAAGTATCACCCCATTGATTATATATACACCCTCATTGTACAAGAAAAGGACTTTTCACCTTGGCTCCTCCCATAAGGCATCAAAGAGACAAGCTAGTTATTTTGGGGAACAATTAGGGGCTTCAACACTCCACTATTGGAGATAGTGATGTTCATTATATACATGTGTCATGGGACTTTTACTTAATGTATGAAGCCTGATAGCCAACACATTATTCATGCATGGATTGTGAATATTTGTAAGAATTTTATGTGAATGTTTATGATTCATGTTTTTTTTCACCTGTACTGAAGTAGTTGAAATATTTCAGTTATTTTAGTGCTTATCATATTGAGAAAGTTTTTTAATGGTTGCAATGACCATCACATATTTGTGGAATATTTCAGTAGATGTTAGATGTATCTTTACTGTTTGTGTGTGTCTCTACTAGGGTGGTACTACTATATCTCTCTTAGAGGCTCACTTTATTTTCCCTTTCGCAGTAGAATAACCTCGACACACCTACAACCAAACACTCACCAGGCTTACTTTTCGAAGGCACATTTGTGATCCTCTATCTTGTTGACAGCTAGATCGAAGGAAAATATTTAATAAAATGGTAACCTAGTTGTATTTTGTATGGAGCTCCTATCCCGTATGGTGTAAGGTCTAATTGGGACCACATTTTGGGGAGACCCCTTTGAATGTTGGAAAGTCCAGCACTGTCAACATTTATGGCAATAGAAAGAGGGAAACCAGATTCTAATGGTTGATAAATCCACCCACCCTCATCAAAATTCTTCTAGTCAAGGCAACAATATTCCCAGCACCTATACTAATCTTCCTGAAGTTGACAAATTTTCTTAGCCCGGTCTTGGGAAAACTTGTGAAATATTTTACGAGCATATCTAGGCCATTAAGCCTATAGCTCGTTGCTTTACAAAGGCTATTGGATTTATCCTTGGAGTACATAATCTTCCTTATTTTCCAAAGAATAACCAAACCACTCCTACTGGAAAACTGGTCTCTACAATTGAAGATTTGGTTCTCACCACCCTTGAAGAGTTAGCAGAGACTACAGAAAACACAGAAACTAGAGCAATCTCCATATTTTAACGAAGGTGACAGAGACAACATTGTACTCTTATATGACACTTTCCATGGGTTAGGAAGTTATGAAGAGGAGGGGGAAGATACCTCATATTCTCAAGAATAGAAGGAACATAGAGATGAAGACATGGCATACCAAGATCTGGATTAGATGTCTCAGGGCCCACATTCCTTACCGGGTGTTTTACATAAGATGCCAAGACCCCCGGAAAAGTTGCTAACGAAGTATGACCCTAATAAAGTAGTAAAAGCGGAAGACCATTTGGAAAAATTCTACCTACACCTGCATATGCTCTAATTACGTTATGATGATGTTGCATGTAGACTTTTTCTGTGTATATTAGATGGAAGAGCAGTTGCATGGCACCACATCTTCCTCCAAACTCAATCCAGAATTGGAATAGGTTTAAAAATTTGTTCCTTGAAAATATTTCCGATGACAAAACCCCAACCATGTTATTAAAAGAGTTGGGAAATATAAAGATGGAGCATAAATAAAAGGTTAAATATTTTAATCAAAGGTTCAATCATAGATTGAAAAAATTTCCTACGAACACGAAGCCTCATGACTCCATCCTGATTGATTGCTACATTTTTTCCTTACCGAAAAGCATTACGCAGTTCATTAAGAGAAATGTGAAAGAAACTTTGGTTGAGAATTATGAAGAAGCCATTGTGGTTGAAAAGGACTTGCGCAAAATTGGATTTATTGTCAACGATCAACGATCAAAAGACTCCAAGGACATGGGTGAAAGTTCGTAGGCCTCTTTAAGTAAGGCCAAGAATAAAGAAGCCATTGATCTTGAAATATTGATTCAACCATAAAGTCTCTGTCCAATGAGCTGACAGAGTTAAAATAGAGGTCAAGTGAGACCATCGTCAACAACAAGCCCATAAATTCAACTTCTTGAGAAGGGCTACTAACTCTAGCAATAATAAACCAGCTAAGTCTGTGCAAATCTTGAACGTCGTGATGAATGTCGAGAGCATGGGCATGTACCAATATTGTTTCTTTTCATCAAGAATATAATTCAGAAAATACATTCCCACAGTGGAATCATAGCATGAATACTATGGTTGCGCATATCATTAACACAGTACTTTCAGAAGAGTATATTGAGCCAACGGAGGAAAAGGAAGAAATTTTGTTGTTGAATAAACTGTGAGTGTTGGATACCCAAAAAATTCTTTCAGTTGTGTATTCAAAGCTGAAAATAAAAATATTGAAGAAATGCCACTGAGTTAGGACCTGACTCAAAAGAAGAATAGTCGATATAAGTTGAGAATCCAAGGGATCATTTATGAACAAGAGACGACTAGGAAAAAAATGAAAGAATACTTGTTAAGGAAGATCACACCGCTTGTCAACTCAACTCAAAACACTCATAATAAGTCTAGAAATACGAATATAGCGAAAAATACTTCTGCAAGCGGTAAAAGAAACTCTACCATTCTGGAAGTATCATATAAAGTCACTTCTATAGACACTTCGACGATGCTAGTAGCGCTTTATTATAATATAGTCGAATACAAGAACAAATCTCACGCTAATATTTCAATCTTCGAACTTACAAGGATCACATACCAGTGAGAGCTGCTTGTCCAAGATTTTGATCAATATTTCTCAGGTGATAATGCTTCTTTGCAAAAGGGATATGGCAAGTCTTGTATTCCCATAGAATGTTTTATTAATGCATTAACATTAAATCAAACACACTCTTCCCTCCATTTTTATTGGCGTTTGAAATTTTTAATTACAATGTACACAATTTATTAGTTCACTCTAGTGCATCTGTAAATGTAATTCCATTGTCTGTAGCTAAGAAAATCAATTCTATGTGATAATACATATGCACATATTATTCAGTTGGACAAGACTCTTGTCTGAGATATTGGTGAACTCAGAAATGTGCTTATTCGTCTGTTATGCGATCAGAGAGTTCACCAATGCATAAACATAGTGTTTGTGGACATCTCGGAAGCCTATGGTGTATTGTTGAGTAGGGACTAGTCCAGAAAATTACAAGGGTATTTTTCTACCGACTGGTCACCTTTATGGCTTTCGTATAAGGGCAGGATAAACCAAAGCTGGGTGGACTCAGAGCCTTACATGAACCAAAATATCACACCCTTTGAGGGAAAAAATGAGCCAGTTTCTTTCGCAGATTTGATTTTTGGAAATTTCTTCTTAGGGATTGACCTAGGGTGCCACCTTAATCAACCTTCCCCTATCCCACCAGGCACATAGTTGGAACCCCTTCCTATTCCAACTCACTCAAATTAAATTTTTATAGTAGATATTGGTATTACTATTTTAGGGCATAGTTCTTGTATATATGATGTTTGGACTTGTATTTTTACAGTTCTAAAACACAGGAGGTCTCTGGAGCTGGTTGTGTTTTAATAGAACCACGATAGAGAAAACACCTAATCTCTAGCCGCTTGGAATTCGAGTGCACTAACAACACTGTGGAATATGAAGCACTCCTCGTAGGCTTGTAGAAGGCCATTAACCTCAAAGTTGGGGTTCTTAAAGTAGTAGGTGACTCTGATATCATCGTATGACCGATATGAAATACTATACACTGTGTGTCACCCAAATTGAAAATTTATCAATAAGAGGTATGGAGTTTAATTTCTCAATTCCAAGATTTTAATATTTTATATGTTCCTATAATGTGTAACATAGCCATGGATGCATTAGCAAATGCTGCTGCTAGTTTGTCACTTCTTATGGAAAATTTTTCTATTGAAATTATTTATAAACCATTCGTCCTTGATAATATCAATAATTTACGTTTTTTTAATTATGACCAACAAATACTACATTTCATGATGAACACAAATGTGTTTAAAGATGCAGCCATTAACGAATACTAGCACGATAAAGCGTTGTAAGATGTAGCTCGAGAAAGAAAGGAGAAACACATGCCGAAGGGCATGATATCATTAGAGAAGTTGTATGACTTCTAGAACCGCTTTAGAGGACCATTCAACGTAAAAACACATAGTTCATCACTTTCACATGAGTAGATTAATCTTGGAACAAAGAAATATCTATAGTTTGTTAATCTTGGTACTTGATACACACCGCAAGATAGTGAAGCCTTTATTCACTTATTCTAGCAGTACTAATATTTTTTCATGTGGAAATATGATGAGCTCAAAACTTACGACACACAAATAATCCAACATGTTATTCCAATTAAGGAAGGGGCCAAACCTTTTCAGTAGAAGTTGTGGAAGGTAAGTTGTGGAAGGTGCATTTGATGCTTGAGCCCCTGATATGTAGGTTTTAACCCTGAACAGAAATTATCTACACACGAATCTTATAACAGAAAATAAACAATAGCGAGAGCATAAAACATAAAACAGATAAACACAGAGATTTTCCCCTGGATCCCAAATCGGGACGACCAACTTGATTTTCATTATATTCCTTTTAGTGTTACAACACACATATATATACATGCCGAAGCATACATAAACCCCAATCCATAAACCCTGGATTAGAACATAACCGTAGTTCCCTTGACCAGATCTACAAAAATACCAGGGGCCGAAAACCATCATGCCCCAATACCATGTGCAAAACCATGCACAAAACCATGGACGCAGACTACCCACCGGAAATCGTGGAAAGAATATAACACATACCCAACATGATCCAGAAGAAGTTGAAGAAAATATTGTATGCTCAGATCATTTAAAAAGTGTGACATTCAACATGGGTGTATAATCTCATCCCAGTAAGGAAGAAGTATGGGGAAATATGCTTGTGTGCAGATTTCTAAAATCTCAACCACACCTCGGATAAAGAAAATTACCCTGTGTCATTAATGGAACATATATTACAGACAATGTCAGGGTCAAAAATGTTTTCCAAATGAAGTGGGGAACGTTCACTTTCGGAAATGGAACATATATTCTAGCCTAAGAGCCTAACATAATTAAAACAACATTCTGAATGAAGTGGGAAACGTTCACTTTCAGAAGAATGCCTTAAGGGCTAGTCAATGTTGGCACAACGTTTCAAAGAGTGATGGACATCACATTTTGCATTTTGATTGGACAAAGCATGGTGGTGTACCTTGAAGATGTCACAATGTTTTCCAAGAAGAGATCTGATCACTTATGTCACCTGAAGAAATTTTTTGAGCGATGTCAAAAATACGAAATATCTCTTAATCCCAAGAAAATATTTTTTGCAGTGTCCAAGGGAAATATCTTGGGCCACATCATATAAAAGGGTGGGATTAAAGTGGAATCTGAAAGGGTCAAAGTGATCATGCAAATTTCTTCGCAAGTTCATCTCCGATTACGCCAAAATAGTGAAACCCATGCAGGATATGGTAAAGAAGGATGCAATATACAAATAGGATAAAAGGGGAAAAAAATAGGTGATCACAGAAGCACCAACCTTGTACAGCCCAAATTTCAACAAGGACTTCCTTCTCTACACTTTTTCTTATGATACTTCTCTCATCGTTGTACTTGCACAAAAAGCTAACCAGAAAAATGAGAAGCTTATATATTTTATGAGTGCTAGCCTACAAGGACATGAACTTAACTATCCCGCCATTGATAAATAGGATTACACAATGTACAAGGCGGTAAATAATTTCCATATCTATATTTTGAAGAATCATTTCATTATCTTCATGACACACCCAACAGTCAAATCATTTTTTGTATAACGCAAGAGCCGTGTGAGAGGAGAGAAAACTAGATGACTCGATTACAAGAGTACGATCCAGAATTTAAACCAATTCATATTATTGAAGGGGCCCACTATCTATGTCAGCTAGCAATAGAAGTGGTGATTGCAACCAAAGATGATCCATCTAGGTGGGAGAAAGAAATCAAGATGTACAATGTTGAGCGATCCACCCCCCCTAGTATCTCAGACTCTTGGTATGCAGATATTGTGTGCCAGTATCTCAAGCATGGAACTTTTCCCTCTCACTTATCCACACGAAAAAAGAGGGTGTTCAGGTTGAAAGCATTATATTACCAGTTAGTGCATCAGATGATTTTTAGAAAGCACCATAATGGAGTATTACTCAGATGCTTGGAATCACATGATTAAGAAAAGGTATTACATGACCTCGATGATGGACCAGTCGGGGGGCAGTTCGCGGGTGAAACTACATCGAACAAAGTCATGCAGTCCAGTTTTTATTGGTCCACATTATTCAAATATGCTCACACATATGGCCGCAAGTGCCCGATCAGTAAGAAGTGTGTGGACCGAGGAAATAATTCAACCACTTCGTTGCAGCCTATTGCTATGGAAGAACCATTTAAAAAATGGGGTCTAGATGTCATCGGTGAGATTTTTTTCACACTCATCAAAGCAACAAAGATATATTCTCAGTGCCACATAATACTTCACATGATGGACAAAAGAGGTTCCACTCAATCAAGTGAACAATTAGGAATTCATCAACTTCCTCAAGCAGAATATCATCTCCCAGTTTGGCATTCCGATTTCACTTGTTTTTTAAAATGAAACATAATTTTCATCGTTAATATTATATGATTTTGCATTGGAAAATGGTATTTTATTGAAAAATTATGTTAATTACTATTCGTAGGGAAATATTCTTGTTGTGTCTATGAATAAGAACCTCATCCACATCATTAAGAATATTGTTTCCTATGAACGAAGGAACTTGAACTTTGCTTTGGTGAATGCCATTTGGACTGATTGATTAATGCCTAAATTTTATTTGAATATGTCTCCTTACTTCCCGATGTATGAAAAAAAATCCATCTTACCCCAGAACAACTATTTTCCTGAACTTAAACCTTCACACGAATCCCACGACAAGTCTTTTGCATTGGTTCAGAGTAGGATAGACACCCTCCGCAAGATGCAGGAAGAAAGCCATAAATCTAAAGAGAGTTTTTCTCCTCGCTAGAGTCATATCAAGAGGTGGTTTGACAAGAAGTCTGTAGGTAAAAATGAATTAAGTGTGGGTGACCTAGTCTTGAAGTGGGACACATCCCATGAAGAAAAAGGAAAACATACTAAGCTCCAATTCATATGGATGAGATCATTCACAGTGCAAGTTAATCTTGGCCAACACACATATCATCTTCAATATTTTTATGGGAAGATTGACTCTCTTCCTGTTAATGGAATTTATATGCTTCTTTGAAGGAACAACCTCTTCTACTCTCTACAAGTCAGGATCCCTCTTCTGCCCATGAAATTAATAATTTTTTATGCACATTCCTATTTAAATATATAAATAAAGGCGAAATAAGAGAAAGGATTTCTGCATGGAGAGGTGAAGCAAGAAAATCCATCGGGGTACTCTCTAGGATTGCTGGCAAAAAAGAAATGTTCGTGTTCCTATAGTGACTCCCACGGGGTACTCTCCAGGCTTGGTGGAAGCGGAGAAACACTAGAGATGAAAAACTATACTCTAAAATTATGAAGCTCATGAATTATACTACCCTTTCCTAATTCATAACATTGCATTTTGTTGATCTTATGTTTGTTTTCAACCAAGAAAGGATAGAGGGGACTATGTTTATTCACAGGGAAAGTGGGAAAAATAAAGTGATCTACATAATGAATCAATACTCCTCGAAGAACTAGACCCTGCACAAAAGAATCAACTTAGGCAGAGAAGTTGGAATTCTACTAGTATGTTGCCAAGTGTTGTCGCTACTACAACACCCTCCAAAATTTTGGACTACACCCAAATTTTGGAGCCTACTTTGACCTTGTATATTGTCATCGCAAGCATTTAGAATTATTGCATGTGTTTTATCTAAGTTCTTTTGTCCCATTTGCAATAAAATCAATGTGTTTTCTTTTGGCATGTGGAGTGCCACACGTTGCATAAAATCTAGTTTTGGTGGTTTCAAGGGTTAATATTTGTGTAAATGAGTTTATATTACCATCTAAACCCAAGTCACACTCATTTCCAAAGTTTTAAGCACTTTCGCACAAGTGTCGTCACAGTCATTGTAAAATGTATCTTTGGTGTCACACTTGTCATAAGTTGTCACATTGAGGGAATTATGTGTGTTCTAGGTGATATATGTTGTGTTGTAAATTTTTCTAAGTGTATGATCACAATCAAGTCTTGTCACTTTTCACATCAGTTGCATTGATCCCACACTTAGTAAATTCTGGAAAACTTCCCAAATGGGCAACCTAGCCTCATCTAGCTTTCCTGAAATGTGCATTTCACAGTTCAGCCCTCAAGTAACAATCCTTCCTCTTGGCACTACGCAATGTGCATTTCCTTCCTTTTAGGACTGCGCACTACACAATCGCAGTGCTCAAGCTCAACCTCTGACCTCCAAAACTATACACTTTCTCTCTCCTGCCCAATGAGAACTACGCATTGAATAGTATCAAGGCTCAAGACTCAGCCCTAAGCTCCTAAATTGAAAAATTTCACAATCACCTAGCCTCCTCTTCAAGCCTTTGTCCTGGCTCCTTGAGCTCCCCAACTGTGAAATATTCAAGCCCAATCCAACCTAAACTATGCATTGTGTAGTCTAAAGGATCAGACTTGACCCTTGACTATTTGAGATGCGTAATTGCATAGTCACTAAGCCTCTCCCTTAGCCTACCACCTGGTTTTAGCTTAGTCAGTGGATCATCATGCAACATCTTAGACTAGGGGTTTATCAGACTGATTTCATCTTGTCACGAGTGAATTGCAGATGCAATTACTCTATCATTATATGAAAAGATGATGAAGAAGGATATGTAGAAGGAGATCATTCTATAGGACACCTATGTAGCTAAAGATACAATTTTATTAATCAGGAGAAAGAAAAAGGACACGAGTTTGCGACCACAACTCAAGACCTGATAACACTGGAGAATCCTCATCACTAAGGCATATGGAGGTGGAAATAGATCATTCTCAAGAAAACATGTATCAAACAATAACAAATAATGGCTTGACATTTCCATGTCATCAGTGTCATGTCATGTCATGTCATGAGTCATCATATGCCACATCATTTTGTGGATTGTGTAAATTCTTATTCGAAAATGTATTGTAAAGTGGGATTCCAAAGGAAATGTGCAAAAAATGAAGAGTCATGTAAAGTAAAAAAGTCATAGGGAAGTCAAACAGTCATGAGGGTAGTCAAAGAGTGACAAGGGAGGTGAAGGATCATTCTGTTGGTTATATATACACCCTCATTATACAATCAAATGACTTTTCACCTTGGCTCCTCCCATAAGGCATAAGAGAGACAAGCTAGTTCCTTTGGAGAGCAAGTATTGGCTCCAATGCTCCACTATTGCAGCTAGTGGTGTTCGTTGTATACATTTGTCCTGGGAATTTTACTTAACATATGAAGCCTAATGGCCAACACGCTCTTCATGCGTGGATTTTGAATATTTGTAATACTATTCTATGAATTTTTATGATTCATGTTTGTTTTCACCTATACTAAAGTAGTTGAACTATTTCATTTATTTTAGTGCTTATCATATTGATAATGTGTTGTAATGGTTTCAATGATCGTCACATATTTGTAAATTATTCTACTGGATGTTATATGGATCTTTCATGTTTGTGTGTGTCTCTACTAGGGTGGTACTACTACCTATCTCTTACAGGCTCATTTTATTTTCCCTTCCACAGTAGAAGAACCTGGACACACCTACAACCGAACACTCACTAGGCACACTCACTTGATTTTCGAAGGCACATCTGCAATCCTCTCTCTTGTTGACAACGAGAGCCACAGAAAATATTTAAGAAAATAGTAATTGGGTTGTATTCTAGATGGGGCTCCTATCCCAAACGGTGTGAGGTCTAATTGGAACCACATGTCGGGGATACACCTTTGAATTTTGGCATGTCCAACACTATCAACAGGATGAAAGCCAGAGTTGGAACAATGGAAATAGATTCAAAACTTTAACAAACTTCTCTTTAGCCTCACACAAATCTACTTCAACTCAAGAGTGCAAAATAAATCCCTCATAGAGACATTGATGTAGAATCAATATTATTCAGAAACCTATGAAATAAACATGGCCAAGCCCTCTCTTTTGACAGTGAATGTTGTAACTCACTACTAAAAATAATAAATAAATAAAAACAACTAGAGAAAGTTAAGAACGTTATATGAAACTACAAGTTTTCCAAAGGTTTTGCAAAATTGGTTGTTACTGAGTATATGACTCATTTTGTTATCATTCTTTGTAGAAAAGGGGACCAAAGAGTGCATTAGATTAAGATTCTATCAGAATGATACATATATCCTTATGCAATATATGGTGTGAAGAAACCTTTTATAATCTAACCACTCCATTATTTTTTGAGATCTTGTGAGTTTTAGATCATAGTTGGCTATGCAGATCTTAGGTAGGCTGTACATTTTCAGGAACGATGTATATCCTTGTGAGATCCAAGACAAATCATACTGGTAAATTGGCCGGCACGACAACTGTAATTGAAAATATATATTGGAGAAGATAATATAAATCCACTAAGAAAAGAAAAATTAAGATATCATGTAGAAAAAAGTTAAATTTAGATCTATGGTTACCAGAACATCTGGATAAAATATCGAGCTTTGAAGAGGATAGTGAAAATAAGAAAAGCAAGAAACAACTGATATTATTTCCATTATAGGCCATAGAAGAATGGTTATTTTAGTAACACTAGCAAGAACCCATATGCAATATGTGCAACCAAGACATTATTAAAGGCAAGCAACATATACCAGTTAATGGTCTTGCTTGCAGTAACACTTGAATCAAATTTTAGTCAAATAATACTGACACTATATTAATCATTTCTAGCACCAGATGAAGAAACAAGACGAGAAAATATTAAAATAGAAACCCCACACTAAAATAGTTTCTTAGTAGGCTTATAACACAAACCGTAGATGATAAACCCTGGACAAAACAGAAAGGAGATATTTGGAAAGGATGACGATGGTAGATACTTCAATATCATATGAGTATTTTCAATAATAGATGATTTGAAATAATGTATTCAATAGCAAAAAGAACAAATCAAATAACTTTTCACCCATCATCTATACCATTATAGTACAAAAATATCAAATAAAAAATTGAAAGAAAGCACCATACCTTTATAAGCTATTGGTGGATTCATCGTCTACAGAGATGAATGAGAATCATAAGGGAGTGTTGAAGAATGAGAAGGATGGGATGTAATGATCCATAAATGGAATTTGAGGACTAAAACCCTTGAATTGTTACAGGGTTGGGCAGTAGCATCCCAAGATGAATGATGCCATGGGCAACCAAAGATGCCTCTAAGTACCCCATATTGCGAGATGAAAAAACAATTAAACTGGAAAAAATTTTGGTGCCAAAATTTTGTTGAAAGACTTTGATTTGGTTTAGATACAAAGAATTTACCATAACATTGTGGCGCCAAAATTTTGTCCAAATACTTTGATTTGGTTTAAATGTAGAGAATTTACCATAACATGGGCCAAGTGGTATGTAATTAGTGGTCCTATGCAATGATATTTATGTGTGTCAAATAGTATAACCTTATGAAAGTTCTAGTTGTTTATGTGGCAACTATTTCTCATGTATTGAGACAAATTAAAAGACTCAACATTAAAATTATGTTAAGGTTTCTTCTTGTTTCAACATAGACATAGAAAATTATGATAACATGCCCACTCCTAAAGGTTTGAAAATTATTATTTTTTTGAACCAAGCTTCCACCTATCACAATGAGTCAAATTCCCTAGATTTAGCATTATAAATGGAGGAATTTCTATTGGGACCTTTATCTTTACTAATATTTACACAACATTACCACATTTTGGACACTAGGAATAACTCTCAAGGCCTTTTCCAAAGGACATGAAAATGACCTTAGCTAGGAATATGAGAACCATTACTATTCTTTGCGTAATAAGAATTAGTATGAGGGAAGGAGAAAAATACCTTTACTCCTAAATTGAAGCTTCTCATAATCAAGGACCATGAATTTGGCATTGAAAAATCACATAAATCCTCTCTAAATAATCTTTGGCCTTACAAGAAGGTTTTTAGTCTCAAGGGATATGACCTAGACTTAAAAACCATATATATTTTCTTTAATTAATATTTGGACTTAAGTCGAGATATGGGCACCATAAGAGGTACTTATCACCACATATGTGAGTTAGTGTTTATGTTATGGTTAGGAGAGCAAAAGAATGGCCTTAATCCCTAAATTAATCTATCTCACACTCAATTTCCACGAACAATAACTCTAGTTGGGACTATGGGCATTTAGTATGTTTTGCATAATAAGAATGGGTCTCATGGCATGGACTTAAGTCCTAAATAATTAGAAGCCAATAAAAAGGCTTCACACCACCATATTAATTATATTCTCTAAAGGATATGCATTGAATTCTAAGAGAGATGTGTCTATCATTCAAAGGTTTTACACACCATGATTGGGTCTTGGATTCTCATCACGAACCTTAATGAAATTAGGAGGCTTTCAAATCACATATGATGCTTACAATGTAGGCTTGGTCAAAATAGGAACATAGGGAGCTTAGGCCTTATTTGAATTATTAATGATTAATCTTTGTGAATTAGTTCTGAAAGAATCATACATGACCTTTAAAGAGGATCTTAGGCCTCTATGGGGGATATTTTGTGTCATTAGTATGTTTTACATGGTAAGAATGGGTCTTAGGGTTGTACCATGGAAAATAGATGAAAACATTTGCCTCAAGCCCAAAATGAAACTTATTTGAATTGCACTGCATGAAAATACCATAAAGAACAATATAAATCCTCTTTGAGAGATTTTAGGCCTCCATTTAGGATAAAGATTCCATTATGAGGTTTTCCACATCATATATGGGAGTTAGGGCTTATATATTGGCTAAGGAATGAAAAAAGGTCGTAGGACTAAAACAAGTATTTCTCATGTTTATTGTCCATGAATGAGATATTAGAATGGGAATATGGGCACATTAGTATGTTTTTCATAACAAGAATGGGTTTTATGGCCTCTATGATGGATAGGGAAGGAAAACAAGATCCTTAGTCTTTAAACAAAACTTCTCTAGTTCAATGGGCATGAATAAGGCCTTAAACCACTGCACATATCCTATCTAAGATATATTCAACCTTGAGGTGCATTATGGGTGCTATTTGAAGGTTTTATGTGCCATAGTTGGGTCTTGGAGCCTCTAAGTTTGGCCTCAATATCATTGGGAGTTTTTTTGCACCATGTATGGCACTTTGGGCCTTAACCATGGTCAAGGAAGGATCATAAGGTGCTTGGGTCATATTTGAATCTTCCCATGATCAATCTTCTTGAACAAGTATTTGAATTACCACACGGAGCATCTCAAGGGGATATTTGGCCTCTATGGGGGATATTTGTCACTATTGGTATGGTTTACATGATAAGGATGGGCCTTGGGGAATGTACTATCTCGAGGGGAGGAGAAAAGAGGGCCTTAGGCCTTAAATAAAGCCTCAAGAGTTATAGGAACATGAAGTAACCCTAAAACAACCACATAGACACTCTCTAAGGAAAATTTGAATTTCAACTTGGATATGGAAGCCATGGCATGTTATTCTACATAAAGAGCCACAACAATTTTTAGTATGTATATTTTTATTGAAGAAATCTTCGTATTTTCCACAGTGTTCTAAAACATTTGTCAACGTTTCGAATTCCAACGGGGATCCATCTTCAGGACAAGAGTTGAATTGAAGAATGAAAGAAGGTCGAAAAGATAGGGTTTATATATAGTGAAAAATGTGAGGAAAAGAGCCGACAAGAACTTAATTAATTAATTCTATTAAATTATTCAATTTATTTAATAAATCCTGTTATTGTAAATTTTGTTATAATAAATACATTTTCATAAATTTTTAATAAATTTGTTTTATTAATTATAATAATATAATAATATAATAAATTATTATAAATTAATTTATCATATTTATATTTATAATAAATTCATTATATTTATATTTATAATAAATTTATTTTAATAATAATGTGTTTAATTAATTAATAAATTTTAATAAAAGTTTATAAAATTAGATAGTTTCAATATTAGGAATTTGGCTTCGGTGATCCATAAAATATGTATCAGAAAATTTCGGTAAAAATCACATAGAAGAAATTTGTGTCGACGCGTTTCGAACCAGCCAGTGTGGTTTATATGAAATTTTTTTACGTGAATTAATAAAAAATTTTAAAATATAAAATCATTAATAAATATTAATTCATAAAATTAATAATTAATAAAAATAAATATTTTAATTGATATTAACATTTATATATTAAATTAATAAATGTTAATAAAAATCACTAATTATTTATAGTTATTATATATTAATTTTAATAATCAATATTTATTTAATTAACTAATAAATTTTTTAATCAATCCTAATTAACTTAATATTAACAATGATTATTATTGAATTTATAACTTAATATTAACCTAATATTATTTTAATATTTTATAATATTTTAACATGGAGACTAATTAAAAATATTAGTCTCTCAGTTAATATTTTAATTTTAATTTTATTTTAATAGCAACTTTAGATACTAATGATAATTATTAATTAATTAATTCTTATTAATTTTTTTAAAATATAAATTAATTAATTAATAAAGATAATTATTAAAAGTAAATAACCTAATTAGATGCTGCAGCTACCAACCCTTAAATTTTTCCGGAAGAGAAGTAAACATGTGATGCTATACTTGGGTAGAAGACAAACTCTAGGGGCACATTTGTCGAATTAGAGGCCGCCAGCTGTCACCGATCTCGAATCCTCCATCGGGTGCTTCATAATCTCGAGCACTTCTCTAATTTTTCTCCTTCGATAGTGCTCTTCCGTGGCAATGATCTTAGCATCTTCAAGCCGTAAGTGATGTTTAGTTCTCGAGGAATGCTAAGCAAGGGCCGAGGTGCGAGATCTCTCATGTTTAATATCGGCACCATGCTCCTTACGACGTTTTTGAAGAGAGCGCCCAGTTTCACCAATATAACTCTTCCCGCATGAACAATCAATCTTATAAACACCTTTAAGCTGCTCATGACTAATACTATCTTTAACAGATCTCATTTTCTGTCTTATGGTTCCTGCTGCTGAAAATTGCGTGAAGATGTTGCTTCTTCCTAAAACCTTGGCTATCTTATCTGTCACACCCTTAGTGTATGGTAGAAAAACCCTACCACAACTTTCTTGAGGTCCTTGGCGCTTATTGGATATGATCGAACCTTTAGCTCTTTTTACGGCTTTCCTAATATCTCTCTCTTTATATCCCAAACCCTTAAAGACAAATGTCAGGTGAGTGATTTCCTCTTCCAATTGCTCCTCATCGGATATCCTTAGGGCTCTTACAGCAAGAGTATTAAGGACCCCAAATTTCTGATCAGGATGATGGTAAGACTCAGAATGAAGGTAGCTGTCAGTATGAGTTTTCTTCCTAAACACCTGATGCCCCAATGTTCCATCCTCCTTTCTGGTAACAAGGACATCCAAAAAAGGAATTCTCTTGTTTTCTTCGATCTCCATTGTAAACTTAATATCAGAGGAGATTGAGTTGACATGATTAAAGAATCTCTGGAGATTTTCATTACCATGTGTCCACTTTATGTTGGTGTCGTCCACAAACCTTTTCCACCAAGCTGGACTTAAGGGAAAAGAGGCAAGGGCTTTCTTCTCAAAGTGCTCGATAAATAAGTTGGCTACAATGGGTGATAGTGGCGACCCCATTGCGACACCTGAAACCTGTTCATAGAATTCACCTTGAAAGCTGAAGAAGGTGGATCATAAACAAATCTCAGCAAGCTTAGCTGTTTCTAGATCCATAGCCTCATTAATAACCTGTACTGCTTCATCTAATGGAATTTTGGTAAATAACGAAACTACATCAAAGCTTACCAATATGTCACTCTCCTCCACTCTTTCCTTCCTAATAAGATTAACGAAATCACTAAAGTCTTAAATGAAGGAATGAATATTTCCAACGAGAGGCTTGAGACTTTTGGCAATGTATTTTTCCAATTCATAGGTAGGGGATCCAATGGTATTAAAAATCGGTCTAAGGGAAACCCCCTCTTTATGAATCTTGGGTAGCCCATAAATTCTTAGAATGACCTCACACGAAGGGGTCAATTTCTTTTTTAACTTGTCATCGAGATGAGAGTTCGAAATTTCCTTCTTGACTTCTCTTAAAACCTTTGGAAAAGGGTTGGACTTCAACTTCTTATATTTGCTACAAATAAGATGTTCATTCATCTTTCTAATATAATCAACCTTATCTAAAACAAATACTGCCCCTCCCTTGTCTGCCTTAAGGACAACAATTTCATCATTATTGTGAAGGGCTCTAAGAGCACTCATATCATCTTTGCTAAGGTTACTCTTGGGGTCTCTTGCTTTCCTTAGAATCAGAGAGAATTCCTGTCTGAGAGTTTCCTTATCATCCAAAGGTAAACTTTGAATTCCTTCCTCAATGCTACAAAGAATGCTCTCATTTGGAATGCCCTTAGGAGCAACAACAAATCCTAAACCTTTACTAAGGATTCTAAGGGTATCTTCACTTAAATCTACCAACACTAGGTTCACAAGCTTCTTGTTGATGTCTCTACTACTAGCCTTCATGTCCTCCTTGCTCCGAGGCTTGCTTCCAACCATGCTTGATAAGTTCTTCTTAACAGAGTAACCTTAGCAAAGATGAGAAGAGTGCTCTTAGAGCCCTTCGCAATAATGATGAAATTGTTGTCCTTGAGGTAGAAAAGGGAGGGGCAGTAGTCGTTTTATATAAGGTTGATTATATTAGAAAGATGAATGAACATCTTGATTGTAGAAGCTATAAGAATTTGAAGTCCAACCCTTTGCCGAAGGTTTTAAGAGAAGTCAAGAAGGAAATTTTGAACTCTCATCTTGATGACAAGTTCAAAAAGAAATTGACCCCTTCGTGTGAGGTCATTCTGAGAATTTATGGGCTACCCAAGATTCATAAAGAAGGGGTTCCCCTTAGACCGATTGTTAATACCATTGGATCCCCTACCTATGAATTGGAAAAATATGTTGCCAAAATTCTCAAGCCTCTCGTTGGAAATATTGATTCCTTCATTAAAGACTAGTGATTTCATTAATCTTATTAGGAAGGAAAGGGTGGAGGAGAGTGACATCTTGGTAAGCTTTGATGTAATTTCGTTATTTACCAAAATTCCATTAGATGAAGCAGTACAGGTTATTAATGAGGTTACGGATCTAGAAACAGCTAAGCTTGCTGAGATTTGTTTACGATCCACCTTCTTCAGCTTTCAAGGTGAATTCTATGAACAGGTTTTAGGTGTCGCAATGGGGGCGCCACTATCACCCATTGTAGCCAACTTATTTATGGAGCACTTTGAGAAGAAAGCCCTTGCCTATTTTCCCTTAAGTCCATCTTGGTGGAAAAGGTTTATGGATGACACCAACATAAAGTGGACACATGGTAATGAAAATCTCCAGACATTCTTTAATCATCTCAACTCAATCTCCTCTGAGATTAAGTATACAATGGAGGTCGAAGAAAACAGGAGCATTCCTTTTTTGGATGTCCTTGTTACCAGAAAGGAGGATGGAACATTGGGGCATTAGGTGTTTAGGAATAAAACTCATACTGATAGCTACCTTCATTCTGAGTCTTACCATCATCCTACTCAGAAATTTGGGGTCCTTAATACTCTTGCTGTAAGAGCCCTGAGGATATCTAATGAGGAGCATTTGGAAGAGGAAATCACTCACCTGACATCTGTCTTTAAGGGTTTGGGATATAAAGACATAGATATTAGGAAAGCCATAAAAAGAGCTGAAGGTTTGGTCACATCCAATAAGCGCCAAGGAACTCAAGAAAGTTGTGGTAGGGTTTTTCTACCATAAATTAAGGGTGTGACAGATAAGGTAGCAAGGTTTTAGGAAGAAGCAACATTTTCGCGCAATTTTCAGCAACATGAACCATAAGACAAAAAATGAGATCTATTAAAGATAGTATTAGTCATGAGCAGCTTAAAGGTTTTTATAATATTGATTGTTCATGCGGGAAGAGTTATATTGGTGAAACTGGGCGCTCTCTTCAAAAACGTCTTAAGGAGTATGGTGTCGATATTAAACAAGAGTGATCTCGTACCTCGGCCCTTGCTGAGCATTCCCTGAGAACTAAACATCACTTACGGCTTGAAGATGCTAAGATCATTGCTAGGGAAGAGCACTATCGAAGGAGAAAAATTAGAGAAGCGCTCGAGATTATGAAGCACTCGCATAACATTAACAAGGATGGAGGATTTGAGATTAGTGACAGTTGGCAGCCTCTAATTCGACAAATGTGCCCCTAGAGTTTGTCTTCTACCCAGGTATAGCATCACAAGTTTGCTTCTCTTCCGGAAAAATTTAGGGGTTGGTAGCTGCAACATCTAATTAGGTTATTTACTTTTAATAATTATCTTTATTAATTAATTATTTTTTATTTAAAAAAAGAATTAATTAATTAATAATTATCATTAGTATCTAAAGTTGCTATTAAAATAAAAATAAAAATAAAATATTAACTAAGAGATTAATATTTTTAATTAGTCTCCATGTTAAAATATTAAAATAATATTAGGTTAATATTAGGTTATAAATTCAATAATGATCATTGTTAATATTAAGTTAATTAGGATTGATTAAAAAATTTATTAGTTAATTAAATAAACATTGATTATTAAAATTAATATATAATAATTATAAATAATTAGTGATTTTTATTAACATTTATTGATTTAATATATAAATGTTAATATCAATTAAATTATTTATTTTTATTAATTATTAATTTTATGAATTAATATTTATTAATGATTTTATATTTTAAATTTTTTTAGTATTTCACTTAAATTTTTTTAGTAATTCACTTAAAAATAATTCGTGTAAAATTTTTTCATATAAATAATTATCTAATTTTATTAACTTTTATTAACATTTATTAATTAATTAAATACATTATTATTATTATTAAAATAAATTTATTATAAATATAAATATAATAAATTTATTATAAATATAAATATGATAAATTAATTTATAATAATTTATTATATTATTAAATAATTATAATTAATAGAATAAATTTATTAAAAATTTATGAAAATATATTTATTATAACAAAATCCACAATAACAGGACTGATTAAATAAATTGAATAATTTAATAGAATTAACTAATTATGTTCCTGTCGGCTCTTTTCCTCGGATTTTTCACTATATATAAATCCCGTCCTTTCGGCCTTCTTTCATTCTTCAATTCAACTCTCGTCCTGAAGATGGATCCCCGTTGGGATTCGAAACGTCGACAAATGTTTTATAACACTGTGGAAAATCCAGAGATTTCTTCAATAAGCGATAGCCACAGAAGCTTGAAAACCATTATATGTATAGTTTTCTAATAATGGTGTGTGCACATTATAAGAATGTAAATGCACTATTAGAATTTTTGCACATTTTTGTAATGCATGTATTTGTATAATTATTTATAGAATAATATGGCTTTAGAGTAATCTATATGTATATTACTTCAAGTTTAAATAAACATACTTTGAATTTAAATTAATAAAATCATTGTCTCTATGAATCTAGTGCAATAATCAACCATGGTATGTAACAACACCACATAAACCCCACAACAAATAGTGTGTCGTCTCTCTAAGATGTAAGGAACAAATTCCTATTAACCCTTAAAATTTTTCTACATCAGTTTCAAATGCTCTTTCTTGTCCCTCCTTCCAAAGGGAGCATAAAATTATCATATATTGTAAACATATTCTCTATATTGTATAAATTTTTTATAATTTTAGCATTATAGATGGATTCATAAGCCCCTTTAAGGGGGCTATTGAATGCATCTACCTAAATTTTAAGGTTACAGATGGATTTAGAGACCCCCTTAAGGGGGTCTCTAAATTTTAACATTATAAATGGATTCAGAGACCCTTTTGTCTCAAAATTTTAACACTTATGAATCCATTTGTAGTGTTAAAATTTATTGAAATGTAACATTTTAGTATCAAAAGTTTAATTTTCCATTTCCAGAGCGATACAATATAAATGACTAGCATAAATGGATAATTCATATGCTTTCTGTACTTGTTAGTTGGTCATATTTTTATTCTTGGACTATAGTAGTTGTTTATGCTAATCATTTTTAATTTGTTCACTTATTATCTAGCCATATATTTTATTCATGGAGTAAATTTGTCATTTAAGTTAGTCGCTTTTAGTTGGGTCACTTATTATATAGTCATATATTTTATCCCTAGCCTAAATTAGTCTTTTAAGTTAGTTGTTTTTATTTGGGTCACTTAAAATTGCTTAAATTTAGTATAATTCACTTGAAATAATTGTGGTGAATAAATTTTTTAGTCATGTAGTCGTTAATCTCTCATTTTGTACTACTGTATTGTGTGTTTTTCCATTTTCTTATTCGAAACTTTTCATGTAAAGGTCAAAAAAGGTCAGGGAGCTTATAGAAAATGGTTAAACTTGAGAATATCCATAATTAAGTGGAGTGAGTAGCTTGATCAAGTAAAAGAGTTGAATCTAGATCAAATCAAGCATATGAGAAGAATTTTTGGAGCCCAGTATTTCTTGGTAATTATTGAGTTAATCACCTCAGTTCATCTGTATATTAGAGAGATCTCAATGATATTTTGGTTGGATGTGTTATGAGTTGAGTGAGTATGAGAGTGGAGAAGTGTGTGCAAGATGTGACGATTGTAATGCAAAATTTCTGAAGCAGTTTGCAGGTGTAGCAATAGGTAGCAAGAGTGTGTTTCAGTTAGAATTTTGTGCAGAGAGTGAGGAGATGAAGTAGAGATTGATTGCAGCTCCTTTTGGTGTAAATTCTTAGTAGCATTTTTATTATTTAGTTTGTTGGTTATGTGCAATAGTTGTTTGTGAGCATATTTATTATTGCAAAGAGTGTTTTTGTTGTTAAATTTAACATAATTCTATTTGCATCATTTGATGTTTTGATTGAGGTTTTGTTGTAGTTTGTGGTTTTGTATTGGAGATTTTGTTTGTATGCCTTGAAGATATTGTTGTTGTGGTGTTCATCTTGAGAAGTTATATGATTCTATTGTGAAATATTATGAAATGTGAACCACATAGAGGAATCGATTTTTTTTTACTTAGGCGAAGATAGTACAAGGAACAAATTTCTCCATCCAATGGTATTTGGATAGTCCAATGGGAGTTGGACGAGGATCGTTGGTCGTGGTGGCTTCCAGCAGATGGTTTTTCATAGATCCATGAGAGAAAGAGATTTCCTACTGATAGTAGCTAGTTGAAGACTATAGGAAGTAGTTTTATCCATGTAATGGTAGTTGGATAGTCCAAAGGATATTGGGAGAGGATAGTTGTTCATGGTGGCTTCCAGCGGATGGTTGTTTGTAGATCTGTGAGAGAAAGATACTTCCTACAAATAGTAGGAAATGTACATTATATGTAATGAATAATCTTGACAGATAATAATATATTAATGAGCAGCGCAATAGCAACAAGGGTGGTTTTTGACCCAGGAGAAGGGTTTTCCACCATAAATATTTGTGTCTCTTGTGTTGAATGCTTGCATGGTTTTACTTGTGTTTGATTCTCTAATATATACTTATGTGTTTCAGTTTGTGTATAGTTTAAATAATTATCAATTGGAGAAAAAGTGTAAAATTTTTATAAGTTCCCTCACTACTGATTCAAACCCCCCCCCCCCCCCCCTTAGTAGTGATCCAGTTTCCAACATGAACATTATTGGTGCATTAGTCAAGTCAAAGGGAATGAACAACCACTTGAAAAGGCCCTTTTTAGATTTGAATGTTGCCTTCCATGCATCGTGCTTTTCAATTGGAACCTCATGGTAGCCTAACTTTGTATCAATATTACTAAAGAACATGAAACTCTTAAGTTGGTTAGGAAGATTATCAATCCTTGGGATCGTGTATTTGTTCTTGATAGTGATTTTTTTCAAGGCTCTATAACTAATATAGAGTCTCCATGTCTCATCCTTCTTCTATACCAACAATATTGGACTCATGTAAGGTGAGGAGTTCAATTGGATGTGCCCTTTTAGATGAACTCATGAATCTAACATTTTATTTTTGCATTCTCCAAGAGAGAGTGTCTATATATTAAGCCATTAGGTAAAGGAGCTCTAGGTATCAATTCAATTGACTGTTTGACCTGCTAGTGTAAAATCACCCCCAGAAGTAGAGTAAAGATATATTTGTGTGTCGCTATATTTTTCCACTTGTTTTTGTTTTATAGAGAGGCCTCATGTAGAATTTTCCTATTTCAAGTGCTCTATTATTTATTTTTTTATTTTCTCTAGCTAAAATAAAAACTCCATTAAGGTAGACCTATTTTTTTGGAATTTAATTTCTACATTCTCTTGTAGAAAACAATCAAGGATTCAACTAAAAATCTAACATACTTTAATACTTTACAATTTTGAGTTATGTTGTTGAAGACAATAACATAATTTCATTTTGCTAAAAATGGCTGAAAATTTTGGTAATAAGTGTACAATTATTAGCATTGTTTCTAAATCATATTTCAATGTGCATGTTCATTCTTACATGTGGAAATTCTATCAATGTCTAGGATGATACCCCTGTGATATTTTTTTTTTCCTTCTCCTATAGAACCCCATAACATACGTTAAAAGAAATTGTAGATAGCAACTTCCATCTAGCACGGGGATTCTGAGCCACTTGTTAGATGATTTTACCTCGTCCATTTACATCGATAATGCTATGGATTAATGTGAGATGGGCTAGCTTTTTCAAAATGAAAAAAAGGAAGGGAAGGTGAAGTCACTTATTAATCCACGTGAATTAAATGTGCTTAATGCATGTCCATTGAAAGAAGATACCAGAGAGTATCATATCAGACCCATTTTCATAAATGAAAATAAATCATCACAGTTAAATAAGAAATGGACTATCTATATCGAAATGGTTACACAATAGGTGGTGTAAATAACACTTATGGATCAAGTAATGGTGTTTCTATTACAACTGAAGTTAGGGAAAAGGTATTTTTTATGCATATGGGGTTTTCTGCATTGATTCTAGGAGTAGAGCAGGCTACAAAGTAGACAAGAGTAGCTATTTTAATTGAAGATTTTTCAATTCATGCTCTTGATTGTCAGAGTCATATAACCATATTTCAACAGTAACCCATAGAAACCATATTTGTTTTACAGGGAATGTGTTGGGGGAAGAGAATAATAGTGTCGCTGCCAAATGGGTTAGTATTATTTGAAACCACTAAACGTCATAGCATGAATACAAGAGTACAATATCTAGAAGCTCTTTATCAATTGGTTGTGCAATAAATATTATGGGAGACTATGAACTGGAAACGTTAGTTGGCAGGGACAAAGTATCTACTAAAGAGTTAGCCAAAGGCTTTAATTCAATTTGGTGGGAGTCTTTTTTCATTACATAATTTCAAACTAAATAAATGAAGATAATTGTATTAGGAGTCCATTTACTTTTCCAAAAAGTTTGCCAAATGAATATGGGGAAATAAATATTATTGAAAAATATGAATTTAAAGTTGTTATTGATTCTTCATGAGTAGAGAAAATAGAGATGTATATTAGGTCTACCAGCCTAGATCCATCTTAACTCCAGATCTATCAAGCGCCGAGAGGGATCAAATCTCTAGAGGTGAAAACCTCATTTTTTAGTGCAAAACTTGAGGAATGGTTTGCACCTCGAGATATTTGATCCCTCTCGGCGCTTGATAGATCCGGAGTTAAGATGGATCTAGGCTGGTTTCAATTGTGTGTGACCAAGGAAAATCTATCGATAATATGAGGAACATATGATTAATTTTATCAATAATATCAAAATACATCTAATATTAATATAACCATTTTAAATATGCCAAATATGTTTGAGATTTATCGATTCATTTTAATTTTAAATTTGCTTAGTTACCTCAACTTGTTGAGATGATAAATATTGTAAAATAACTCTAATGACGAAAAATGATGAAATAAAATTTTTGAATGTAAAGTGACAATGAAATAATATTGAATGATCGAAAATGTGAATAATAAGAATGTAGTAAATTACAAATAGCCTTCATTGTGATCAATCTCAAACTATTTTCTACTATTCTTATTGTCACCCTTGTAAGTTTTGTCATCTTTTCATATCGATTATATGAAAAAGATAGTTGAAATCATAAACCATTTAAATATTTAGCTCGAGCTGTTGTAGTAAACATGATACCTTGTCTCTGTTGCTCTCCAATATTATTAGGTTTAATTACTATAACACAAAAATAAATCTACATTGTCAATAAATTTTTGTACTTACACTAAAATAAATGCAAACTATTAAACCAATGGCTTTAAAATTAATGTCCCATCATAGGTCCAATTAAATAAAATCATAAATCAACATATACAATAAAATAAACACATCTAATGAAAAAAATCAAATAAGATTAGAAAACAGCATCTACACTGAAATCAATGCATCTAATGCAAGTGATCAAATAGGGTTAGAAATCACCATCTACACTCAAATCAATGCATCTAGTGCAAGTAAGCAAATAGGATTAGAAACCAACATATACACTAAAATCAATGCATCTAGTGCAAGTAATTAAATATTATTATAAACCACCATCTACAATGAAATAATGCATTTAGTGTAAGAAATCAAATATAATTATAAATCAACATCCACATTGAAAATTAATGCATCTAGTGCAAGCACTAAAATAAGATTAGAAATCACGATCTACACTGAAATCAATGCATTTAGTGCAATCAATCAAATAGGATTAGAAATCATCTACATTGAAATCAATGCAGCTAGTGCAAGTAATAAAATATCATTAGAAATCAAAATCTACACTAAAATCAATGCATTTAGTTCAAGCAATCAAATAGGATTAGAAATCTCCATCTACACTGAAATCAATTCATCTATTGCAATAAATATTCTTCCCTCTCTCCCCCCTCCATATATATCTATATGTCCCTCCATGTCTCCTTCTTTGTCTCTTTATCTCACCCCCACAAACACACACACTCTCTCACTCCATATTTATCAATCTCTTTGTCCCTCCCTTCCTGTCTCCATCTATCTCTTCTTTCTCTTCATCTTCCATCTGTATCTCTATATCCCTTTGTCTCTTTATATCAACCCCAAAAAATACACTCTCTTTCTCCAATCTATCTATCTATCACTCCCTCCTCCTCTCCTTCCCTCTCTCTCTCTTCCCTCCTGATATCCTCTCTCCCTCTCTATCCATATTCCTTATCTCTCTCTCTCTCTCTCTCTCTCTATATATATATATATATATATATATATGTATTTCACTCTCTATGTATTTATTATTACCTCCCTCTCTCTCCCCCTCCATCTCCATCTCTCTTTCCCTACCTCTCTCCACTCTCTCTCTTCCTTTCTCTCCCACCTCTCTCTATCTATCTTCATCTTCCAACTTTGTTAATATATGCCCCTCTCTCTCTCCTTCTCTCATCCCTTCTCTCCATATCTCCTTATTTGTCTTTTTATCTCACCCCCAAACATACACACTCTCTCAAGTTGCCTCTCTTTTCCCTCCTCTCTCTCCCTTTCTCTCCTACCTCCCTCTCTCTTCCCTCATCACTCACTCTCACTCTCTCCCTCTCTCTCTCCCCTACAATCCTCTCACTTCCCCCTCACTCTCTTCCTCTCTCTCAAGTCCTCTCTCTCGTCCTTAATCTCTCTCCCTTTCTCGTCTGCCTCCCTCTATCTTCACCCCCTGTGTGTGTGTGTGTCCCTCCCTCTCTTTTACATTCAATCATATATATATATATATATATCTCTCTCTCACTCTCAAAAATCCTCTCTCTTCCCCATCACTCTATCTCTCTCTCCAACTATGTTACTATATCCCTCCCTTCCTTCTTCTCTCTCTTTCTCTCCCCCCTTGTCTCCATCACTCTTTCTATGTCTCTTTATCTCACCCCTAAGCATACATAATCTCTCTCCATCTCTCCCTTGTCACTCCCTCTCTTTCCACTTATCACTCTCTATGTCTTTCTTCTTCTCTCCCTCTCTCCTCCTCTCATCCTTCCTCTCTCTACCTTTCTCTCCTACCTCCCTCCCTCTCTCTCTCTCTCTCTCTCTCTCTCTCTCTCTCTCTCTCTCTCTCTCTACCCTCCAATCCTCTCTCCTTCTCCTTCCCTCACTCATTCTCTCTCTCTCCCACCTCCATATTTATGTCTCCCTCTCCCTCTCTTACCCTTCTTTGCCTCTCTCACTCATATCCCTCTCTCTCTCTTCATTCCTCCTCTCCCCTCTTCTTTAGTTTATCTCCATCATGTCTTTGTTCTCCCCTCCCATATATATCTAGAGTTTATATATATATATATATATATATTGCATTAATATAAAGTTATTAAATTTAATAATATTAATATTATAATATATTAATATGAATATTAAATTTAATAATAATAATAATAATAATAATAATATTAATATTTTAATATTAATGTTAGGGTTAATAATATTTTTTTTGCATGCTATTATTATTAATTTGGACCATAGCCTTCATATATAATTAGATGTTGATTTCTACTCCTATTTGATATATATTTATTTATTTACTTTACTTTTCTATACCTCTTTTATAAATATAGTATTTGGCCCATAGGATTCACCTACATTTTTTGAGTTTTAGTAAATATAAAGAGGTTTATAGAGTAAATATAAAATGAGGTTTTTTTCGCCAGCTGCGCGCGCTCTGCTCCTCTGCGAGCTTTCGGTTAGGTCAGCGATCGCTGCCTGGCCTGTTCCGCCGCCATGGGAGCGCCAGGGGGTGTGGAGCCCTCTCCCACCCCACCATCTTCTTCTGCTGAGGCCTTTCGTTGCCTGCTATCTCAGAAAGGGAAAAAACGTGCCCACCCCGACGTCCCGAAGTTCATCAAAAAGCTTGATGAAATCCCAGAAATCGCACTGCCGGAAGAGCAACCGATCAAAATCGCTCTTGCTTTGGCTGACAGAGGTCTAGTGGGACAATTTATGGGCCGATGGCCAACATCAAAAGCGACTGATGAATGGGTTCAACGAAACTGGAGACCCCTGCTGCCCAACAACGTGATAAGTTATGTTGTAGGTAGAGGTTTTTTCATTTTCGAATTCACTACCAAGGAAGACCGAGATCTGGTGTTCAGAAATGGTCCATATTTCATGGGAAATCAAGGTCTCTTTCTGAATAAATGGACCCCCGACTTCGACCCTTCAGTCGATGTCCCAAAGGAGGTTCCTGTTTGGGTCCGGCTCCCCAATCTACCAATACACTGCTGGAGCTACCAATCCTTGCAAAAGATAGGAAATGGACTGGGCAGATTCATCGACAAAGCTGATAACAAGGGCCAATACACCTGCGCAAGAATCTGCGTGGAAGTCGACTTGGAAGCTGGTCTGCCGGAAGCCATCAAACTTATAGTTGGAGATTGGCACCACTTCCAGAAGCTTGACTACGAGAAATTTCCCTTTAAGTGCCAAATATGCCATGAGCACGGTCACTTTCAAAGAAACTGCCCAAAAGCACCATTAGGGGACAAGGTGGAAGAAGAGGGATGGAAAGAAATAAAAAAGGGCAAGGTAGTCTCAAAGGCCAACGAGCAGAAAAAATCAGGACCAATGGGGAATCTCCAGACCAGTTCCAAGACCATACCAGATTCAAATGAAGGCCCTTCCTCAGGCGAAAAGGTGGATGCCTCAGAGAACCATGAAGAAACTGAAGACCAGTCGAAAAAAGTGAAAGAAACCGAAGAAGAAACAACTGTCCCCCTAACAGAGGCTGGTCAAGGGGGAACCGAAGGCAATGACGAGCACATTAGTCTTGCCTCTAACTCAGGGGGAGAATCAGAAGAAAGAGACTCTGAATCAGACAGCTCACAAATTACTCCTATCAAATCGACCAGGGGCCGAAAATCCAAGAAGAAACAGAGAGAGGAGAAAACCTATCTGGATGTTCTCCAAGGCTCCCAGAAAAATCTCAAAGGAATGATGAACACCAGATCCGGGCGCAAGCACAACAGGGCTCCAAAAGGAGCCACTCCTTCCCAATCCAGTAAATAATGAAGTACGTCTCCTGGAATTGCAGAGGATTAGGTAGCAAGCTGAAAGAAGATGCCCTGAAAGACATTGTGAGGTTGCATACACCTGAAATCCTTCTCATCCAGGAGACAAAGCTGGAGGACACTATTCTCCTCCAATCCAGCAAAATATTTTGGCGCAAAGGCCCCGGTAGAGCTGTCAGTGCTAGGGGCGCCTCTGGTGGGATTGCCTCCTTTTGGGACAGCTCCAAATATGACTTGACTCATGAAGAAAGTTGCCATCACTGGATCTTCACTCAGCTCCTCCACAAAGAATCTGGTCAACAAGTAAGTATGTTCAACCTTTATGCTCCGGTCTCTCCAGCGGAGAAAAAAATTTGCTGGGACACGCTCCAGTCCTTTCTTTTATTACACAATCCAGAAAACATCATTATTGCAGGGGATCTGAACGTTACTCTAGCCACTGAAGAGAAAAAGGGGGTTCTCCTGTAAGGGACCCAGCTAGAGAATGGGTAGAAGACATAATGATCGGCTGGGACCTGGAGGATATCAAGCCTTCAGCTGGGAAATACACTTGGTCTAACAAAAGGTTGGGTCCCAACCACATAGCTGCTCGTTTGGACAGATTCCTTGTCCAAACCTCCTTCCTTACTAGTGGTCTAATGGCCTCTTCCAAAATCCTTCCTAACTGTACTTCCGATCATAAACCCATTAGCCTCGAGCTCTCCATGGATGGTTTTCTTGGCCCCATTCCCTTTAGATTTAGCCCTTTGTGGCTTCAGCAAGAAGGTTTCTGAAGTCTAGAACCAGCAAGTCTTGGGATCCCCTTTATTTGTGTGAGAAGAAAAGTTGAGGATTCTTAAGAGACGGCTCAAGGAATGGGCTAAATCTTTGAAAACTCCAGCTGCCAAGAGAAAAGAGTCCTTAGAAAACCTTGCTGCCCTTCAATCTTCAATGGAGGACTCTGCTGTTACCCAAAGTCTACTCCAAAAAGAAGTTGAGTTGCAAAAAGCCCTCCATAAAGCTAGTAGGGACGAAGAGGAGTATTGGAGACAAAAATCCAGAAACTTATGGTTACAGGCCGGAGACAAAAATACCAGTTTCTTCCATAAGCATGCCGAAGCTCGCAAGCAATTCAAAAATGTTTCAGAAATCCGCTCCCAAGATGCTGTGGTTAAAGATTTTGAAAGCATTAAGAGAGCAGCCTTTTCTTTTTTCAAAGAGCTTTATACAGTGCCTGCTGATACTCCTATTGATCCCCATGCCTATCCGTTTGATCTAACCCCCAAATGTGTCCAAGATTATGCCAACACTATGCTGACTGCACCGATCAGCATGGACGAGCTCAAAAAAGCCCTGGATTGCATGGAGCCGGATAAGGCGCCAGGGCCTGATGGGTTCACAGCTAGGTTTTTTCAGTCTTGCTGGTCTTCTATCAATAAAGACCTCCTGAGAATGGTCAGGAAGTCTCAATCTTGTTCCAAGATTGGAGGCAGTACCAATTCAGCCTTCCTTGCATTGCTTCCGAAAGAGAAAGGAGCTTCAGATTTCAGCAGATTCCGTCCTATTTCGCTGTGTAATACTAGCTATAAACTGATTACCAAAATCATATCCATCCGACTCAAGAATATTCTGCCGGACATCATCCCGGAGAATCAAGGAGGTTTCATCAAAGGGAGAAAGATTCTGGATAATATTGTGCTGGTTCAAGAGGCAGTTCATTCAAGTTGCCATCGAAAAGGAAAAGGTATGGTGATAAAACTCGATCTGGCAAATGCCTTTGACAGAGTGAGGCATGACTTCCTGTTCACTGTTATGAAGAAAATGGGCTTTTCAATATCCTTCATAAATTGGGTGAAAGCCTGCATTGCCTCTCCATGGATAGCGCCGCTGGTAAATGGCCGATCTACTGATTTTTTCAATGCATCTAGGGGATTAAGACAAGGTTGTCCGCTGTCCCCTCTCCTCTATGCTATCCAAGCCTCAGTGCTCAGTTTCCAGCTAGAATATTGTCAACAAACCCAAACTCTGCCAGGCCTCAGAATGGTGCATAATGTTAAAGACATAAACCATGCCCAATTTGCCGATGATACTCTGCTGCTTGGAGGAGCGAGCATTAACTCGGCCAGATCTTTTAAGAAGGAGTTGGACACTTATAAGGAGGTCTCAGGCAGCAAGATAAACTATTTAAAAAGTACCATATACGGCTGGAACTGCTCGATCAAAGAGCTGGCTGACATTGCTAGGCTCCTTGAGATGAAAGTTTGTCAGACCTGGGAGTCCTTCAAATATCTTGGGATTCCAATCTTCAAATCCATACCTAAAGTTGCCCACTGGATGCCCCTCTTAGACAAGCTTAAGCTCAGAATACAAGCCTGGGGAGCTTCTTGGCTGAACAATGCTGGGAAATTAATTCTAATGAAATCTGTTCTCACAAGTATGCCTCTATTTCAGCACTCCATTCTGCTTGCTCACAAAACCTTCCTCGGTAAAATGGATAGTATTCTGAGAAGATTCCTTTGGGAAGGGGGGAAAAATAATGAAAGAAGACTTCATTTGGTTAATTGGGACACCATTAAGAGGCCAACCCTGGAAGGAGGCCTTCAAATGAGAGATTTGGCTGCACAAAATCTCGCTCTGGGCTCCAAAATCCTGTGGAATATTGTAGCTGGGAAAGTTAGCTGGAGTAAGAAAGTCCTCTGGAAGAAATATTTTCAAGGCTAGCGTTTGAGATGTTTGGATCTTCCTCCAAAAACCACCAAAGGTTCCCCAGTTTTCAAGCTTTGTCTCTCTGCTCTGGATCATTTCAGATCCAATCTCTACTGGATCCCAGGTAATGGGAAAAAAATCAGAATTTGGGAAGACCAGATCCTAGGAGATCAGCCATTGAAACATATTGAAGGCCTTGCAAATATTAAAATTTGGCTGCAATCCAACAATCTGGAAACCCTTTGGGACATATCCACCTGGACGGAGGATTCTGGTAGGCTGTGGGACAACTGGAATCTGGGAGAGGTTCCACATCGATTGCAAATTGAAGCTACGTTACTTTTAGACAAGCTCCAAGGAAAATCCCCCACTTCAGAAACAGCTAAGGACAAAAGAGGGTGGGGCTCCCATTCTGGCTCTTTCTCGGTTTCTGAAGGTTATAAAAGTTTGACTGCTGTTCCTAATGTCCCTCCTGACCCAATGCAATGGAAGTTCATTTGGGCCTTCCCTGCGCTCCCAAAAGTAGACTTCTTCTGCTGGACGTTGGCCCATAACAGCATTCTTACTCAAGACAATCTGAGAAAACGTGGTATGGAAGGGCCATCCAGATGCCCGTTGTGTAAGTCAGAGGAAGAAACAGCCAATCACCTGATGTTACTGTGCCCATTTGCCAAAGATGTTTGGAGGGGGGTACTGGGGTCACAGGCTGACAAAGTAGAGCTGCCAAGAAATATTCCAAATCTCCTTCACGAATGGACCAAGTTATCTTCGTTCAGCCTCAATAAAAAAAATCTTCTTAAGACTGCTTGGATGTGGATCCCTAAATACACCTGCTGGAAGTTATGGCTGGAAAGGAACAACAGATTGTTCAGGGGTGAAAGCTGCACTACAAACAACGTTATCTCCAAAATCAAAGCACTCTTGGGAGAGACTTTGGAGGCTAATCCGGCTTTAAGAAATGAAGAGGTTCTGGACAGTGAGGAGGAGCTTTGGCTGAAAGATATTGCTCCAAATTATCAAATCATTCCTATTTCCCCGGCCTCTTCCCACGCCTCTTTGGAAATTCGACTGGAAGAACAGGAGTTTATAAAGTGGCGTGCTGCACTGGACGATCACTGTCTCTTCTTCGACGGGGCCTCTAAAGGCAACCCTGGGGCCGCGGGTGGGGGTGGGGTTCTTCTGAATCCTGATGGCTCTTCTTTGCTCAAGTATCACTGGGGTCTGGGCTCCGAAACAAATAACAGAGCTGAGGCCTTGGCTCTGTGGCAAGGGCTTTCACTGGCTCTCAATCGGAACATTCTCTCACTGACAGTCTTCGGTGACTCCAGAATTATCATTCAAGTGCTGAATTCCCTCTCGACCCCTTCGCAGATCCACTTAGCCCTCATTCTCAAGAAAATTAGGTCCATTCTGTCCAAATTTCGGAAAATTTCCTTTTATCATATTCTGAGGCATCTGAATTCCCAAGCTGACCTGGAAGCCAATCTTGGCTCAGCCCGTAGCCAAAGATCTCTGTCAGTCAATTCTGAAGAATCTCTCTGCATCATACCGTAATCTTCCTAGTTCAGCACTTTCAGCATTTCTGTTCACTGTCCTGCATTGTAGGTCCGCAACTGTTCTAGTAATCATGGGCTTCTGAAACAGGCATCTCCCAGGTTTCCCTCACCTCAAATCTCTGATCGACTGCTTCTGTCACTGTTTTCCCAGCATTCGCTCCAGGATCCTATGGCAGGCATTCCAAACAGAAATGAATATGTTGCATCAATGTTCATCTGAAGTGCATTGGGAGCTCAGACTTTATTATATGCATATGGCAGAAAGTGAAAGTTTGAAGAATAGTTGACAACAAGTTCCAGATTTGATCGTTTTGCATGAAGGGTACATTTCCTTGAGAGCACTATTGGTGTACTGTAGGGTATTGGTTTGACATCCTAAATGGAACAGCGTTCGGACACATCCTAAATGGAACAGCGTTTGGACTCATCCTAAATGGAACAACGTTCGAAGGGTTTGCTGTGCGTTTGGGCATATGGTTCGAGCGCCGAGGGTTTGCTGTAGCATATTGGTTTGACATCTTAAATGGAACAGCGTTTGGACACATCCTAAATGGAATAGCATTTGGACTCATCCTAAATGGAATAGCGTTCGAAGGGTTTGCTGTGCGTTTGGGCACTGGTCATCGTTGTTAACATCTACAGTATAAAAAGAATTGATGCCAGAGCAGAGTCAATTCATTTCTTAGTGTCAGTGGAATGAAGGTTCTATTGATAAGGTATAACTTTTATATCTCAAATCTCACCTCCAAACTGCGATGCAGGACCAGCCATGATTTTCCTCTTCTCTGCTGGCTTCGTGGAAGGTCGAGGAGCTGGCATTGGGCCTAGACATATGTAGTTTTACTAAGCAGCACAATGGACAGAGCAATTCCTCTCCCGGAAAATTGGTTGAATCTCAGTTATCAAAGGGCCATCCAGACAAATCCTTCAGCTTCAAAGCACCTTCCTACATAGCTCTAGCAAGCTCATGGTTGATCTCATAGGCGCAATCTTTTGCTGTAACAAAGGGCGAAGATATAATATGTGTAACAGGAATTACTGGGTCAAACAGAGCTGTATTGTTCAAGTACGCGGCAGCTGTTTTGCCGCCCCTAATCAATTAACCGTTAAAGTCAAAAAAAAAAATATAAAATGAGGTTTTATTTATTTACCATACCTCTAGTTATTTATATTTTTATTTATTTACCATACCTCCCCACTAAGTAGAAAAGAAAATTTTATTTAGTTACCATCTCTTTTTTGAGTGTTCTTAAAATTCTTCATATTTTAAATTTATATTGTTTAAATTTATTTTTAATTATTTATTTATATGGTTGTGTAAGTTATTTTTTAAGCCGACATTATTTAGATTTTATTTTTTATTTTTTATTTTGGCTTCCGACATACTTACAGATCGGGATCATACTAGCTGTAGAATGTGTCTCTCAGTACAACAACTTCTTATGTATAATGAGAAATTATGGAAGAAATTTACAAAAACTCTTGATACAAGATATTAGGGAAATTTGCATGATTTTAATTTAAAAAACTGAAGATCCACAGGATTATCCATTAAAAATTGCAAAAGAAATCTTAAAAAATGAAGAGGTTATAATAGTTGAATTGAATTGTATATAACAAATGCACATTCATTTAATGACACATACAATATGGAGATGGTAAACTAGAAATTGACCGACAAAAAGAAAAAAATAAATTATCAAAATATAAATTGTCATCTTAAAATTAAAAGATGTTAGCATACTTATTTATAACTTCCATTTGAAAAAGAGAGGCACTCTACACTCAAAGAGTAGAAATATTATCAAGAAGTTGTTGGCATAAGATCTTGATCTTGTTGCAATATGGCACTTTTCTGAACTTAGTTGTAGATCTCGAAAGCTTTTAACATCTAAAATGTAGATTAAGATGGCGGACCAGATAGAGATGGTGCACCAATTGATAGTAAAGAGGAACGCAGGTCTTTTACATATTCATCTAATCATTAATATTTTAATGGCATGTAGGACCCATGAGTAAGTTTGAATAATTGTATGAAACATTTTGAATATTAATTGTATAAAACATTTTGCATATATTTGACTGATATATTGTTTATATTGTAACTTTAAATGAGTGTTTAAAATAATGATATCTTTCTTTTTTTTGCCTGCATGATTTTTATTAATGAAATTTCTTAACTCATCTAATTTGGATATCTACAATGCAACAATATTTTTATTAAAAAAAATACTAATTTGTATTGAGTTGTTTTAATAAAACAAAATAAAATATTTGGAAGGAATGATGGATTTTTTAAATTATAGGTGATATTATTATGTCATTATTTCTTGTGTCATGTTTGGATTGATAAACTAATGTTAAAGGATTGGACATTTTGAGGTTTAATTTTGTAGTATTTTTTAGACTGCGGTTTCAAAAAAAATTTATTGGCTTTGTGGTGATGGTACAAGTTATTAAGGCCATTTGCAATTTTAAGTTTGAAAAAAAATTCTTGATAGCATTGTTTTTCAATTTCGAGGTTGGTTTTAAGTTTTTTGTTAAAACTGTACTAGTTATTAAAGCCATTGTTTCAAATAAATTGTAATTTTAACTTTGAAGAAATAAATAAAAATAAGGAAAAATAAATAAATAAAAGATGCTCTTGTTAGCACCACTTTTTTTTTCATAGGTTGATTTTAAGGTTTATTTTAGCAGCAATATGAGTTTCTAAGGCCATGGTTGAAAAATATTATCATTTTCAAACATTACCCACCACCCTCTATCCCCCAACACACACCCATCCCCTCCCCTTCACCACTGCCCAACAAAAAAAAGAGGGAGTGTGTTACTTTTAGCATCACCTTTTATTCAATGATTGGTTTTGATGTTTTTGATGCGAAAATGAGTTTTTAGGATTATATTTCTCATTTTGGGCTCAAAATTCTTGTCAATCGAGTAACTATGTTATATGGCCAACTATGACGTCGAAAAAGTCAAGAGAACTGACAATATGCATTTTGGGTGAGAAAATATATTTTCAATTCCTATTTCTTGGCCTCTAATTGGGAGGGTCTTCAATACCAAGGATTGAATAAGAATGATTTAATCATGGAGGTAGAGACAAGAATCAATGGCTCCCACACCCTTATATGGAAATGGGCTTGGAGATATTGAAAGAGTCTCTAACCACTATAGAACTTGAGGGATTATTTTGTTATAAGCAATAGTTGGCCTAAATGGTGGTTGCACATTGATTGTGGTTTAAGGTTACAATTACGTTCACTTCCTTGTCATTATTTCCCATTCATCATTGTCTATTTAGGATGAAGCCTATTGGTTGTCCTTACTATTTCAACAACTTTGAGAGTAGAAACATTTTTTATTAGTAGGGGACTATCTTTAATTCTATGGTGGGGATTTCAAACATGAATTAGGTGTTGGGGAAGTTGATGTATCATGTTGGATGAAATAGGACTTTCCCTTTCCACTTGATATACACAAATTCCTTTAATTATTTAGAAACATTAGCCTTAAGATGCATCCCCTTGTGAGGTTGTAGGTTAAAAGAATGAGTTAGTTCATGGTAAATAAAACTTTTAATTTCCGTTAAGAGATTCTCTATATTATAATGGAGTTGCAAGGAGAACCATGGGATTTCTACACAAGTTGATAAATAAATTTAGGAAGCTTCACATATGAATAAATCATCGTGTCCTTTGGCAAACATGACTATTTTTTTTTACACGCCCATGATTTGTCGAATATCACTTCATTTCAATGGATTTATTAAACCAAATATAATTGAGAAAGTTCATGGTCATGCTAGAAATTTCTATGAAAATCTATCCATCAAGTCCCAAGTCTCCTTAACCCAAGAGTTTATCAAATCCTCAAATAAGATACATCCCATAAAATAACAATTTTTTTTCAATTTTTAAATATTACCATAAAATTTTCATAATCTTATATAAAATAAAATAAAAATATAATCAGGGAGGATTTATTATCTCTGATAGCATCTTCTAGATGAGCTTATGCGAAACCTTGGAAGAAAAAATGTTGCCCTCCTCCGACTCACTATCTCTTTACATATTTGCTAATGATATGTTAGTAGTTTAAATAACTCCCTAAAAACTTTTAACATTGACAACCTTTTAATATCCTCATCTAAATGTAAACTCCACACTACCTAGAAATAAAGTGATCATGACTTTGGCCTCAAACTCAAAATCTATACACAATAAGAATTCACATCAAAAACCATATCTTGGTGGAGCATTTAATGATTCGAATAGCCATATACATCAAAGCATCTCATTCTGAAATATAAGCATTCAACTTTTTGAAATGAGAGTATACCAAGTTTTCAAAAAAAATATTAAAAATATGGAATGAGATTGCCAACAGTGGATCCAACAAAAATTTAAATGAGTAAATATGCATATATTTTGAGAAATTCCTCAATATTTTTTATTCAACAACAAAAAATGAACCCAAATAAAAATATATTTCCCAAAATAGTTTGTATCCAAAAATATGAAAAATAACTTATCAAGAGTGGCGGATAAAAAAATACAGAGAAACCATCAAAATGATCATATCAACATACATATCTATAATTGGGTACATAGTATAGTCATAGCCACGAGATTATATCCCCCCGCCATTCCGAAAATGTGTAGCAAAGGTCATCCCATAAGAAAAAAATCTGAGTCCTGTAGACAATCCAATTGAAAGGACTGGACCTTGATACACCCTGGATTCACATAAAGACTGTTAGGTCCTAATATTACTAGCATAGTCACTTATTGTTGTTAGTGTAACCCCCTTATTGTTATTATTGTACCCCTATAACCCCCATATTGTTATTATTGTGCCCTTAAATTATTATTGTTAGGTCGGCTAGGATTACATTGTGGCCCCACTAGGATTACACTGTGGCCCCATGGACTCCTATATGTAGAAAGGAGGTTTTGTAATTTGTATCATCAAAGAATTGTTCATTCATGTAATTTATTGGAGGTTGCCCCCTCGAAGTGGCTTATTTCTAAGGTGTTGATATCTCTTTTCTTCTATTTTTGGAGCTGGTTTCACAACAATTGGTATCATAGATTTGGATTCTAGGGTTTCGCTGCTCCAAACAGGTCATCGTGAATTTTTCGCTATAAATTTTTTTCTACGAAGGTTCAGAAGCTGAAATGTTTAGAGTGCGAAGAAGAAATCATGAGGAACAACATCACAAAATTTTAGAGCTTGGTTCGCAATATTTTCAGAGATATGATATGTGGAAGTTAGGGCCTTTTGCAGGCTCCTGAATTTCACTTAAAAAGGTCACCGCGGAATTTTCACTATAAATTTGTTTCTACGAATGTTCAGAAGTAGAAATTGTTAGAGCGTGAAGCCGAAATCTTGAGGAACATCGCTGCAAAATTTCAAAGCTTGGTTCGCAATATTTTTGGAGATATGATCTGTTGAAGGAAAGTCTTTTTCAGGCTCCCGAATTTCATCTCAAAGAGGTGATCGTGGGAGAATCTTCATAACTCTTTCTATGAGTGTCAAATTGGAATGCTATAAAAAGTGACTGGAAGTACACGGAATTTAGTTTCCTGTCTATAAATTTTAGAGCCAAAGGAGCAAAATATCACACATGGTAAGTCGTACAAGTTCACTCTACTGAACCAATCCATAATTAGGTCACTGTGGGAGATTGGACATAACTGTGTCTTGAAGAATCCAAATCAAATCAGACCCATGGCATTTGAAAGAAGCTTTACAGGACTACTACAGGGCCGAATTCCAAATATTGAGGATCTGCAAGTATAGAGATAAGTCAATTTCAATATCAAGCTCCTCAAAAGAAAGTAAAAGGTGTGTATTTTTTTTCCAAATTGCAAAAGTATTGTTTGAAGAATCAAGTTGAATTTATTCCAAGGGCATATTGTAGAATAGATATCAGTATTGGATTCTAAAATGGCCCCTAAAAAGAATTCAACGCCCATTAATCCTATAGAAGGCTCTACTATGACTCATGAAGACGAATAATGACAACATGACATATCAAAATTACAAGAGCAAGTGCAACAAATTTCGCTCTCGCAAAGAGCAACAAAAAATGACATGGAAGTTTTGAAGAAAGGCGTGGAATCTAAGATGGATGGTTTGAAGAATGGTATGGAAGCTAAGATGGATGGCATGGAAGCTGGCATGGAATCTAAGATGGATGACATGGAAGCTAAGATGGAAAACATGAAGAATGATCTAAAAGCAGACATGGAAGGTTTGACAAAGTTGATACAAGAAATGTTTCCTAATGGTGAAAAGATAGTAGAGGAAACTCATGATGAGAACAAAATAAATATTAATCATGATTTCATAAAATCTAATGTTGGCGGGAAGAACCACCATATTCCAAAAATGGATATGAGGAAGTTTGATGGAAATGATCCTGTAACATGGATACTACGGATGGAGCAATATTTTGATCTCCATAACGTGCAAAACACACAAAAGGTACGCATTGCAACTTTACATTTAGAACAAAATACATTTGTATGGTATCGATGGCTTTGCTCCCGCAAAAAAATTGTCACTTGGTAAATTTTTACGGAGGAAATGATAGCACATTATGAGGATACAAAGAGCAACACCTTCTTTAGCCAATTGATAAATCTCAAACAAAAGGGTTTAGTGGGGCAGCACATTGAGGACTTCCAAAAAATTGAATATAAGGGTAACTAATATTCCAGAGGAACACAGGATTGATCTCTTCTTAGGTACTCTAAAGGATAACATCCAACATGAAGTTCGTGTTTTGGAACCTGATTCATTGGAGAAGGCATTCAGGTTGGCAAGAAAAGTTGAATGTAAAATTATGGCGACAAGGAAGCCTACAACTCAATTCTATAAAGAAGGAAGTGTTTCTACGCCTAGATTTCCACAACCTACAAGGTTGACACCACAACAATTGGAAGAAAAAAGAGCAAAAGGGCTTTGCTACAGTTGTGATAGCAAATACACTAAAGGTCATAAGTGTGCTGAAGAAATTATTTTACATAGATTGTGAAGAGGAAGAAGAAAATGAACAAGAAGAGGATATACACCAGGAACCAACCCCAGAAGAGGAAGAAATGAATCCAACCATATCGTGTAATGCACTGGCAGGAATTACCACTCCTCAAACTCTCAAGATGAAAGGACAAATCAAGAAGAGAAAGGTAATAGTGTTGATTGATTCAGGTAGCACCCATAATTTTATTCATTGTAAGGTAGCCAAGGAATTAAATTGTTTCCTATACCCAGCACCAGAATGTCAAGTGATGGTTGCAAATAGAGGAACTATAAATTTCTCTGGAAAATGCCATAATATCAAGCTAACCATGGGGGAATATGTATTGACTAGTCCAATGCTTTCCATTCCTATGGGAGGTGCTGATGTTGTACTAGGAGTACAATGGTTACAATCTTAGGGGACGGTAGCTTTTAATTTTCAAGAACTTTTCTTGAAATTTTTTTCAGAAGGAAAGGAAGTCGAATTACGGGGTATTGCGGGGAAGCCAGGAAGGATAATAAGCTCTAATGTCATGACAAAGCTTCTAAAGAAAGAACAGCGAGGCGTACTTGCACAATTATGCTCACTAGAAGTTCCAACATCAAAATCATCTATTTCTGCAGATCTCCAAAAAGTATTGGACAATCATTCCAAGGTGTTTGAAACTCCAAAAGGACTCCCACCTATTCGTGATCATAATCATGCTATTCATTTGATTCCAGGAAGTGTTCCTCCAAACATCAAGCCTTATAGATATCCTTATGTCCAAAAGAGAAAAATTGAACATATGATTGCAGAAATGTTAGAGGCGGGTATAATTCAACCTAGTCAAAGTTCTTTCTCTGCTCCTGTAGTATTGGTACACAAGAAGGATGGATCATGGCGCATGTGTCCGGATTATAGGGAGCTCAATAAGCTCACCATTAAAGACAAATTTCCCATTCCTGTGATTGATGAATTATTGGATGAATTACATGGAGCAATTTATTTACCAAGTTGGATCTTCGTTCAGGATATCATCAAATTAGAATGAAGACTGAAGATATTCCAAAAACAGCATTTCGAACTCATGAGGGTCATTAGGAATTTTTGGTCATGCCTTTTGGCCTTACCAATGCACCTTCTACATTTCAAGGGTTGATGAATTCCATTTTCAAACCCTTCCTTAGAAAATTTGTGCTAGTATTTTTTGATGATATACTAATCTACAGTAGGTCTTGGAAGGATCATATTCAACATGTTGACAGGGTGCTCAAACTATTGCAGGAGAAACAATTATATGCAAAAACATCCAAATGTTTCTTTGGAGTACAAGAGGTGGAATATCTGGGTCATATTGTATCTCACGAGGGTGTTAAAGTAGACCCTAACAAAATTAAAGCCATTAAGGAATGGGAAGTCCCCACAACCATAAAGAAGTTGCGAGGATTTCTCGGGTTAACAGGGTATTATCGCAAGTTTGTTAAGAATTATGGGAGAATAGCAGCACCTCTAACAACATTATTGAAGAAAGATGCATTTTCATGGACTCCTGAAGCAACTAAGGCCTTGAACATCTTAAAGAGGCAATGTGCCTAGCACCGGTCTTAGCTACGCCAGACTTCACAAAAACCTTTATTGTGGAATGTGATGCCTCAGGAAATGGAATTGGTGCAGTTTTAATGCAGGAAGGAAGACCCATTGCTTTTGAAAGTCGTCCAATCAAAGGAAAGTATTTACAGAAACCCATTTATGAGAAGGAAATGTTAGCAATACTGCATGCACTAAAGAAATGGCGAACTTACCTAATGGGAAGACACTTCAAGGTAAAAACTGATCATGATAGTCTTAAACACTTTGGAACAAAGACTATCTTCAAAAGAGCAGCAAAAATGGGTCACAAAGATGTTGGGTTATGACTTTGAAATAATCTACAAAAAAGGAAAGCTTAATGTTGTTGCAGATGCACTCTCAAGAAAGAATGAAGAGGTCGAAGCATTGCTTTGTGCCATTTCTATTATCCAACCGGATTGGATAACCGAAGCAAGAGATGAATGGAAGAAGGACAAAGATGTATGGACACTCATTCAAAAGTTGCAGCAAGATCCTAGTACATCTGATACATTTAGTTGGAAAAATGATTGCTTATGGTACAAAGATCGCTTATATCTTTGTAAGAATTCCCAACTAAAACAAAATATTCTTCTGGAATTGCACACTTCTCCTTTAGGAGGACACTCAGGATTTTTAAAAACTTACCACAGGGTGAAGAAAGAATTTTTTTGGGATGGCCTTAAATCTGATATTCAAAAGTTTGTGGCGGAATGTTTGGTTTGCTAGTAGAATAAAGTTGAGACAATTAAGACCCCGGGACTTCTACAACCTTTATCCATTCCAAGTCAACGTTGGGAGGAGATTTCAATGGATTTTATCACATGTTTACCTAAGTCCGAAGGAAAGAGTGTCATCATGGTGGTAGTTGATAGACTTACCAAGTAGTAGTTGCTACTACATTTATGGACACACTAAAAGCCAAGCATGGAAACCTGTATTATCAATAGTTTTAATGTGAGATCCTATTTATCGGGGATTTTTCGGGACGTAGTTATTCTTTACGGTATTTCAACTAGCTTTTCATAGCTCATCTTATCATCCTCAATCTGATGGTCAAACTGAGATAGTAAATAAATTTTTGGAAGGATATCTTCGTTGTTTTGTATCCGATAAAATGCACCATATTGGCTTTCAAGGGAATGAAAGCCACTATTGGCTGGTACATAACACTTTCCATATCATAAAGAAAAATTACCCCATTTATGGCACTTTATGGATATCATCCACCATCCATCACATCATCTTTAAGAAAAAATTCGAAGGTTCAAGCAGTGGAAGATCACATCGAGCATCAACAAGAAGTTCTCCAACTCTTAAAGGATAACCTGAATTTGGCACAAAATCGAATGAAACAACAGGCAGATCAACATCGCAATGAGAGAATTTTTGATGTAGGAGATTGGGTATTTTTACGGCTACAACCATACAAACAAATGTCCCTCAAGCAAGCAAAGAAGGATAATAAATTATCGCCAAAGTACTATGGTCCTTACAAGGTGTTGCAAAATATTGGTACTATGGCATACAAATTGGAGCTTCCCGCTTCTTCACGAGTGCATCCAATTTTCCATGTTTCATGCTTAAAGAAGGTTATAGGTGAAAATCTTCCAGTTCAAACAATATTGCCAGAACTTGATGAGGAAGGAAAAATCATATTGGAACCTGAAGCGGTCACGAAAACAAGAACTCGACAACTACGAAATCAATCAATTTCAGAGTATCTCATCAAGTGGAAGAACTTACCCACTGAAGATTCTACATGGGAGGATGAGAATTTTATACAGAAGCACCCATAGCTACTCAAGCATTGAGGACAACACTTTTTTGAAGGAGAGGGGCATGTTAGGTCCCTATATTACTAGTATAGTCCCTTATAGTTGTTAGCGTAACCCCCTTATTGTTATTATTGTACCCCTATAACCCCCATATTGTTATTATTGTGCCCTTAAATTATTATTTTTAGGTCAGCTAGGATTACATTGTGGCCCCATGGATTCTTATTTATAGAAAGGAGGTTTTATAATTTGTATCATCCAAGAATTTTTCATTCATGTAATGTATTGGAGGTTGCCCCCTCAAAGTGGCTTATTCATAAGGCGTTGATATCTCTTTTCTTCTATTTTTGGAGTTGGTTTCACAACAAAGACCTTCCTTGGACAGATCATCCACAGACTGGTTAACCTCACAATGTATATGGGAGAAAGAAATTGTTTGGAAAAATCCATTTATCTTATCAATCTATTGCATCGAATATCCCATAAGGAGAGGGGAAAAATATGTTTATTTGTTGATCCAATCGATTGTAACTTGTGAATCACCAAAAATGTGCACCTCATTGAGATTCTACCACCTAGCACAGTATAGGGATCTCCATAGGGAAATGACCTCCACCCTGTTTTTTGTACCAACACTTGCATTCCAACAAAATTTCCAAGAGTATTATGTGTTTATGTTGATCACAACACCCCATCCATAGATAGAATTTTGTGCAGCCCCATCAAAATGACTGAATTACAGAGAAAAAGAGAAATCCTTAAATACAATAGCCCTTGGAGGTTTGTGTATATCCATATTTATATAAGTTTTAAGTTGTAAATTACACTAAATTAAACCAATGTATATCTGTCTTAACTAAGGATCTACGGAGTGCCAAAAGGATAAAATTGCTTAGTATATAAAACTCTTTATGAGTGCAAAGCTTGAATAAAAATTTGCACCTCGAAAGATCTGATTTCTTAGCTCTTAATAGATTTGGAATTAATATGGATCTATGCTAAAAAAAATTGTAAGCTTGGAAGGACCTTTTCATTAATTTTTAGAAAAAGCAGGTTACAACCAAAATCAAAGAGTTCAGGGGTGTCAACCTGCCCATTGGGAAACCAGGTTTGTTTGCCATTGAACAACATTATAAACCATCCAAAAATGGTATAGTTTGAGTCTTTCTAACAGTTCCTTATAGGACTAAGTGTCTTGAAACCATCTACAAGCTAAATAACTACAACATAATAGCCTAGCCAACATATATAACATAGAAAATTAAGACAAATTGATTACAACTAGAGTCAATCATACTGCTAATCATTAGAGGAATCCATTGGAGTTGGGTCCTTCTCACTTGAACCCAGTAATTCACAATAAGGAAGACACAAAATATGTTTCTCAATGCGGCTAAGATGGACGTTCTGTTGCTCAATTTGGAATTGTATAAGTTGAAATTATTTTTGAATTTCCTGGAAGCCAGGATCAGACTTAACAGAGGCAACTGGAGGGCTCATTATAGCCTTAGCCACAATGATTTTCATCAACAAATAGAGGTGAAATTTTTTTTTATACGGAGAAGTGCAACCTCTGGAATGACCCGGGTCAAGATCCAAGTCTCTCCAATCTTTCAACCGAAGCTCTACTTCTGCACGTTGATTCATATATGCTTCCCAATTTGAAATTAATTGTGAAACCTGAGTTTGGGTACCTATCTGATATGTGTGGGTTGCATCTTGGATAAGTTGATTAGCTGATTTACAATTGTGACCTCACGGATGGTGAGCCTAGGCTTCACCATTTCCTCCCCTCTTCCTTGCTTTCCTTCCCCGACCTCTACCACCTCTACCCAAATAATTGGCACCAGAGGTTGGTTGAGCCATGATTATTCTCATCCAAATAGTGGATATGAAATAAACCTTGAAAAAAGTTGTACATACCATGAACCCGGGGATACCTATCTACGTGGGGTCTCGGAAATTAAAATGGTAGTGAGGACCTGAAAATTTATCACATCATAGAGGTAGTGTATAGCTAATGTTAGGCCTGAACCTATCAAATAACTAGAGAGTGGAATGAGTATTCTATCCATGGCATGAAAAAACGTACCCAGACTCCTCGAGCTTGTTTGAGGTTGAACACAAAGGTGAGACAAGATGGGTCTGTCACCCAAGGTAGAAAAAAAACACACACCAGCTCCCTGAGCCCGATTTCGTCCTGACATGAAAGTAAGAAAAAATGAGACAAACATAGGACATTATGAATCCTTCCCACTCTTAGAAACGTCGATGAATTAAGTATCCATCATAGACAAACAAGCATGCAACATCCATATAACTCCAATCCAAAGAAATGTAGTACATGCCCATGCGAGGTAATAAATTTCCAAAGATAAAAGAGACATTCATGTAGAAAGAATAAAAAACAGAGTACAATATAGTGGAAGATTTCCATATTTCACAACAAAAATTCCACTTCCTTAAAGATACCATATTATGAAACTTTCCCCTTAAGATATGAGAGATAGTAGAATAAGTTGTGAAGAGCAGGATATGAGCAGGGTTAAGATAAATAACATACCTAACAGATGAGGACATGAGACTAGGGAAACCAACATGTGGATTCATCCTCCCAAACGGCCACGAGCTACCCAGGAGCACTATACCACCACTGATTACTGAAACTAGGTGCCAAACAGTTGAGAACATAGAGCTATGAACCCTTACCACCTGGAGGGATGTATCACTCTGGCTCGTTGCATCGCTATTAATTGATAGCATGTGCGTTGCAACCCGACCTTCATTTCCAAGCATGTAAGGGTTATGGGTAAGCCACCCTTCGACCCTTACATCATTCAACGTACCCATGGCCCGAATCCCAGCAAGATCCATTTGTTGGATCACACCCCGATCGAGGAGGATATATGCTAATTTTGAATAAAAAACTAATAAAATGTTTTAACTACAAGTAATTTTTTATTTTTACTTGTTCTATATAATATATATTTAGTTGACATAGAAATATTTTATTTATGATTCATATTCTCCACATTAAAATGTTAACACATACCCCCATATTGGGATATAAGAAAAAGAAAGTATATATATAAATATTTGTTTATTCATGTGTGTGTGCTTGTGTGTGCATATATGTGTATACACATTGAACTATTTTTTTTGAAAGCATAGACTAATGTAATAAGAACTCTCTCTCTCTCTCTCTCTCTCTCTCTCTCTCTCTCTCTCTTTATATATATATATATATATATATATATATATATATATATATATATATATATATATATATATAAGTAAATATTTAATTTAAATTACTTATTTTTCTCTATATCAAAATTATATTATTTAATATGTAAATTGAAATATGTCCGCGTTAAAATATTTTTAATTATAATATATTCTCCCAAATCCAAGGGAAATTATATTGACAACATGCAGGGATCCATTTTTGACTTCCAGGCTCCTCCCTTTCGAACAATACTTTTCTTCTTAAAAGACCTTCAATTAGGGATTTACTTGTCGTTATCTCTTTTTAATTATAATATATGGTTGTTTTAAATATTGTATTGTAATTATCCGAGGCATTAATGTGGCACACTCGTCCAGATCCGCGCTCAATCCTCAGAGATATGGCTTCTCGGGGTCGCTTCAGACCTGAATTTTCGCCCCTTAGCTCCTGTTGTGCTTCAGTGGTCTCTGAGCCAAACTCTAGGACCATCACAGGGCGCAGGTGTTGGCTTTCTTGCTATGTTAATCTTGCACCTGGAGTGCACTATTCGCAAAGCTCCTTTTGCACTCAGAGCTCTGGCTTTCGCCCTGTCTCTCTCCCTGCGGAGATTGATTCTCATCAGACTTTGGACCTCAGTCTCAGCGCTCCATGCTCTTTCAATTTCTGCACTACTCATCGGAATTCCATGGCACATTTGAGACATAGGATGAGAATCCGGCGTGGCTCGAGCTGTGGTGGTCCTTCTCGTCACCCTCCTCCCTCCTCGCCTAGCTCTTCCTCTTCGCCTTCTGATTCCATGAGGGGTCGTTATCCTGAGACCCGCAGTGGTAGGAGCTTTCTGATGGGGTGTGGGAGTGCTTTGCAGGCTAGAAAGCTTTCCAGTCTTCTCCCGGGTCAGCAGCACAGAGCTCACTTTATCTTCCCTTGCCTGGTCAATATGCCTACTGTCACTGCTACCATTACCATTGAATTCAAAGAAGAGCAGCCTATTTCTACTGCTAAGCTTTTTGACTCTTCTCTGGTGCATTTGTCGCCCATTTGGCTCTGTTCTCCTCCTAATTCTGGTCAGAAGCAGATGCTCGCTGAGGGTGGTTCCTCGCAGGACCCCTTTGTGGCTACTGATGCGGGTGTTTTCAAAGGGGGGGGACTCTTTTGTTCCGGTCGACGAGGATAATGCGGATTCTTCTAAACAGGTTATTCTGGATGATAATGCTGTTGTGCAGGATGAGGGTGACCACGACACTCACGCATGCCCTGTGGTCGAGTCGCCTCCTTCTTCTCAAGGTATTTAATCGCCTTCCTTCTTTCTCCCCCTCTCTCTCCTGCTCTACTCTCTCTCTCTCTCTCTCTCTCTCTCTCTCTCTCTCTCTCTCTCTCTTTGTTATGAAACCAGCTCCCAAAATAGAAGAAAAAAGAGATCAACGCCTTAGAAATCAGCCACTTCCAGGGGGAAACCTCCTTTACATTACATAAAAGAACAATTCTTGGATGATACGAATGACAAAACCTCCTTTCTATATATACGAGTCCATGGGGTCACAATATAGCCTAGCCTACCTAACAATAATAATGTAAGGGCACAACAGTAACACTAGTGGGCTATTATGGGGCACAATAATAAAAATATGGGGACTACATGGGTACAACAATAACAATAAGGGAGCTACACTAACAACAATAAGGGACCACACTAGTAATATAGGGCCCTAACATGCCCCTCTTCTTCAAAAAAGTGTTGTCCTCAATGCTTGAGTAGTTCTTGATGCTTCTATATCAAATTCTCATCCTACCATGTGGAATCTTCAGTGGGTAAGTTCTTCCACTTGATGAGATACTCTGAAATTGATCGATTTTTTAGCTGTCAAGTTCTTATTACCATGACTGCTTCAGGTTCCAATATGATTTTCCTTCCTCGTAAAGTTATGGAAATATTTTTTGAACTAGAATTTTGTCACCTATAACATTATTTAAGCATGAAACATGGAAAATTGGGTGCACTCAGGAAGATGCAGGAAGCTCCAAATTGTATGCCATAGTACCAATCTTTTGAAACACCTTGTAAGGACCATAATACTTTGGTGATAAAAAATTTTCCTTCTTAGCTTGCTTGAGGGAAATTTTTTTGTATGGTTGTAGCCGTAAAAATACCCAGTCTCATACATAAAAACTATTCTTGTTGTGATGTTGATCTGCATGTTGTTTCATTCGATTTTGTGCCAAATTTAGGTTATCCTTTAAGAGTTAGAGAAATTTTTGTTGATGCTCGATGTGATCTTCCACTACTTGAACCTTAGAATTTTCTCTTAAAGATGATGTGATGGATGGTGGATGATATCCATATAGTACCATAAATGGGGTCATTTTCGCTGCAGTGTGGAAAGAATTATTATACCATCATTCAGCAAGAGGTAACCAATTGACCCATTGTGTTTGTTTATCAGATTCAAAGCAACGAATATATCCTTCCAAACATGTGTTCACTATCTCAGTTTTCCCATCAGATTGAGGATGATAAGATGAGTTATGAGCTATTTGAGTACCCAAACAATAAAATAATTCTGTCCAAAAATTTCCACTGAAAATGGGATCTCTATCGCTTACAATAATCTTTGGTTTCCATGTATCTTTTGAATTGTTTCCATAAATGCAGTAGCAACTGTACTCGCTTTAAGTGGAGGATATAATGCAAAAAAGTTTGCATACTTGGTAAGTTTGTCAACTACCACCATGATGACACTCTTTCCTTTAGACTTAGGTAAACATGTGATAAAATCCATTAAAACCTCCTCCCAACTTTGATTTGGAATTGATAAAGGTTGTAGCAGTCCCGGGGTCTTAATTGTCTCAACTTTATTTTGCTAGAAAAACAAACATTCCGCCACAAAATTTTGAATATCATATTTAAGGCCATCCCAAAAAAACTCTTTCTTCACCCTGTGGTAAGTTTTTAAAAATCATGAGTGTCCTCCTAAGGGAGAGGTGTGAAATTCCAAAAGAATCTTTTGTTTTAGATGGGAATTATTATAAAGATATAAGCGATCTTTATACCATAAGGAATCATTTTTCCAACTAAACGTATCATATGTATTGGGATCTTGTTGCAAATTTTGAATGAGTGTCCATACTTATTCGTCATTCTTCCATTCCTACCTTGCTTTGGTTATCCAATCAGGTTGGATAATAGAAATGGCACAAAGCAATGCTTCCACATCCTCATCCTTTCTTGAGAGTACATTTGCAACAATATTTAGCTTCCCTTTTTTGTAGATGATTTCCAAGTCATAATGTAACATCTTTGTGACCCATTTTTTCTGCTCTTCTGAATATAATATTTTCTCTAAAAAGTATTTAAGACTATTATGATCAGTTTTGACCTTGAAGTGTCTTCCCATTAGGTAAGGTCACCATTTCTTTAGTGCATGTAGTACTGTCAACATTTCCTTCTCATAAATATATTTCTGTAAACACTTTCCTTTGATTGGATGCCTCTCAAAAGCAATGGGCCGTCCTTCTTGCATTAAAACAACACCAATTCCATTTCCCGAGGCATCACATTCCACAATAAAGGTTTTTGTGAAGTCTGGCATAGCTAATACCAGTGCTTGGCAGATTGCCTCTTTAATATGTTCAAAGGCCTTAGTTGCTTTAGGAGTCCATGAAAATGCATCTTTCTTCAATAATGTTGTTAGAGGTGCTGCTATTCTCCCATAATTCTTAACAAACATGCGATAATACCCTGTTAACCAGAGAAATCCTCGCAACTACTTTATGGTTGTGGGGAATTTCCATTCCTTAATGACTTTAAATTTGTTAGGGTATACCTTAAGACCCTCCTGAGATACAATATGACCCAGATATTCCACCTCTTTTACTCCAAAGAAACATTTGGATGTTTTTGCATATAATTGTTTCTCCTCCAATAGTTTGAGCACCCTATCAACATGTTGAACATGATCCTTCCAAGACCTGTTGTAGATTATTATATCATCAAAAAATACTAACACAAATTTTATAAGGAAGGGTTTGAAAATGGAATTCATCAACCCTTGAAATGTAGAAGGTGCATTTGTAAGAAAGGAAAATTTTAGGGGCTAATATTCATGGGTGGGTTAATTTTCCATGGTTTTTCCAAAAAAAAAGATTCGCCAATTTCCATTTTTTCCTGTAAATGATTCGCCAAAATTTTATAAAAAAAAACATTTTACCTTAACAATCGCCAAAAATGTATACAAACTAATATAAAATCACTGAAAATATAAATATTTCTACGAAAATAGCACTAAGCATTTTACTGTTTGCATATTAGGTACTAGTAAGATTCATCAAGGTTTCTAAACTTTAAGATAAACTTCCATCCTTAAAAGTTTCCCTGTTGTAAGGCCAAAAAGGCATGACCAAAAATTCATAATGACCCTCATGAGTTCAAAATGTTGTTTTTAGAATGTCTTCAGTCTTCATTCTAATTTCATGATATCCTAAATGGAGATCCAACTTGGTGAAATAAATTTCTCCATGTAAGTCATCCAATAATTCATCAATTACAGGAATGAGAAATTTATCTTTAATAGTGAGCTTATTGAGCTCCCTATAATTTGGACGCATGCACCTGATCCATCCTTCTTGTGCACCAATACTATTGGAGAAAAAAAATGACTTTGACCAGGTTGAATTATACCAACCGCTAGCATCTCTACAATCATACGTTCAATTTCTCTCTTTTGTACATAAGGATATTTGTAAGGCCTAATGTTCGGAGGAATACTTCCTGCAATCAATTTAATAGCATGATCATGATCACAAATAGGTAGTAGTCCTTTGGAAATTTCAAACACCTTGGAATGATTGTCCAAGGCTTTTTGGAGATCTGGAGAAATAGATGATTTTGATGTTGGAACTTCTAGTGAGCATAATTGTGAAATTACGCCTCATTTTTCTTTCTTCAGAAGATTTGTCATGACATTAGAGCTTATTATATTTTTCATCTTCCCTTTGATACCCCATAATTCAACTTCCTTTCCTTCTGAAAAAAATTCAAGAAAAATTCTTGAAAATTAAAAGTTACTATCCCCAAAGATTGTAACCATTGTACTCCTAGTACAACATCAACACCACCCATTGGAATGGAAAGCATTGGACTATTCAATACATATTCCCCCATGGTTAGCTTAATATTATGGCACTTTATAGATCAATTTATAGTTCCTCCATTTTCCACCATCACTTAACATTTGCGCTGGGTATAGGAAGTAATTCAATTCCTTGTCTACCTTACAATGAATAAAATGATGGGTACTACCCGAATCAATAAGAACTATTACAATTTTCTTCTTGATATGTCCTTCTATCTTGAGAGTTTGAGGAGTGGTAATTCCTACCAATGCATTATAGGATATGGTTATATTCATTTCTTCTTCCTCTAGGGTTGGTTCCTGGTGTATAGCCTCTTCTTTTGAAGTTTCTTGTTCCTTTTCTTCCTCCTCTTCACAATCTATGCAAAATAATTTCTTCTCAGTATACTTATGACCTTTATTGTATTTTCTATCACAACTATAACAAATCCCTTTTTCTCTTTTTTCTTCCAATTGTTGTGGTGTCAACCTTATAAGCTGTGGAAGTCTAGGAGTATTGAACACTCCCATATTTATAGTTGTAAGTGGTAGGATTCTTTTTCACCCTAATTTTTCTTGCCAACCTAAATGCCTTCTCTAATATATTAGGTTCCCAAAGGAGAACCTCATGTGGATGTTATCCTTTATATTCCCTCTGAAGACATCAATACTTTATTCCTATGGAATATTATTTACTCTTATATTCAATTTTTGGAAGTCCTCAATGTGCTCAATTATTGAACCCTTTTGTTTGAGATTTATCAACTGGCTAAAGAAGGTGTTGCTCCTTATATCCTCATAATGTGCTATCATTTCCTCCGTAAAAAATGACCAAGTGACCAGTGGTTTAAGAGAACAAAGGCATCGATACCATAAAAACTGATTTTGTTCTAAATATAAAGTTGCAATGCATACCTTTTGTGTGTTCTTCGTATTATGGAGCTCAAAGTATTGCTCTATTTGTAGTATCCAAGTTATCGGATCCTTGCCATAAAACTTACTCATACCAGCTCCAAAAAGATAAGAAAATAGATATCAATGCCTTAGAAATAAGTCACTTTGAGGGGGCAACCTCCAATACATTACATGAATGAACAATTCTTGGATGATACAAATGACAAAACCTCCTTTCTATATATAGGAGTCCATGGGGCCACAATGTAATCCTAGCTGACCTAACAATAATAATTTAAGGGCACAATAATAACAATATGGGGGTTACAGGGGTACAACAATAACAATAAGGGACTATACTAGTAATATAAGGACATAACATGCTCCTCTCCTTCAAAAAGGTGTTGTCCTCAATGCTTGAGTAGATCTGGGTGCTTTTGTATAAAATTATCATCCTCCCATGTAGAATCTTCCATGGGAAAGTTCTTCCATTTGATGAGATACTCTGAAATTGATCGATTTCATAGTTGTAGAGTTTTTTCTTCCATGACTGCTTCAGGTTCCAATATGGTTTTTCCTTCCTCGTCAAGTTCTGGAAATATTTTTTAAATTGGAATTTTGTCCCCTATAACCTTTTTTAAGCATGAAATATGGAAAACTGGGTGCACCCGCGAAGAAGCAGGAAGCTCCAATTTGTATGCCATCGTACCAATATTTTGCAAAACCTTGTAAGGACCATAGTATTTTGGTGATAATTTACTATCCTTCTTAGCTTGCTTGAGGGAAATTTGTTTGTATGGTTGTAGCCGTAAAAATACCCAGTCTCCCACATCAAAACTTATCTCACTCTGATGTTGATCTTCCTGTTGTTTCATTCGATTTTGTGCCAAATTTAGGTTATCCTTTAAGAGTTGGAGAACTTCTTGTTGATGCTCGATGTGATCCTCCACTGCTTGAACCCTATTATTTTCCCTTAAAGAAGACGTGATGGATGGTGGATGATATCCATAAAGTGCCATAAATGGGGTCATTTTGTTGTAGTATGGAAGGAAGTGTTATACCACCATTCAGCCAGAGGTAACCACTTGACCCATTGTACTTGCTTATCAGATACAAAACAACGAAGATATCCTTCCAAACATTTATTCACTATCTTTGTTTGACCATTGGATTGAGGATGATAAGATGAGCTATGAGCTAGTTGAGTACCCAAACAAGAAAATAATTCCGTCCAAAAATTTCCTGTAAAAATGGGATCTCTGTCACTTACAATAATCTTCGAGTTTCCATGTAGCTTTTGAATTGTTTCCATAAATGCAGTAGCAACTGTACTCACTTTAAATGGATGAGATAATGCACAAAAGTGTGCATACTTGGTAAGTCTATCAACTACCACCATGATGACACTCCTTCTTTCGGACTTAGGTAAACCTATGATAAAATCCATTGAAATCTCCTCCCAATGTTGACTTGGAATGGATAAAGGTTGTAGAAGACCCAAGGTCTTAATTGTCTCCACTTTATTTTGCTGGCAAACCAAACATTCTGCCACAAAATTTTGAATATCAGATTTAAGGCCATCCCAAAAAAATTATTTCTTCACCCTGTGGTAAGTTTTTAAAAATCCCAAGTGTCCTCCTAAAGGAGAAATGTGCAATTCCAAAAGAATCTTTTGTTTTAGTTGCGAAATCTTGTAAATATATAAGCGACCTTTGTACCATAAGGAATTATTTTTCCAACTAAATGTATTAGATGTAATAGGATCTTGCTGCAACTTTTGAATGAGAGTCCACACTTCTTCGTGCCTCTTCCATTCATCCCTTGCTTCGGTTATCCAATTTGGTTGGATAATTGCAATGGCACAAAGCAATGCTTACACCTCTTCATCCTTTCTTGAGAGTGCATCTGCAACATTAGCTTCCCTTTTTTGTAGACGATTTGAAAGTCATAACCTAAAATCTTTGTGACTCATTTTTGCTACTCTTTTGAAGATAGTCTTTGTTCCAAAAAGTGTTTAATACTATCATGATCAGTTTTTACCTTGAAGTGTCTTCCCATTAGGTAAGGTCTCCATTTCTTTAGTGCATGTAGTATTTCCAACATTTCCTTCTCATAAATATCCATTTGTAAATACTTTCCTTTGATTGAACTACTTTCTAAAGAAATGGGTCTTCCTTCTTGCACTAAAATAGCACCAATTCCATTTCCTGAGGCATCACATTCCACAATAAAGGTTTTTGTGAAGTTTGGCATAGCTAAGACTGGTGCTAGGCACATTGCCTCTTTAAGATGTTCAAAGGCCTTAGTTGCTTCGAGAGTCCATGAAAATGCATCTTTCTTCAATAATGTTGTTCGAGGTGTTGCTATTCTCCCATAATTCTTAACAAACTTTCGATAATACCCTGTTAACCCGAGAAATCCTCGCAACTGCTTTATGGTTGTGGGGAATTTCCATTCCTTAATGGCTTTAATTTTATTAGGGTCTACCTTAACACCCTCGTGAGATACAATATGAACCAGATATTCCACCTCTTGTACTCCAAAGAAACATTTGGATGTTTTTGCATATAATTTTTTCTCCTCCAATAGTTTGAGCACCATGTCAACATGTAGAACATGATCCTTCCAAGACCTGTTGTAGATTAGTATATAATCAAAAAATACTAGCACAAATTTTCTAAAGAATGGTTTGAAAATGGAATTCATCAACCCTTGAAATGTAGAAGGTGCATTGGTGAGGCCAAAAGGCATCACCAAAAATTCATAATGACCCTCATGAGTTCGAAATGTTGTTTTTGGAATATCTTTAGTCTTCATTCTAATTTGATGATATCCTGAACGAAGATTCAAATTGGTAAAATAAATTTCTCCATGTAATTCATCCAATAATTCGTCAATTACAGGAATAGGAAATTCATCTTTAATAGTGAGCTTATTGAGCTCCCTATAATCTAGACACATGCGCCATGATCCATCTTTCTTGTGCACCAATAAAGAACTTTGACTAGGTTGAATTATACCAGCCTCTAACATTTTTGCAATCATACGTTCAATTTCGCTCTTTTGGACATAAGGATATCTATAAGGCCTGATGTTTGGAGTAACACTTCCTGGAATCCAATGTATAGCATGATCATAATCACGAATAGGTGGGAGCCCTTTGGGAGTTTCAAACACCTTGGAATGATTGTCCAAAACTTTTTGGAGATCTGGAGAAATAGATGATTTTGATGTTGGAACTTCTAGTGAGCATAATTGTGCAATTACCCCCGTTGCTCTTTCTTCAGAATCTTTGTCATGACATTAGAGCTTATTATCTTTCCTGGCTTCTCTGTGATACCCCGTAATTTGATTTCCTTTCCTTCTAAAAAAAATTTCAGGAAAATTTCTTGAAAATTGAAAGCTACCGTTCCCAAAGATTGTAACCATTGAACTCCTAGTACAACATCAACACCTCCCATTGGGATGGAAAGCATTGGACTATTCAATACATATTACCTCATGGCTAGCTTGATATTATGGCATTTTCCAGAGCAATTTATAGTTCCTCCATTTGCAACCATCGCTTGACATTCTGGTGATGGGTATAGGAAACAATTCAATTCCCTGGCTACCTTACAATGAATAAAATTATGGGTACTACCCGAATCAATCAACACTATTACCTTTTTCTTCTTGATATGTCCTTCTATATTGAGAATTTGAGGAGTGGTAATTCCTGCCAATGCATTACATGATATGGTCAGACTCATTTATTCTTCTTCTAGTGTTTCTTCCTGGTGTATATCCTCTACTTTTGAAGTTTCTTCTTCATTTTCTTCTTCTTCTTCACAATCTATGTAAAATAATTTCTTCTCAGTGGACTTATGACCTTTGGTGTATTTTCTATCACAACTGTAGCAAAGCCCTTTTTCTCTTTTTTCTTGTAGGTTGTGGAAGTCTATGAGTAGCAACACTTCCATCTTTATAGATGTGAGTGGTAGGCTTCCTTGTCACCATAATTTTACATTCAATTTTTCTTGCCAACTTGAATGCCTTCTCCAATGAATCAGGTTCCAAAATGTGAACTTCATGTTGGATGTTATCCTTTAAAGTCCCTATGAAGACATCAATCCTGTGTTCCTCTGGAATATCAGTTACCCTTATATTCAATTTTTGGAAGTCCTCAATGTGCTCTGCCATTGAACCCTTCTGTTTGAGATTTATCAATTGTACAAAGAAGGTGTTTCTCTTTGTATCCTCATAATGTGCTATTATTTCCTCCGTAAAAATTGACCAAGTGACAATTTTTTTACAGGAGCAAAGCCATCGAAACCATACAAATGTATTTTGTTCTAAATGTATGGTGCAATGCGTACCTTTTGTGTGTTTTGCACATTATTGAGGTCAAAATATTTCTCCATCTGTAGTATCCATGTTACGGGATCCTTGCCATCAAACTTCCTCATATCCATCTTTTGAATATGGTGGTTCTTCAATCCAACATTAGAGTTTATGAAATCACGATTATCATGTATTTTATTCTCATCATGAGTTTCCTCTACTATCTTTTCACCATTAGGAAACATTTCTTGTATCAACTTTGCCAAATCATTCTTCATGTCTTCGATGTTGTCTTTCATTTTTTCATCGATCTTAGCTTCCATGTCATCCATCTTATCTTCCATGCCATCCATCTTAGCTTCCATGCCCACTTTCATGCCATCAATCTTAGCTTCCAAACCATTCATATTAGCTTCCACGCCTTTCTTCAAACCATCCATCTTAGTTTCCACGCCTTTCTTCAAAACTTCCATTTCATTTTTTGTTTCTCTTTGCTATAGCGAAATTTGGTGCACTTGCTCTTGTAATTTTGATATCTCATGTTGTGTTTCTTTGTCTTCATGAGTCATAGTAGAGCCTTTTGAAGGATTAATTGGCGTTGAATTCTTTTTAGGAGGAATTTTAGAACCCACTACTGATATCTATTCTTCAATATGCCCTTGGAATAAATTCAAACTAATTTTTTTCAAATGAGACTTATGTAATTCGAAAAAAATACACACATTTTTCTTTCTTTTGAGGAGCTCGATATTGAAACTAAATTATCTCTGTGATTTTGGATCTTCAATATCTGAAATTTGATGCTATGGTAGCCCTCTGAATCCTCTTTCAAATTCCACAGGTCTGACCTGATTTGGATTCTTCAAGGCAAAGTTATGTCCAATCTCCCACAATGACCTAATTATGGACTGATTTAGTAGAGCGAACTTGTACGACTTGCCACGTGTCACTTTTGACTCCTTTGGCTCTGAAATTGATAGACAGGAAACTAAAGTCAATTTAATTCCATTCATTTTTTATAGAATTCCAATCTGATGCTCAAAGAGAGAGCTATGAAGATTTTCCAACAATCACCTCTTTGAGATGAAATTCGGGAGCCTGAAAAAGACCTAACTTCCACAGATCATATCTCCAAAAATATTGTGAACCAAGCTCTAAAATTTTGTGACAGTATTCCTCAGGATTTCTGCTTTGCGCTCTAAAAATTTCAGCTTCTGAAACTTTGTAGAAAACAAGTTATAGCGAAAATTCCACGATGACCTATTTGGTGCAGCGAAACCCTAGAATCCAAAGCTCTGATACCAAATGTTGTGAAACTAGCTCCAAAAAGAGAAGAAAAGAGATATCAACACCTTAGAAATAAGCCACTTCGAGGGGGAAACCTCCAATACATTACATGGATGAACAATTTTTGGATGATACAAATGAAAAAACCTCCTTTCTATATATAGGAGTCCATGGGGCCACAATGTAATCCTAGTGGGGTGACAATGTAATCCTAGCCGACCTAACAATAATAATTTAAGGGCACAATAATAACAATATGGGGGTTACAGGGGTACAATAATAACAATAAGGGGGTTACACTAACAACAATAAAGGACTATACTAGTAATATAAGGACCTAACTTATTCAATTTTTGGAAGTCCTCAATGTGCTCCATCATTGAACCCTTTTGTTTGAGATTTATCAATTGGCTAAAGAAGATGTTGTTCCTTATATCCTCATAATGTGCTATCATTTCCTCCGTAAAAAATGACCAATTGACTAGTGGTTTAAGAGAAAAAAAACATCGATACCATAAAAATTGATTTTGTTCTAAATATAAAGTTGCAATGCATACCTTTTGTGTGTTTTGTGTATTATGGAGCTCAAAGTATTGCTCTATTTGTAGTATCCAAGTTATCAGATCCTTGCCATAAAAATTAATCATACCTATCTTTAGAATATGGTGGGTCTTAAATCCAACATTAGAGTCTATGAAATCATGATCAACATTTATTTTGTTCTCAACATGAGTTTCCTCTACTACTTTTTCGCCATTAGGAAGATTTTCTTGTAGCAACTTTGCCAAACCTTCCTTCAAACCTTCCATGTCTTTCTTCAAATCTTATATGTTGCCTTCTATACCATTCTTTAAACCATCCATCTTAGATTCCATGCCCTTCTTCAAACCATCCATCTTAGCTTCCACACCTTTCTTCAAACCATCCATATTAGCTTCTATGTTGCCTTCTATACCATCCATCTAAGCTTCCACACCATCCATTTTAGCTTCCATGCCATTCTTCAAACCATCCATATTAGCTTACACACCTTTTTTCAAACTATCCATCTTAGCTTCCATGCCTTTCTTCAAACCATTCATCTTAGCTTCCATTTCATTTTTTGTTACTCTTTTCGAGAGCAAAATTTGTTGCACTTGTTCTTGTAATTTTGATATATCATGTTGCACTCCTTCCTCTTCATGAATCATAGTAGAGTCTTTTATGGGCTTAATGGGTGTTGAATTATTTTTAGGGGCCATTTTAGAACCAAATAATGATATCTGTGCTTCAATATTCCCTTGGAATCCCCTCAAACTGATTTTTCAAACAAGACTTATGAAATTTTCAAAAAAATACACACATTTTTCTTGCTTTTGAGGAACTCTATATTGAATTTGATGTATATCTATGATTTTGGATCCCCAAGATTTTATCTTCATTCCTTTATTAGTCCTCTAAATCTTCTTTCCAATGCCACAGTTCTGACCCGATTTGGATTCTTCAAGGCAAAGTTATGCCCAATCTCCCACAATGACCTAATTATGGACATGTTCAGTAGAGAAAACTTGTACGGCATGCCACGTGTCACTGTTTCCTCCTTCAGCTCTAAAATTGATACACAGGAAACTACAGTATCTTTACTTTTGGCCACTTTTTACAAAATTCCAATCTGATGCTCAGAGAGAGAGTTATGATGATTTTCCCAAGGTTACCTCTTTTAGATGCAATTCGGGAGCTTGCAAAAACCCTAATGTCCACAGATCATATCTCTGAAAATATTGCGAACCGAGATCTAAAATTTTTACACGAAGTTCCTTGGGATATCTTCACAAATATTTTTTTTTTAACATCTGAACCTTCGTAGAAAAACATTTATAGCGAAAATTCCACAATGACCTATTTGAAGCAGCGAAACCCTATAATCCAAAGCTCTGATTCCAAATTTTATGAAACCAACTCCCAAAATAGAAGAAAAGAGATATCAACGCCTTAGAAACAACCACTTCGAGGGGGAAACCTCCTTTACATTACATAAATGAACAATTATTGGATGATAGAAATGAGAAAACCTCCTTTCTATATATAGGAGTCCATGGGGTCATAATATAATCCTAGCCGACCTAACAATAATAATGTAACGGCACAACAATAACAATAGTGAGCTATTATGGGGCACAATAATAAAAATATGGGGACTACATGGGTAGAAATATAATAATAAGGGGGCTACACTAACAACAATAAGGGACTACACTAGTAATATAGGGCCCTAAAACACACACACACACACTCTCTCTCTCTCTTGCTCTCATCTCTCCCTCACTCTCTCTCTATCTCTCCCTTGTCACTCCCTCTATCTTTCCACCTTTCTCTCTCTGTCTTTCTTCTTCCATCCCTCTCTCTTTCTCTCTCTCTCTCTCTCTCTCTTCCTTCAAATTCTATCACTATCTCCTTTCTTCTCTCCTTATCTCTCTCCCCTCCATCTCTATGTCTCCCTCCCTCTCTCTCTCTCTTCCACTTCTCTTCCTATATCTCTCCTCTCCTCTCTCTTCCTTCCTCTCCTCTCTCCCTCACTCTCTCTCTATTTCTCCCTTGTCACCTCGTCTCTCTCTCCACCTATATCTCTCTATGTCTTTTTTCTTTTGTCCCTATCTCCCCCTCCAACTCCATCTCTCTCTCCCTCCCTCTCTTCTTCTCTCCCTCTCATCTCCTCTCTCTCCCTCCTCCCCCTCCCTCTCTCTCTCTCTCTTAAATTTTATCTCATTGTAATGTATTTAAGAAAGTATCTAAATTTAAAAAAAATCGATTTCTTGTAAATATTAAACCTATATTTTGGATCAATCATGCCAAATAAAAAACAATAATGAAAAACTTAAAAGAATCACACAATGTCTTTCCTCTATCATTGTTAGTCACTTTAGTTACTCTCATCACTTGGATACTTAGTTAAGATGGATCTATGCTAGTTCTTGATCATATTATTTATATTTTATAAATTTCACATCTCTATATATAAAAATATTTTCATTTTTCATCTTCTTAAAACCTTGATTTAATTTCAAAAGTACTTATAACTTTTTTTCTTCTAAATTTAATTTAAAAAATGGTTATAAAATTATATTAAAATAAAATATTTATAAAACATTTTGATTATGAAATAGGTTAGGGTTTTTGGGCATGTGGTGTTGATAAACCATGGTATTGTAACAAAGTCTATTTAAAGTTAATAATATCCATGGTAAAGTGGGTGTGAATATCTATGGTTAAGAATCTTGTCATATTGTTATAGAATATTTGATTGTGAAATAAGTTATGGGTTTTTGGCATGTGGTATTGATAAGCCATGGTATTGGCCCATGGTACTGTAACAAACCTTATCTACAAGTTAACAATTTCATAGTGAAGTGGGGGTGAATATACATGGTTAAGAATCTTGTCATATTGTAAGTATCAAGTTTTTATTTTCTTATTAATTAAATTTAAATATGGTTATGGTTATGGAATTGTTATTTTAATTTATAAGGTAAAATTGATCTTAATTTATAGCTACTACTTTTATGTTATTTTTGTTAATGTGATATGCATATTATGGTTTTCTTTTATCTAAAAAATTGTTGGTAATTTTATTAATAAAATAAAAATATAAATATAACGCTTGAATTTTATTATTTTTATTACTTTTAACTTTTAATTATTAATTGAGCCAACATTTAAATGTTTACACTCATCCCTAACACTAGGTTTTATATTACTTTTAACTTTTTTTATTAATTTAGCCAACATTTAAATGTTTCATCTATATAATTTTTAAAGTTTTATTATTCTTTAATTGGAATAACTCATCCATATTGGGTTTTATATTACTTCTAACTTTTTTTTATTAATTTAGCCAACATTTAAATGTTTCATCTATATTACTTTTAAAGTTTTATTATTCATTGGAATGACTTTTAATTGTGTTGACAAACTTTATTATATTGCATCTACTAGAGTGCATCTATTCTTAATGTAATATCAATAATACTATTTTTACACACCATTTGCCAAGAAATTACATATCATAATAAGAAGTAAATTGTTATTATTATTTTACTTTCAATTACTTTGAATTTTTTTATATCTTTGATGTAACATTAAGGTGGAAATTGTAGTATTTTATTTAGGTACAACAACATCATCATTATTATTATTTTTTAATTTGTTGATGTAAGTATTATTTTTTTAATTTTTAAATGTAATGTTATGGGACATCATCTTCAACATGTTGGTTGTAAAAAGTCTAGTAATGGCATTACTATAAATGCATTTTAAATGATAAACCAATTTATATATAAAAAAAATTAATACATTCTCACATCTATTTTTTTGAAGAAAATTCATAGTTTGGTTTTCAAAAGGTTACTTAAATAGCAAGGCTCAAAATCATAACGTTCAATATGTCACAATTTATGAGCAGAGGGATAACAATATTTCTCCCAATCACCTAAACAAACTCTATTGACAAGTGACAACATTCTATTTTTCTGTTATTTACAGTAAATTTTTTTTTTACTTATTTTTATTATAGTATTTATAAATAGAATGTAATATTCCTACATTAACATGCAGCTAATAGGAATATTGATTTTCTATTTTTGCACCTAGTAGATGAATAAATGGGGGAGGAGACCCATACTTAACTTAAATCAGCATAAAAACCCTCTTGTTATGAAAGGGGATCATTGTAGTAGCTGGATTTCACACCCTCATGTGTGAAAAGCGACTTTTGCATGTGGAAAAAGTCAAGTTTGACCAAGTCAACAACATGCATGAAGAGGAGTGGATCACCAATGTAAATAGCTCAATGTGAACAAGGATCAGCTTAGACAGACATATGAGAGCTGGATTGAAGGCACTTGGGTGTGAAAATGGATGAAGCAGGTTGAAGAGGTCAACTTTGACCAAATCAAACAGCGTTGTTAAGGGAGAGTGGCCTTAATGGAGATACAACGCAGTTTTGGAGGGAGATTGATCATGTGCATGTGGAAACCCTAATGGGTGGGACCCAAGGTGAGGAGGCTCACATAGCTTATAAGGAAAGGGATGGCAGCCATTTGAGGTTAGCTTGATGATTATTGATTTGATGGTCTTTATGATTGTTTTGCATTCCCTTGTTGTTTAGCAGAGTTGCAGTGATGTTTAGCACAAGGCATTCCTATTCAGGAATTCCTTCTCCTACATTGAGAGGCCTCTTGGAGGAGTATTGTACTTCAGTTTTCCACATTCAGGCTTGAGGCCAAGCATCCTCCTTCGGCCACAACATTATTTCTGCAAAGCATAATGTTGTGTTGCAGGGTTTTGCAGTGGAAGGTCCACAACACCACTTCCAGTACTTGTTTTTCAGAGGAGGAAGCATTCCTCTCTTTAGGGGATCAGTGAGGGAGTCTTTGAGCTTCATTTCAGATCTTAGCATGTGGCCAATGTACTTTCCATATTCTACAGCACAGTCCTTTGCAGGAACTACGTCATTTCTTTCTGTGTTGCAGTAGCAGGGTCAAGACCCTTGATCTTGAGCTTGTTCCTTGGGGAAAGGGCCAACCCTTCTCCTGGAAGGATTGTATAAAACATCTTCTTTTGTTTCTTGTATTATTTAGCTATATATTTAAAGAGATGCAGTATAAATTCTTTGTTTCAGATCTATATTTGCAGATCTACTCTTGTATACTCATTCTCGCAAGAAACCCTTATCGGGTTATCTTCACATTGTGTAAAAGAGGCTAGATCTCTATTTTTCTCTGAGTTTGGGCTAAAAAAACTCTAGATATGTTGTTTATAAAATATTTCTACAGAAATCCTCTCATAATTACGCTGTATTTTCTTTATTCATTTCTGCATTCCATAAGTCATGGGATTGGGGCATTTTTGAACCATATTTGAACCGGGAGATCTGTTTAACTTTGCTAGAGTGATTTTTTTTTTATCCCATTCCATATGTGAAATGTATACTGTATAAAATAAGGGATCCAAGTCCCATTTCTCACATTTATAGCGTAATTCTCTATAAATAACGTTTTTATGCCCTGTATTGCTGCATTTCCTCACTTGGAATGAGTTTATAGGACATATTCTTGTTGTTGAGCATTCATTTGATGGGTAGATGTTCCTTTCACATCTTATGAGCTAATTTACATTGAAAATATGTTCAAGTATTGCTGCATTCCCTTTTGGGGATATTAGAGTGGTATCAGAGCATGATCTTTAGCTTAGCCTGTGAGTTCCAGCTATCAGAAGGAGCAAGATCAGAATGATGGAGAGGATGAGTTTTCTCTCATAAATTTTTAGATCTAGAAAGAACCTCTCCTAGGAGGTTAAGCAGATGAAGGAGAAGAGATGCCTAGAAACTCCTAGAGGGTTTCAAGAGGAGGAAGGACCATGTACTTCCTATTCTCATAAAGAAGAAGACAAGAAGCATGGAGAACACTTGGATCGTCAGATTATAAGTGAATACCTTGTTGAGTACAAATCTCAACCTAGAGCCTTCAAGGGGACTCTAGCCTTCCCACAGTTCCTTCAACTAGAGGAAGAAAGGAGACCTTGCAACAAAAGAAGAATGAAGGGAAATAGATTTCTATTGTCTACTTTTGATGGATCATCTTCAGCAAGGGATTGGACAAGAAGAATTGAATCATTCTTCCTAATAAATCCAGTGGTAGAGAGAGAAGAATTAGAGATTGGAGCGCTGCACATGAAGGGCAAAGCAAACACTTGGTGGTTTAGCCACATAAGTCATGCAAAAGTATCTACTTTTGTGGATTTCACTCGGAGGTTGATCAAGAGATTTGATGAAGAAAAATTAGAGAGGGAGGAGTCCTCACCACCTCCTAAGGAGACTTGTATCAGCGTTGTCACAACCTTGGAGGAGCAGCCTTCAACATTAGTAGTTGAAGGAGCCAACATAGTAGAAGAAGGAACTCTTGCAGCCATACAAGGTGTTCCCAAAGACCACTAAGGTATGATTGAATTTCCACTTTCTATTATTGCAGCAAACCTTTTACAGGATTGTGGAAATCTGCTGTTGCATGACCCAGGATCATCACTTATTGCTAATCTAGAGCAGCAAAGTTGCACTGTGTTGTCCAAAAGTAGCAGTGAAGAAAGAAGGACCCATTCATCATGGGAGCATACAGATATTAGCTTCATTCAGGAAGCAATGAAGGAAGAAGTAACAATGAGTAGACATCTTGAGATGAGAAAAAATTTCTCCTCTCTAGATGACACTTTCTCAATGAGCATGCCATAGCTCAAAGAGAGACTTCTACTTGCAGCAGATCCAAGACCCCATTGGTTTTGGAAGGCCATGCATGAGGAGGAGGTCTCATCAAGAGATCCCATTAGAGGTGCACTTCAACATTTCATGAAGTGAAAATTTCTTCAAAGATATGAGGAGGTTGGTGTCCTACCATGGGAGGATACCAAGTATTTTCAAAATGAGATCCATCACCCACATTGGGATGAATGGATGATAGTATGGAACAAGGGGTTTCCAAACCACTTGCAGATCTATGATACATGCCAGCAAGAAGCATGTTGCGCTGGTTTCTCTTGGGTGAGTATGGTTACTACCCAAAAATTCATATTTTATTGTCTCATGCCTTATGTCTCAATTATAGAATGCATAAGAAGAAGGCATGGCTGCTTTGGCTATTAAGAAGAGAGTTTGGACATCACATGTCAAATATTATGTCCATGTATTTACCCTTGTTTGAGGTATGTCTCATGTATTCACATGTATTTCTGTTTGAGATGTATCTCATGGATGTACCTTGGTTTGGGAAGAAGGATAACTCCCACATGATGTGGTATAAGGGAGCTTGTGTGCACTATGTTGATGAGACATCTCACATTTCCATCATTGTATTATTGCTCCATGGTTTGCATTTTGATAATGCAAGAAGGAAACAAGAGTACTTGTTGCTATGGTTACTATTGGGAGAGTATGGGCTGAAATTTCTCCATACTCATCATGATATTTCTGGAGAGGGGAATGGCACATTCAAAGTGTGAAGAGGCTACCCTGTTGGCAATATGTTTCTGGTATCCTATTATATTGAATTGATTGTCCTTGATGGCAACTCTCTGACACAGGATGCAGATAATGACTGTATGAAGAACTCAGAAAACCATCAACAGCTCTATAGAAGCAGAATATAAGACTGAATGTACATTAATTGAAGCTATGGAAGAATCGATGTGAATAAGGACGTGTTAAATCATGTGTGAATAAGTTCGGTGTATTCATACATCCTGAAAAACCTCTAAAGTTGGAGGGTTCTGGTCTCTTCGCAATATTTGTTAAGTATGGCTGAGTAAATCTGAGTAAAGGACTGATGGATTCGATTTCTGTAAAAGCACGAGCTAGCAAATCGGTAAAGGATGTAATTCTGTATCATGGAATCAATAGGGTTAACCTGCTTGCTGAAGAATGCAATTGAATGGACACATGATCGCAGAGCATGTTTACCGGAATACATATATATATATTTAACCTGAGTTACATTAACATAATTGCGCGGAGGAAGAACAATTAAAACAGGGTTATGCCTTCATGAAGAAACGTAGCAATGACGGAATAAAGGCGGACAGAACCCTGAGTGAAGCGAGTGGAAAGGAACCACGAGCGGTTTCCGGTTTTCATCGCACCGCTTTCGACGGGCAAGCGGTATTCAAGAGGTTGGGAGCAATTCCATAGATCGACCGACGTGTGTCCTCGAGCGACTTTGAAAAACCACCATCACAGCGTGCCATCACACATTAACGATCGACCAAGGAGGCCGCGCGATATCGTTGAGCGCCGTCGATCTGGAGGGGAGCCATTGAACGGTGGTCGTATGAAGAAGATGCGCGAAGGTTAACCAAAGTACGACACGGGAATTCGATTGGACGATTGATCATATACGTGGGGCCCGGAGTTAAATGTTTATTAACCTTGGCTATAATATTATATGGCAGAGATAAAGATTACCTTTTTGGTCGATTCGTGTTGTAAGAATATGCATGGAAAAGTGTAGGTTGGGGTTCCAATCTGGTTTATTTTTTTTAATACGTGGATTGTTATTAAAAGAGCATTTTTGTATGCCTTAGGAAGGTCATTACATTAATATCTCAATCTAAGATTGAGATATTAAAAAGCCTTAGATTAATTATCTAATTGCCAAACCAAGAAAATAATGAGAAATTGTTTGGGGCTTGGGTAGACCCTGATGGATTGTCTATTTGATCCCGTCCAAGAAATACCATCAGAGGTTGGGTGGTTTTGTCTCATGGTATTAATAAAGGCAAAAGTATATAAGGAGAAGAGGAACATAGTACAAGGTGTGTGTGTGGAGGGATTGTCAATAAATAAATCTCTTTAAGAGATATCTGTATGATTGAACTCTGTTGTCTGATAACGCTGAATATATGATGCACATATAGAGTGGATGAAGGTTCAAGATCTCTAGATCTAGAAATGGTGAATCTCTAGGAAGATCTAAAAAGAAATAATGAAGACCTGACGCAAGTCTGATTAAGAAATTGAAGGAAGTTGGAGGATCTGAAATTAGGGGGGTTGGAGCTCCCTTCCAGTAGTAACTGGAGAACAAGAGAAGGTTGTAGCCTTCTGCAGGTGGGTGCCTGCGTGCTGGTATAAGTATGCGCCAACACAGAAATTGTAAGAAGTTTTCTTTATAATAAATATTGAAGACAAAGACGACAGAAATGGTGGTTTTTCTCCCAAATTGGGTTTCCACCTTAAAAAAACTGGTGTTCATGTGTGTTGCTTATGTGTGATGGTTTATTATGTTATTTCTGCACATGCTTACTGCTTACTAAACCTCTGATGAATGAATGATGCAATAATCTATGTAAAGAATTAAATAAGATCTCTGATAAAAAAAATTCAGTCAGTTTAAAATACTGATTCACCCCCCCCCCCCCTCTCAGTATTTTTCTCAACAATTGGTATCAAAGCAGGTCCTTCTAAAAAGCTTAGCTACTAGAAGGAAGATAAATCAAGATGAGCAATCAAGATGGAATAGCATCTATCAGGCCTCCGCTCTTCAACGGAAACAATTTAATCTTCTGGAAACAAGGATGAGATCCTATCTTCAGTCTCTGGGTGCAGATGTATGGGCTATTGTTGAAATAGGATATCAATATCCAGTCGCAGTACCAACAGATCCCACAGAAAGAAAGAATTATGAAACAAATGCAAAGGCGGTTAATGCTCTATTCGGAAGCCTAACTAAATCAGAATTTGTCAAAGTCATTTAGTTGAATACATCAAAGGCAATATGGGACAAAATCATTCTAAGCTATGAAGGTGATGCAAAGGTAAAAAGTGCTAAACTCCAAACTCTCAGAATTCAATATTAGAACCTAAAAATGCATAATGAGGAGAGCATTGCTAATTTCTTTTTACGACTTGATGATATTGTAAATCATATGAGAAATATGGGAGAAACAATAACCAAATCTACTTTGGTTGAGAAAGTTTTAAGATCACTAACGACAAAATTTGAGTCAAAAGTTTCTGCTCTTGAAGAAAATCAGGATCTTCAAAATCTTATTGTGGTGCAACTTCATGGCATACTAACTGCATATGAAATGAGAAGAGGAGGACCATCTGAAGTCAAAGAAGCCATCTTTAGAGCTTCTACAAAAAGGAAGGAAGTACAAGAGACAGAAGGATCAGGGTATATCTCAGAAGAAGATGAGGTAAATTTTGTAAAGAAACTCCAACTTGGTACAGGACGGTTCAGAGGTAAGCTTCCTTTCAAATGTTTTTCTTGTGGAAGAGTAGGTCATTATGCTGCTAAGTGTCCTCACAAAGAAACACATGAAAAAGGAAAGGAAGTAGCAAGAAGGAATAAGAATTGGTTTAGCACTAGAAAAGGTTACTATACTCATGAAGAGAGTGATGGGTTATCAGACAATGAGGAAGAATGTGAACAAGACCTTAGACTGCTCATGGCATTTGAAAAGGAGTCTAGAGAAGAAAAGGATACTTTTATGGATGCTTTAGAGGACAATGATTTTCTTGATGAAAACAATCATCTCAAAATATGCTTAGAAGAAAGTAAAATAACCATAGAAACTCTGAAAAACTAGCTTCAAGAAAAGGAGAAACATAATGAGAAATTAGAATGTGAAATAGTAAGTCTAAGAAAAGAAATTGAGAAAGTAAAGAATTTGAATCTTAGATTTGCTAAAGGATCTAAAACCTTAGATGAGATTATCAATATACAACGTTCTCCTCTTCTAAAGATAGGTCTTGGATATATCGGAGAATCTTCTCAGGCTTCAGCACCAAATTATCTAAAAGCAGCTACAGCCAGTACACAACATTCTGCCCCTAAGCAAGGGAATAAAGAATCTTTACAGATAAAGCATGACCATCTCAATTCAAGGAACACTAACAGGAGTACCTTTCAAAGAAACACCAATCAACAGGTAAATTCAAGTAGAAGATTTCATGATCGTAGAAATTTCTTCTTCAATGGACAATGTTTCTCATGTCACAATTTTCGTCATAAAGTTGTTCAATGTGTTGCATATAAAACCATCATGACAAGAGAAGCAAGAAAGAGAAGGATTGATATTGAAACAAAGAAGAATACATATAACAACTTTTCTCCTCTTCAAAGTGAAGTTGAATGTGCTTATTGCAATAACTTTGGCCATGAAGAATCTGAATGCAGGAGCAAAGTCCAGCCAAAAGAGCATCTTCCTTCAAGCTCCAAAGCATGGAAAAAGAAGGAATTAGAGGTTGAAAATTGTGGCATAGCTTTATTTGCAGAAGGAGAAGAAAATCAATGGTACATTGATAGTGGATGCTCAAAACACATGACAGGTGACAAAAAAAAACTTCTTGCATATAGTGCTCTAGAAAAGGAAAAGAAGGTTACATTTGGAAATGATACTCCTTCTGTCATTAAGGGAAAAGGATTTGTTTTTCTAAAAGAAAAAGTGAAAGCTAATAATGTCATGTATGTGGATGGATTAAAGCATAACCTGTTAAGTGTAAGTCAAATGTGTGATCAAGGAACTGAAGTTGTCTTTAGTTCAAAAGAATGTGTGGTATGTGATCTTGATACAGGTAAAACAATTATAAAAGGAAACAAAACTCCAAGCAATCTGTATGTATTAAAGAACTGCAAAGAACAATGTTACATGAGTAAATCTTCAGAAAACTCGCTATGGCATAGAAGGTTGGGGCATCTGAGCTTCTCTCAAATCAACAAATCAAGCAGGCTTAAAGTTGTTCGTGATCTTCCCAATATTACACCACCTGAAAGTATAATATGCAAATCTTGCCAATTTGGTAAGCAAACCATAGTGCAATTTAATGCCAAGGAAGGTTCATCAAGTAAGCCTCTTGAACTCATTCATACTGACATACGTGGACCTATGAAGAAAAAGTCACCACGTGGTGAACAATACTATATCTTATTTATTGATGATTTCTCAAGAATGTGTTGAATTGGGTTGATTAAACACACAGATGAAGCATTTGAGAAATTTCAGATCTTCAAAGCTCTGGTTGAAAATGAATTATATCTAAAAATCAAGTGTCTTAGATCTGATCGAGGAGGAGAATATACATCAGATGAATTCCTTGAATTTTGTGAACAACATGGCATAAAAAGACAGTTTTCTGTAGCTGGCACTCCATAACAAAATGGTGTAGCAGAAAGAATGAATAGAACAGTTCAACAAATGGCTAGAGCTATGCTTGACGATTCCAGAACACCTGACACATTTTGGGGAGAAGCAGCACATACAGCAGTAAATATTCTTAACAAGGCACATGTTCGTGTAAATAGTGATAAAACTCCATATGAACTATGGTATGGAAATCCTCCCACTATGAAGCACTTTAGAGTTTTTGGGAGCAAGTGTTTTATCAAAAATAATGATGAAAAACTTGGCAAGTTTGAACCCAGAGCAGATGAAGGAATATTTCTTGGTTACTCCTCTAGAAGTAGGGCATATAAATGTTACAATAAAAGACTTCAGAAGATTTTTGAATTTATAGATGTTGTTATTGATGAGTCTCCTGCAGCTCCAAAAGAAGAAAAACAAACAACTGATGAAGACGATGATGACATATATCCTTCTACATCAAATAGGAATGATATAGACAGTGAACCCAATGAAGAACCTGAAGAAGATTTATCTGAAAAAGCTCCATCCAGATATGTTCAAAAGAATCATCCAGAATCTCAAATTTTGGGAGAAAAGGGATCAGGTGTACAAACAAGAAGGACTCTTGTGGGATCTTCTAGTTACCTAGAATTTCTATCCACTATTGAACCACAAAATTTCAATCAAGCCAGCAAAGATGAATGTTGGATTCAAGCCATGAATGAAGAGCTTGATCAAATTTAAAAGAATCACACTTGGGAATTAGTACCAAGACGTCATGACAAAAATGCCATTGGAACTAAATGGATATTCAAAAATAAGTTAAATGAGATTGGGGAGGTTATAAGAAATAAAGCTAGACTTGTTTGCAAGGGGTATACTCAACAAGAAGGTATAGACTTTGAAGAGACTTTTTCCCCTATAGCTAGACTTGAAGCCATAAGAATGTTTCTTGCTTTTTCAAGCTTCCAACAAATCAAAGTTTATCAAATGGATGTTAAATCTGCTTTTCTCAATGGTGATCTAGAAGAAGAAGTTTATATAGAACAACTAGAAGGATTCATTTTGGGAAATGATGAAAAACTTGTTTGTAGACTTAAAAAGGCTCTATATGGTCTCAAACAAGCTCCAAGGGCATGGTACTATCGTCTTGACAAATATCTTCATCAGTAAGGATTTTCTAAGGGGTCTACTGATAGCAACTTATACACAAAAACTGAAAATAATAAACTATTGATTGTGGTTGTATATGTTGATGATATCATTTTTGGAAGTAATTAAGAGTCTATGAGTCAAAAATTTGCTTCTGATATGCAGCAAGAATTTCAAATGTCTTTACTTGGAGAACTAACATTCTTTCTTGGCTTGCAAGTGCAACAAGCAACAGATGGCATATTCTTATCACAAGAAAAATATCTTAAGCAAATCTTGAAGAAGTATAGCATGGAAGATTGCAAACTTGTAAGTACACCAATGATAACCGGATGTAATCTCAGTTCTAATGATGATTCCCCCACGGTGAATCAACCAGAATACAGATCTATGATAGGAAGTCTACTTTATCTCATTGAGACAAGACCAGATATTATGCATGCAGTTGGGATTGTTGGACAATTCCAAGCTAATCCAAAAGAGTCTCACCTTCAGGCTGTGAAAAGAATATTCAAATATCTACAAGGAACTCAAGACTTTGGGCTATGGTATCCAAATAATGCTGATCTTACTCTTCATGCTTACACTGATGCAGATTGGGCTGGAAAAGTTGATGATCGGAAAAGCACTAGTGGTGGTGCATTCTATATGGGGCCCTGGTTAGTATCTTGGTTCAGCAAAAAGAAAAGCTCTATTGCCTTATCTACAGCAGAAGCAGAATATGTGGTTGTCGCATCATGTTGCACTCAACTTCTTTGGATGATGCAAACCTTACAAGACATTCAAATCAAATGTTCACTTCCTATTTCCATTATGTGTGATAATACAAGTGCCATCAGTATCTCAAAGAATCCTGTTATGCATTCCAAGACCAAGCACATTCCCATCAAGTATCACTTCTTACGTGAACAAGTGCTTGAACAAAAGGTGAAGTTGGAGTATGTTCCCTCCAAAGAACAAGTTGTTGATATATTTACCAAACCTTTACCTAGGGAAGCATTCGAATATCTCAGACAGAAGCTGGGAGTAGTCTCTGCCATAAAGAAGATCAGATCTGCGTAAATTCAGAAGATTAAATAGGATACGCTCATGTTGAAAGTGTTCAGGATGCACAGGCTAAGGGGGAGCATTGGTCATGTGGCAAGGATGCATGGTTGGCACTCTAAATTATTTGCTGTAATCTGCTCTCATCTTGAGTGTATAAGTCATTGAATATTATGTTTAAAGGTACAACATGATCTCAGGGGGAGCATGGTATTGTCGGTACAAAGGATCCTGATCTATCCTTTTCCCTTGATGTCAAAGGGGGAGAATATTGCTGAATGTATTTCTAGTCATGGTTGCCATCAAGTCCAAAGTGGGAGATTGTTGGCAATATGTTTCTGGTATCCTATTATATTGAATTGATTGTCCTTGATGGAAACTCTCTGACACAGGATGCAGATAATGACTGTATGAAGAACTCAGAAAGCCATCAGCAGTTCTATACAAGCAGAATATAAGACTGAATGTACATTAATTGAAGCTCTGGAAGAATCGATGTGAATAAGGACGTGTTAAATCATGTGTGAATAAGTTCGGTGTATTCATACATCCTGACAAACCTCTAAAGTTGGAGGGTTCTGGTCTCTTCGCAATATATGTTAAGTATGGCTGAGTAAATCTGAGTAAAGGGCTGATGGATTCGATTTCTGTAAAAGCACGAGCTAGAAAATCGGTAAAGGATGTAATTCTGTATGGTGGAATCGATAGGGTTAACCTGCTTGCTGAAGAATGCAATTGAATGGACACATGATCGCAGAGCATGTTTACCGAAATACATATATATATATATATATATATATATATATATATATATATATATTTAAATTGAGTTACATTAACATAATCACGCGGAGGAAGAACAATTAAAACAGGGTTATGCCTTGATGAAGAAATGTAGCAATGACGGAATAAAGGCGGACGGAACCTTGAGCGAAGCGAGCGGAAAGGAACCACGAGCGGAAGAAACCACGAGTGGTTTCCGGTTTTCATTGCACTACTTTCGACGGGCAAGCGGTATTCAAGAGGTTGGGAGCTATTCCATAGATCGACCGACACGTGTCCTCGAGCGACTTTGAAAAACCGCCATTACAGCACACCATCGCACGTTAACGATCAACCAAGGAGGCCGCGCGATATTGTTGAGCGTCGTCAATCTGGAGGGGAGCCATCGGACAACGGTCGTATGAAGAAGATGCGCGAAGGTTAACCAAAGTACGACGCGGGAATTTGATTGGACGATTGATCATATACGTGGGGCCCGAAGTTAAATGTTTATTAACCTTGGCTATAATATTATACGACGGAGATAAAGATTACCTTTTGGGTCGATTCGTGTTGTAAGAATATGCATGGAAAAGCATAGGTTGGGGTTCCAATCTGGATTATTTTTTTAATACGTGGGTTGTTATTAAAAGAGCGTTTTTGTATGCCTTAGGAAGGTCATTACTAAAGAAGGAATTTGGATTAATATCTCAATCTCAGATTGAGATATTAAAAAGCCTTAGATTAATTATCTAATTTCCAAACCAAGAAATTAATGAGAAATTGTTTGGGGCTTGGGTAGACCTCGCTGGATTATCTATTTGATCCCGTCCAGGAAATACCATCAGCGGTTGGGTGGTTTTGACTCATGGTATTAATAAAGGCAAAACTATATAAGGAGAAGAGGATTATAGTACAATGTGTGCGTGCGGAGGGATTGTCAATAAATAAATCTCTTTAAGAGATATCTACATGATTGAACTCTGTTGTCTGATAACGCTGAATCTATGATGCACCTATAGAGTGGATGAAGGTTCAAGATCTCTAGATCTAGAAATGGTGAATCTCTAGGAAGATCTGCAAAGAAATAATGAAGACCTGACGCAAGTCTGATTAAGAAATTGAAGGAAGTTGGTGGATCTGAAATCAGGGGGGTTGGAGCTCCCTTCCAGTAGTAACTGGAGAACGAGAGAAGGTTGTAGCCTTCTGCAGGTGGGTGCCTGCGTGCTGGTATAAGTTTGCGCCAGCACAGAAATTGTAAGAAGTTTTCTTTATAATAAATATTGAAGACAAAGAAGACAGCAAAGGTGGTTTTTCTCCCAAATTGGGTTTCCACCTTAAATACTGGTGTTCATGTGTGTTGCTTATGTGTGATGGTTTATTCTATTATTCCTGCACATGCTTACTGCTTAATGAATGATGCAATAATCTATGTAAAGAATTAAATAATATCTCTGATAAAAAGTTTTCAGTCAGTTCTAAATACTGATTCACCCCCCCCCCCCCCTCTCAGTATTTTTCTCAACATACCCTTCAACATTGGAGGACAAGGAGAGGCTTCCACATAGGAGGAAGAGCTTCTCACATAGCAACATATTGGTGGATGGCTTTGGCATGTGGAATGTAAAAGAGAGAAGTCATGGAGTGACAAGAGCCTTAACACTAAGGCCAACATCACTGTCACTTGGGAGTAGGTATCTTTTGATGGAGTGTTCCAAGGGGAGTATGCATCCTTCCTTCTTGCAGATTCTTATGAGGAGATTCTCGTGGGAGGACTCATCCATGGACCTCACTTTCAGCTTGCTCACTATGCATGGTAAGAAATACATCTTGGTTCTTATTGATTGTTCCATTGAGTATTTGTATTTTCTCACCAACTATGGACAGTCCATTGCTCCACATGAGAGCAAGATTATTCTTGGGTTTTATGGTCACTTTAGGGCCAATATTTATAATGATGATAGCCCATCTCTACATAAATTCGGGCAAGTGTATGATTGTTTTGATTGTGCTCAGCTGATATATATTGCTGATTACTACCACCTAGTAATTGAGCAAACATGCACAGCTAGTAATTCATTGGGAAACAACTTGCCACATTATGCTCTCAATCAGTGGTTGGGAAGACTGTACTGCATCCAATTGATAAGCCATAAGTATCATGCAAACTTACACATAACCTTCAGCACTTTTCTGATTTGGATGCCAAATGGTGATGATGTGCCATTCATTTTGAATGGGATGATTTGGGCCAGCATGATTCATGATGTTAGGTCTCTGTAATTTATTAGCAAGATTGGGAGACTCCAATCACAGAGTTAACATCATTTCAACCAACTTTGGGATTCTAGGATCTAGCCCTCCTGAATCCGGAGAGGGATATCTCCAATATGTACAAAGATGGATATTGTCTTTGAAGTTTAGGGTAATGATATTAGGCTAGTTATGAAGGCCACGGGTTTTGTTTTGTTTTGGATGGTTGAGCATGAAATGTTACTTGAGGGGAAAATCCTAAATGCAAAAAAGTTTCAAAAGTGAGAAGTTGCAAGCAAATAGAACAGATTTGGCAGACAGATAGATATAACGCTGGTTTTTAGTCCATTGGGCTATGGAGTCATATCTAGGCTTTAATTGAACAACAACATCAAGTGTGATCCAAGGGGCAAGTCATCTATGTCTAAGGATTTCTTTAAATTTTGATTTATGGAATGGAGTGATACACTAAGAACGGGAATTAAACAGATGCAGAACGAAGAGCAGCCTAGGATCTGATAAGTACTTTTAAACCAGTCAGCCTTTGGCAAACACTTAAGGAGGACACGAAAGCAGACTAGGATCTGGTAAGTGCTTTTAAACCAACCAGCCTTTGACACACTTCCGATAGAAAACATACAAAACAAGGGGAGACACAAAGATAACACAGAATGGTCTAAGATCTAGCAAGTGCTTCTAAACTAGCCAGCTTTTAACACATTCCAAGGGAAACAATCTGTTAGTTATGCAGACAAGTCTGGGACCAGGGCTAACCATATCTTCCTTCAGTTCATCATCACATAACACATATTGAAAGTAACATTCAGAAATAATATTTAGCTAGGATGATAAAATGAGGGAACACCAGCATTCTCATACCTAAAACTGAATTAAGTCATTCCTAAATAACACAGATTTGGAAGAAAACATTCAAATAAAGATTTCTCAGCCAAAGAAGGTTACTGATATACAGCAGGTCCTAACCCTGTTTAAACTGTTCTTTACAGTGGAAAATGAAACAACATGAAAACAGAAATAAAACAACAAGTTACAAATGAGAATAACATCACCGTCAATATAGATCAGGATCCCATGAAACGGCTTTTATATTGATGTCAAACCAGCTACAAACTTCAAGTCCAATGTTTCAGTTCAGCAATCATCTTCACTATTCAACCTAACTACTCTAGCACAAACAGAGCTTCAAGGGCCAGTGAACACTATGTACAAATAGAAGTCTCAAGCTCAAGAGTATTTCCAAGTTCTGCAACCAACAACTTTCTCATCTTCTGTAGAAGTATTTATAGGAAGATGAGGAGGTGAGATTTTAACAAAATATCTCAAAGACAGTAAATGCAGAGTGAAGACTTCTCGGCCCTTTGAGGGGCATCGATTGGAGAAATTACAGGTGGAAGTGCTGCATTAACTTTTACATTTATGATTTAAAACTCGAAGTGAGTTTCATTTGACTTTGAGGCTCATATGCTGCGTTTTGGAGTAACTTTGCAGATATTTATTCATTGGTTTCCTTGCATAAGTAACTCCCTGGCTGTGTTGGAGGCAGATATCTGATTTTCTTCAATAACTTCGGCCTCTGTTTGAAAGGTTTGAGGCAACAGGTGGCTCCCGTGGTAGCTGAGGAATCAATTTGCCTCAAATGCAGCGTTAGAAGTCCTTTCTGCCTGACATATCTTTTTGATTTTCTATTAATTCTGTTTTAGTTTGGGGAATTAGACTTTTGATATTCAACCTTAGCCGTGATCCCCAAATTTGTCTTCAATCTTCAATCTCTTGTGTGCTGTCCTTCAAAACTTATACTCTTTTAAAAATGCGTTAAACGCAGTGTCTTGTCAATGTGCAGAGCCGCACAGGGCCTTCTAAGATATCGGCGCCCATGGAACGCCGATCAAACATTCAAATGAAGCCCTGTGAATGGTTCTTTTCACAGGCCGAAGGCACGGGAATCGTCATTCCTAACCCTTGGCTTTTCTTCAATGTAATGACGAAGACTCTTTAAAACCTGCATAAAACATAAACTCATAAAGAAATCCTGCGTTTTTAGGTTTAAACTGCTTCAGATGGCGGGGAAAGGAGCATAGCCGTTTGATGAAAACATCCAACGGTGGAGATCTGCGCAAAAGGAAAAGGAGAGCGGGGAGAGGAAAACAAGCGGGGTGGTTTTGGACCGTCTGATCTGGACATGTAGACGGTCCAGACCTAATCGGAGGATCGCAATCGAGGAGGTCACTTAACAACATGCGATTGAAACACCGCGATTTGAAACTGAGCGATTGAGCGCAGACCGTCGGATCTCGGGACGGATCAACAGTGGAGATGCAATCGGGGGATCGGCGGAAAGACTTGCGATTATGATCGGGCATGGGTTTGCGATTGAGCGCAGACCGTTGATCTGCGGGAAGAATGGACGGTCCAGACTTAATCGGGGCACGCAATCGGGAGGCGAAATAGAAGGACTTGCGATTGCGCAATGAGGAAAGTTGCGATGCGATTTGAGCGCGGACCGTTGGATCGAAGAACTAGATCAACGGTCAGGACTGCTTTGACCTGCGCCATTTATATTTGGCACGAGGTTTTAAGTTTTAACTTTAGAACTTTCGGGAAGTGGGTTTTTTGGTTTTACAAAGAAAAATGAGCTTTGTAAAGGTTCAAAGTCATGCACCCGTTGGATATTTGCGATTAGCGCCGAAAGTTTTGGCGATTGGTTTTAACACATGGGCATGTGAAGGGAAGTGGTTTTTAGGACTTAGCCCAAGGGGCTTAGGTCCATAGCAATAAAACCTTGATTTTTTATGAGAAATTTCAAGGATAAAAATGGGTGTGGGGGTTCCGAAATAGTTAAAAAGTGAGTCTTTAAATATGAAAGGGGAATTTTTCATAAATGGAGGGAGAACTTATGAAAAATAGGGAAATAATATGGAGAAAAGGGGGAGTAAATGAAGGTTAGTTATGAGTGGGAGAAAAGGGGAAAAATGATGGTTTCTTCAGCAGTTTGTTATATGAAATCAGCAGATTTTTCTGAGTATAAAATGGGACAACGAATGAGGATTTTGGACAGAGGCATGAGGCCTAGAAGGAGTCTTCAAGAGCCAACAATTTTTAGTGATAAAATTTGTTCCTTGGAGGCCCAAAAAAGATTTAGCCACCTTTTGGTATAACAGAAAATTACAGGTGGCTAACAGTGGCTCCACTTGGGGATGGTGCCTTCTTGAAGGCATCAAGAATTCAAACTTGATTTCTCTGGGACGCTCACTTGTGCCTGATCCATTGGGCTGTCCCTCTTTTGCTGGATGATCTGTTTCTGAAAAACATATTCAGCAGCCATGAAAATAATGGATTTTTATCTACAAGCTTTCTACCTACCCAATCCTACTGATCTAACATTTTTTCTTCTTAGCGTACACTTGGATTGGAAAACTCTCTTACAACATTTTATTCTTTTGAAAGCATAAAAACTAATCTAATTCTACTCCTTATTTCTCCCTGAACTCAGATTAAACAGTTGAGCTCACATATTTCTCTACCTAGTCTACTGTCTGTTGGGATTAAACAGTCCAACAAACTTTCATTCTCTAAATTCTACAACAGAAATTTAAAAATAGTCAAGTCAAGATTGAGCTGTTCGACTTGCTATGATCTATGGCATAAAAACAAGCTGCACATAGATTTTTATTTGCAGAAAATTAAATCAAAATGGAAGGCTTAAGATCTGAAAGTTTCTCATTATGGCCTTCTTTTTCTTTTCAGCTCTGCTTTTAATTTTGTTTTGAGTTGTCTCTTTCTTGATATCTGATTCAGATTTTGGGCAAATTAGAACCAGTTTTCTTTTTCTTTCTTTTTTTTCTTTTTTTTTATGACTCAGAAAAATAACACAGTTTTGAGTCATCTCTCTTTGGAAAATTTGGTTCAGATTTTGAACATGTTTGAACCTTTAATTTCTATCCTAATCTATCTACTGATTAGCCAAGATTAAACAGTTTGGAAAATCAAATTCACTACCCTATCAGCAAAAAATTGAAAGCTAATTAGTCAAGATTAAACAGTTTGACTAACTAGAAGTGTGTTTTGCAGGAGTGGTATTTAGGCTTACACACTTTCAGATTTATTTCTCTTTTTGGCATGGGGCTTTGCCTTTCTTGTTTTCATTTCTGCCCTCTTTTTATTTTTCTTTGTTTTTGTATTTTTTGATTTTTCATAACTTTGAATGCAATGATGGATGAACTGTTTACAATGGAAGAAAGAAAAAGGAAGGCTTAAAAACATATCATGAATCAAGAGAAGTAATGCTTGAGCATCCTGCCATTGACAGGACCCCCAAACAAATCTGTTCCATCCAGCTCTTGTAAGAAAAATGCATTGTTTCCAGCAACTGAATGAATAGAGTAAGGGCCAAGCCATAGATTGTCAAATTTACCATGCTTTCCCTTATCCTCTCTCTTTGAATCCCACTTTAAAACTTTGTCCCCAATCTTGAAATTGCTGGCCTTTGTTCTTCTGTCAAAAAGCTTCTTAATGCTGTCCTGTTTCTGCAATGTTTTGTTGTACACTTCCTCTCTGATTTGCTGAAGATGAATGTTCTGATTTATTCTTCTGATCATGTCATTATCCTCAGTCTGCAACTCTTGAATTAACTTCATAACTGGTACACCCAGGCTGTTAGGAAAAATTGCATCTGTACCATATACAAGCTGGAAAGGTGACATACCAATGGATTTCTTCAAAGTTAATCTGTCAGCCCAAAGTGCATGGATCAGCTTCGTGTGCCAAGACTTCTTGTTATCTTCCAACAGTTTCTTTATTATGTTCACTAAGCTTTTGTTGGAAGACTCTGTGAGTCCATTACCCTGAGGATAATAGGTCGTGGAGTGTCCCAATGTTATCTGGTATTTGTGACAGAATTCCACCATTTTCTTGCTTCTAAATGCTGTTGCATTATCCGTGATGATCTTGGTAGGGCAGCCAAATCTGGAAAGGATATTGGTTTCTATGAACTTGATAATAACTGAATCATTGGCTTGCCTACAAGGAATGGCTTCTATCCATTTAGTGAAATAGTCTGTGGCAGTAAGGATCCATCTATGCTGGGCAGAAGATGAGGGATGGATTTCACCTATGAAGTCAAGTCCCCACTGTTGAAAAGGAGCTTCAACAGTGATTGGATGTAGAGGAAGGGGTAATAATTTTCTCTTGCCCTCAAACAATTGGCATTTGTGGCAAGTAGTTGTCATTTTGTGAACATCCGGAAAAAGGGTTGGCCAATAGAAACCAGCTCTCAAAATTTTGTTGGCTGTTGACTTCCAGTACAAATGGCCTCCACACTCTCCTTCATGAAATTCCTGCTTAACCTTCTCTGCATCAAACTCAGGCAAACATTTAAGAAATATACCACTAGCATTTTTCCAATAAAGACACCTATCTACAATGCAATAGTTTACTGCTTTCAGCTTTAAGAACCTTGCCTTCGTTTTCGATAAACCAGGAGGCGTGTTTAAATTAAGAAAAACATAAACAATATCAGCATACCAAGGAGAATTCAGAAAATGGTTTTCAATAATGGGAGTTGAGAATTCTTCTTGGCTGTCCAAAGCATTAATCACATTAATATCAAGAACTTCAAAATTGGATTCAACCATTAATCTAGCTAGACCTTGGCCTTTGATGAGTTTAGTGGGTTTTATCTCTAAATCATATTCGAGAATAACAACAATCCACTTACCTCTCTTACCATCTGGGTCCTGTGTTAGAATATCTTTTACAACTGAATTTGGGACAAAGGCAATCATGTGTGAGTGAAGGATGTATACTCTGAAGTCTTTTAATGCTTTAACCAAAGCAAAAGCTTGCTTTTCCATAATATTATACTTCAAAGGGGCATCCCTCAATGCCTTGCTAAAGAATGCAATAGGCTGCTCTTGTCCTTGTGGATTTTTCTGTAAAAGGACAACAGCAATGGTATGTTCTGATGCAAATGAGAAGATATAAAAATCGTTTGAAAAATCAGGGCTTATGAGAACCGGTGTTTTGGTTAATGCTTGTTTCACCAGCTCAAAGGATGTCTTTGCTTCCAAGGTCCATTTTATCCCTCGTTCCTTCTTCAACATGTTTGTGATATTTCTAAGGAGTTCTGCCAAATTAGGGATGAACCTTCTTAAAAAGTTAATCTTTCCAATGAAAGACTGCAGCTCTTTGATATTTTGAGGATGAGAGATTTGCAATATAGCCTCAATCCTCTTTGGATCTATCTTTATACCCTCTTCTGAAATAATGTGTCCAAGAAGCTTACCTTCTTGGAGACCAAATAGTGTCTTCTTAGGGTTTAAAGATATTCCAAATCTTTTTCACTTCTCGAAAAATTTTCTCAAATGTTCTAAATGTTCTTCATCTGTTTTTTAAAACACAGTGACATCATCTAGATAGATAATGATGAAGAAACCCAATTCTTCCGAGAATGCTATGTCCATGGCTCTCTGAAAGGTTGCTCCAGCGTTCATCAGACCCAAAGGCATCTTCACATACATGAAAGTGCCCCATGGAGTAGTGAAAATTGTCTTTAATTGATCAGCAGGGTGAACTAAAATCTGATTATACCCTGAATAGCCATCAAGCAACGAAATCCTTTTAGACCCCACCACCCTTTGTAAAATGTGATCCATTTTTGGTAAAGGGTAGTTATCCTTTAACGAAGCTTTGTTTAAGTCTCTAAAGTCTATACAAAGCTTGATTTCTCCAGTCTTCTTCCTAACGGACACCAGATTAGATACCCACTCAGAATATCTAATAGGGACAATAATGCCAGCATCGTGCATCTTCATGATTTCCTTCTTAACCAATGGCAACTGGACAGGGTTTATTCTGTGCAGTTTCTGTTTGAATGGTTTTTGGTTTTCTTTAAGAGGGATTTTGTGTTGTATTATTTCAGTGTCATAGGATTTGAGATCTTCGTAACTCCAAGCAAAAACATCAGAAAATTCTTTGAACAGCGCTAAGTATTTGAGTTTAATGTGAGCTGGCAAAGTTTTGGACAGCTTGATCATTCTCGGTTTTTCCTCACTGCCTATATTGCACTCCTCTACTTCAGTTTCTACAGGTTCCAGTTTTGGTTTATTGGCCACATCGTTAAAATCAAACAACTCCTCTAAAGGCGTTAGACCACTTGGCAGATTTTCATCTTTAGAATGCAGAGTTTGTAATTCTGCCGTTTCTAACCCTGCACTTAATTGTGTTTTGCTCCTAAGTTCGCTAGACAATAGGTTAATATTGGCAGGTTGAGGAGACGATTCTTCTTCACCAAGAAAGTTTTCTTCACTGCAGTCTGTATCATAATCTGAATCTGAACTATGCAGTTCAAACTCATTTCTGAATTGCATGAAGTCTTCTATTTGTTTGTCATTGTCAAACACTTGCCAATATTTTTCGTTATCAGGCACTGCTAGTCTAAATTTTATCGGAGTTGTGTTGTCTCCAGTCTCATATGGCGTTAGACATGTTCTGGCCGCAAAAGCTAAATTGTGGGCCATAATGTTGTTTTTCCTTGGGATGAAACTCAGGTTTGACTCCTCAAATGTTGTCAACAAATCCATGACATCATTCCGATAGGCTCTAAGTCTGGGATGATTCGCATTATACTCCCCATTGACTTGCCTAATGATTAACTCAGAATCCCCGTACACATTAATTCTTCTGGCTCCTAATTTCTTCAAGAGATGTAAGCCTAAGAGAAGGGATTCATATTTTGCTATGTTGTTGGAACACTGAAAGTTTAATTTGCATGAGATGCATTATGTGTGGTTGTTTTCAGTGTTAATGATCCAAACCCCTGCACCAGCATTATTTCTAGTGCATGACCCATCAAAATACATACTCCATAAAGGACTGTCTTTGGTTTCGTCTGTTTGGAAATTGTCCTTTTTAACTATGGTGCCTTCTGACTGTTCATGGTTAGCAGCACCCAATTGAATTTGTTTTGACTCCTCAAATTCTTCAATAGATTGAGGGATGATGCCAGAAACGTCAGGGGTATTTTCTGGGTTGTTAAGTCCTAAAAACAATGGGTTCATAACCGGTAAATCAAGACCTATGCTTTGTTTACTAATGTTTTCACATGTGGCAAACTGTTTGGACACTTCCGCGTTATTATACTCTTCTTCCCTGTCAGCCTTTAATTCTGTTAAAGTGACTTGTTCACTAGGAGTTTCATTATTAAACATGATAAAAGAATCAAGGCCTGTATTGACAGAATATATAGGAGAGTTTCGTGGTCTGTCTTGACTTGTAACCATGTATTGCATATGAGACTCCCTGTAAAGTCTCCTGGTCTGATTGAAAACCGGGATGGTCGCATATGTCATGTCCATCTGCATAGTCCCCTGTAACTTAGCTCCCTAGGATCTTGATAATAACATTCCATACTTTGGGGGAACATCAGCCACGACAATGTCCATGAGTAAACATTTGGCTGGAATCTGGGCTAGGTTAACACAGAGGTCTTTGATCAATCCTAGACATTTTACTCTATTTGAGTCAAAGGAGTATAGGTCTTTGTAGGGTCTGGTGATTTCTAAACCAAGGCTCTCCATCACGGCTTTAGGCATTAAATTATGAGAAGCCCCGGAATCATGCATAGCGTTGTGTAGAATTTTGTCATGGATGTTCAAACTCACATAAAAGGGAGGAACTGGTCCTTCTTGAAACCTCCCTTCAATCTTAGGGCCAAAAATCAACTCTGGTAGGTCGTCACTAAGATTAATTGTATCTCCATTTTCCTCTATATTTAAAACCTTCAAAATTTGGTTCCTATATACATGTTGGGCAGCTAACTCAGTTAATGGAACAGAGATCTTGATCTTTAAGATTTCCTGTTCAAGGCTGAAAGGGGTTTGACTCTTTGAAGCACTTGTTTCAACCTTATTAGCTGCCACTCTATCAACAATCACAGCTTGCTGATTCATTTTACTTGACACAACTGTTGTAGAAGGAGTACTATCTGAAGTGTTAGTATTGCTGATGTCTTCACTCTGTTTTTCAGAATTTTGAATGTTTTTCTCCTTATCCTTATCAGAATTAACAACCACTGTTTTGTTTTTTTGTTTGGCTGTTTTGGGTTTAGCTGCGGTGCTACTTTGAGAGGATTTGTCAGAGGTTTTGGTGTTGGGGGCTTGTTGACTGGTCTTGCTTCTAAGGTCATATTCTCTTTGAGGTTCTATGACGACATTTTCCATGTCCTGATAATAATTTTCATTATCATCTCTTTGGTCGTCGTAAGGTGTGTAAAGACCTTGTTTATTATCATAATGAACCTCAAAGTCATCATCCTCTTCCCCAAACATGTTGATATCCTCTCCCTCTGCTATGTCTTCTATTTCTTCAACCTCACTTACATAGTTTTGATGAAAGGGAGGGGTGATCTGTTGATCATCATCCCTGGGTCTGTTTGGAGGTTGGTTCCTTCTAACATTCTGATTTTGGTTCCTATTTTGAGGAGCAGTTTGATTTTTATTTGCTTGTGCTCTCTTAATTATGCTCATCTCTTTCATCATTTCTTCCATCATTCTCTCTATCTTTGAGCTTGAAGTGGAAGGGGTTGATTCCTCTCTAAAAGATACTCTCTTCTTGCTCTTCATTCTTGCTCTTTTCTCCATCAAGTTTACTTCCACAGAAAGAGCACCCCTTTGCATGTCTTCAAGGGTTGCAAAAACTCTTTCTCTAGGTGAATATGTCATGTCTGGATCAAACCCTTCAGGAAATTTGTTTAAAGCTGAGCCCTGAGGAGGTTTTAGTTCGGGGGAAAGTGCATTATAGACGTTGTTAAATCTGGTACAATAAGATTGTACACTTTCCCCAGGGTTCCTACGGAGATTGTTATAGTCGGCAAGGACTTGGAGAGGATTCTTTCTCACTTCCCACTTATTTAAGAATGTTTGATGGAAGCCTTGGAGGTCGTTTATACTACGGGGTGCTAAACCTTTAAACCATTTTCTTACTTCTCCCCCTAAGCTCTGAGCAAACAGTCTGAGCTTGATAGAATCATCATCGATTTCATTTCGATCAAAATAGTCATTCATCTTATCCACATGTTGTGATGCAGTTGTAGCATTATTGGCATCATATAATGGAATTTTGGACTGATAGTCCGGTGGAAGATTGACTAGTGGTATATTAAGGGCTAAGGGAGCATACCATGTTGCCATGGCAGGAGGTGGAGGTGGATTTATAGAAGGGAAAGTGGGCTGAGGTGAAGTGGTTTGAACAGTGGATGTAGGGTGAGTAGAAGTGGATGGACCAGGAGTAGACTGTTGAGATGATCTTGGATGGGAAACACCTAAATTGTGAAGGAAATGTAAATCAGGAGGTGTCGTTTCCCTGCTACCAGGGTGTTCACTTGTTTGAGGAGATGAAAGTGAAGATTCAGAGTCTAACTGGATTATATCATCAAATGACCTAGTCCTAAATGGGTTCACTAAATCAGTTTGTGATTGTTGCAGAGCTTAAAGATTTTCAGGGACTGATTTAGCTCTCAAGGGTGATCTGAAAACAGTTAATAATTTAACCTTAGGAGGCTTCCAAAGGATACTTTCTGGATTATCAACTATCTCAGGTGGGTTAGGGTCTGGGTGGGCTCTAGTGTGAATCTTTTTAGAAGCCACTATGTTGTGTTTTTTAGGCCTAAAACGAGAAAAGTTCAACCGGTTATGACAGTCTTGGAGAGGTTAACCAATCTGTTTTTACAATTTAAAATCCCACAGTCCTCTAAGTGAGTTCGAATGGTTTTATTAATGATAAGGGTTCTTCCCAGTGGAGTCTTAAGGTCTGCTGGGATTGTGGAGTCCCCAAGTGGAAATTTTTAGCTCCTTTCAGAGGTAAAAGGTCTTATGGTCCACCACCATGTTTATTTAATTCCAATCTGAAATATTTTTAGGTTTTTCTAAGTCATTTTTCAGTTTTGTGGTTGTTTAAGAACATCCTAACTTTGCCTCAAAACTTAGCTACGGTTATGAAACAAAGACAGTGTATCCTTATGGCTAAGATAGTTGATTTTCCAAGGTTAGATAAAAAACTTAAAAGAATCCTAGGGTTGACCTAGTTTGTCACTGATTCAATTGAGCTTCATCTTAATTACCATTTCTTGGTAGTGCTTGAAAAGGCTGCTTTTGACTCTCAAGATGTTACGAAGATTCTGGGTAAGGGTTCCCCAGTGGAGTCACCAGAAATGTTAGGGCTCTGTAACAAGCAAGATTGGCAAAGTCCGATCACAGAGTTAACATCATTTCAACCAACTTTGGGATTCTAGGATCTAGCCCTCCTGAATCCGGAGAGGGATCTCTCCAATATGTACAAAGATGGATATTGTCTTTGAAGTTTAGGGTAATGATATTGTGTTAGTTATGAAGGCCACGGGTTTTGTTTTGTTTTGGATGGTTGAGCATGAAATGTTACTTGAGGGGAAAATCCTAAATGCAAAAAGTTTCAAAAGTGAGAAGTTGCAAGTAAATAGAACAGATTTGGCAGACAGATAGATATAACGCTGGTTTTTAGTCCATTGGGCTATGGAGTCATATATGGGCTTTAATTGAACAACAACATCAAGTGTGATCCAAGGGGCAAGTCATCTATGTCTAAGGATTTCTTTAAATTTTGATTTATGGAATGGAGTGATACACTAAGAAGGGGAATTAAACAGATGCAGAACGAAGAGCAGCCTAGGATCTGATAAGTACTTTTAAACCAGTCAGCCTTTGGCAAACACTTAAGGAGGACACGAAAGCAAACTAGGATCTGGTAAGTGCTTTTAAACCAACCAGCCTTTGACACACTTCCAATAGAAAACATACAAAACAAGGGGAAACACAAAGATAACACAGAATGGTCTAAGATCTAGAAAGTGCTTCTAAACTAGCCAGCTTTTAACACATTCCAAGGGAAACAATCTGTTAGTTATGCAGACAAGTCTGGGACCAGGGCTAACCATATCTTCCTTCAGTTCATCATCACATAACACATACTGAAAGTAACATTCAGAAATAATATTCAGCTAGGACGATAAAATGAGGGAACACCAGCATTCTCATACCTAAAGCTGAATTAAGTCATTCCTAAATAACACAGATTTGGAAGAAAACATTCAAATAAAGATTTCTCAGCCAGAGAAGGTTACTGATATACAGCAGGTCCTAACCCTGTTTAAACTGTTCTTTACAATGGAAAATGAAACAACATGAAAACAGAAATAAAACAACAAGTTACAAATGAGAATAACATCACCGTCAATATAGATCAGGATCCCATGAAACAGCTTTTATATTGATGTCAAACCAGCTACAAACTTAAAGTCCAATGTTTCAGTTCAGCAATCATCTTCACTATTCAACCTAACTACTCTAGCACAAACAGAGCTTCAAGGGCCAGTGAACACTATGTACAAATAGAAGTCTCGAGCTCAAGAGTATTTCCAAGTTCTGCAACCAACAACTTTCTCATCTTCTGTAGAAGTATTTATAGGAAGATGAGGAGGTGAGATTTTAACAAAATATCTCAAAGACGGTAAATGCAGAGTGAAGACTTCTCGGCCCTTTGAGGGGCATCGATTGGAGAAATTACAGGTGGAAGTGCTGCATTAACTTTTACATTTATGATTTAAAACTCGAAGTGAGTTTCATTTGACTTTGAGGCTCATATGCTGCATTTTGGAGTAACTCTGCAGATATTTATTCATTGGTTTCCTTGCATAAGTAACTCCCTGGCTGTGCTGGAGGCGGATATCTGATTTTCTTCAATAACTTCGGCCTCTGTTTGAAAGGTTTGAGGCAACAGGTGGCTCCCGTGGTAGCTGAGGAATCAATTTGCCTCAAATGCAGCGTTAGAAGTCCTTTCCGCCTGACAGATCTTTTTGATTTTCTATTAATTCTGTTTTAGTTTGGGGAATTAGACTTTTGATATTCAACCTTAACCGTGATCCCCAAATTTGTCTTCAATCTTCAATCTCTTGTGTGTTGTCCTTCAAAACTTATACTCTTTTAAAAATGCGTTAAACGCAGTGTCTTGTCAATGTGCAGAGCCGCACAGGGCCTTCTAAGATATCGGCGCCCATGGAACGCCGATCAAACATTCAAATGAAGCCCTGTGAATGGTTCTTTTCACAGGCCGAAGGCATGGGAATCGTCATTCCTAACCCCTAGCTTTTCTTCAATGTAATGACGAAGACTCTTTAAAACCTGCATAAAACATAAACTCATAAAGAAATCCTGCGTTTTTAGGTTTAAACTGCTTCAGATGGCGGGGAGAGGAGCATAGCCGTTGGATGAAAACATCCAACGGTGGAGATCTGCGCAAAAGGAAAAGGAGAGCGGGGAGAGGAAAACAAGCGGGGTGGTTTTGGACCGTCTGATCTGGACATGTGGACGGTCCAGACCTAATCGGAGGATCGCAATCGAGGAGGTCACTTAACAACATGCGATTGAAACACCACGATTTGAAACTGAGCGATTGAGCGCAGACCGTCGGATCTCGGGACGGATCAACAGTGGAGATGCAATCGGGGGATCGGCGGAAAGACTTGCGATTATGATCGGGCATGGGTTTGCGATTGAGCGCAGACCGTTGATCTGCGGGAAGAATGGACGGTCTAGACTTAATCGGGGCACGCAATCGGGAGGCGAAATAGAAGGACTTGCGATTGCGCAATGAGGAAAGTTGTGATGCGATTTGAGCGCGGACCGTTGGATCGAAGAACTAGATCAACGGTCAGGACTGCTTTGACCTGCGCCATTTATATTTGGCACGAGGTTTTAAGTTTTAACTTTAGAACTTTCGGGAAGTGGGTTTTTTGGTTTTACAAAGAAAAATGAGCTTTGTAAAGGTTCAAAGTCATGCACCCGTTGGATATTTGCGATTAGCGCCGAAATTTTTGGCGATTGGTTTTAACACATGGGCATGTGAAGGGAAGTGGTTTTTAGGACTTAGCCCAAGGGGCTTAGGTCCATAGCAATAAAACCTTGATTTTTTATGAGAAATTTCAAGGATAAAAATGGGTTTGGGGGTTCCGAAATAGTTAAAAAGTGAGTCTTTAACTATGAAAGGGGAATTTTTCATAAATGGAGGGAGAACTTATGAAAAATAGGGAAATAATATGGAGAAAAGGGGGAGTAAATGAAGGTTAGTTATGAGTGGGAGAAAAGGGGGAAAATGATGGTTTCTTCAGCAGTTTGTTATATGAAATCAGCAGATTTTTTTGAGTATAAAATGGGACAACGAATGAGGATTTTGGACAGAGGCATGAGGCCTAGAAGGAGTCTTCAAGAGCCAACAATTTTTAGTGATAAAATTTGTTCCTTGGAGGCCCAAAAAAGATTTAGCCACCTTTTGGTATAACAGAAAATTACAGGTGGCTAACACATGACATGGGAGAAAGGATCTTTGGAGATCTAATCTTCTTCTTGCCACTTGAGGGCAACCTTATTACAACCACAAATCAAAATGTTCTCTACACTTACCATGAGTGGAGAGAAAGACAACATGGTGTAGGCCATTTTTTCTACCATGTTCAGTTATTCAGCTCACCTGCATTGCAGAAGCCAAAGGTGGAGGAGATCTTTCATGAGTTTCCATGTTGGAGGGTGACTCATCTTGTATGGATGATAAGATGGGGATGGAAGTTTTACATGGGATTGATAGTCCCCAACACATTTTAGTCTCCATGCCTTGGGAGGAAACTCTTCAGTTCTATCCTTGCAGTTTCTTGGGGACAAGCAACATTTGGGAGGGGAGGACTGTAATATTCCTACATTAGCATGCAGCTAATGGGAATATTGATTTTTTATTTTTGCACCTAGTAGATGAATAAATGGGGGAAGAGACCCATACTTAACTTAGATTGTCATAAAAGCCCTCTTGGTATGAAAGGGGATCATTATAGTAGCTGGATTTCACACCCTCATGTGTGAAAAGGGACTTTTGCATGTGGACAAAGTCAAGTTTGACCAAGTCAACAACATGCATGAAGAGGAGTGGATCACAAATGTAAATAGCTCAATGTGAACAAGGATCAGCTTAGACAGACATATGAAAGCTGGATTGAAGGCACTTGGGTGTGAAAATGGATGAAGTAGGTTGAAGAGGTCAACTTTGACCAAATCAAAGAGCATTGTTAAGGGAGAGTGGCCTTAATGGAGATACAATGCAGTTTTGGAGGGAGATTGATCATGTGCATGTGGAAACCCTAATGGGTGGGATCCAAGGTGAGGAGGCTCACATAGATTATAAGGAAGGGGATGGCAGCCATTTTAGGTTAGCTTGATGATTATTGATTTGATGGTCTATATGACTGTTTGGCATTCTCTTGCTTTTTAGTAGAGTTGCAGTGCTGTTTAGCACAAGGCATTCCTATTTACGAATTCCTTCTCCTACCTTGAGAGGCCTCTTGGAGGAGTATTGTACTTCAATTTTCCACATTCAAGATTGAGGCCAAGCATCCTCCTTTAGCCACAGCGTTATTTTTGTAGAGCATAACGTTGTGTTACAGGGTGTTGCAGTGGAAGGTCCACAACACCACTTCCAACACTTGTTTTTCATAGGAGGAAGCATTCCTCTATTTGGGAGATCAGTGAGGGAGTATTTGAGCTTCATTTCAGATCTTGGCATGTGGCTAATGTCCTTTCCATCTTCTACAGCGCAATCCTTTGCAAGAACTACATCATTTCTCTTTGTGTTGCAGTAGCAGGGTCAAGACCCTTGATCTTGAGCTTGTTCCTTGGGGAAAGGGCCAACCCTTCTCCTGGAAGGATTGTATAAAACATATTATTCTTTTTCTTGTATTATTCAGCTATCTATTTATAGAGCTAAAATATAACTATGTTGTTTCAGATCTAGATTTGTAGATCTACTCTTGTATACTCATTCTCTCAAGAAACCCTTACCAAATTATCTTCACATTGTATAAAAGAGGCTAGATCTCTATTTTTCTTTGAGCTTGGGCTAAATAAACCCCAGATCTATTGTTTATAAAATATTTCTTCAGAAACCCTCTCATAATTACGCTGTATTTGCTTCAGTCATTTCTACATTCCATAAGTCATGGGATTTGGGCATTTTTGAGCCATATTTGAACCGAGAGATCTGTTTAACTTGGCTAGAGTGATTTGTTTTTTTATCCCATTCCATATGTGAAATGTATACTATATAAACTAAGGGATCCAAGTCCCATTTCTCACAGTTATAGCGTAATTCTCTGTAAATAACATTTATATGCCCTATATTGCTGCATTTCCTCACTTGGAATGAGTTTATAGGACATATTCTTGTTGCTGAGCATTCATTTGATGGTTAGATGTTCCTTTCACATCTTATGAGCTGATTTACATTGCAACTATGTTCAAGTATTGCTGCATTCCCTTTTGGGGATATTACATAGAACATACACGATTCAAATTTTGGGTTTTATTAATCTCCACTCAAATTTAGGTAATTTAAAATAATAAAATGGTATATATTTTTTTAATTTATAACAAATTTTATTTAGTTTTAAATAATAAAAAACATTCTTGTATTATTTTATAATAAAATAACATTTGGGAAGGTATGGTAGGTGTAGGAGGTGTCATTTTAGTCCTATAGGGAAACTGTTAGCAATTTTGAATGCAGTTTAGGTATCACAACAAATAATATTGCTGAATTCTATGCTCTCTTACAAGGGATCACCCAAGGCATCAAGCTACATATCCAAATCCTCATAGTGCTAGGGTATTCTAGCCTCATGATTAAGCACATGGTTTACAACTCAAACCCAATGGATTCTCATTTGTCTTCTATTCTAAATAGGGTTAGGAAAGTTAGCAATGTCATTGAAAAGGTAGATTGGTTCCATTTTCTTTGTGATTTCATAACATAAGCTAACTTCAAAGCCAATTTCATATATAGGAAAAAAAGGAGTGAAATTCATGTCAACAACCACATCTATGATCAACCAATTCTATAACATACCTTACATTAGCACATTATCAAGGAATATGGAAATGAGTTGGAAGTGGCCCTCCACATGGTGTTCAAAGGGGAGAGATAAAATATCACCAAGGCTTCACTCATGCTTTCATTAAATTTCTCTCCACTTACAATATGTTTTTTTTTTCTTCTTTGATAAATAATTAGCATCATGGTGGGATAATGACCTTTCCATTTTTCAAGGAACTTCCCACCTTCCTCTGCTCTCGGGGAATGAGTCTCAACCTTGGTTGTTGTATGCATTAGCAATTTGGTTTCATTAGCTCTATCTTTGGGATTGTGATGGTCATCACCTTATATAAGAATATTCCATTCCCCCTCTTAGATTTTCTCTATTTTAAGTCTAGAAAATGTTGGATTTTTAGTTATCCTTTTCCTTTCATCAAGCCATATTTTTTCTAAAATGTCATCTTTTAAACATTGGCAGTGACAATGTAATGGAAATGCAACACTAGATTTTCAAGGGAATTTGTCAAACATTTCAACAATTAGAGAATGGCATTGCCATCTTCAACTCTCACTTTAGGTCCTCTCTAGACTTGTTAACAACTCAGGAGTGATGTATCAATATCAAGATGTAATTTTCAAAATAATTTTTCTTTTAAGTAGTTGGGTCAATTGGACACATTGGAGCATCAAGTTAACATGCCCAATCACTAGGAAGTAGGTTATTTAAGGGAACAACAAGGAAAATTCTCTCCCAGTTAGCATACAATTGCATTGATGTTAATTCTTAATGTCAAGGAGGAAGGTTAGTAGCTCTAACTTCCCCCAACTATTAATTTACAACATGCTATCAACATAGGCAACATTGATCATGACACTTCCTCAAGATCTGATATTTCATCTTCCTTTGTCTATATCTTGTCAATTTTGGGTTTCCTTAGTCTAAACATGTCAACACTCACTATAATACCATATCTAGAACATGCATTGATATTTTTTTACATCCTGGTTTGTAAGGTTTCTATTGGGTCATTATGGTGGAAAATCCTTTTGTGTACTCTCTACTACAAGTTTCAGTTTCAGTCATTTTATTAATAAAATTATTCCCATGTGTATTATAATAATAATAACGACAACAACAACAACAAAATTCTTTTTTAGAAATTATCCAGTTATATAATTAAAATCATTATTTATTATAGGAAAAGTTTTAGTTCTAGTCTCTTCTTAACAAAAAAATCAATATATATTACATTAATATAACACTGTATATAAAATAAAGGAAAAATAAGGTACTAATAATTATATATGGTTAGATCATGACCTTTTTTTACCTAGTATATATAAAAGAAACTCTAAAGAATCGACCAATACTTTATTTGTTACTAATTTAGTCAAGCTTTGTATTTCTCAATCCCTAATAGTTTGCAATGGCATAATCAAGTTTCCAAACTCCAACCAAATTACTTGTATTCAAGAGCTCGATAGTAGTGTCATGGATTATGTGATATCTTATCCTTGTTTCCAACCAAATAGTAATTTTGACCTCTTAAATAACCATGAGCTTCACTCTGATTATAGAACTTTAACCTTAAATCTCAACTTTTCCATGCACATAAGGATCATGCAAGAGAATTGTGAGATTCAAAGGCACCCACCTTTTGACAAAACTAAAATTGATCTTTTCGTAAAGAATTTAAATAGATATTTACACCTCTTAACTTATAAGGATAACATAAAAAATCCCTATCATAATTTTACTACAACCCTCTCCACTTCCATTAACAAGTTCTCTATCAAGGTGTCATATAAAAAGAATAATAGAACTACCAAACCTTGGTATGATAATGATTCTAGAATTTATAGAAAATCAATTAGGGATGCTCCCGATGAATCTTTAAAGCTTGATAAAATAGATGCATACAAAGCTCTTATCAAAATGAAGAAAATGTACTATATAAATAGAAAGCAAGAGCAACTATTGCACACATCAAATAGATCCTAGCCTCTAGGAAGTCTTGGAGGAAAGTTATAATTCATAGAAATAAAGAAAATAATCTAATACCATTGAAGAACTAGAATTCCTACCTTAAAAAACTTTATGAATCCCCTAACATCATGGACACCATATTGAATTCCCTAATTGAAGATGAAATATTTTCTTTGGAAAACATTGAATTTGGGGTTAAGTGGCTCACAACTAGGAAATCCAAGGACATTGAAGGCTAGAAACTTGATTTTAAAAAAATAAGATGCCCAATACTCATCCCTCACATATACAAGCTCTTTAATCAGTGAAGAAAGACTTCACTAAGCCTTAGACATAGAACCTCATTGTACCTATCTTTAATAGTGGGGATAAAAAAATTCCCTATAATTATAGTTCCATTATCATTAGCCACTTTTTAAGAAATATGTACAATTTTTTTTTGGAAAGAAGACGAGCCTAAGGCTAGAAAGATATTCTAGAAGAGTTAAAGGCAAATCTAGGTTTTGGAGATATCATTCAAATATAGACCACATATTACTCTCTAGATCATTATGGAGGAATGTTGCAATAATAAAATTGATCTCTTATATTGTTTTGTTGACTTTGGAAAAGCTTTTGACACAATTCCAAGGAAAACTTGTGGAAGAGGCTAGAAGAAATAATGGTTCCTCTTGAGTAGAGGATTGTTGTGACAATGGTGTATGTGAATGTTATTTGCAATTTTAGGGCAACTAAGGGTTTGTGGAAAGAAATTGACTGCAATATTGGAGTCAAGCAAGGTGTCCCTTGTCTCGTACCCTTTTTGGCATATACATTGATAAGATAGAAGATTGTTTAGAAGATGCAGGTTGTATCAGCTCCATGCTCACTAGTATATTCATAACTCTTCTCCTTTATTTCCAATGATATTGTTCTTTTAGCAAGGATTCATTAGGACCTTTGAAAACAAATAAGAATCCTCCAAGAATTATGTTCTAAGATGTGCATGAATGTTAATACCGACGAAACAAAAGTCATGATAATTAAATTTAGAAATATCACTTAATACTTTCATATATGACAACAACAACTTAGAGGAAGCTCCTTCATATAAATATCTTGGAAGTAATATCCATCACAAGTTCAACTAGAATTATAGCATGGAGGAAAGGATAAATAGAGGATGGAAATTTTATTATGGACTTGAAAACAGTTGTATGTTAGTATGTCTTTCGATATGGCATGAAAAAAAAACTCATTTTTAAGACTCTCGTCACTCATGTTATTTTATATGGATGTCAGGCTTGGGTTTTTATTATCTCCAAAGAGTCATGGAGAAAGATAAAACAATTCCAAAAGTAGTTATAAGCTACAATCTCAAGATTAAAGGAAATACCTCCTATCTTGTACTCCCGATTGAAAGAAAAAATTCCCTCATTGAAATTGTGGCTATGACTAGGTATCTTATGTATAAGAAGAAGTTAAACATGGAAGACAAGAGGTTTCCTAAAATTTCTTCTAGATCTAGCCAAAACCACCACCTTTGGCTCAAGTGGGAACAACATAAGGATGCCCAACCTTGAGTAGATCACTCAGGGATAAAGAAGGATATCATTTAGCAAAATAAAGATAATGTTAAAAATATTATTACATCAAATTTAAGGAAAATTTGTGGGGTGATAAAGAGTTCGAGGGAAAAATAAAATAAATATATTATAAGGATATTAAAACCCCAAATCTCGAAATCCAAAAATATATCTCTATCACTAGTGTAAAGAAGGAAATAAACAATGCTTAAAAAAAAAATTATTGTGGTTTCCTAGTGAAACTAGAACTTAGTCACTTCCCAAAATACGGGTTGAAGATGAAAAAATTACTCTCACATTTTAAAGAAATTTCAACATATTTGTCACATACCAACCTTCTTAATATTTGAAGACAACAAAATTGTGGTGATCTTCGAAATCTTTCCTAATACTATTCTAGTATAGAAATAAAATTTTAAATAATTTTGAGTAATCTCTAACATTGTTAAGCTTCCATAGACCATTTTTGGTCTTAGTGAACATTAATCATCATCATCATCATTATAATATATTATTAATTTATCTACCGTATGTGATATTATTTTTAGTTTATATATATATGGAGCTAATATTCATAGGTGGACTAGTTTTCTATGGTTTTTCTAAAAAATATTCATTAATTTCTATTTTTTCATTTTTAGTTTATATATATATATATATATATATATATATGGGGCTAATATTCATAGGTGGACTAATTTTTCTATGGTTTTTCTAAAAAAATATTGGTTAATTTCTATTTTTTCTAAAAATAATTAGCCCAATTTTTATAGTATAAAATTATTTTATCTTAAAAGATCACTAAAATTATATAGATACTATATATAAAACCATTATAAATTTGAAATTTTGTACAAATCTATCACCAAATTGGTATAGTTTGCATATTAGGGACTAGTAAGATTCACCAAGGTTTCTATATTTAAGATAGATTTTCATCCTTAAAATTTTCCAATATATATATATACATATATTGAAAACCTTTATCATAATTTACTACAACCCTCTTTGTGACCGTTAGCAAGTTCTCTACCTAAGTGTTATATAACCAGCCTAGATCCATCTTAACCTCAAATCTATCAAGCTTTGAGAAGGATGATCTCTCGAGGTGTGAACCTATGTTTTTAGTGAAAAACTTGAGGAAAGGTTTGCACCTCGAGAGAGTTGATCCCTCTCGATGCTTGACATATCCAGGGTTAAATAGATTTAGGTTGGTATATAATACTATATAATATCTATATTGTCTCTATGTGTCTCTTTCATATTCACCCCCCCACCTCTCTCTCTCTCTCTCTCTCTCTCTCTCTCTCCCCCCACCATATATATCTATATGTCCCTCCATCTCTCCTTTATCTCTCTATCTCACCTCACCAAACACACACTTTCTCTCTCTCTCCATATCTATCGCTCTTACTCCCTCCCTCCCTCTTGTTTTTCTCTTCTTCCCTCTCTCCCCCATCCAACTATATCTCTATCTCTCTTATATCACCCCCCAAACATACACACACTCTCCCATATCTATCTTTATCTTTACCCCTCTTCCTCTCCCTCTCTCTCTCTACCCTCATACTCTATCACTATCTCCCTTCCTCTCTCCTTCTCTCTCTCCCCTCCATCTCTATCTCTCCCTCTCTCTCTCTCTTCCCCTTCTCTCCCTATATCTCTTATCTCCCTCTCTCTCTCTTCCTTCCTCTCCTATCTCCCTCACTCTCTCTTTATCTCTCCCTTGTCAGAAACAATAATGACAAACTTAAACAAAGCACACACTATTTAATTTTATTTATATTGATTCTATTTCTATGCTAGTTTTTGATAATATTATTTATATTGATTTTATTAAAACTTTTATTTAATTTCTATGAGAATATTTTTAATATATCAAAAGTAATTATAACTTTTTTGAGTTCAGATTTAATTAAAAAATGTTATTAAATTAAATTAAAATAAAATATTTATAAAATATTTTGATTGTGAAATAAGTTAGGATTTTTGGGCATGTGGTATTGGCCCATGGTATTATAACAAAGTCTATTTAAAGTTAATAATACCAATGGTAAAGTGGGGGTGAATATACAAGGTTAAGAAACTTGTCATATTGTTATAGATATTTGATTGTGAAATAAGTTATGGTTTTTAGGCATGTGGTATTGATAAGCCATGGTATTGGCCCATGGTATTGTAAGAAACCTTATTTACAAAGTTAATAATATCCATGGTTAAGAATCTTGTCATATTATAAGTATTAAGTTTTTATGTGTTTATTAATTAAATTTAAATACAGTTACGAAATCATTATTTTAATTTATAAGGTAAAATGGATCTTAATTTATAGTTGTTACTTTTATGTTATATTTTTTAATGTGACATGTATATTATGATTTTCTTTTATCTAAAAAAAGTTGGTAATTTTATTAATAAAAACAAAATCAAAATATGACAATTGATTTTTATTATTTTTATTACTTTTATTTTTTTATTATTAATTAAACCAATATTTAAATGTTTACACTTATCTTAAATACTAGTTTTTTTTAATTTTTTATTATTATTTTATCTAAAGCTCTATATTATTTTTTAATTAAAATATCATTTAAAAATAACGTGTCTCTCTGCTCAAAATAACATAATAAAACTACTTATTAAACCTTAAAACTTATAAATATGTACAAAATTCTTATTTAAAAATAAAAAACAAAATGAAAACTTAATCGGTATGCCACCAGCATAACCCTTAACTAAAAGTTACAATAATCATAGTGAAAATCAGCCATGCCAAATTAATATAAAATCAACCCAATTACCACTTCTTCTTATATATATCAAAAAATTAATTAACAAAATTTAAGCATCCCACCATTCACATCTTAATATTGATAATAAATGACATGATAGATATCCATAAACACATTAATATAAATACATTTTAATTCGAAAACTTTAATATCCTGAAATTTATATATCCTTATCATATCTTCTAAAAATATTTTAAAAGAAATTTAGGTGCTTTTATATAATAAGATTTTGTCATATAATTTAGTTTTATTAAAAAAAATTGAAATGAGTTTCAAAACATTAACTTTAATATTAAGAGGGTTTGGAGTATACTCTAAAATTGCTTTTGTTTTTGTTAAGAACTAGTTTTTTTTAGACTTAAGGAAATAGGTTAACTGCCCAAGATCCAGAGACATCTAGCAAGAGTGAAACCCTGTCTCTTACCAACCATTCGAGATTATTCTAGATAGGTTTTCCTTAAATACTTGTGATGAGTCAGCCTGCATTTGCTGATAACAACCAGAGATAGTTATCCATAGCTGTTCAATATTCCACCAGAGGTTCCGAAACGAGAAAACACGAGAGTGGAGATACACACAAGGGGGGAGTATATAAGCAACCCCAAAATTTAGGAAAATTTCAGAGAAACCGAGAACGTCAAAACTATAAAAATTATAAAATTATTAAAAATTTAATATGTACAAATAAAAAAATAAAATCCCAATAATATGTTAATAATTAAATTAGTAGAAGCCCCAAGGGTTAGCTCAAGCGGTAGTGAGCCAATACGTGGTCCCGGGTTCGATTCTTGAGTCCTTTGGGGTTAGGCACCGAAAGTCTGCCGAACGATTTATGAAAGTAGATAGTAAATCTTATTAATTATGAAAGGCTCAGCTAAATATGATCATCATAGTATTAGACTATTGTGAAGTAAAATTATCATTTGACATTTCTGCAATCATCAATATAAATTTAAAAATAAATTACTAAATTGAATCTATTATTTAATATTATACAATCTTCTATATAAATTCACCATTTAGCAATGGAGCATTTCTCTTGCATCCCCTGCAACCCCTAATCCCCACAAGATAAACACATTTAGTCACCCAAAAAAACGCCCCTCGGAAGCACGTTCTCGTGGAACACTGAAAATTTATGATTAATGTCTAAAATTGTACATCCTGATTGGCATTGATGGATTCAGTAACAAATATCTACTTCACCCACATAATGCATTGTGGGTCTGATATAAAATTTCATCAAACAAACAAGCAAACAATTTGATTAAAACTGTGGTTTTTGATGTTATAGATAGATTCAGTGTGCAATTCAATGTGGCACTATATGTTGTTTTCTCGCTGTGTTTCTCTTGCAGCTGAGACATATTTGGTCAATGTACTGTTTATATTCTTAATATAATACAGCGTTTTTTTCTTTCTGGAAAAAGATTTAGCAATAAACATATACTGTACCCTGAAGCAATTTGTCTGAAATTGTAGATTTTGATAGCAGAGATAGATTCAACAACAAACATATTACTGCATCAAGATTATGCAAGTTGTGACATACCATTTTATCAATCAAACAGAACAATATTTTTAGAAATGAAAGCCAAAGTCGTTATTAAATGCACATTTACATTTTACATAACTCCAAACCAAGCATTATAGACTATGTATAATTCTCTGGTAAATTAATCTTGATACAGATTTTGGGAATATATTGAGATCGAACAATCAAATTCTAACATATATAAAGATGCCCATAATGGTTTGCCATAAATCACATTTGCTCACCTGAAAACACAGCACTGCTAACAAAGAGAGGGGAAATTGCAAGAATCACAAACAAACGAAAGATCCCTTTAAAAAATTGTTGCTTGTTGCAGAATTTTACTCTACAAATAGTCCTAATACACTTCTGTTTCTTTCTTGCTTGCAGGTATAGTATCTGTCCTTACCTTTGAGTATATTGGCTGAAATAAGTAGTGTGCTGAAGCAGAGGACACCATTAACAGCAGCAGTAGCAGAGGAGGTTTCTACTGGGGCGACCTGGGAACACATCCACATTAATCTAAACTCCTGAATTCTCCATGAGACCTGTGAATGTGAATGTGTTCCAAGGTCACTCCAGTCGAGCCTATTCTGTCTCATTTATTCATTGGATCCCAATATGCAGGGGCAGTGGGCACCCCCTTCTGAAACTGAGAGTCAATGGATGTCTAATTTATTGAGATGAGATTGATAGAAAAGGAGAGAGGGGCCGAAATCCAGTAGTACAAGCAGTACAAGTGAAGTGCAGAGATGGCCCTGAGATATTTGTTTGAGTTAGGTCGAAATTAGATGGTTTGACAGACTGTTGGTGGAAGCAATGAAAGGGCTTAATCTCCATATTTAGGTTGAATTAAATGGTTTTACACAATCTTGGCTGAAGCAATGTTAGTGCTTAATCCCCAGATTTAGGTAGAATTAAGTGGGGAGGATGCCCTGATGGGAGGTTGTTACGAGACTGGAAAAAAATTGAATAGTACACACAATAATACATTAGTATACTAACCTAACAAATTGAAGTACACAAAGGTTTGAAGGTGTCAAAGACACTGTTAATGCTGACGTGGCTATGACACTTGGTTATAGTAATGGCTGCTTCACATTATTTATAATTTTTCCAATTATGGAAATTTCCTTCGAAAGTTTGTTACAGTTGTAAGGATTTTTTTTCCTCTAAATTTTTATTGATTAGAATAATATATGAGTTAAAAAGATGAAACTATTATACTACTTGTAATTTGATTTTATCATGGGATCTTATGATATTAGTATAATAAATATGTTAATAGGTTATATTTTAATTTTCATACATTTCACTTGGCAATGTAAGTGGATTTGTTTGATTAATAATTGAGGGTATTTATATCATAATTGAAGAATAAACATTTTCATTTTCTAGTTAATGGTGGGATTTTGGTTGGGTAGAGTGTATGTGGAATTGTGTATTGAGAAATGTGTATGGGATTAGAGTTATGCTAAGATTTGTATAATTTTGTAGATGTGGTTGTTTAGAAGAGTTGTTTGAAAATGTTTTTAGATAAAAATTTATGTTTTTAGTGTTTGGATATAAATTATGAAGTATTTTTTTTATGGATATGGTAATAAAATCCAAAATCAATTTTTCAGCTTTTAAATTGTGCTCAAATCCCCCTCACGCTCTATATTAAAAATGTGTGTCTTTATTTAGTGAAAATAAACATTGTAACATTTTAATGGTTTGAAATAGAAATAAAAATACAAAACAAAATTACAAAATAAAACAAACTTTTAATAATAATTATCATCATTATATAATTTAAGGTTACAATTTAGTTAAATGCCAAATTGACATATAAAATCTTTACATGGGATCCCTTCAACATAAAATGTGCACACCCTATACTCTTAATTTTGAGCTTGTAACTTCAAAGGATGACACACATGCTCTTTACATATTACTATTGTGCTAAGATAACAATCCATTATGTAACAAAATTAGGGAAATAGACTCTTAAAACTTTGACTACACTATATTTTTTCATTCACTTACAAGTATTTTATTTTAATGACTCATGTAAAAAAGCTTCATACTTATATGTTGTGTTGTATTTTATTAAAACAAAAAACCCTATATACCTAAGTAAATCCCTAAATATTAGGCTGCAATTTCTATAGATAGGATTATTCCACTTATTCCAATATTTCTCAACCATGTTGCAAAAGATTGAATCATGTTCTCAAAATTCAAAATTGATTCTTGGTAGTGACTTTTTTAGATAGGACTATTCCACTGATTCTAATATTTCTCAACCATGTTGCAAAATATTGAATCATGTTCTCAAAATTCAAAATTGATTCTTGGTAGTGACTTTTTTTTGTAATTTATTCATGAATGAAATAGTAATGTGTCCTTATATGCTTAACTTTCTAGTGATACTTTGAATGCTCTATCATGCCTATATAACTTTTTATTATAATACTTCAATATTGTTGGCTTGGTTTGAGTAACTCCAATGCATTGCAATGATTGTATCTACCATATAAATTCTTTTGCGGCTCGACATGCTACTAGGTATTTGAAGTTGTTTATTTTTTCTTTTTTACCCACAAGACTACACCTCCATTAAGTTGATATCTTGTTATTGATGCCACCTGCCCAATCTATGTCACGGTAGCTTGTAAGCTTCAAAGATTCTTTTGAACTCCCATTCAATGTAATTCCACACACGGTTGTTGCTTGAATGTATTTGAATTTTTTTAACTATTTCCAAATGTATTGATCCAAGATTAAAAGAAAATTGCTTACAATGCTTATAAAGTGTATAATATTATGTCTACTACAAATTATTTCATACACTATGCTCCCAATAATGTTATACTATGGAACTATACTTAGAGAATTTGCTTCCCCTCTATTTTGGGACATAATTTGAGTGAAAGTTTCTTACCTGCTTCCTTTAGAGTAATTAGTTTTGCAATTTTCCATCCCAAATTATTTTAGGATGTTCTTAATACACTTCTCTTGAGTAATGTGGATTTGGCTCTTTTCCCTATCTTTGAAAATTGGAAAGCCAAAGCAATAATAAATTTCACTGTAATTGGTCATATTAAATTCAATGAGTAGAGACATAAACACCTAAACAAGTGTAACATTTTAATATCATTATTCATAATGATAGTGTCATAAACATATAAAACTAAAATGATCACCAACTCACCAATATGTTTGATGTAGACATTCCAAGTAGCATTACAACTAACATATCCTTCATTGGAAGAAACCCATCAATATTTTTATAGCATGCTCTCATGTATTGTTTCAATTCATAGATTGTCTTCTGAATCTTCTATACCAATTGGTCCTTCTTATATGTATCCTTATAGTTGTTCCATTTAAACCTCCTATTTTAAAAACACATTTAAAAATTTTGTTTTCTATAACTGATTAATGTACATTAAGACCTAATGATGTTGCGGTTGTTAATATAAATCTAACCAATGTTGACTACAAGTGAGAATGTGTCATGAATAAATTTAAATATACAATTTTGTTATATCTATTTGCCCATCAAATAAGTTTTGTAGTGCTCTATTGATCCATCTAACCTATATTTTTAATTTAACTACCTCTTACACCTAACTATTCTCATTTTAGGTCGAAGGCTTATGAGTTCCCAAGTTTAAAAAAAAATATGAGAAACTTGTATATAGCATTTATTGCATACCTCCAAACCACTACATAAGCATTTTCAAGTTATTCTTTGATTCATAAAAGCCCACAAGAACATATGAACATTCACATATACAAAATAATGAACATTAGGAGTATATGTTCCTCAAATCCCCAAAGGGGAAATTTTATTATAAAATCATTCCCATGTGTTGTCTATTGTACAAATGGTCCCTTTATATAATAGTAGGGGATCATAACAATTATTTCATAACGATTTAATTAGTTAATTTCATAATTAGTTAATTAGTTCAACTAAATGTGTAACTATCTCCATAATCCACTCCACAATCTCTCATTAGATATTCATCTCTAATATCTCCTATTATCCTCATCTCTTATTCATATGTAGACTTCTACAATTAATGTACATCATTACAAAGATATCATTAAATTAAATATCACAAGTAGGATTTATTCTTTCATAAACCCCTTCATGAGTACTTATGATGCCATCCATGTTAAGCTTGGAGAGTAGATCTTATTACATAGATAAATTTGTGTTAATAACTCTACATTAATCAAATAATAGTACAAATATAAATACACGTGTTTTCTCAAGATATGAAATCTATCTTTATTATACTATTCAATAGTTGAGAAAATATCTCAACCTCACACTAATCTAGGAAGCATCTAGTTAGAGAGAATCCCTCAAATCCAACTAGTCTTGACAACCTCCTAGAGACTAGGAATAGATTATAATTAGAGATCAACTCTACATAATAATGACCAATAATCTTGAGAAACAAATATTATCACACACATAATACAAGATGGAGTTGCATACTCTAGCAATCCCCCTTTACGACTACTCTTAATCGTCATCCATTAATTGAGGTCTGGCTCATCCACATTTTCCTTGTAGCACATGCTCCATTACAAACTGGAGAACCTCCTAACCAAAAAATTCTATATGTGATCCAACATGATACTACCATATCATACCTCAATCATAAAGACACCACAAAATTTTCAATGTCCATATAAAGAGACAACTATCCACCAAAGCATATGGGTACCTAACCACTACAATTGTCGATATACTAGGATGTACCTTCATGTACATGGCTCATGCTCTTTGTAACAACTCAGCTTGTAATTGGATTGATCTTTCCATGTAATTACCTCATGAATTTGAATTTGAAAATTAAAATGGGTTTAGTAATGGATGCAGATTCCAAGGGTCTGAGGGAAGTCAATTGCTTTGGATATTTAGTTTACTTACCAAAGGAAGGAATTGGATAGTGTGGACAACCATTGAAGGATGGTTGTTGAGTCTTAAATGGACTGGAACAATGTTTTAAATGAGACTTTGGTCATGAATTTATGGGATGCATACAAGGGGCATGACCCATGTTGGCTTGGGAACTGCACAAGACAACCAAAGGACAAAAGAATTAATGCACAACAACTACGTGTGTAGTTGGAAAACACATAGGAGGCCAACTTGGAAAAGACGACAAGTAAAGGGAGAACGCACACACGCATAGACAGGAAAGAGAAGAGTCACATGAGCAATTTTCAGGGGGGGACAATCAAAGAGACACGCACAAAGATTGGGGAAGGTCAATTTTGAACAGAAGATAAACCCAGAGGGAAGGAGCATAGGAAAGGAATAGTGTGGAGCCTATCAACTTGAGAGTTTTAGACTTAGGCACATAAGGAGGACACCAGAGAGGCATGTTGGTGAGTATTAACATGCTTAAGACTGCGCATCAGAGTCATATTAGTTACAACAATGCAGAGGAGTGAGTATCACTCTACAAGGATGAAATAAGTGTGTGACTGGACTTAATAAGCATAAAATGGCATCTACATGTAATGTGGAAGATATTGGCTTGTTTCAACACTATTAGAAGGTTATCACACCTTAAATTAAGCAATAGGAGTATGACATGAATTCTCCTTCAGGTGAGAGTAAATATCAAGATACCTGAGGGGGTTGGAGGGTGGAGAGGTTTTTCTCTATAGTCCCTTGATAGCTTGGGGTAGAGATTTAGCCCTTGGAACTTGGTGAGGAAATTATAGAGTCTCCTTTACTTATTTATTTGGTTTTGGTAGTGAGTTATCAATTCCCTTCATTGGGTGGAACCATTGTGTTGCATGCTACCAGTGTGGAGTTGAAGCCTCTCAACTCCCTAGTGTGTGTGTGTGTGTGTGTGTGTTATTGGATAGCTGGAGGGTGGAGGTAGTAGGCCTCTAGATTCCCTATGCATTGGTGGACTTTCAAGTGGCTGGTGGGTGGAGGTAAGAGGACCTCTAGAGTACCTGTCACAACTGGAAGTTGGTGTTTATTCCCTTAAGCAAGAACACCTCAGTCCTTGGAATATGGCTCGGGGGTGACAACTGCAAGTATCTTGGTTGCAACTTATCTATGGTTATGTGGAGAGTTGTATTTTGAACTCATTTTCCCATCTTCAAATACAATCTAAGATAATTTATTCTTGTGCTTAATCTTGTATGGATTCATATTAAAGTGTGAATGACTGATATGTTGATTGTTTGCATGACAAGTATTGGTTCACTCATGCACATATGTTGAATGTCTAGTTATCATCCATATGAGGATGTATTAATGAGCATGAAGGTCTCATGGAATTGATGGCCCTATAATAACATCTTGTTGTATGGATCTATTTATCTATGAATGTGTTGGGTTGCACTAGTGAAATGATTACATAGTGAAGTCAATGATCACAGTGGAATTCTTTCCATCTTATGATGGTTGAATGTGAATGAATGAGCAAGTCTTATCATGGGTTTTTGTATCCCTATTGTTGATAGCTCTTATGGTTGCACTCTTTTTACTTGGATGTTAGTATATGCAAGTGATGTTGGATCCTTGTTCACTTATTTTTTCGGATGGTAGGGTTGATAGAGTCCAGGAAGGTAGGTATCTTGTTTGTTGGAGAGATTCTTTGTTCTCTATGTACTTAGGAAGAACTTCACTCATAAGTGGTTATGTTTGGTGGAATTCCTTGAGGGAATGTATATCAAGTTTTTCCTAATATTTTCTCTGGAGTTCATTAGCCCGTCGAGGGCTGGTATCGGTGCTTGAAAAAATCTGGAAAATCCCAGAAAAATCGTGAAGGAAATCGACCTTTGAAACTATATTATAACACTTATAATGGATTAGATTTAAGTTTTTGGACCCCAAAGGTCGGAGGTCTGGCAGGCCGGCTGAATCTCTGTGGGGCTCTGCCCTGACCTAAGGCTGGCCAATTGTGTGGCTGGAAAGAGTCAGGTGTGTGTGAAATCGAGAGGTTAGACAGTTTAGGGGTTAGGACCAACCCCGACCCAATGCTCATCGTGCCAAGGAGGAGGGTCGGCCCTGACTTAGGTCAGAGATCGAGGGTCGTCGGGCCTAGAAATGGAAATGGGAAAAGGTGCATTGGTGGGTATGGTTGAATTCTAATTGGTCTTTTAGTTTCCCACCACATGGCTTATCCATGGTGGTGGTGCCTCCTAGTCACCTGCCACATGAGTCATTAAGTGGTTGCTACGTTGAGGCTAAGGTGTTGTGGAAAGGTGAGCAAGGCCTATATAAGAAGGCATAACTCTCAATTTGTAAGTCATATTGATGTAAACTTTATATCATTTGAATCGTCTTAATGAGAATATTGTAAGGACGATGTCTAATTGAAATTTTAAGAAGGTAAGGAAAAATCTGAATTTTCATATTCTGCTCCCATAGTTGTAATTTTGGAGTTGGATTTACATAGTAATTACCTATTTATAACTCTGGTTGGGTTATGGGGTTAGGAGGGGGTGTTACAGTTTGGTGTTAGAGCATCCAATTTCAACACTTGGATTGGATGGGCTCTATCATGAGCAAGCTAGTAGCAAAGTTCCCACAAAAGATTTCAAGGTGATTTTGAGAAAAAATTAACCAAAATGATATTTTGGTCTAGAAATAACTAGTTGTGATTTCATATGCAACATATATAACACTAATGATTAATAATATTTTAATGTGGATTGATGAGTTAACCAATTGCGTTGGTTGACATATACATGTTTGATGGCTATGCATATATGTGGAATAATGTTTGTGTCCTTATTTGGATTAATATTGATGTGCTAACATGGCCTATTTTGTTACAACCACACTATTATGGCAGCTTTGTGAGAGCAAGTTCAAGGTCAAGATTTTGTTTATTTGATTATGATAGTATGCACCTAACAATTGTGTGTGAATTACAATACATCACCAGCCAAAAAGAATTAAACGATGAGGATAGGAATGGTCCAGTAAAGCTTCGACAGGTCACAGGATGGATAGGAAGGGGCAGGCATGAATGAGGAAGAAATATTAGTGGGAAACAAGGAGGAGCCAACTATCCTGACTGGTTGGATACCTTGAGGAGTTTGAAGGATGAGATAAGAAGATTCAAGGTAGACAATGAAAGTTTGGTAAATTCCCAAGAGAGGTAAGCAGAGGTGAATGCAGTCATACTGCAAAGCCTCTCAGACTTACATAGACAGAAGAAGCATGAGTTGAGGACTAGCCACAGAGCCAAGCTGGGCCCTTTTGAGTCAAAAGAGAGAACGAATGTGGTGAATGGTAGAAAATCCAGGAAGAGACACAATGTTGAAATTTGCAACAAGAAACAGTGAAATTGGCATCCAGAAATGAAATCCAGAAAATGGCACCCAGAAATGGCTACCATATGAGGCTTTTGATCTAATTTTCCCTTAATTAAATTGAAAGAGAAATTGTAATTTCATCTCATGACAACTTGTATTAGTTAAATAAGTCAAGAAGAATTAGTTAGCTTAGGAAATTTGAGGTAGAGGTCTAAGAGGATGTATGCAAAGGGATTTTCTATTTTTAGGGGGTCCAGATATAGTTATTTGTGAGTTGTAATTAGTTAACTCAATTAATTGAGTTAAAATCAATAACTATTTCTAGCTGAGAGATGAGCTAGTGAGAGGTACAGTGAATTAAATATGATTTAATTCACATGCAGTGATCAATCATTTAACTGATAATTCACTATAAATAGTTGTTGATTGTAAGTTCTAAGGAAGACCCAGTTGAGACTAAGGTTAAAGGGAAGAGATCTATCAGTTGTACTATTATAAAATTTTACAGGTCATGCATGAGGTCATCGGGAAGGCCTTGAAGGATTTCAAAATCATTATCGGGGGTTTTCCTAATTAATAGGGGCTTAATTAACCCAAGAATGTGTAAGAAAGACATGCCAGGAAAAGGCATGCAACAGGTTAAATACTTGACCGATTTTTCTTAGATCACAAGCTAGTTTTGTGTAGGATCGTAGTGAGACAGTCAACATAGTGCAAGAAGTTTCTCTAGTGTGAGAAAGCATTGTATAGTTTCATGATATTGACCATATGAAATATAGAGATAGAGGGGTTTTGAGCAGTTGATTGCCCCAGATACATCTTGTGTTGTGTGATTGATTGTCTCTTTCTATTACTTGTTACGTGATTGTGTGATCATGTTTTGTTTCTGCAAATTGTAGAAGGATTCAGTATCTTGTTTTAGTATATTATAAGATCATATTGAATCCCGTTTGTAGATTTTTCTACATGGTATCAGAGCACCATGAATCACAACAGAAGATAATAAATTCATTTTTTCTTGAACATGTTCGAATTTGTAGATTTATTCTTTAGGATCCAACAACAAATCAAGATGTCTTTCAATGGCTTGAGACTTGAATATTCTCTTGAGGGAAATTCGAATTACATAGCGTGGGAGGACAAGATGGAGGCAGTGTTGTTGGACAATGGGTTGAAGGAATTCATAGTTACTGATATTCCTAAGACCGCAGCAGCAGATGCCAAACTTCTTGATGCATGGAAGAAGAAGGTAGCAAAGGCGAGAAGGATATTGTTCGAGGGAGTTCAAGATCATATTGTCTCGAGTCTCCATAGGAAGGAGACTCTATATGCTATGTGTAAGGCCTTTACAACTCTGTTTCATAATAGAAGTTATTGGCTTAAGGGGTCCTAACCCAGGTTCGGCTTCAAGGTTTGCCAAGAAACCCCTATACTATTGGCCCTTTCGAAAATGACCTGCTACGTAGGCCAAGGTCTCACCCGAAGTAGTATGGGAGGGTGCTGGAACCAGGTTTCCTCACCCTGAGAGAGAGAAAGTTAAATGAAGGGGGTCCTTTCAGATCGATCAGACTGGTATCATGTACCCAGATCCGTTGATTGTGTGCCAACGGAATACTTGTAGCAGAACTTATAAATCATGCAATAGTAGATCAATTGAAGCAACAACATTCAAATCTAACCAGATCTATGCATTTACCATCATATATATTATTGCATCCACGTGTGCTTCAACAATCCTTAGTAGACAATGAAAAGATATAGATAACACAGTGTGCAGCCAGTAATCACAACACAAAACATTCAGTATTAAGAAAAGGGTCTTATTTAGATCCAGCTTACAGACTCTATCTACTAACCCGCGCACACACCCAGCGGGGTCCACACATAGCAAGACATAGGGTCTCTGCACACAAAGCCAGCAGGAGCCCTTACCCAAACAATTTACCAAAAATCCGCAAGTTTGTATCTAGCTTGTCTATCTCTTTTATTCTTACCTCTAGACTCGACATATCCACCTATTTATATCATGCTAGCCTATGCTATCCTATGGTCCGCAAACCGTGGTTTGCAGACCCTAGGTCTACCCTTTTGACCCATTACAATTCATTGGGGGTTTTGACCCACCCCAAACCCCCTGCGCTAGACTAACTATTACAAAATATTACTAAAGTGTAAAAAATTGAGGCTAGGAAACCCTGTTCCAATAGTCCCCCAACACAATTTTGTGACTCGTCCCGAGTTACAGTATCAACGAGATCTTCATCCTATCCTTGAGCTTCTCCATCGCGACAATAAGTGGGGGAAAAATGTGAAGGCTCTGCGCGGTAGCAGTATACGCAATGTCCACCAGTTTTTGCGAGGTTGGTCCTTCCATAGTAGCAATGACACTATCGAGAGTCTAGTTCAATTTTCTCACTGTCCCGTCTAAGTCCTGCGATAGCTTGAGGGCATCGTCTGACCACAGTGTGAAATGGTCACTGAGTACCTATTTCTTGCGCCACAACCCCATAATTTTAGTGCAAAGTGCATGGATGGTATGAAGACGGGCTAAGCGTTGGGCTAGAACAAGAGTGGGCATCGTAACTTCTAGCTGCTCAAATTCTTGCTCCTTATGAGTTAACTCCTGATCGATCTCGTGGAGGAGAGGGTCGTGCTGCACGTGGGACCATCATTCCATAGCCTTCTCCAGCAGAGTGACACCTTGGCTGATCTACGTTGTGATAGTGGTCGTGGCTTCTGTAACCAATGTGGCTCATTGGGCGCGTACTTCCAGAGGGTTCTCAAGCTGGAGCTTGGCTTGTAAAGATGCGAGCTGAAGTTCAAACTCAGCCTTGACAACCTGCACCTCAGTCTGGGACACCTTCAGGGCAGTGTCCAATCCTTCGACTTAGCTTGGGGTTCGACAGAGGCAGGAATTACTTTTGGCATGCCCTCACAGAGCCTGTTGATCAATTTTCCTAAGGCAGCTTGCTGTGCGATGGTGGCGACGTGCATGGCATGGATTTGAGTGACTTCGACAGCTTGGGTCATACTGGTCTGCTCGGCTGTGTTGAGGTGATGTTTCACTCGGAGTTCTCAGTGCTGGATTTTGTTGGTGACGACGGTCAATAATTCCTGCAGCTGCGCACCGGCTAGTCGACTAACCTCGAGGCTAATGGAGGAGCACGTGTGGACTTGGGCACAGAATTCAGCGGGTTCCAAGACAAAGGAAACATTAGGGAGTGGGCATATTCGGGTATCTGCGACGGTTTCTAGGGCTGTCACAGGGGCCAGTGGGCCCATAGGAGTCTGCCTCGCTTGATCCACGCTCGCTTGAAGTGTGTCTGCTTTGAGCTGGAGGGCCTGCAGCTCTGCTTGTAAAACATCTACAATGCCCTTGTGTTGTTCTTCCCAAGTAATCCATCGATCAACAGACGCAGTGATGACAGCTTCGGCAATCTGATCAAGGTCATCCTCCGTGAGGGTAACCTCCGCTTTGGTGCCAGTCTTAGTGGCCTTATGCTTCTTTCTAGGCCCTTGAGACAATCTGCAGGGCCACTTAAGAGTATGCAAGACGAACGTACCTGCATCATCAACATCATTTATGTTTTGATCCGGCGAGGAGTCTGGCTCTGGCTACGCGATGGTGCTTCTAGGGGTTGTCTGCGGCGTGGAGGCTGGAAGCACTGACTCTGCTATTGGACCGAGCAAAACGGTAGGTTTGGACACTATGTTGGGGCCATATTTTCTTGTCGCGTCTAGGTCAGTTGGCGGGGCTATGACCTTCCACTCCGGCGGTGAAGTGGCAATTACCTGTTCAATATCAGCCTCAGTATTCATGTATGGAATATCATGCCAAGTGTGATATTTTCGGGCCCGAATTTGTACATTGTGCATGGTTACTTGCAATGTTGCAATCTTCTTATACTTTCCATAAATGGTTGGGGACAAGCGCGGTTGGGAATCAATGGCCGCAAAGATAGCCCCATCGTAGAGTACCCAGAAGAACTTGTTTTCCTCAACCTGCTTGGGGTCCTTTGATTCCCACAGGTTGGAAAACCGCACCCCCTTACACATGCCAGGCTCAAGAGGAGGGAAGATCGCTTCTTCTGAGGTCTCCCAGGCAATTAAGACGATTAGCAGGATTAGCCACGAGTAGTAGAAAGCTTTTCCCTTCTCCTGAGCCTCGTGCATGTTGTCGAGAAATTCTTCAACCAAGTGCTGGGACCAATTATAACAGATTCCCTTTTCGCATTGGCCAACGATTTGAATTACATGAGCAGGGGTAGTCGTTGCCTGACATTTCCGCATCAATTTGCAGGCAAGAAGTAAAGTTCCCATGCGCATCCCTAGGTCATTGTATCAATCAAGAAGCCCTGCTTGTTACGTGCAACATTGTTCTTGTCTCGGACAACTTCAGCAGTATGGTGCTCAAATTTCTTGCACGTTCCATCCCTAGGGTTGGGCCTATTCACAGGGAGGCCTGTAATGCGATGAATGAGGGCAACATCGATCAGTATGTAGCCTTGGAGCCACAAGCATCCATCATGGACAGTGCCAGCAGTTGGCGAATGACGAGGCTGGTTATGTTGTAGCGACCAAAATGGGTGAGGCGCAGCAAGTTCAAGATTCTTGCACCAACTAATCCCTAGAACCAAACCATTGGCTCGACCTTGAGCACACCATCTTCGATAACCTGTTCCAGGTACAGGTGTGGAGCTAACGAAGGGAAATCGTCCAAGTTCCCTAGGTCATGGTCGTCAAACTTTATGTGGGGGATTTTTTCGAACATATCTCCTTGCTGGGGCACTTCTTTTGGGACCAGAGACATCTAAAGATAGGAGCGAACAACATCCACGTTGGGCATACGAGCTGCTGTTCTTCGCGACCGAACATAAAGGGGTAACCAGGTCAACGGAGTCACTTGCATGCCTTCTGATGTGAGTGCCATTGGGTTCGGTGGTGTGGTAGGTGATCGCTTCTTAGGCACCTTCCGTGGGGAGTGCCGAATTAGAGGGGAAGTACGAGGATTCCCACTAGTTGATTTCATTTTTTTTACCTTTCCCTTTCCCTTCTGGGGTGCTGAAGTCGAGCCGATTTCTTTTGCTGTAGGGGTGACCTGTCGAACCTCATCAGATCCTATTTCCTTGGACGTTGTTTCAGGCGGAGGCGCATTTGGGTTGGTAGAGGTCATCCTTGCTTGGAAGATGAACTCAACGTTGCTACTGTCGGACAGCGGAGCTTGCTCAGTCATGCAGACAACGGGTAGATAGAAACAATGGTATATACCAGTGTGGTCGAGGTGCGACAATCTTGAGTAGTAATTGAATCTTGTAAAACAAACGGTCCTTATCTTATAGCTTCCGCAAGGGAGAAATGGCCATCGGATCCTTAATTTCCTTTCATCATTATGCGAACGGTAGAAAGTCCTTGTAAATCACCACATTAATGGCCAGCTACCCATTTCATTAAATGGGAAGCGCGGTTTTCCATGCTCCCACTCCGTCGCAATAGCTAGTTTTGTCCACTGCGTGCAACACCTGCGCCTGTCTCACACCCACCTGTACTTCCAATCCTGCGCATCCATTCCTGTGCACCATCCATGTGTGTAGTGTAGAAATTATATGCACATCGCATGCATATGTCCAAGATTCTCCTGATCACACACTATTTTAACTTCATGCACAATACAAGATCTATTCCACCATTGATCATCACATGCGGAAATTAAATCAATTGCATGCACACATTGAAACCATAAAAATTCACACGCATTAACACAGTTGTTTTTAACGGGAAATCCTGAAGCTAAAAACCCCAACTATTTGTATATAATATATGTCATAAAGATCATGTAAAAATCCTCATACAAAGCTTATCACAAGCTCTTAGTACAATCCAATCGCTACACACTAATTAGGCCTGATCTTGCAAATCCATGCACCAATCTTTGCCAGCCTCTAGCCTGCCTCTACTGCGCAATCCCTGCTGAAGAATGGCTCTGGATGAACTTGAATTTCTCTAGAATTGCTCATGCAATCCTTAAATGCATCTCCACTAAATTTGTGGTGCAAAAAATGCGACACTATAGTCACAAATGATAGTCACACTTGCTCTTTCACCTACCTCTCCACTGGTCTCCACTGAAACTGTCCATGCACTGTAGTTAACTGATGTATTCTTCAGTTGATTAATGATTTAATATTTATTGAATTAATTATTAATTAATTCACACCACTCTCACTAGTGTATCAATCAGTTAGACTAGATACAACTAGCTCAACTGTGTCTAACTGAGTTAAACTGAACACAACTCCACCAACTACTTCTACAACTCCAAACTCTGTCACATGAGTTCTAACTGAAGTCCTCCATGCAATAGCTCCAATAAACCCTCAGGAATAGCGTAATTCATTCTGTCAGCTCCTGTGCCACATCTGTGCACTTAACTAAAGTGCTCCAAGAGAATAAGATAATGTTTAGAGTCCAAATATTATTAAGAGCTAATAATATTCGACATATCTATTTTTAGACTGGAAATCTAAAAATAGATTCCGCCCAATATGTCTAAAAATAGAAGTCCATCTATTTTTCCAACTTTACCAACCATCCAAAAATAGCATCCTGCAACTCATAGAATATGATCGACATGTCTAAAAATAGACTTTGCGACAAAAATCACCTGTGTGGGCCCCACCTAGTTTAGGTGATTATTTTCCAACTAGGATCAGGAATGATGTTTCAGGATGCCTCCTTCACTGTTTCTCGTTGCAATATTCAACATGTAGTGTCCATGGTACAACTACTCCGGCCATATAGTCATTTGATTGGCATCGAGGAGTCTCGGTAGGGCTTTAGTCGACTCCCATTAACATATCCTGGTAGGGAATCGCCGCGTAGTGTAGCCAATCTGACCGCTCTGTTATTGGTAATTTCCTTTACCACATATGACCCTAACCAGTGCTATCGAAACTTCCCCGGGTGTTTCGCGAATTGGCTATCATATAGTAGGACCAATGCTTCATCCGAAAATTCCTTCTGCCGAATATGTCGATCGTGCCACGCTTTCTCCCGCACCTTTTGAACCTGTTGGTGGAAGTGGGCGATGAACCGGTCTTCTTCCAATGCTTCCAATTGTGCCAACCGTTCCTCCATAATGTCTGGGTCGACCATATTTGTAAATTTTGAGATGTGCAAGCTGGGAATGATGTATTCCATAGGCATAATAGCTTCCTTTACGTAGACCATGCGGAAGGGTGTTTTTCCCGTGAGATTCTTACACATGGTTCTATAGGCCCAGAGTACAGAGCGGATGTGTACGTCCCAATCACTCCATTGTGCATTACAGACCTTGGTGAGCGCTTGTTCCAAATTTTTTTTGAATGCTTCTATGGTTCCATTCGCCCGCGGATGATATGGGGTACTTTTGGCATGGTGGATATGGAATTCCTTAGTCAGAGCCTTAATTGTTTCATTAATGAAATGCGTCCCTCTGTCACTCATCAGGATCCTTGGGCAGCCAAACCTAGTTAAGATATTCTAAAAAAGGAAGTGCATCATCGTGTCTACAGTGCAGTCCTTAACAGCTTTAGCTTCTTCCCACCTTGTAACGTAATTTGTGGCCGTAATGATATATCGAGCACCTATCTTCTTACCGGGGGGGGTGGTTAATGGGGCCTACGAAGTCGATGGTCCACTTGTCAAATGCCTGCAAGGCCATCTGTGGTTCTAGGGGCATCTCATCCCAGCGTGAAGGTTTCCCAGTCCGTTGGCATGGGTCGTAGGCCCAAAAATAAGTATGAGCATCCGTGTGTAGTGTGTTAGGTCCCTGTAATTTGTTATATTGGCAATACCAAATGTATAAGGGTAACATCAAACCAGTCTTTCGAGTCCTAGGACCTAGCCTTCCTAGACTTAGAGAGGGCTCTCTCAATATTTGTATGAAAGATGTGAACTTGATTGATCTTAGGGTTTTGATTTTAGGCTAGTTATAAGGATTAGGGTTTGTTTGTTTGTTTGGTTGGGTAGTTTGTCAAGAAGAATAGATAGAGTGAGAGAGGTTTAAACCATTGGGCTATGGAGTCTGCAAAGGATCTTGAAAGGTAAAATAATAGGTCAAGGGTGTCTCGGAGGGCAAGTATAACAGAGCCAAATGGATCTAAAAGCTTATGTGAGTGAAGTGAACATTAAATTGTGAACATAGTAGGCGCAAAGGGAAGTTAAGAATCCTTTGACAAATAATTTAACAAGAATAGCCTTTAGGATCGCTATGCATAAGGAAATAACCAAAGACAGGGCATACCAATATCTTCTTCGACCAAACCCTAGCAAGTAAACATTAAGACAACAATCCAGTGAACTATAGAAGACAAGAAACTTGTAAGTCTTCTAGTGATTTCACCTTCAGGAAAAGAAAACATCTAAGACAACATATAGTGATAATAAAAGAGTAGGGAACTGCTAATTTCTTTAATCAAACTACAAAGAACTTCAAAGCCACTATTTAAGATGAGTAGAAGGGCAGGGCAAACATAAACCTCTTCAACTAAACCCTAATTAGCAATACTACAAAGCAAAGATCTCAAAAAATAATGTTTAAGTTACATCAAAGAGTAGGGCTAACCATAAACTACTTTGACATTGGCTCCATTAAATCATTTTTTAAGATAAACAAGCATAAGTGGAACTAGAGATCATTTAAGAATTCTCTAATCTGACCTAGGAGAGGAAAACATGCAAGCAGTAGAGAACAAACATAGCTAAGGTGCCTCTGAACAACATTTCTTAGCCTAAAATTTATTTCCTACTGCATGAGAAAGATGAAACAAAATGATAACATAAGAAAACAAACATTAGATAGGAAAGAAATCACCATTAAATATGTTCAGGAAGCCTGCAAGTGAGCTTGCTCCATCATCATGCAAATCAAGACATTCACAAAGTCCAAAGCCAAATTTCTCCTCAATCTTCAAGTATATGATATTCTTCTCAATAATCAACCAACATGTACAATGAGGCCTCCATGTAGTTTAACTAGCAAGGAGGACCAAAACCCTAACTAGGGTTTCCAAAATTTCATTAATACATCATAAATGCCATTTTTGTCCAAAGAGACCATGCAAGGCCCAAGGCACAAAATATCTAAGCTAATAAATGCAAAATAACTTCAAACATAAATTTTGAGCTAACTAGGAGTGATTTTTCTCAAAAGTCCTCAAAAATATATTTTTTCCATAAATTTGTTTCTTTTGTTGACTTTGTAGGCAAGGGCACAACACTGAGGTCCAAGGGCACAACACATGCACTTGGAAAATTGCCTGTTTTGTAGCTGAGATTTGGAGGCCTTCCCGGTGTCCAAATGAGCTCCATGATAGCTCATTGGAAATATTCTCTAGTCTAGTTTCCAAAAAAACCTTAATTTTCCTGATTGGAGTCCATTTACCTTCTCAAAAACTCATTCTCCCAAGACTCCTTAGGGCGCAACGCCAGTGCTGAAAAGAGGGCAGAATGGTGAATGTTTGCTTGTTTTTGGAACTTTTGGAGGACTAGTTTTGCTCCAAATGAGCTGAAATGTTTTTTGGGTAATTTGCTTGACCTAATTAACATGAAAATGTAAACCATTCCTCCATTGAGTGTCCCAAAAAAGAGTGCAACGCCAGCATTGGGAAAAATTCATGTTTTGTAGCTGAGATTTGGAGGCCTTCCCAGTGTCCAAATGAGCTCCATGATAGATCATTGGAAAGATTGTCCAGTATAGTTTCCAAAAATACCTTTTGTTTTCATAATGGACTCCATTTACCTTCCCAAAAACTCATTCTCCCAATACTACTCAGGGTGCAACGCTAGCTTTGAAAATAGGGAAGAAAGGTGGTTTTTTGGGTGTTTTTGGCACTTTTGGAGTACCATTTTTACTCCAAATGAGCTGAAATTTTCTGTGAGTGATCTCCTTGGAAATATGAACATGAAAATTTAAGTCATTCCTCAATTGAGATCCCCAAACCTTGGCCCTCCAAAACAGTCAAAACTTCCAAAAACTCAAAAAGATGTCAAAATTTGGATTTGCTTGTTAAGAACTCCTCTAATCTTCTTTGTATCTTTTATTTTCATCTCTGCCTTTAGATTTGTCTTTAATCTCTTTGGGTTTGTGCCTTTAAAACTGATTTTCCCTCTAACCTCTGTTTTAAGCCTCTAAGCCTGATTTTCCTTTACCATTTGCTTCATCCCTAAGTGAATTTGATCTTGGAATACTTATAAGGTAGTGACATTTGCCTCCACATGGATTTAGACTCATCATTTTCATCCTTAACACTTTTACTCTGGACGTCTCTCTACCTCATTTCTCTTTGTCTTACTACTATTTGGACCATGTCATCATCTTATCTGCTATGTGCTTCATCATTATTTTCCTCACTGCCCTCACTGCTCTTATGACTGTTATCATCACTGTTGATCTTTGCCTCATTGCCTTCTTCTTCATTGATTGATTCACTATTTCCCTCTCCCTCATTGAAATTAGATTGCTCATTGTCACCTTACTCACCGTTTTCTTCATTATTGGCATGTGCCTCATTGACATTTTTCTTCTCCTCCACTACCATTGTCTTCCTCTCTTGACATTTTGAACTCTGCCTTTGAGAAACCCTAGGACTGAAAATGGAAATGGAATGAAGAGATGGTGATGAAAAAGGAAGCTTTGCAAGTGAATGAGATGAGTGAATGAGGGTATAGGTGTATGAGAGCGAGTGAGGGGTTAAAACTCAATGACAACTCTCTGTTGATATGATTAAACTATGTTTTGAAACACTAGAGGTTGATGTGCAATTGAGGTAAATAAGGGCAATAGAATGTCAACCTTTCTTGAAAGTAAAGGGACTGAGTTTTATGTCAAGCTTGGATGGATGAAAAACCTTGAACCAATGCAAACACCCCTATTCTGAATGATACTCTTTATAAGCAGATGAAGTAGTGATAAAATTGGTGATTTCAAGTCCAAGCCTAGGGTTTCTTCTTATGGTATCAAATTCTTTCCATTAAATGATGACAAAATTCTTAAAAATGTGTTTAGGGAATTCACTTACCTCTATCAGAGCTTTAGAAAACCTTGGAGGAAACTTCAAAGAGCTCTGAAGTGGGCTGAGGGGTTAATTTTCTTAGGAGTGCCAAGAGCACAATGCTCAATCCTAGGCACGCAATGCATTTTTGCAGAGGGCATTTGGAGGCCTTCCCAGTGTCCAAATTGGGCCCATGATAGCTCATTGGAAATATTATCCTATCTAATTTCCAAATATACATTTTTTTTGCTGATTGGAGTTGATTTAACCTATCAAAAGTTGATTCTCCCAAGACTGGTCAAAAAGTGTTGAATGATGGTGCAAAAATACAGAGTGTTGGTGCAAGTGACTTTTGGAGGCCTTCCCCAACTCAAAATTTAGCTCATGATAGCTCATTGGAACGCTCTATTAGTCTAGTTGTCATTTGACACATAAAGAAAGTCATTTTAACACTCCTGATATGAGAAAACCTGATTTTCCCAAGGTCACTTTAGAAGTGCAGCAATTCTCCCGTGACACCTGTATTTTTGACATTGCTCCCAAACCATGATACCTGTGTAAAATATGAAGGAGGTTTTTCTTCTTGGACCTATGATGGAAAAAAATTTCTCTCAATTTTGTTAAATTCATCTCTGTTTGTTTATAAACAAAATTTGAAGCGAAACTGGCCTTGTGTGCTTCCTCCATGTCATTTATGCAAGTGATCACTATTTGGCACTCTACTTGGGCCATCAAGCTCAAAATCCCTAGTTTCCTCAAGACCAAGTGGTTCTCTTTCTTCTGCTGTAATTTGTCTTCATTTAGGACCAAACCATCTGCCTTATCAATTTCTTTAGCTGATGGACCTCTTAACACTCCTGCAGAAGTGTTAAAATCTTAACATTTTCCTCATGTGCAAACTCTGAAACTGAATGGATAGTCTTTCTTTGGAACTATTTAGGTTTTTCTTGAGTAACTATGTGTTGAACTTCTATTACATCTATGCCAGCTTCTTATCAAAGGAGAAGAGTGTTTGAAACACCAATGATGACCTTAAGACATGTGAAACCCTAATTGACCTAGTGGGGGGGTTCTTTGACCATGATCTTGACTGAAAATAGGCTTGGAGGCTTCAAGTTAAAACAAAGTATTTTTCAAAGTTTTGTATTGAAGATCCAAAATCCAAAGTACTTGATTTATCTAAAGAGCCTATAGAGATAGTTTTGAGACCATCAATGCTTGAGGAACTTGGAGAATATGGGAACGAGTAGGCTATGAGAAACCCTAGAGGGAAAGTGGAGTTATGGGCAAGGGAAAAACAGAGTAATGAGGTCATAGGCAGGAAAAAAGGATGGATATGAGTGGCACAAGCCCATAAGGAGTCTTTTTAGGAGTGGTAGGGTGACCATGAAATGGCAAGGTTGATAGAATAGTGAAAAAAATTCTATAAGGATAATGAAGGCAATGAGATTTCTAAAACTCACAATGTTCAAAGAATGTTGTTTTTTAGAAATCTAGAACCAATCTATAGTCATCTACAAATAGTGAAAAATATTGATGACTCACAGTGGCTCCACTTGGGCAGGGAAGATCCTTTTCAGGAGGTGTCAAGAACCTCAAAGTTCAGATCTCTGAGTTTAGAAGATCAATACCTTACTTGTACTTGGCAGATCCCTCTTCCTTCATTTTCTGATTTTACTCTTTTGAAGCTATGATATCAAAAATATAAAAAGACATGATTGCTTCAATATAAGTTCTACCTACCCATCACACTTTGCCTAATTTTTTTTTTTCCTTCCGGGTGCACTTGGATTGGAAAACCCTTGACATCATTTTTCTTTTGAAACAATAAAAACTATCTACTTCTACCCTTATCACTTCCAAGAGTTCAGATTAGGCTAATGAACTCTCTTATTCTCTATCTAGTCTACTTATCTGTCAAGATTAAGCTGTTTGAAAGATTTTATTCTCTAACCTACTAACATGAAATTTAAAACATGATCAAACCAAGTTTAGGCAATCTGATTTGTCATGGGTTGTGGAATTTTGGAAAAGTTGCACGCATAATTTATTTTTGTACAAGTGAAAACTAGAAACTTGAGGGCTGTGATTCAGAATTGGTTATTCATCCCTCTCATTTCTCTTTAGTTCAGATTTAAGCTTTGGGAACCAACATATTTTCCTAATCTAATCTTTTGACAAGCCAAGTTTACATGGTTTGGTAAATGCTCTTTCACTAACCTATCAGCAGAAATTTAAAACATGTTTAATCATGATTAGGCTATATGAATAAACAAGACTCTTCTTTTTCAACAAGTAGTGGCATTTAGGCTTGCACACATTCAATAATACTCTTTTTTGGTATGGGGTTGTACCTATTCTTTTTCCATCCCTCTTTTCTTCTTTCTCTATTTTTGTGTTTCATTTTTCATTTTTTCAGTCAAAACAATCTAACACTAAGAGATGCTCATAGTGCTGAGCTTATTTGCATGCCTATCTATCCTAATATAATGAAATTTCTGCTTCCCTAAATGATGCAATAATGCTAGTGTAGCCAGTTGAGCAGTAGTAAAAATGGGTGGACAACTTGACTGCTTGTCAGAGGAAACAACATCATACCTTGATTATGTGTTTCTATAACCAAAGTTATCATATGTAGTAGAAACTTCTGATGTATTTGATTCTTGTAAAGAATCCATGTATGGAAACTTGAGCTAATAAGGACTTTCATGTAATCTGCTATAGGATCAATGAAATCATGATGTAAACTTTTTTCTTTCAGGCCTTTCATGACCGGTTGGTCATCTGTATCCCAAATATCAACTCTGAAAACCTCATCTTCAGTTCGGTTCTTGAAATCACAATAACCCTCAGCCTCTTTTTCATGATAATCTGATTTGGCAGCCTCAGAATGTTCTACTATGTTGTTCTCCAGTATGCCTGATATGCCTTGGTTGAGTGAAATGGATTTTTCTTGTAGGCCTTTGTTAGGGGAATTCTTTAGTAATAGGTCCTCTTGAGGAGGTAGCTCAACCTCAGAATCAATCTGTTCTATAGCTTATGTATGAGAAAATGCATTAGTAGATAGGTCAGCAGTAGAACAAATAGAAATGTTTTCTTTATACAAAAGTTTAGAGGTTGGCTGCATGTTTAGGATCTGATTGATTTCTTCTTGAGTTAGAGGAGGAGGCATTTTCATTTTTCCTTGGATAGAAACACAACTGTTCTCTTTCTCTTGTGAAGGTTGTTCATAAGGCTGAAGGTCTTATTTGTTGTTCATAAAAATACCCAAAGACTACGGATTTTTTATTGTATTAAGGTTGTCTTTGATGAACTGAAATGAAGCATAACAAAAAGGTAAAGACCCTTCCCTTTCCCCCAAACTCTCTACACTTTCTTCTCCCCTCTCATAGCTAATTTGTATTTGTTGCTCACTATATTGGAGTTGCTGAAAATGATTGTCTTTGTCCCACAAACTAGTTACTGATTTTTCTGTAGTGTTAGTTTGAGTCCGGAGAACATAATCATCGTCATTTTGATCATTCTTGGGTAGCTCATTCACAGAAGGAATGACATCCAATATGCACACTACATCAGTAGATTGCTCCACCATATGTTGACCTATAACTTTATTTTCTGATCTACGGTAGTTGGGATTAAAGGGAGAGTGTTTATGGCTAGTAGCTTCTTTTTTAGCAACCTGAAATGAATCGAAGCACAAGGGTAGAGACTCAAAAGGTGTTGGCTCATCCTCCATTTCCAGTTCTGTAATCCCAACAGCCACACCAAGATGACTCAAGGGGAGAAATTTTGGATTTGAAAAGGGTTTGTATCATCCATTTCTTCCCTGACTGATTCTTTAGAGCATTCCTCCTTGTTTCTATTTGCAACTTTCTTGTAATGATCTCTTAATAGTGAAGCACAAGATGTAGGAAGGCATATAGTACTTACTTGACAACTTTCTGCATCTTCTTCTTTGCAACCTTGCTCAACCAGTATGTTTTGATAGTTATCTTTGCATTGAAATGACCGATTTTTTTCTTCCCAAGAAAATAGTAGTGACTATTTTGAATAATTAGTTTCAACCTCAACCTTGTACTCTTCCTCTTTCTTGCTAATCAGATACATTATTTTTGCTGACTGTATTTGTTAATATCTCTATATTTTTCTCTAAATATATCAGTTGCTCTTTATATACTTTGGCCTCCTTTATTGCTATTAACTTTTCCTCTTTGTTAAACATGTTGTATTCTACCTCAATTTCCATATTTTGCATTTCTTCTAGGTTTGTAGGGTCCCCTTCTCTTAACTAGAATTCCATATTTGGGTTAAAGGCATCTGGGTAGTGCAAGAGAGCCCATCCTGGGGGTGGCTTTATCTTAGTAGGAATGGAATGGTATACCTTATTGAACCTAGTTGAAAAGTGTTGCACTATCTCCCCTGGCTGTCTTATAAATGGTTGTATTCCTCCATGATGAGAAAAACATTTCCCATGACCACTCACCTATCTAGGAGGACTTGAGTGAATTGATGAAAATTGTTGATGCTTGCAGCTGGAAGGTCTTTAAATCAACTCTTAAATTTTCCTTGTAATACGCACATCATCTTCTCCTACTTCAAATAGGTCAAGTAATCCTCAATATTTTGAATTCGTTTTTTAGCGGTGATCTTTGTATTTTCTCCATCAAAACTGAGCAGCTTATTTGCAAGATTTGCAGGGAGGGCTTGGAGGATGGGAGGTAAAACCAGAGGCTTGTATCTGTCTAGGACCTTTGTGGGTATAGGTAGTGAAAAAGGAGATTTATGACTATTTTAGGTTTCAGCAAGAGTAGGAAAGGTAGCATGAGGCTCATGTTTCACTAGGTCTTCCACATGTGTATCTGGGGTATGCACAGGAGTATAAGTATGTACATGGTCTACAATTTGAGGCTTGGATTTTTGAGGCTAGAGAAGTTTATAATTATCAATGCAGAGCACATCAGTGTATTCTTTCTTAGGTTTAAATTAGGATAGAACATAGTTACACATAAAAATAATAATTTCCTGAATCCAATTTAGGCTTGGATACTCTCTCTTTCTAGGATGACTGGTCATGTTTCATGTTCTTCCTTCAGTGGAGTCTTTAGGCCTATTAAGAGTTGTGGAGTCACCAGGTAGAAGATTTCAACTTTACTGTCCACCATCAACAATTGGATATCAATCTAAGGATATTTTTGGGTTTTCTGGGGTTTTAAGGAATATCTAAGCTGTCACTTACTCAGAGGTCCCACTGTGATCGCCATTATGTTAGGTCCCCGTAATTTGTTAGATTGGCAAGACCAAATGTACAGGGGTAAAATCAAACCAGTATTTGGAGTCCTAAGACCTAGCCTTCCTAGACTCAGAGAGGGCTCTCTCTATATTTGTATGAAAGATGTGAACTTGATTGATTTTAGGGTTTTGATTTTAGGCTAGTTATAAGGATTAGGGTTTATTTGTTTGTTTGGTTAGGTAGGTTTCCAAGAAGAATAGATAGAGTGAGAGAGGTTTAAACCATTGGGCTATGGAGTCTGTAAAGGATCTTGAAAGGAACAACAATAGGTCAAGGGTGTCTCGGAGGGCAAGTATAAAAAATCCAAATGGATCTAAAAGCTTATGTGAGTGAAGTGAACATTAAATTGTGAGCATAGTAGGTGCAAAGGGCAGTTAAGAATCCTTTGAAAAATAATTTAACAAGAATATCCTTTAAGATCACTATGAATAAGGAAATAACCAAATACAGGGCATACCAATAACTTCTTTAACCAAACCCTAGCAAGTAAACATTAAGAAAACATTCCAGTGAACTATAGAAGGCAAGAAACTTGTAAGTCTTCTAGTGATTTCACCTTCAGGCAAAGAAAACATCTAAGACAACATATAGTGATAATAAAAGAGTAGGTAACTCCTAATTTATTTAATCAAACTACAAATAACTTCAAAGAAACTATTTAAGATGAGAAGAAGGGTAGGGAAAACCATAAACCTCTTCAACTAAACCCTAATTAGCAATACTTCAAAGAAAAGATCTCAAAAAACAATGTTTAAGTTACATCAAAGAGCAGGGCTAACCATAAACTACTTTGACATTGGCTCCTTTACATCATTTATTAAGATAAACAAGCATAAGTGGAACTAGAGAGCATTTAAGAATTCTCTAATCTGACCTAGTAGAGGAAAACATGCAAGCAATAGAGAACATACAGAGCTAAGGTGCCTCTAAACAACATTTCTTAGCCTAAAATTCCTGTCCTAGTGCATGAGAAAGATGAAACAAAATGATAACATAAGAAAACAAATAGTAGGTAGGAAAGACATCACCATTAACTATGTTCAGGAATCCTATAAGTGAGCTTGCTCCATCATCATGCAAATCAAGACATTCACAAAGTCCAAAGCCAAATTTCTCCTCAATCTTCAAGTCTAGGATATTCTTCTCAATAATCAACCAACATGTACAATGAGGCCTCCATGCAGTATTTAACTAGAAAGGAGGACCAAAACCCTAACTAGGGTTTCCAAAATTTCATTAATACATCATAAATTCCATTTTTGTCCAAAGAGACCATGTAGGGCCCAAGGCACAAAATATCTAAGCTAATAAATGCAAAATAAATTCAAACATAAATTTTGAGATAAATAGGAGTGATTTGCCTCAAAATTCCTCAAAAATATATTTTTTCCATAAATTTGTGTCTTTTGTTGACTTTGCAGGCAAGGGCGCAACACTGAGGTCCAAGGGTGCAGCGCCTGCACTAGGAAAAATTGCTTGTTTTGAAGTTGAGATTTGGAGGCCTTCTCGGTGTCCAAATGAGATCCATGATAGCTCATTGGAAAGCTTGTTTAGTATATTTTCAAAAAATACCTTTATTTTCCTGATTGGAGTCCATTTACCTGCTCAAAAATGCATTCTCCCAAGACTGCTCAGGGCGCAGCGCCAGTGCTGAAAAGAGGGCAGAATGGTGAATTTTTGCTTGTTTTTGGCACTTTTGGAGGACAAGTTTTGCTCCAAATGAGCTGAAATGTTTTTTGGGTGATGTATGTGACCTAATAAACATGAAGATTTAAACCATTCCTCCATTTAGTGTCCCAAAAAAGAGCACAACGCCAACACTAGGAAAAATGGCCTGTTTTGTAGCTGAGATTTGGAGGCCTTCTCGGTGTCCAAATGAGCTCCATGATATCTAATTGGAAAGCTTGTCCAGTAAAGTTTCTAAAAATACCTTTAGTTTTCATAATGGAATCCATTTACCTTTGTTACATAACCTTTTTTCACCGTCCCTTCAATCCCTCATCCCGTACATTGGAGGACTATTCCCGTGACCTATGAACAGTAAAATGTCCTAAAAACACCTTAATAACATCCTTCTACATAAGGGCAAGAATTATCCTCAAGAAAATTTCCTCTGAAAAACCCTAAAAACCCATGTTTTGGCATTAGCGTGGGTAGCTAGTTCATCCCTCGTGCCAATGGGGAAGATATACACTAGTGGGCGTGCCAGCTAGCGCTCTGTCCCTGTGTTGTGACCGTGCCAAGCCTATTAAGGAATGTTTTTTAACAATAGAAGGCGAAAGTTTGATTCTAACAACTTCAGAACGAATCATCAAAAATAGGTTGGGTTGTTTGGGTCTAGATCTCCTTGATTAGGAAGTGGTTTTCCACCTCTCATGGAACCTTCCTAAGAGATAGGACTCTCCCCCATGATTATAGGGATCCCAACTTCCCTTTATCCTTCTATAAAAGCATGCCCTCTCCATTTGCTAGCTAGCTAAAATTTTGGGAAGGAAATTATAGCTGAGTGACAATCAAGAGCAGAGCTAAGGAGAACCCTTTGAGAGAGAGAGTTTTGTCAAATCCCTGACGAGCTTTGTGAGACACGTCCCGCTGGAACTCTGTCGAAGGAAGATCATGATGTCAGAGCACCAGTTGTAATCGTTCTCTCGTATCTTAATATACATGACTCTGCTATTGGTTCCATGATTGTGTTTGTCCATTATATAATGCAATTTCATTCGTTCCTCTCTGAATAATCGATAGTTATAAAGTGTGAAATATTATGTTGCATGTTGTCTCTCTTCTTTGCATATGTATAGGTATCTGGATGCAGAAAGCTCACGGATCGTGACCTGTCCAGCTAGGAATGAAAGCGCCACTTCTTCTTCGAAAACAGCAGCGAAGGAATCACGGTAAGTGATCTATTGTGATTCTATTTTTTGTAACTAGGAATCAATAGCTTTGCGTGTTTCGATTATTGCTAGACCCACTCTAGGGCTAGTGGGATCGCCTCTGTCTGCAGAGGGGTTTTACCTCCACAAAAATTTGGCGACTCCGCTGGGGATCAGTGGGAGTTGGTCCTTCCTCCATTGGGTTGTTTTTTGGCTTTTTGTTTGATTAGTTTGTTTTTCTGGTTCACATTCCTTGGTGTTAAAACCCTATTTAGCCCCCAGAAGACCAGATCCAGCCTCTGTTAGTTCATTTTCATAATTTTCTAGGGTAAACTTGATTGGCGCAGTTATCCCTCTGACAGTCATGCCAAAGGGCGTGAGTTGCTAGTTAGGCACCCGCACTATCCCCTGTTTGGCATAGATCCTGCTTGGTTTTAGGGTTTGCCTATTTTTGGACTCTCTAAGCTTGAGTTTTGGTCCTGGTTTGTTTTTCCTGATTGTTTGAGTGCTTTGAAGTCATTTTTTACTATGTTTAGCCCTTGTCCTTCGGTTTTTTTCCCTTTTCTGTCAGTTTTTCATTTTAGCCCTAGGGTTTCTAGGTGCTTCAGTGTGCTGAGCCTCCTGTGGGAGTTTTGGGTCTTTGCTTTCCTGGTCAACTTTGTTTCTGCTTCTTGGAATTCATCTTGTTGAATCCAATTGAGTCATTGCATTTATTGAGTGATTGTATTCTCTTTCATTTAGTTTCACTTTGTGTTGCTCCAAGCCTAGATCACATGGCTTGTTTGAGTCTCTTTCGAGATTCTTCTTCATTTTGAGGGATTTCATCATCGGTTTGAGTCTTGATTGTGTTTGTTTGAGTTGAGTGAACTTGTTTTGTTTCAGCTCTCTCTTTATCATTCTCAAATTGATGTTTTCATTAGCTTTTCATTTATTTAGTGCAGTTTCTCTAATATATTGAAAAATACAAAAAAAAAATTTGCATTTTTGATCGGCATGGTGAAAATTGAAAACTCTTTCACATTACTAGTGATGTATAATTCTAGAGAAAAGTTTTCCAGTTTCATTAGCTTGCATTGAAATCGGTAGTGGATGTTTTTGTGTGTTCATTTTGCTATCATTTGAAAGCTCTCAACTCTCCCGTAGATAGCTCTTCATTGAACGAAGTGATATTTTGTGGCATGTAGTTTGCATCTAGAGGTTTTATGAGATCCAACATTCGATAGGGCCTTGAAATCGAAACGTAAATTGAAGATCAACTTAAAATTTATTGAATTAACCTAATGCAACATTGAAACTTAACGGAACATCTAGTAGTCTAAGGTAGAGACGTGTTTCGACGTCTTTAAGCCTAGTAGTTGTCGCTCGCCATCTGGCTACAGACAGCGCTAGTACAGACTTGTGCTCCCCGTACTGTCATGTATATAAAGGGAGACCCCATTAGGTTGCAAATCCTTTATCCATAGGAAGCTGAGTCTACCGCCTTTTACCCATTATACACCGGAAACAACATTCAGAGAGATTACCTGCACGTACGTTAAGTCCTTGGTTGATTTCTCTTTCATTTTTACCAAGGTATATATGGCAGTTAATGGATATCTGGTATACCCATTTACCTAGATTACCAGAGCAGTCATTTTGATCTTTACTGACTCCCTAAATTTGAAAATATCATCAAGCGCTTTTCCTTTCACGCTTGTTTCCAAACTAAAAGTGATAGAGTCATCTTTTAATAATTTCTAGACTCTTAAAACATGAAACAGTAAAATTTCCAGTTTCAATGTGGTAAAATTAATCAGATATGATCGCATGCCCATTTAGAGATTGATTTTTTTGGCCTGTTTTTGTTTGCCTTTGTTTTTTCCCGTGTGTCTTTGTTTTTTATCTCTTCCTCTTTTTGCTATAGTCGCTGTGGCGGAACCATCAGTTTCGTCTACTGGTAGTCCTTATACAGACGATTCATCAGAAGTCTCTTAGTCCTCTATTGAGCATCAGCAGCCCGTTGTATCCGAGATTCCCTTTGGGGGACCGGTTATATCTGAGCTTCCCTTTGGAGGACCAGTTGAGTTCAATTGGCCCTTGTCAAACACTTGGTTTGGATTTGGAGTTGGGGAACACTTCCCTCCTCTTACATCAGGATCACCATTTTTGGCTGCTATCGTACCTCCTAGTCCCCGTTGTCTTTTAGAAGATCTTATGGCAGGGTCAAATATGGACTCATCCAGTCCTATGCCTAGTGAGGGAATTCCTTCTTCTGGTGAAGACTACCAGCTTTTTCCCGAAGACATCCCTGAACCTTCTATTTTTTCTTCACCTGGTCCATTTCTCCCAGCTGGATATAGGTCTTTAAGTCAGGTCATGGCCTCTATTGCCTCTATGGGGATATCGACTATGTCCACGGAACCGACCATTCCCTCGTTAGGGATGTCGCCATCGACACCTCTCATGACATCTCCTTTTGTCACATCGGTACCTGTTAGACCTACTGTCCGCGTGGCTGCATCTATGCCTGTTGTCACCACTCAGTCAACTAGGACCTCGTCAGTTCCTGAAGACGTTTATATAGCTCCTACCATTCCTGAGAACCTTTCTCCCGAAGAGTATCGGATGAATTTACAGCCACCAATCTCCCAGGTTGATTAGTCATCTCAGGATCTTAACCGTCCTTACTTTTCTCATTATGGAATGGATGGTACCCCGATCTATTCATTTCCATTTCAATATGATGAGCACGGTAACCCCATTATTTTTTTGGCTCCTGAGGCTTATCAGTATATTAACGGTTTTATACCTACCCTGCCTGTGCAACCTTCTAACCAACAAGGACAACCCTTTCAGGGACAACCTTTTTTTCAGCAAGGATATGCTTCTGGCCCACAAGGACAACCCTTCCAGGGACAACCTTCGGCCCAACCAGGGTATGCATACGACCCGCAAGGACAACCCTTACAGAGACAACCTTCGGTCCTGCAGGGATTATTTTACGGCCCACAAGGGCAGTCTTACAATCCTCAAGGTCAACCTCTACAGCCTCACCTTGTGGTCTGACCAGGGCAATCTCAAGGACCGGTAGGGCAACCGGTGTACCAACCTGGACCTTCATACAGTCCTGGGGGGCAAACCCATCCGTCTCAACCTTTGTTGCAACCTCAGCAACCTCATTTTCCAATTGGTAAAAATGTTGCACAACCAGGGCCATCTTATGGTCCTGTCCCAGGTCAACCTGGTTATCAGGCACAACCTGGCCCTCTCCCGCCATTAGGACAACCTGCTCAGCCAAAGCAACCTGGTGCCCCTCATCAGCCAAGTCAACCTGTTCAACCAGGGCAACTTGCACAACCCGTTAACCCTGCTTAGCAGCCGATCTATTCAATGCCACAGCCAAATCCACCTGTGCGCCCGACTTACCCGACTCAGTAGGGCCCCACTTACCAGCAGCCCGTTTGACCCCAAGGCGGCTATTGCCCTCAAGGTTAGTCTCGACTGGTTTACAACCCGCCTCAAGGTTCTAGTTACTACCCTCAATAGCAAAGCTATACTTATACTCCGCAGTAAAATACTTACACTTCTCAATCGGGACCCATGTATACTCAGAATCAGTATCCTGGTTATCAAACCCCGTATCCTAGTTTTCAGCCACCATATCAACCCAATTATCCGGCTTATACCCCCTATGGTCAGAATCCTCAAGGAAATAACCAATGGGGGCAGAGTTATGCTCAACCAGGATGGAGTACAGGTACAGGTCCTTATCGGGGACCTGGTATGCCTTTTAACCCTCAATTACCTTTTCTCGCCACGTTGGAGTTATCGGACGTGTCCAAATTGACCAATGATCTGATTCTTCATAATCCATATTGGCCTCTGGTTCCGACAAAGGTGCCTGGTGATTGTCCCAAGTTTGAGGGAAAATATGGAGAAGACCCCTAAGCACACGTCATGACATACCATTTATGGTGTTCTTCGAATTCTTGGGTGGATGACTCGATTCGTCTGTGTCTCTTTCAGTGCACTCTCACCGGCGTTGCTGCTAAATGGTACATAGAACTGTCCCATGGTATTTTTCAAGATTTTAATACTTTAGCTATGGCGTTCCTGACGCATTTCCAGTTACTGGTTCGTTACGAAGTCGGGACACATCTCCTGACATCTCTGAAACAGGACAAAGCCACTCATATTTCATATCACATTCACGAATGGAGACGTCTTCGTCATCTGATCAAGTTTGAAATTCATGATCAGCTTCTGACTCACTGGTTCACTACCTCCTTTGTCAATAAGATTCCACAGGACATTGCTATGGAGGCATGTGTAACCAAGGAACAAGCCATTTCTCGCGCCCAGTACCTCGATTTAGTCTACTCTCAATCGGGCACGTTATACGACATCTTGACTGATGCCCCGCGACCCGAGACATCTAAAGCACCAGCTACTCCATTAGTAGACGATGTTATTGGTTCTGTCTCTCAGACTTCTTGCAAGTCTTCATCTTCCAATGTCGGGAGCCAAAATCCAATTCGTCCAATGATTCTGCTTCTCATCCTGCTTCAGACTCTAGAAAGTCCTCAGAAGTCAACGCCGTTCAGGCCAATCCTGTCGACAATACTTCCAAAGGTAAAAATAAGGGTAAAGGTAAGGCTAAAGTCGATTCCCCAAATCCGGATTCGGCTAAACCTCGTGTTGATGACGGGTCGCAGCGCAAGCCCAAGTATCCTTGTTTAATCTGCGATGAAGAGCACTACACCAAGGATTGTCCACGATGACCCAAGGTCAGTAGATTTCTTAAGGGCACAAAGGGAACTCCTGTTGTTCTCAAAGATCCCTTCCCGCCTTAGCAAACACATATGGTTGAGCAGCCTACCCCATCTACGCCATTTGGTTCACAAGTATTCATGATGAATGGCTCTGCACCTGTTTCTATTGCCACTCAGTCGAAAGACTATGCTGGGTTGCGTCAGGAGACAGGGAAAGAGATCGCTGATGGTCCTCCTCCCCTGCCTGTATCTGGCTCACTTGAGATTGAAAGGCCTAGTTCTGAACCCGTTGTGTGGCCACCTTCTAAAGGTTTTCTCAGGAAATCTTCCTATAATCCGAACACCCGTGTTGCCTAGCATTATAGCATTGTTGAGGATTTGACACAGGCACTGTCCACCATGTCTCCGTTGGAAGTGCTCCAAAGTTGCCCATATCAGCGGAAGGTGTAATTATCTACCATCGGCGGGATTGATCCTGCTGATTCTAGCCTTCTCTCTTTCGACTTGGAAAATTTTGTTCCCCGACTTCCGCATCAGATTGCGCTTATTATACAAGTCGGTATTAACGGTATCAATATACATAGAGCCATGGTGGATGAAGGTGCATCCACATGCGTCATGTCATCTTCCTGCTGCAAGGCCATTGGCTCTCCAGCCTTGACTTCATCTCCCAATGCCCTCGAGGCATTCGATGGAAGGGAATTGAAACCCTTGGGTGTTCTTGCGAGTCTACTAATTACTTTACAAGGGAATATGGTTAGCATCGAAGTAGAAGTTGTTGATGTGAAACTCAATTATAATCTTCTGCTCGGTCGTAGTTGGACCCATGCTATGTTGTGCGTGCCGTCCACCCTCTTTCGCGTGTTGAGATTTCTGCATGAGGGAAAAATTGTGACTGTCGACCAGTTATCCTTCTTTACCTCGTCATCCGAGAACAATGTCCCATATGTGGATCATATACCTACTCCTTTTGACAGTGTGGGACAAGGAATTTTCAAAAATCCCGCCCTTATGGGTGTCTTTCCTCCTCCGCCACCACATACCGTTCAAGTCAATATGATCTCTAGGTTAGATGACCCATGGATCATCCCTTCTCCTAAATAGGTTGCCTCTTTTGGAGAATCGATGCCTCTGACCCCGGTTGAAATCAATTACTGTGAGATCATTGCTGCATCGGATCCTCCTCCTGCTGATAATGCTCCTTTGAGCATGGTTCTTGATATTTATTCTCAATCCCCTTGGCTCAGCAATGTAGATTCCCCCGATCCTTTGAGAGAATTTTTTCCATCTGACGAAGCTATCATGGAGACTATGTCTCTCGAAGATCTGTCGTGGAACGATGGGAATCATCGTCCCTCGTTTATGCCTAGCCTAGGGGAAATGTCTAATTGTCTCGAGCGTTTTTCATCTCAGGTTCCCTCTCCGCCGCTCCAAACACCAATATTGACTCACGAAGTTTTCTCGGAAGGAAATCTTAGTAATATTACCCAAATGATGCCTATTGACATCTCTGTTAAACCAGGGGTTGTTGAGAACATCCATGTGGGAGTCACCTGTTCTCCCAATGAGATTCAAGTGTACACTAGTCTCTTCTATGAATTCCGTGATGTTTTCGCGTGGTCTTACGAAGAGATGCCCGGAATTGATCCTAGTATCATCGTACACGAAATTCTCACCTATCTCGATGCGAAGCCTGTGCACCAGCGTCTCCGTCCGGTGCATCCTAGGAAAGTCGCTGCTATAAAAGCTGAAGTTGAGAAACTTCTTAAAGCGGGTTTCATATATCCGATCCCTCTGATAGAGTGGGTTTCCAATATTGTCCCTGTGGATAAGAAGCAGGGAATATTTCGAGTCTGTGTTGACTATCGAGATATCAATCGGGCTTGCCCTAAGGACAACTATCCCACCCCTTTTATCAATCAAATCATCGAAGATTGTGCGGGGAGTGATATATTTTCCCTTATGGATGGCTTTTCAGGTTATAATCAAATCAATATCCTCCCATCCGATCAACATAGGACCGCTTTTATCTATCCGTGGGGAACATTCGCCAATAAGAAACTCCCTTTCGACTTGAAAAACACTGGGGCTACCTTCCAGCGTGCCATGTCTTACACTTTTCACGACATACGTAATGTTGTTCAGCCGTACTTGGATGACCTTCCAACTCATTCAGCTCTACGCCAAGACCATCCGGAACATCTCCGCCAGATTTTTCTCCACTGTAGACGTTACAACATCAGGCTTAACCCTCACAAGTGCGTCTTCTGTGTCGACTCTGGTCGACTTTTAGGGTTCATTGTCTCTAAGGACAGAATTCGCCTTGACCCTCTTAAGGTTGAGGCTATTGTTAATTTCCCCTCACCATCCTCGTTACATTAGCTTCAGAGTCTTCAAGGGAAAGCGAATTTCTTACGTCGTTTTATCCCGAACTATGCGGAGGTAGCCAAAGGGTTCACACAACTTCTAAAACAAGACATCCCTTTCCATTGGGACGAGATTGCTCAGCAATCTTTCGATAACCTTAAGACGTTGCTTATCAACGCTCCATTAATACGTCCTCCAAAATATCATCGTGACTTTACCCTCTATTTGGCTGCCGCATTCAGTACAATTGCCATGGTTCTGGTACAGGATGACGATGACGGTAACGAACACATGATTTATTACCTGTCTCGGATCTCCTCGACACTGAAAAGGTTATGCACACATCGAGAAGTTAGTGTTGGCCACGGTCCAGGTCGTTCAGCGGTTTCGCCATTACATCCTGTTACGCACGGTAACCCATGACTTACATTTTGTCTCAATAATTACTGGGGGGAAAGTACTCAAAGTGGATTATGATCCTCCAAGAGTTTGATTTGGAGTTCACTACTGCCAAATCTAAGAAATCACTGGTTTTTGCTGATCTCATTTTTTCTCTCCCGACTGACTCTGTTCCGTCTCAATCCGAGGATCATATCTTGAATGAAACTCTTTTCTTAATCAACACTCTCGATCCATGGTATGGTGATATCATCGTGTACCTCCAGACATCTACCTTCCGGTCCGAGTTAACGAAGGATGCTCGACGCCGCGTTCGACATCAGTCGCAACCATATCGCATTGTCAGAGATACCCTATATCGTGTTGGAGTTGATTCCGTACTCCACCAGTGTTTGACTTTAGAAGAAGCTGAGAAAGTTTTGAATGACTGTCACAGTGGCGCCTGTGGCGGTCACATGTCTGGTCATGCTACCGCACAGAAGATCCTTCGTGAGGGCTATTTCTGGCCATCTATATTTAAAGATTGTATTGTTGCAGTACGAAAGTGTCATGCGTGCCAGATCTTCCAACGCAAGATGCGTGCGCTGCCTCTCCCATTACATCCTGTCATTACTGTGGGCCCTTTTGCCAAAAGGGGCATTGATTTTATGATGTGTAACCCTCACTCGGCCGGGGGGCATGCTTATATCATCATTGCCGTAGATTATTTCACCAAGTGGGCCAAAGCGATGCCTACACTGGATGCGGACGGTAAGACAGCTGCACAATTCATTTTCAATCATGTGGTCACTCATTTTGGCATTCCTCAAGCCATCGTCACTGATCATGGCTCTCATTTTCGGGACTATATGATGGCAGAGATGACATCTAAGTTGGGCTTGTGTCACGATAGCTCAACGCCATATTACCCTCAGGAAAATGGCCAGGTTGAAACTGTGAACAAAGTGCTTGTCATGATGCTTCAACGAACAATTGGTGTACACAAATCGAGTTGGCATCTCTAGTTGTTTTAAGCTCTTTGGGCCTACCGAACGTCAGTGAAGAGTGCAAACAAATTCACACCATTTCAGTTGCTGTATGGTCTGGAAGCTACTCTTCCGGTTGAATGTGAGATCCCTTCACTAAAATTGGCTGTGGAATTACTACCCGATACTTCACCGGAGGAAGAACGTCTCCTATATATCGAGAGATTGGACGAAACTTGCTGCTTGGATGCTTTGGTTATTGAGGCACAGAAAAAGTGGGTTAAAGCTCATTTCGATCAAACGGTTTCTCCGCGCTCTTTTATCGAGGGGGACCTCGTCCTCTTGTATGATCAAGCTCATGATAAGCTTGGGGCAGGAAAATTCCAACCTATGTGGCATGGGCCCTATATCATTAAACATGTATTGAAAACTGGGGCTTATGAGCCGATCGATTATGAAGGTCTTCCTTTGGTGCAGCCCAGAAATGGGTTGTACCTGAAGAAATATTATGCCTGAATCATTCCTGCGTAGAATATATACATAGGTGATTTTTTCATTTTTGTGCATGTGTGGTGTGGTGTGCTTTGTAAGCGTTTTCTGCTTTTTGGGTCTTCTTGATTGTGCAGATTTCTATTACTCCTTATGTCGGTTTCGCGGATGGTGCCTCCTGTAGTACTAGGAACCTGTCTTCGGTAGCCTAGGTAATTTACAATCCTGCTGGTGAGTTGGTTAATTTACAAGGTGTTTGTCTAGGGCTTGCTACAAATAATGTCACGGAATATAGTGCCGTTTTGGAATTATTAACCGAGGCTGTTAACCTCAGCATTCGCGCGTTACTTGTACATCTGGACTCATGGCTTGTGGTTTTACAGCTCAATGGTCATTATTCAGTTGGAAACCCATGCATTTTAAGGCTGTATCTATGTATTCATTTACTTGAAATAAATTTTGATTACATCACATATCAGCATATACCAAGACGAATGAATACACTAACAGATGCAGTAGCCAACATGGTATTAGATAGAAATTTAGGCAATTTGTAAAAACATTATCATATGTAAGCAAGATCCATGTAGAAAATAGATGTATATATATGTCGAGAGTTTGCAACGTGTGCATGATATAAAACCAAAATATACATGTTTGTTTCAGCTACATCCGGAGATGACATGTCGCTCAAAAAATATGCAAATAGAAATCCTAGGTGACTAATCAGCATGGTGCTCATGGTAGCACGTCACTGTCCGCACCAACCGCCTGAGTAAGCAGTGGAGACGATTCGACACCCCTATGGTGTGCCTATGATAAGATAGGGGAACATCAGATAAACGAGCATAATCTAGAACTCCGTGAGCGATCCCCTCTAGGTTCTGTACGAGCTCGTCCCCCTCGCCCCCCTCACCTTGAGGGTCATGAGCGAGAGGGGTCCTCCTCACTATTGGTGACATTCCGGCGGGCCTCTCTGGGTGACATTCGCATACATATAGGATTAGCTGTTAGAATATGCATGTATACCAAAAAAATTTAAAACTCATAAAATTAAAAATAATCTTACCAAGCTCCTCATCCCAGTCCTCTCCCTTTGGGAGAGAAAGGTCTGGGTCTCCGGTAAAATCGGTGCCCGTATAGGGCCATTCCTCCACGACGATCAACTGTCGTCGGAACTAGTCAAAGAACTCGGGCCACCAGGACATCTACTGGCCGCCCCCTACCCTGGGCATTAATGCCGCCCATCGAGCCATCCGTGGTTCTCTCAATGGTGGATCTGGGACTATGGCTTCCTGGCGTTGGAAAATTGGTAATCATTCCAGGAAGAACGACACTAGAATTGTCCCATATCCAAACTGTTCCAGTTTGGTCTGCTTGCATTTTATGAGTTTCCATTTAATGTTCATGGTCATGGATGTAGCCCAGTCAAAGATAGTTGGGTTCATGCACTCTGATGCAAGCAGTAGCTGCATCTTTGTGGCCTCGTGTGGTGCCTGCGATCCCACAGACCGCGTAATAGTGTGTAGCACTACTCTCAGTGCTAGATTGGGGATGGTCTGAATGTCTAATTTCCTGCTCCCCGTTCCTTTGCGTGCCCCTCCGCACACCATGTTCATGACCATTGTCATGTTTTCCCCTGAAGGCCTGGTATTGGTCAGAATAGGGACTGGACCCCTGCGTGACAGTCCAGTGATGAAGTATATGTCTGATACTTCAAGCTCAAGTTCTTGATCTCGAATTTTAAATTTCTCCTCATTCTCATCCCAAATGCTAATGAGATACCGCAGTAGTTCGGGCTGAGCCTGGAGACATGGCGCCAGAAAGAATTTTTTCAGCCCGCAATTTTGAAGGGCATTCATACAGTGCTCATTTCCCATTGCCAATTCATCCTCTTTGCTATACTCTCTCTCTTTCCATTCAATGACCATCCTTTTTGCTGGATACCTACATAATTCAAATATAGGAACGTTATAAACCTCCTTAGGTATTCAAAATTCCATTTCATTGGTTGTTTTTTGAGAAATTTTAGCCAGATTTTGTGTTGGGCCATTGGCGCGGCTGTTTAGCTAACAGTCGCGCCAACTAGCGCGAAATCTGTGTAAAACAGAGCAGATTGGCACGGGTCTGTGCTCGAAACCCGCGCCAACCACGGAGCCCTAAAATTTGAAAAATATTCGCTAAAGGACCTCAAACAATGATTAAATACAGTAAAATGTAACTTAAAAGATGGAGAAAGAGGTTGGCTCTTACCTGAACCAGACGAAAGTTGATTTGGTCCACTGGATTGGCCGCACTCGTCACCTGAAGATTGAAGCACAAAAGGGTCACTATTGCTCTGCAAAGAGGTAAAAAGTGAAAAGTAAATATTTTTTACCACTGTTAGTCTTTTATAGCTTTTTCAAGTCCTAAATGGGTTTTTAAACATGTTTGTTGACATATTTTTACATTATTTTTCATCAAATATGTTTTACACGCCCCTTTTTGTGCAACAACAGGTTTTTCACGTGGTTTTGACGAAGAGACGAGTTGTATTTTATCATTTTTTGGACTCGGTAAAAACACAAAAAAGTCACTGATGGAGTCACCTTTCAGCTCTTTTTTGACTCTCTAAAACTAAAAAGATTGCCGAGTCGCTTGTCGTTTTGAACTCATTAAATTGGCTGCGAAACGACATCTACCCAGTATACGTTTACCCCTTTTTCGGGCTAGGATATATTATTTACGAAAAAGGAATACCCTAGCCTATCGCGACTAGGAGGTTCTCTTAGACATAGTTTTCTACCTTTTCGGATCTGTGGGACTACCTACGAAAAGGGACTGCTGGGGTTTTCTTTTCCTCTGTCTTTTCAAACTCTCTAAATATGAAACGACGTTGAGTTCTTCCTTTGTCAGACTCGTTAAAAACTGATGACATCAGATTCCGTCGTAATGACGTTACTCGAGTTCCTCCTTCCTAGGGCTCGTAAAATGTACTAGGTTGGATTTGTCCGAAGGAAAAACTTACATCGCAAGAATATGTTATCCCCTTCAAGCTTGTTTAAAAAAATAATTGGGGTACTCGCTAGAAATTGTGGGGGAAAATGGAACCAATATTATAGTCTTGTTGGCAGTATGTCGCTCTTGAACATGGCACTTGTCTGCATTCGTGTTGGCAGTATGTCACTCTTGAACATGGCACTTGTCTGCATTCGTGTTGGGTTTGGGACATCTCATTTCATTATTTGCTTGCCTTCATGGGTTTGGGTAATCTCTTTTGACCGCTCATCTGCTCTTTGCCACGTCACCATGACCTCAGATCCCTTGATGTCAAATACTGCCAAATCCAATGTCGTGCCACCAATATGTTCAAGAGAAGTTGGCCTCTGCAGTTTTCAACCTCCCTCTGATTCTCTGTCGGTCTTGATTCACAAACATCATGTTCCTCAGTCTCGTGTCAATGATGTGGGAAACATTATGGCCCACCTTCGATCAAGTTCACTTCTTGTTGAATTCAGCTCATTATCTGGGAAGTTGGTCTAGAGACTCCCTTCAGGTACCTTGGAGCATGCATGCCTCAATGGCAGGTTCTTTGCATTTGACGCAAGGTTTTCATTATTGGCCTTCGATCAGATGATCCTACGGGTGTTCGACGCCAGATCACTGTTCACATTCTGTGGATTGTACCTCTTGTACCTTGAGAACCATTGTCATTATTGGTGGTTTCTCTCGCGTCTGTTAACAACTTTCATCATTGGCTGGTAGTCAGACAATGTTCTTGCATGTTCGACTTCAGCTCACATATTCGCATGCTCGAACTTGTACTTTGTTCGGATCGAGATGGAGCGCAAGACCCTGGATTTTGTCTGATGAAATCCAGGCTGCGGGTTCTTTGTGGATTATTATGACTTGTTACATGACTCTTTTGATTAGATGGATGCGACCATACCTGAGTCTACCTATTGATCCTTATTTTACTGAATGGCTGCATCCATACCTTGGATCCCGGTTTTTGTACACTTTATTATGGACGGCTGCGCCCATACCACATATCATGTATCAGAGATATCAGTTGTATTTGTATTCGCAGGTCTTCCGATGACAGTGTTTTCAGTTGGGCGCGTTATGATAAAGCATTTCACCCCTTCCTCTCTCTCGGACCTCATGCTTTAGGGGGCATCTGTTACACAGCATTTTGTCACCGTCCCTGCAATCCCTTGTCCCGTACATTGGAGGACTATTCCCGTGACATGTGAACAGTAAAATGTCTTGAAAACACCTTGATGGCACCCTTCTACATAAGGGCAAGAATTCTCCTCAAGGACATTTCCTCATAAAAACCCTAAAAACCCATGTTTTTGCATTGGCGCGGGTAGCTAGTTCATCCCTCGCGCCAATGGGGAAGATATACACTAGTGGGCGCGCCAGCTGGTGCTTTGTCCCTATGTTGTGCCCGCACCAAGCCTATTAAGGAATGTTTTTTAACAATATAAGGCGGAATTTTAATTCTAACAACTTCTGAACGAATCATCAAAAAGAGGTTGGGTTGTTTGGCTCCGGATCTCCTTGATTAGGAAGTGGTTTTCCACCTCTCATGGAACCTTCCTAAGAGATAGGACTCTCCCCCATGATGATATGGATCCCAACTTCCCTTTCTCCTTCTATAAAATCCTGCCCTCTCCATTTTCTAGCTAGCTGAACTTTTGGGAAGGAAATTATAGCTGAGTGACAATCAAGAGCAGAGCTAAGGAGAACCCTGTGAGAGAGAGAGTTTTGTCAAATCCCTGATGAGCTTTGTGAGACACGTCCCGCTGGAACCCTATCGAAGGAAGATCACTACGTCAGAGCACTAGTTGTAATCTGTAATGTTCCCAATTTTAGCCTCAAGCTAAAATGGAACATTATAGTTGCATGTTTTTATTTTGTTGAATAAAAATGGGTAAAGTGAACCATTCATGTAATAAACAGGAATAAAATCCCTTACAATGTGAAAAGGGATCATCATGGAGCTAGATTTCACACCCTCATGTGTGAAAGAGGCTAAAATGCAAATGGACAAGGCTTAGTTGACCAAGTCAAACTGCGTTGGCATGAGTTGGAAAGCACTAAGTGGGATAGCGCAGTTTTAGTGGAGGAATATTCCATGGGGGAGGAAACTTCTAGAGGAAGGAAGGTGGAGACTTCGTAGTGTTTAAAAGAGGAGCAAGACAGCCCATTGATATTATGTTAGATCAATTGATTATTTGTCTATAGAGACAAATTGCTGCCTCTTGTTGTTCAACAGAGTTGCAGTGCCCTCGGGCATGAGGGAGTCCTGTTTAGGAATTCTTCTCCTTCTTGAGTAGCTCATGAAGGATTTCACTCATCCTCCATATTCTGACATTCATGCCATAGCATCAGCCATCTCCATCAGCGCAATGTCTGTAGCAGATTATTGTGTAGTGTAGCTGGGTGTTGCTAGAGGTTTCCTACAACACAATTTCGAGCTAATATTTCAGAGGAGGGAAGTTCTCTACTTCCGGGAGGTTAGTGAGGATGGTTCCTGAGCTTATTCCACTATCATTGGTAGGATGCCAACCATTTCCATCAGTCACAACGCAGATACTCTCATAGATTGTGTCCTAGTTGGAGCACATTTGCAGTGAGGGTTTTGCAGGCATTTCAGAGGGTGAGATATTTGGTGTAGGGATCAGCCTTGCACTTCAGATTTCCAAAGAAGAAGGGCTCTTCATCAGCTTCAGCCATTCAACCTTCTCCATTCCACTCTACATATTGAGTTGCTGCAGCTACCCAGCAACTCCGGCATTTTGACAGTTTTGCATATTTGAGCCAATCCTTCTAGGATTGACTTAAGGTAGTGACTGGGAGCTTAGATATTCTCTCCCAATGATATATGAGCCATGTATATGCAAATCCATGATGTTTTTAACTCAGTACAGCAGTCTCCCTTCTATGACTGCGCAGTCTCTGTTCATGGGCATTCTGCTAGGGAGAAACACTTGTATTTTGGCATGTGTTTTCATGGAAGGCTTCTTGCCTTATTCTTTTGATATCCATTGTATTATTTGCTGCTGATATTTCACAATAAAATGGCTCAAGGGTTTCATACATTTTGGCATTATTTTTATTCACTGCTATTTCTAGTTTATGACTTTATATTTCTGTAGCTGCATCTTTGGGTTATCTTGAAAGATTCCTAATCTTGTTGTACTTCCCTATTGGGGATATTGTCCTTTGACAATCACTCTATAGACAGAGTCTGCTAGTGGGATAGGTAGCCTCTGGAGCTCATCCTTTGTTCGAAGGTGACAAATCCAGTAAATTCCCCTGCAGTCTATCTCTGGAATAGATTTTCTTTGTCGATTGACAATGTTTCTAAAAAAGGAACATTACAGTGGTATCAGAGCATAATCTTGGCTCAGCCTGTGGATCTTCGCCAAGATGTCATCTAAGAAGATGAGGAAGACTTCACTTTGTGGAGAAGGAGAAATAAAAGGAGATGAGATAGCCAAGCTTCTCCCTAAATCCATCTAGGGCTTTCATGGGAGCCAAAGAAAAAGAGAAGGGAGAGATTTGAAGAATCTCCACAAGGGTTTGAAACAGAAAAAAGATCTAGGGTTTCTGATGAGGAATGTGAGCATGCAGTCACATCCTTTGATGCACAATGCAATCACATGTGCAGCTTTTTCATGGGAAGGATGGGAAAGAAGAAGAGGTGATCAAGAGGGAAACTCTTTAAGATTTTCTGAGAGAGTATGAGTTTCAAACTTCGACATTCAGAGATCATCTCACTTTCATGGATTTTGCAATTTTAAGGTGAAGGGGAGCCAGCAGCAAGATAGATTTGTTCTATCTACTTTAAGGAGTTTCACCTACATGTTCAGCCAAAGCATGGGTAGAAGAGCTAAATACCATGTTGCAGCAGCACAAAGTTTCCAAAGGAGGTGCTATCAGATTTGCAGCACTGCACTCTAGAGTTAAGACCTATGCATGTGGATATTTGAGTCAAGTTCTTTAGAGGATGCAAATACTTCTTCCTATTTCAGATTCATTAGAGCAATGTTGGAAGGATTTGGTGAGAGGAAATCTGAAACACATCTAGAGAAACAAACCAAGACTTTGCATGTAAAGGGAGGAAACATAAACTCAGATCCACTTCAAACATTGTTGAGAAGGCTGACATCTTGCATCACACCTTGTTGGAGGCAAGGTAACCATATCATATTCTTTCACAAGAGAGAATGGAGGTCTCTTTTTCAAAAGGAGATCAAATTTTGGAGAAGTTGCCCCTACATGTTGATGAGGAGGATGGCAATTCCGCTAGTATAGCTAGAGTTGATCCAGTGCCTCATGCAGAGGAAAGAGGAGCTCTTGCTCCACATAGAGGGATTCTTGTGTCTTTGCAAGAAATTCCCCAGGATATTCCATGAAGAGATCAAGGCACAACTCATGTTACACCTGTGCCATTGGTAGCAGGGTGCAGAGCTATGGAGATAGAAGGAGAAGATAGGGAGGATGATCAACATCATGTGATGGAGAGCACACACCCTATCTATTTTATGAGGTTGATGCACCTAAGATGATGATTGGATTGCGCAGTGGAAGCATTGAGGGTTTTCTCCATTCATACATTCAGTCATCTCTTCATGATGATGTCTCATTGCATGGAGAAATTGCACCAAGGAGACCACTAGATCAGCAGAGGAGGTTGGATGCTCCACATTTTGGGGCCTCACACCTTGATTTCAGGAGGTGGAAACCTTGGAAGAGTTCAGCACAGCGCAGAGAGTTTGGGATAGATTCAAGGAGGAGGGATACACTCTCTCATTTTCAGCATCACCCACTCTCATCAGTCATACTGCACTCGCAGATGTTTCTGCAAGGATAGAGGATTGCATCTTCATGATAGAGGATGGCTTCTCCATAGATTTGGTGAGAGATATGGTACTTCCTTTGAGGAAGGACTCTTTCATGCATTGGATTAGAGGGAGGCCACTCATGCTTATATTGCCTAGGATCAGGAGATTCTTTAGAGGTGATAGTCTGTCATAGGAGGCTCATTTTCAGAGAGCATCATTTCTATTTGAGCATGAGTAGCTTCTTGATGGCATGGCAACAACTTGGAGGATGACTTTGGCATGAAGGGATATCAAGGTAGCAGGCAGCAACGTGATGGAGCACCATATTGCAGAACACCAGTGCTGTCTATGTGGAGGATTGATCCAGGATGGAGGGCTCAACTTTGGTTGAGTATTCCCTAGGATATTGATGCATGCATGATTCTTAGATGGCCTTGATGGAGATGGCTGATACTTAGTGGATGATATGATCATATATCATCATGGCAGACTCTTCTTGAATAGAGCTTCTAGTCTCAAGGAGGACACTATTGCATGCAACATATGAGGACTTCCTAGCTATTCATTTGGATGCATACTTGCCTTGCTAGAGGAGTTCCCTTGGGAGGGCATTCAACATGATCTACATCAGCATATGGATATATGCAGAGCCCAATTGTTTTTGGAGAGGTTGGCACAACCATTCCCTTACTCATTGGAGGAGAGGGAGAGCACTCAGATGAGCCATTTCAGCTCAAGTTCTCAAGTACATAGTAGAGAAGGTATAATTTCACATTATGTACCTCTTTAATTTATATGAGCAGCATATTGATCAAGGAGGATCATCCCTTCTTGCACTTGGTATAATGTACTTGCAGCTACTTGTAGCCTTGATTTTGGCTATTTTTGTGATGGCTGTGGGGGAAGCCACATACTTCTTGGTGTGCACCATTGGCACCTATTTGTACTTCCATGATTTCATCTCATGAGATGTTTGTGGTAGCAAACAAGTGGCTAGTACAACACTTGTTACTTTTATTTTGAGGCAGGCCAAGGAGGCACTGCGCAGCTTCCATGAGTGGAATTTGGAACCACTCTCTGGTTGTCATTTGAAAACTTGTTTCTATTTCATATTGCTCCTTATGTATTTCTGATGTTGTATGTCTATTGAGGAGCTTTATTTGGAGAGCATTATATGAACAGCCTATTGGGAGCATGATTCTCCACATTATACATGTTTTATGTTGCAGGAGATACCATGGGCAAACCATGATTGCCACATTGCTACTTGTACCTTCTTGTGGGAGGGACCACCTGGAGAATTTGCAGAGGCATTTCATGGCTGATTTTCTTGATGGGATAGCGTGGGCCATACTATTTCAGCCCAAGGGTAGAGGCATCCCCATGAACACTCAAATGGAGAGAGGACCATCTTGAGAAGCACAAGCACACTCTCCATTCAGCCCCAACACATTGCAGAAACCGGGGATTGAGATTTTCATTGGATGATAGCATGGATGAGAGGATCATCATTGGGAGAAGCATTATCCCATGCATATCATCACTCCTACCTTAAGGAGGCCACATTTCAGCAAGAAGAATTCCACTACACCTTCTATCTTTCCATGAGGAGCATCATTTTTAGTTTGCATTCTTGGGAAAGAGCATTGGAGGGCAGATTTTTTGCAGCATATTTGAGTAGTGGTGGGACCATGGATGAGGAGGCCACAAGAGAAGAAGGAGGAGGATTTTTTTTCTCTCTATGCAGTTGCTTGAGGACAAGCAACATGTGGGAGGGGAGGACTGTAATGTTCCCAATTTTAGCCTCAAGCTAAAATGGAACATTATAGTTGCATGTTTTTATTTTTTTGAATAAAAATGGGTAAAGTGACCCATTCATGTAATAAACAGGAATAAAATCCTTTACAATGTGAAAAGGGATCATCATGGAGCTGGATTTCACACCCTCATGTGTGAAAGAGGTTAAAATGCAAATGGACAAGGCTTAGTTGACCAAGTCAAACTGCGTTGGCATGAGTTGGAAAGCACTAAGTGGGACAACGCAGTTTTAGTGGAGGAATATTCCATGGGGGAGGAAACTTCTAGACGAAGGAAGGTGGAGACTTCATAGTGTTTAAAAGAGGAGCAAGGCAGCCCATTGAGATTATCTTAGATCATTTGATTATTTGTCTATAGAGACAAATTGCTGCCTCTTGTTGTTGAGCAAAGCTGCAGTGCCCTCAGGCACGAGGGAGTCCTGTTTAGGAATTCCTCTCCTTCTTGAGTAGCTCATGAAGGATTGCACTCATCCTCCATATTCCAGCATTTAGGCCATAGCATCAGCCATCTCCATTAGCGCAGTGTCTATAGCAAATTATTGTGTAGTGTAGCTGGGTGTTGTTGGAGGTTTCCTACAACACCATTTCGAGCTGATATTTCAGAGGAGGGAAGTTCTCTACTTCCGAGAGGTTAGTGAGGATGGTTCCTGAGCTTATTCCACTATCATTGGCAGGAGGCCAACCATTTCCATCAGTCACAGCGCAGATAATCTCATAGACTGCGTCCTAGTTGGAGCACATTTGCAGTGAGGGTTTTGCAGGCATTTCAGAGGGTGAGATCTTTGGTGTAGGGATCAGCCTTGCACTTCAGATTTCCAAAGGAGAAGGGATCTTCATTAGCTTCATCCATTCAACCTTCTCCATTCCACTCCACATATTGAGTTGCTGCAGCTACCTAGCAACTTCGGCATTTCGACAGTTTTTCATATTTGAGCCAATCCTTCTAGGATTGACTTGAGGTAGTGATTGGGAGCTTAGATCTTCTCTCCCAATGATATATGAGCCATGTATATGCAGATCCATGATGTTTTTCACTTAGTACAGTAGTCTCCCTTCTATGACTGCACAGTCCCTGTTCATGGGCATTCTGTTAGGGAGCATCACTTGTATTTTGGCATGTGTTTTCATGGAAGGCTTATTGCCCTATTCTTTTGATATCCATTGTATTATTTGCTGCTGATATTTCATAATAAAATGGCTCAAGGGTTTCATACATTTTGGCATTATGTTTATTCACTGCTATTTCCAGTTTATGACTTTATATTGTTGTAGCTGCATCTTTGGGTTATCTTGAAAGATTCCCAATCTTGTTGTAATTCCCTATTGGGGATATTGTCCTTTGACAATCACTCTATAGACAGAGTCTGCTAGTGGGCCAGGTAGCCTCTGGAGCTCATCCTTTGTTAGAAGGTGACAAATCCAATAAACGCCCCTGCAGTCTATCTATGGAATAGATTTTCTTTGTTGATTAATAATGTTTCTGAAAAAGGAACATTACTTAATCATTATCTCGTATATTAATATACATGACTTTGCTATTGGTTCCATGATTGTGTTTGTCCATTATATAATGCAATTTCATTCGTTCCTCTATGACTGATCGATAGTTATAAAGTGTGAAATATTACGTTGCATGTTGTCTCTCTTCTTTGCATATGTACAGGTATCTGGATGCAGCAAGCTCACGGATCGTGACCTGTCCAGCTAGGAACGAAAATGCCACTTCTTCTTCGACAACATGAGCGAAGGAATCATGGTAAGCGATCTATCGTGATTCTATCTTTTGTAACTAGGAATCAATAGCTTTGTGTGTTTCAATTGTTGCTAGACCCACTCTAGGGCTAGTGGGATTGCCTCTGTCCGTAGAGGGGATTTACCTCCACAACAACCTTCCCAAAAACTCATTCTCCCAAGACTACTCAGGGCACAGTGCCAGCTTTCAAAATAGGGCAGAAAGGTGAATTTTTGGGTGTTTTTGGCACTTTTGGAGGACCAGTTTTTCTCCAAATGATCTGAAATTTTCTATGAGTGATATCCATGGAAATATGAACATGAAAATGTAAGCCATTCCTTCATTGAGTTCCCAAAAAAAGAGCACAGCGCCAGTGGCGCTGCGCCCTTGGCCCTCCATAGTTGTAAAAAATTCCAAAAACTCAAAGAGATGTCAAAATTTGGATTTGCTTGTTAAGAAATCCTCTAATATGCTTTGTCTCTTTTATTTTCATCTCTGCCTTTGGATTTGTCTTTAATCTCTTTGGGTTTGTGCCTTTAAAACTGATTTTCCCTATAACCTCTGTTTTAAACCTATAAGCATGATTTTCCTTTACTGTTTGCTTCATCCCTGAGTGAATTTGATCTTGGAATACTTATAAGGTAGTGAAATTTTCCTCCACATGGATTTAGACTCATCATTTTCATCCTTAACACTTTTACTCTGCATGTCTCTCTGCCTCATTTCTCTTTGTCTTACTGTTATTTGACCCATGTCATCATCTTATCCGATATGTACTTCATCATTATTTGCCTCACTGCCCTCACTACTCTTATGACTGCTATCATAACTGCTGATCGTTGCCTCATTGCCTTCTTCTTCATTGCTTTATTCATTATTTCCCTCTCCCTCATTGACATTAGATTGCTCATTGTCACCTTCCTCACTGTTTTCTTCATTATTGGCATCTGTCTAATTGACATTTGCCTTCTCCTCCACTACCAATGTATTCCTCTCTTGACATTTTGAACTCTGCCTTTGAGAAACCCTAAGACTGCAAATGGAAATGGAATGAAGGGATGGTGATGAAAAAGGCAGCTCTGCAAGTGAATGAGATGAGTGAATGAAGGTATAGATGTATGAGAGTGAGTGAGGGGTTAAAACTCAATGAAAACCCTCTGCTGATGTGATTAAACTATGTTTTGAAATACTAGAGGTTGATGTGCAATTGAGGTAAATGAGGGAAATGGAATGTCAACCTTTCTTGCAAGTGAAGGGACTGAGTTTTATGTCAAGCTTGGATGGATGATAAACCTTGAACCAATGCAAACACCCCTATTTTGACTGATACTCTTTATAAGTAGATGAAGTAATGATAAAATTAGTGATTTCAAGTCCAAGCTTAGGGTTTCTTCTTATGGTATCAACTTATTTCCATTAAATGATGAAAAAATTATTAAAAATGTGTTTAGGGCATTCACTTACCTCTATCAAAGATTTAGAAAACCTTGGAGGAAACTTGAAAGGGCTCTGAAGTGGTCTGAGGGGTTAATTTTCTTAGGAAGCCCTCTTGGCGAAGGGCGTAGTGCTAGTGCCAAGGGTGCATCGCTCAATCCCAGGCGCGCAACGTCTTTTGCAGAGGGCATTTGGAGGCCTTCCCGATGTCCAAATTTGTCCCATAAAAGCTCGTTGGAAATCTTATCCTGTCTACTTTCCAAATATACCTTGTTTTTGCTGATTGGAGTTAATTTGACCTGTCAAAAGTTGATTCTTCCAAGACTGGTTAAAAAATGCTGATTGATGGTGCAAAAATGAAGAGTGTTGGTGCAAACGACTTTTGGAGGCCTTCCCCATCTCCAAATTTAGCTCATGATAGCTCATTCTAAATCTATTCTAGTCTAGTTGTCATTGGACCCATCAAGAAAGCGATTTGGACACTTCAGCTATGAGAAAAACCTGATTTTCCCAAGGTCGCTCCAGAAGTGCAACAATTCTCCCGTGACACCTGTTTTTTTTTACATTGCTCCCAAACCATGATACCTGTGTAAAATATGAAGGAGGTTTTTCTTCTTGGACCTATGATGGACAAAAAAATCTCTCACATTTATCAAATTTATCTCTTTTTGGTCAGAAACACAATTTGAAGCGAAATTGGCCTTGTGTGCTTCCTCCATTTCATTTTCTGAAAGTGATCACTGTTTGGCACTCTGCTTGGGCCATCAAGCTCAAAAACCCTGGTTTCCTCAAGACCAAGTGGTTCTCTTTCTTATGCTGTAATTTGTCTTCATTTAGGACCAGACCATGTACCATATCAATTTCTTCAGCGGATGGACCTCTTAACACTCCGCAGAAGTGTTAAAATCTTAACATTTTCCTCATGTGCAAAGTCTGAAACTGAATGGATACTCTTTCTTTGGAACTCTTTAGGTTTAACTATGTGCTAAAATTATATTAAATCTATGCCAACTTCTTATAAAAGGAGAAGAGTGTTTGAAACACCAATGATGACCTTAAGACATGTGAAACCCTAATTGACCTAGTGGGGGGGTTCTTTGACCATGATCTTGACTGAAAATAGGCTTGGAGGCTTCAAGTTAAAACAGATTATTTTTCAAAGTGTTGTATTGAAGATCCAAAATCCAATGTAATTGATTTATCTAAAGAGCCTAAAGAGATAGTTTTGAGACCATCCATGCTTGAGGAACTTGGAGAATATGGGAACGAGTAGGCTATGAGAAACCCTAGAGGGAAAGTGGAGTTATGGGCAAGGGAAAAACAGAGTAATGAGCTCATAGACAGGAAAAAATGGATGGAGATGAGTGGCACAAGCCCATAAGGAGTCTTTTTAGGAGTGGTAGGGTGACCATTAAATGGAAAGGTTGATAGAATAGTGAAAAATTTTCTATAAGGATAATGAAGGCAGTGATATTTCTAAAACTCACAATGTTCATGTAATGTCCCTTTTTCAGGAACTTGTTGCTCAATCAAGAACATCTTAGATGTTCCATTTTTCAGTGAACTATCACAATTCCATTTCAGATATTTACTGTTGGGGAATTTACAGGATATGTCTCCTTCAAAGAAGGGAGAGATCCTGAGGCTAGCTGGCCCTTCACAGACTCTGCCTATGGATATGCAATATTCCACCTCGGGAATTTCTGCTACAGCTGCCCATGAGGACGCTGTATAAGGAAGCTGCTGCATAAATAAGGCTATCCAACATTGGGATGCCCTAGAAAACTTCTAATATAACTCCCCTACAGAAAATGAGCTTAAAGAAATGATTCCAGTTGGGTTATGCAGACCTCCCCAAGCTAGATCTCTAAAACAATGCTCAAAGCGTGAGGTACAACAATACATGAACATGAACATTAACTCTGCAAATCTGAAATACATCATAAGAGGGGAAATAGTGCAGCCAAAATTATATTATGATTTCAGCATGAATATACAAGAAATAATTGAGGGAATAACCCTCTCAACCCTCTAGAACCAACTCCAATGAATATACCATGTAATGTTGGAGTAGCTGCAGCTACACAGAATGTCGGGAAACCATAACTGCGCAGTATATTTGAGAGATGCAGCTGCTGAATACATAAAAATAATAATGTGGCTGAAAGGTACAAGAAAAATAGCCCAAGAGAGGAAAATGGTCTCAATATAGGATTTCTAGTCAATCTCAGGGAGATTGCTAGAAATGCCGAATAAAATACAATAGTGACAAAGGGATTGTCACTGCAGCTAGAACCAAATGAATGTGAGGATATGGCTGATATGATATGTGGATTCCCTCCTCTGATAATGCCCTCAAAGGAAAAGGGTATGATCCCCTTTCACTCAAAAGAACTCCTCTTGATGTGCACAAGAATCTCCCTCAACACTGCTCTCATAGAATAACACAATTTCTCCAAGTGACTGCGCAGTGGGAGATGGTGAATGAGTGGCCTGATGCCACAGATCTGAAATGAATTCCAAGAGCTCTCTCTACAGCTCCTCCAAAGAATAAATCCATCCTCCTCTGAAAATGCAAGTAGGGAATAACTCTATGAGTTCCTCTGCTGCTACCCCAGCTACACATCAACCTGCTACAGGAATAACGCTGTAACTGAAGGAGTCAACTTGGCCAAATTTTGGAATGAGGAAATTCAGCTCAAATCCTCTCCTCCCATGAGGAAGAGGTGGGGGATCCCCACCGGGAACATCCCCAGTGCTCAAGAGCACTGCAATCCTGCTAAGCAGCCCGGATATGCAAGTCCTTAGCCTCACCACGAAATGTATGAATCAAAGAATAATCCAAATGAGCTGCTCCTTCTTTCTTATAAATAAAATGAACTCAATTTCACCATAGGCCCCACAATTAGGGTTTCCATTCACTTTTGAATGCTTTCCCTCCAAAAACTGCGTTGTATTCTCAAGCAAGCTAACCCTCTAAGGCAGAGCTGTTGACTTGGTCAAAATGGCCAACTCAAGGTGATCCTCATCATGTTCACACCATGGGGTGTTTATTTCTGTTGCTTTATTATTTTTACTTTCACACAAGAAGTGTTATTTTCTATTAAAATGGGTTAAGGGGTCTCCTTACCCATTTTATTAAACAAAATAAAAATATGCCACTATAATGTTCCATTTTAGCTTGAGGCTAAAATTGGGAACATTACAGTCCTCCCCTCCCACATGTTGCTTTTCCTCAAGAAAATGAATAGAGAGAACAAAAATTCTCCCCCTTCTTCTCTTGTGGCCTCCTCATCAATAGTCTCCACCGCTGCTCAAGATATACTGCAATTAAAATGTCCTCCAATGCCTCCTCCCAAGTGTGCAAACCGGAATGGTGCACCTTACAGAAAGATAGAAGGTGTAGGTGGAAATATCCCTGCTGAACCATGGCCTCCTCAAGGTAGGATTGATGACATGCATGGGAAAATATAATCCCATTAGTGATCTCCTCATCCATGCTATCATCAAATGGAAATCTTGCCCCCGATTCTGCAATGTAATGGGGTTGAATGGAGAGTTTTGCTGCTTCATCCCAATAAGCTCTTCTCTCCCTCTGTAGAACATATGGGGCTGCCTCTATCCTTGGGCTGAAATGGTATGGCCTCCAAGAGTGGCCCAAGCTACCCCATCAAAATATCCAGCCATGAAATGCCTCTGCAAATTCTCCAAGTGGTTTGCCCCACAAGAAGAGAAAAGTGATAGTATGGCAATCATGGTTTGCCCATGGCATCTCCTGCAAAATAGAACATGTGTAATGGGGAGAATAGTGCTCCCAATGGGCTATCCCAATCATATAATTCACTCTCCACATAGTGATCCCTGTGAAAAATAAGCATCAGCAATACAAGGTAGCATAATACAATGAAAACAAGCTGCCATAAGACAACTAGAGAGTGGGTCACTTCTCCTTTCATGGGACTAATGCAGTGAGCCTCTTTCCTTCATCAAGGATATACATAACAAGTGCCTCTCCCAGCCACATGTTTTCTGCCACAAACATCTCATGAGATGGAATCATGAAAGTACAAATGGGTGCCAATAGTGCACACCAAGAAGTATGTGGCCTCCTCCACAAACCACCATAAGATTGGCCAATTGTTCTGATACAAACTACTGCAAGTACATCCTCGTATAATATGCAAGAAGGTATCAACTCTCCTTGACTCATCATGCTACTCAAACAAGGAAGGAAAGTACAATATAGAATGATTATACCTTCTCCAATTTGTACTTGAACTCTTGAGCTTGAAATGGCCCAACTAAAGTTTCCCTCTACCCTCAATGAGTAGGTAAGTGGCTGTGAGGTTCTCTCCACCATAATCAAGTGGTCTATGCATCTCCCAATGCTGATAGGTGCCATGATGGATGCCCTCCAAGTGAACTCCTCTAGCCAATCAAAGTATGCATCCAAGTGCAAGCTAGGAAGCCTTTATGTGCTGCATGCAAATAATTTCTCCTTGAAACTAGAAACTCTAGCCAAGAAGAGTCTGCCATGATGATCGCTGATCATGTCATCCACTAAATTTTTGCCATCTCCATCAAGGCCATCCAATAATCATGCATGCACCAAGATCCTGGGACCTCTCAACCAAAATTTGAGTCCTCCAACATGGATCAGTCCTCCATATAGGTAGCGCTGGTATTCTGCAATCGGGTGCTCCATCACGCTGCTGCCTGCTACCTTGACATCCCCTCATGTCAAAGTCATCCTCCAATGTTGCAGCCATGCCATCATGCAGCTGCTCATGCTCAAAAGAAATGATTTCTCTGAAAATAAGCCTCCCATGAGAGACTATCACCTCCAAAGATTCTCCCGATCCTAGGCAATGTAAGCATGAGTGGCCTCCATCCACTCCAAAGAATGAAAGAGTTATTTCCCAAAGGAAGTAACTTATCTCTCATCAAATCCATGGAGCATTCATCCCGCATCATGAAGATGCTACCCTCCAACCATGCAACAAAATTTATCAGCGCAGTAAAGCTGATGAAGAGGGGTGATACTGAAAATGAGAGAGTGTATCTCTCCTCCTTGAGTTTACCCCAAACTCTCTGCGCTGTAATGGACTCATCAAATGCCTCCACCCCTCTGGAATCCAATGAGTGGTGAACCAAATAGCATGATGCCTCTCATCATCTCTAGACCATGTGGCCTCCCAAATGGAAAGCCTCCCAAAGTGAGACATCAAGATAGGAAGTGGACTGAATATATGAGAGGAATTAATGGTCCTCTCTCTCTACTCTGTAGTGCAGTCCTGCTCCTATGTGAAGAAAATATCTGAAAATAGATAGTGGTGAATGTCCATCATCCCTTCATGTCGATCCTCCTGTTCTTCTACTTCATCCAATGGTGCAGCGCTGTATGCACCTCCTCTGTACCAACATGTGATTGTATCTCCTCCTCAATGAGAAGCCTTGTATCTTGGCCCTCCTTTGAAAGAAATATCTCCACACCCTCACAAATGGAAGAGTGCCCTTCAGACAATGGGGGTCTTGCCTCTAGCAAGTCATTCTCCTGATTTCTTCCCCTCTAGAAAGATGGAATGATATTTGTTTCATGGTTCCCCTCCATGCATGCAAAGTGTTTGAAGTTTTTTCACACCAAGCTTCACATTGGTTCTCATCAATCCCCTTTGAAAAACTCCTTGTGAATTCAACATATGATCTCTCATTTGCATGAAAACATGAAATAGAAATCTGAAACCAATAATCATGAATCATACCTTTGAGTTTGCAGTGCTGCTCCTCCAAAGGCCTCATCTCCTTCCATCCATCCTTCTTGCAGTAGCTGTGGGAAATTTAATTCACTGTGGATCTACATGTGTGGCTGAATGCTCACACCCTCCATGAAAATAGCTAGGGCTTGCTCCATCCACAAACCTTTTTCAGAAAATTTCTCCAAAATTTTCCCTTTCATCATATCTTTAATGATGCCCTGGAAAAGAAGAAGGGAAACCTTCACTTCCTTCATTATTTCCTTGTCTCCTTGTAAATATCATCTCTTTCGGAGAGAAGCTCCTCTTCTGATAGCAATGGATCTTGGGCACAGGCTGAGCCAAGATCAGGCTTTGATACCACTGTAATGTCCCCTTTTCAGGAACTTGCTGCTCAATCGAGAACATCTTAGATGTTCCATTTTTCCTTCTTCAGTGAACTATCACAAGTCCATTTCAGAGATTGACTGTTGGGGAATTTACAGGATATGTCTCCTTCAAAGAAGGGAGAGATCCTGAGGCTAGCTGGCCCTTCACAGACTCTGCCTATGGACATGCAATATTCCACCTTGGGAATTTCTGCTACAGCTGCCCATGAGGACGCTATATAAGGAAGCTGCTGCATAAATAAGGCTATCCAACGCTGGGATGCCCTAGAACACTTCTAATATAACTCCCCTACAGAAAATGAGCTTAAAGAAATTATTATAGTTGGGTTATGCAGACCTCCCCAAGCTAGATCTCTAAAACAATGCTCAAAGAGTGAGCTACAACAATACATGATCATGAACATTAACTCTGAAAATCTGAAATACATCATAAGAGGGGAAATAGTGCAGCCAACATTATATTATAATTTCAGCATGAATATACAAGAAATAATTTATGGAATAACCCTCTCAACCCTCTAGAACCAACTCCAATGAATATACCATGTAATGTCGGAGTAGCTGCAGTTACAAAGAATGCCGGGAAACCATAACTGCGCAGTCTCTTTGAGAGATGCAGCTGCTGAATAAATAAAAATGATAATGTGGCTGAAAGGTACAAGAAAAATATCCCAAGAGAGGAAAATGGGCTGAATATAGGATTTCTAGCCAATCTCAGGGAGATTGCTAGAAATGCCGGATAAAATACAATAGTGACAAAGGAATTGTCACTACAGCTGGAACCAAATGAATGTGAGGCTATGGCTGATCTGATATCCTGATGCCCTCCTATGATAATGCCCTCAAAGGAAAAGGGGTTGATCCCCTTTCACTCAAAAGCACTCCTCCTGATGTGCACAAGAATCTCCCTCAACACTGCTCTCATAGAATAACGCAGTTTATCCAAGTGACTGCGCAGTGGGATATGGTGAATGAGTGGCCTGATGCCATAGATCTGAAATGAAGTCCAAGATCTCTCTCTATAGCTCCTCCAAAGAAGAAATCCATCCTCCTCTGAAAATGCAAGTAGGGAAGAACTCTATGAGTTTCTCTGCTGCTACCCTAGCTACACATCAACCTGCTACAGGAATAACACTGTAACTAAAGGAGTCAACTTGGAAAAATTCTGGAATGAGGAAATGCAGCTCAAATCCTCTCCCCCCATGAGGAAGAGGTGGGGGATCCCCACCGGGAACACCCCCAATGCTCAAGAGCACTGCAATCCTGCTAAATAGCCCGGATATGCAAGTCCTTGGCCTCACCACGAAATTTCCGAATCAAAGAATAATCCAAATGAGCTGCTCCTTATTTCTTATAAAGAAAATGAACTCACTTTCACCATAGGCCCCACAATTAGGGTTTCCATTCACTTTTTAATGCTTTCCCTCCAAAAACTACGTTGTCTTCTCAAGCAAGCTAACCCTCTAAGGCAACGCTGTTGACTTGGTCAAAATGGCCAACTCAAGGTGATCCTCATCATGTTCACACCATGGGGTGTTTATTTCAGCTACTTTATTATTTATCCTCTCACAAAAGGAGTTTTATTTTCTATTAAAAGGGGTTAAGGGGTCTCCTTACCCATTTTATTAAACAAAATAAAAATATGCCACTATAATGTTCCATTTTATCTTGAGGCTAAAATTAGGAACATTACAGTTCAAAGAATGTTGTTTTTTAGAAATCTAGAACCAATCTATAGTCATCTACAACTAGTGAAAAATATTGATGAATAACATAGTGTGGGCCACTAAAGCTCGTCCCAGAGTATCTTCTTCGCAGCGGCTTTACCTGCGTAATGTCACCCTGCAACTCCTTTGTGGGCTTCGGCTATGATAGCCAGTCTTTCATGTGCAAGGACATACCTTTACAGTACCTCGTCCGCCCCCAGCTTGTAGAGTTGTCCTGCAATGATAGTGAAGTTGGCTACGTGGGTGACCAGCTCCTTCTTCTTGGACACTGAATATTTATCAGGGGCTTTACCTGTAGTCCAAAAGTGGACAATATCAACAAAGTGCTCATCACTTACCTTGATAGAAAAAAATTGTGCATAAGGAAATCCATCATCCAAGTTAGTCGGTTCTTCCCCATTCTCGATCCTGGACAAATGCTCCGCCCTAGCATTCAACCGTCCTAGCTTCATAATAATTTCAAAATCACACTCCTGAAAAAGTAATAACCACCGACAGATTTCCCCCCCCAACACAGGCTTGTTAACTAGGTATTTTAAGGCTGAATGATCTGTGAACATCTTGAAGTGCCCTCCAAGTAAATAGTGCCTGTATTTTTGTATGGAATATACCATTGCCAGCCCCTCTCACTCCGTGGTAGAGTAGTTACATTCTGCGCTTGAAAACTTCTTGCTAGCGAAGGCCACCGGGTGATTTATATCCCCCTTTCCAGGCTGTGCTAAGACAGCTCCCAAGGCGATCCCTGATGCATATACGTGGACATGGAGGATCTTTACCCAATTAGGAAATATCAGGATATGTGCAGTCACCATCATTTCTTTTAACAGCTCGAAGCTTTTCTGGCACTCGTCATCCTAGAAGAATGACATATTTGTTTAACAGCTTTTCCATTGGAGCGGTGATCAAAGTGCATCCTTGTATGAACTTCCTATAGTAGCCTGTGTGGCCGAGGATGGAGCACAACTGTTTTTTCGTGGTTGGAATTTCCAAGTTGATGATAATCACAATTTTGGCCGAGTCAACCATCAACCCCTGCTGACATACCCCGTGTCCTAAGAGAATTCTGAATGGGACACAGAAGATACATTTCTTGATGTTTAGAGAGATTTGGTGTTTCTTGCACGCGTCCAGCATCATGTGCAGATTTGATACATGGTTTTTTACTATTCCAAACATCGTCTAGTCATCAAAATAGACTTCTAGGCACTTGTGCATGAATTCCTTGAATACGGCTACGACAACGCATGAAAAGATGGCAGGGGCATTCTTTAATCCAAAGGGCATGACAATATACTGAAAAGAGCCCCACTTCGTTGCGAATGTTGTCTTGCTGCGATCTTCAGGTGCAATATGTATTTGATGGTACCCTAAGAATCCATCAGTAAACGAATAAGCCTCCTGACCCCCTACATTATCTAGGATTTCATCGGAAAAGGGTGTGGGGAATGGATGGTGGACGCAGACATCATTTAACTTCTGTAGGTCGATGCAGATCCTTATTTCTCCTTTAGTCTTCTTCTCCTAGACTACCATGGGGCTTACCCAATCTGACTGTTCTACTGGTTCATTGATACATGCGGCCACCATTTTATCGATTTCCTCCTTAACCTTTCGCTTGTATTTTGGGTTTAGGCTATAGGGTTGTTGTTTGAATGGCCACACATTTTGCTTCAACGTAATCCTCATGACTCCCATATATCCTATGATTCCTTTAAGTTCAGAGAACTTGGTCGGGAATAGGTCTTGATATTCAGTTAGCAGCTCAGCGACCTTTCCCACCGTGCCATCATCCCGGTAATCCCCAATCTTGGCCATCTTGGGCTGTTCTGCCAAACCAATATTGATTTGTTTTAGTTTCATAGGTTTGGTGACATCAAATGTTTGTAGCAATGGACCAAAGACAACCTGTTCCCCTTCTGATTCTTCAATCATAATATTCTGGGGATCTTCCTCTCTTGCTTCTATTGACATATTTCTACATTTTATGATATCTTGTAGCTGCGCGTCCCAAGCTGGCGCAGTACATTCTTGCTCAGGGTGGGCCTTGCCAAAGACCATATTATCTATATACTGCAAGGCTTCATCAAGTTGCTCGGTACCTCCTGTCAATCCAAACATCCTTACGAAGTCTTCAACCATCGTACTCCAATGCTTGGTGTGTTGATGTAGTTTTGCATGCAAGTACCATGAAGTGGGGATTGGTCCCAATGTGTGAAAAAATCTGTGGAACCATTCCTTCCTTGTGTCCTCATTCCATACTTATAGCTAGTGAGTTAGGTGCTTGCACATATCTCCTTTCCCCAAGAATATTTCTATTGGTGGATTATCTGGTATATGGAATCGACAGGTCAACATCCTTTGGCATTCTCCCTAGTCCTGAAATGTTTCTTTATGAGTCTCCCGCCAACGCGCAGGAGTTGCGCGCATAGCCAAGTTTAGGGCCCAAAATCGCTGCTCTTTAGGAACACTTACCTCAATTTCCATAAGGAAATTTTCAACATTACTAGAGCTATCAAAGTGGGGTAGTTCTCTTACCTCTGAGGAAATCCATCGGAAGCTCTTCGTGATTTTAAGACATCTTAGCGCAGACACGTCATGTAGTCAATTTTGCTAGTTTTCGATCTCCTCGTTTGAGTCGGATAAGCACTCATCATCTTTTTCCCAATATAGCATGTCGTCGGCCATGGGGTTGATCCAATCGTCATCCCGTGTGTTTATTTTGTATATGTGATCAGTGTCTTCTTCCTCCCGTATTGATTCAGTATTTTGTTCTCCTTCCACTGGGTCCAGCGAGACTATTACCCTTTTGCCTCCATTCTCAAATATCATTCTTCTCCTCTTGATATTAATGATACCTCCCATGTCAATAGCCCAGTCCAGACCCAAGAGCGCAGGGTAAGGGTCTGCGTCGTCTACTATCTGGATTACTTCAAAAACTGCGAGGACCTTAACACCTGCAATATCTACCACTACCTTGTTAGTCTTCTAAATGGGATAATCTTCTACTAATTAGCCATTCGTAGTTGAATAGTCGACCATTCCAGTTTAGGTTCTCCCATTCTTTGCCAGGTTTGATTGGGTAGGATGTTAGCATCCGAGCCCAAGTCAAGGATAACTTGGTCCTTTTCATACTCCCCGATCTGTGCAGTCATGCACATTTCTTGTCCTGTACTTTTTTTATTTTTGTATATCTTATTAAAAATTTTCACCTCAATTTGTCTATTAGGGCTTGGAGATTTTATACAGCCTTCTGGTTGCGCAGCAAATTCATACATGCCTAGAGGAAAGGTTTAACTGCTTCGTCTACTTTCGGATCTACTACTCCTTTTTCGGCAGGTGTTTCGGTTTTATTCACCTCCTTCTGTGCTTCGATGAAGGTCTATTTTTCCCTTTTCAGGTCTAAGCCTTCCGTTTTGTCCTCAGCCTTCCGGATTAGTGATTCAGTTTCCATGTTTTCCTTCGCTCCTCCTGTGGAAATTCCGCTGCGCATGATTACATTGATACATGGCCCATCGTCTCGTGGTTCCGCCTTAACTCTTTGCACATTATACGTAGGTATCTCTTGCTTTTCTTTCATTTTTTCTATTAACATCGAAAAATATTCAATGACACGATAAAACTGTCGGCAATATCTACAAGACTAGCGTGCCGGGTTCAGGAAATCTCGTGCGAAATGTCCCACGTCTCGACAGTTATAATAGATCAGTTATTCGTGCCTTGACCAACACTCCCCCCTCTTCCTCCTCCTCTTCCTCCTCCTTTTTTTCGTGTGGGGGACCCTCCCCACCCCAACGGAGACAGTGGTGATGAGGGGTCTACTTGTACTATGTATAAATTTCCCCTATCTACCATAAGGTCAAGGGTTTGGCATTTTTCTCGTCGTGACCCACAAATGAGAAGAATATGCACCACTATTGTTTTAATTCTGGTACATAAGCACCCAATCGTGGGCAGTGATATGTGTTGTATCTTCCTGCCACCCGACAGTCTGCACACTGTTCCATAGGACTGCTAGGGCCAACCGTTTCCCTGGGTCGCACAGGGCTCGAACTCCCAGCCTACATGTAGTCTGATAACAGTGGACATTGTTCCTTGGTGTGACCCGGTCCCTTACAACGTATGCACCAAACGTCTAGGTTGGATTCCTTACAGCGGTTTTTTTGCAAGCTCTGAATTTCTAAGTGCATTGCCTCCAATTAGTTTTAGATTTGGAGAGTTGTGAACTGTGTATCATCCCTTGGCGCAAATTCTAACTTCATGGATATTTCCAGTGCTTCCTCTTGAGAGTCAATATTTTGCTGTCTCATGGGCCCACGAAAGTGTGATAGTAGCACAGCAATGAACCATTCTTTATGTTGCTTATCTTCGTAGATAAATTCCCCATCACTGATCACCTTCTTTAATCATTGGTTATCCTCCCAGACGAACTTTGTAGCTTCTTGCTTAAAGTCCTTTAGTTCGACTACACATTGAGTGTATGACCTAGGCTTCTGAAATTATTGCTTTAGGGCTTTATTGATATCCTGGATGGATGCATTCGCGTGTTGACCAATGTATCCCATGAACCAATCCAGTGCCCATTCCTTCGAAAGCTATGGATAACTGCACTCATTTGATAACATCATTGTTCACGTTTTGCGTAGTCCCTACAGATTCAGATACAAACCAGAATCGATCCATGTCCTCGTCCTCTACACCCTTGAAAGTAGGCTTATTCATGTGTGTAGCCATGTCGTCCTCTACTGATGGCAGGGTAGGTGTAGGAGAGTTTTTACCCTTGTGGGGTTCGATGCAGGTGTGGACGGGGGACTAGTTCCCTCGTGCACAACCCTTTCTTGGTTATGATTAAATGACTCCCTCAAGGGACTATATACCGATCTGTCTCCTTCTTGATTAATTCAATAGTATTTACCACTTTTTGTTGTACTCCCACTCTAATAGGAGGTCATTCACTCAATGTGGCTACACAAGACACCTTTTTCGCTCAATAGCATCTTAATCAACAGTGGTAGGGTTTGTAGGAACTTACCTCTAAATTCTTAGAAGAACCTTCGTTCTTCTTCTAAATATGACACAAACTGATCAACAGAAAATTTCGTTATGAATCCTCCCAATATACTGTCAACCCAATGACCCACAGTCCTTGTAATCTTATTATCAATTTTTTCCAATTACTGTACCAACTCGGGGGGTCCACTGTGTGACTTGATCGTCCTTCCAGCAAGTCTGAAATTCTGCCAACCAAGCTAACCACTCTTGCAACTCATGTGAAAAGGTTAAAAAAAATATTTCGTGCACTTCCCTAAAAATATACCTATTTTTCCACTCTTCTATGGAAATCTTCGCACTCCTATTTTATTTTAGCGCAAATTCCTAAATCTGTTTTTCGAACAAATTTTCTAACTCAGGTTTTAATGGCTGCCAATGACCTCGTGGCATTACCAAGTCCTAGAAACGAAACCATTTTTTGGCTTAAGGGGTCCTGACCCAGGTTCGGCTTCAAGGTTTGCCAACAAACAACCCCCACCCCAAACCCCCTGACCTAGACTAAGTATTACAAAATATTACAAAATTGGAAAAAATTGAGGCTAGGAAACCCTGTTCCAACAGCATTAACCACAAGAAGTTGGTGCTGAAAGACAAGCTCAGAAATATCAATATGGAGGAGGGCGAGATGATACCAATATACTTGACAAAGTTCACTCAATGTTGAGATGATCTTGGAAGTGTTGGTGTGACAATACCCCACGATTATTTGGTGAGCCTAACACTTTTAGGCCTTCCCAAGAGCTGCAATTGTTACTAGGACCCTATGAATGGGAGGGAGAAGTTACCAGACTAGTCTGACTTGGTAATAGAAGAGATAAGGCAGAGCACCAGAGACGGGACCTCCAGAAAATACAAAGAAGAATATTTTTCATTGGTCAGAAAAGGAAATAAATCCAAGGGAAATAAGTCCCAAGGCAAAGATGGCAAGAGATACTTGTCCAAGACTAAGTGTTTTCACTGTCATGAGCAAGCGCGCCATGCCTCGAATTGTCTACAAAAGAAGGTAAGAAAGAAGGAGCCTACAGTTGCAGCGGGTGAAGCGATAGTTTCACAGTTCGAGCTTGATTTTAATGTCATTGAATGCATGGACAACACTATAATGGGATGCATGTGTTATCTAGACAGTCGTGCCTCATTCCATATGACAGAGAATAGAGATCTATTCAGTGAATTGGAGGAGAAGGACCTCCAGCAGAACATAGAGTTTGGAGATCACGGGAGGTATAGCGCGACTGAAATAGGTACATTTACCCTTCAGAGCGATTTTGGCTCCCCTCTCAGACTGACATATGTTTTGTATGTTCCAGGACTAAAGAATAATCTTGTCTCCGTAGCGGTATTGGAAGACCGTGGTTATGATGCCATATTTTGAAAAGGAAAGGTGTTCCTTAGACATATCGCCACGAGACTCGTGAAACATATCAGCGTAAGATTCAAGAACATGTATGCTTTTGAGGTTGAGGATGCATGAAAAGCTTTGAGGAGAAAAGCAGATGTTAGTGACTTGGTGGTTGAGAGGGAGCCTCTCAACATGCAGTCTCAAAATTTTGTGGAGAAGCCATAATTGGAGAAGTAGATAAGAGATCGAGTCAAAGCATCCACTCAAGAGGAGACCTCCAAGAGGGGTAAATTTCAAGCCATATGGCCAGAGGGAGCACATGCATTCATACCTCTAGGTGAGAGGTGGGGCGATGTGCAGACATAATCCCAAGAGAGGAAATTTGGGCAGGGTCCATTGAGATGATGTGTCTCATGGATTGAACGTGGCTACGAGGAGCCCACAGTATAGTAGTAGCAAGAAGGACTAGTTATATTGATGCAATCAAATTTTAGGGAGATAGAAACCTGAGTGACAAATTTTAGATACTGGAGCACATATAGGAGTTTGAAGCAGTGCAGAGGGCACAAATGCAAAGTCACTAGCAACGCAAAGAGTTTAGTAGATAGTGTACTAACTAGTAGCAGTCATATACTCTGATGATAGATGCATCATATTGATTCAGTTGCTTGGAGGCTATTCAGTTTTAGGAGTTGTAGCCATGGAAAAGTTTAGGGGCCAATATTCGCAAGTGGGCTAATTTTCCATGATTTTCAAAAAAAAAGATTCGTCAATTTCCATTTCTTTTAAAAATGATTCACCCAAATTTTATAGTATGAAATTATTTTACCCTAAAAATTGCCAAAATTATATGGACTCTACCTAGTGGGATTTTCCAAGATTTATAAACTTTAAAATTAATTTCCATCCTTAAAAAATTTCCTTAGTTGCAGCAGGAACAACACTATAGAGAAGTGTTGCATGCAGAACATTCCAAAGGTACTATATCGAGATAGATTTAATTCCTTTCTTGTTGATAGGGAGTGTAGAAATTTGCAACAAGAAACAATGAAATTGGCATCCATAAATGAAATCCAGAAAATGGCACCCAGAAATGGCTACCATATGAGGCTTTTGATTTAATTTTCCCTTAATTAAATTGAAAGAGAAATTGTAATTTCACCTCATGAAAACTTGAATTTGTTAACTGAGTCGAGAAGACTTAGTTAGCTTAGGAAATTCGAGTTAGAGGTCTAAGAGGATGCATTCAAAGGGATTTTCTATTTTTAGGGGGTCCAGATATAGTTATTTGTGAGTTGTAATTAGTTAACTCAATTAATTGAGTTAAAATCAGTTCAACTAGTTCTAACTAAGAGATGAGAAAATGAGAGGTCTAGTGAATTAAATTTGATTTAATTCACATTTAGTAATCAATAAGTTAATTGATAATTCACTATAAATAGTAGTTGCATATCATTTCTAAGGAAGACCTATTTGAGACTGAGGTTAAAGGGAAGATATCTATCAGTTTTACTATTAGAAAATTGTACAGGACGTGCATGAGGTCATCGGGAAGCCCTTGAAGGATTGCACAATAATTATTGGGGATTTTCCTAATTAATAGGGGCTCAATTAGCCAAGAATGCGTAAGCAAGGCATGCCAGGAAGAGGCAAGAAAAAGTTTAAACACTTGACTGATTTTTCCTAGATCGCAAGCCAGTTTCGAGCAGGATTGGAGTGAGATTGTCAACAGAGTGCTTGATGTGTCTCTAGTGTGAGAAAGCATTGTATTGCTTCATGATCTTGACCATATGAAATATAGAGATAGAGGGGTTTTGAGAAACTTCTTTCCCTAGATACATCTTGTGTTGTGTGATTGATTGTCTCTTTCTCTTACTTGTTATGTGATTGTGCGATCATGTTTTGTTACCGCTAATTGTAGAAGGATTCAATGTATTTTTTTAGTACCTTATAAGATCAGATTGAATCACGTCGGTAGATTTTTCTACACAGAAAAGGGAAAGTGAAGATACTGTGAAGGGAAATGCACCATTCAATACCCCATGAGGGAGAACCAGCACTCATGGGAATCATTCTGGTAGGAATTCTAGCTATGCTACCAAGGGGCATCATTCTCATCATTATCACCCTCATTTCCATCATCTTCATCACCATTATCAAAGGAAGAGGGGAGGAGGCTATATGCTCGAAGAATTGAAGAAGGAAAAACCACCTACATTTGATGAGGAGGTGAAGAAATCTGAAGATGCAGAAGCTTGGTTGTTCGGGATGAATAAGTTCTTCATAATTCATAACTATTATGAGAACATGAAGGCAGAGGTAGCCACCTACAACTTGAAAGGAAGAGCATACATATGGTGGGAATATTTGAAAATTGTTAAAGGCATAACATAAGAAAGACTAACTTGGAAGGAGTTTGAAAATTTATCTAGGGAGAAATACTTATCAGATAGATATTATGACTGTGAGGAAAAGGATTTTTATGAGTTTAAGTTGGGATAGTTTTCAGATGAAGAGTAAATTACCAGATTTCTGGAACTATTAAGGTATGTTCCATATCTCAAGGAGGATAAGGCCAAGGTTCATCGATACCACATCGATTTCTATGAACCACTAACTTTTGATGACACCATCAAGAAATTCAAACACTGTTATGAGAAAGAAAAAAGGAGGCACAATTTTAAAAGAGAGTAGAAATAAAAGGGTTGTGGGAAAGAAAAGAAATGACCCAAAAGGATTGCTGATAAGAAATAGGGTGCGACCTCTACTAGTGAAGGTTGATTTCAGTAGAAAATTAGTCAAGGGGAGAAATGTCATTCACTACTAGATGTAAGAGATCAGTGCATACATGAGGCAAGAGATCCACTAAGATGTTGTAAGTGTGGTGAGAACCACCAAAAAAATATCGCTCACATTAGAAAAGAATAGGACCTTAGATCTACAATGTACAAGAAGCTTGGAAAATGGGTGACATAGCAAAAAGCACACCCAAAATTTATGTAGTGGTGGATAATCACCAATCAGGCCAACATACATCCATAATTGAGATAGAAGGTAAGTTGCCCAACAAATTTATTTCTGTTTTAATTGATCTAGGCTCTAACTACATTTATGTCAGTCCATAGCTTGTAGAGGAGTGTCAACTGGCAAAGAAAATGCATGTAGAACCATGGTTGGTTTAGTTGGCAATAGGAACTAATAGAAAGATAAATTACTGGGTGAAGTCATGTGCTTTATAGCTAAAAAATATGCCAACATTTTTTCATATAAACTTGCTTCCGTTGGGAGCATACAACGTGCTATTGGGTATGGATTCATTATATAAACAACACACTTAAGTGGAATATTTTGAAAAATAAATTGAGTGCTTAGATGAGCAGGGAGAAAGAAGAGTTTTGCAGGGTAGGATAAATCCTCCTTTAGTGAGAATGATCACAACTTTGAAATCCAAGCACAACAATAGAAATGGATTAATGTTGTTTTCAATGAAAATATATAGTGATTAGAGTGCTACCAGTGATACTGAGAATGAGAAGAGAAAGTCACTGAGAAGATATCCAATTATGTAGTAGTACACAAACATGTTTCAAGTGTAGGTCCTGGAATTACCTCCTCACATAGAGATATATTTCTCTGTTGGGTTGGTACCTAGAGCAACAGTAGCATCCAAGGCACCATACCAGATGAGCACTTCTAAGATGGTTGAGCTAAATTTACAGGTAAATGATATGTTGGACAAGGGATACATAAGGTTGAGTGTGTCTCGATGAGGAGCCCCAGTGTTATTCATAAAAAATAAGGATGAAACCCTTAGATTATTCATTGACTACAAGAAATTAAAAAAGGTGACCATAAAAAATTGATATCAATTGCCACATAGTGATGATCTATTTGATCAATTGCAGGGATCAACAATATTCTCCAAGATTGACTTGAGGTCAGGATATCATCAAGTGTGGACCAAGGAGGAAAAAATTCATAAGACTACATTCCAGACAAGATACAAGCATTATGAGTTTGTGGTGGTACTCTTTCAACTTAGTAATGCCCCAACCACTTTCATGTGCCCAATGAATAGTGTGATGCATCCTTATTTGGAAACGTTTGTCATTTTATTTGTCGATGACATATTGGTGTATTCAAGGACTAAGGAAGAGCATGAGAAGCACTTGGCCACAATGCTACTGTTGTTGAGGGAGAATAAACTCTACACAAAGCTTAACACGTGTGAACAAATACATTACTTGGGGTGCATTGTCTCTAAGGATGGGATATCAGGTGATCTAGAGAAATTCAAGGCCATCATGGAGTGGCCAACATCGAAAAATGTAAATGAGGTCATATCATTCATGGGGTTAACAGGCTAGTACAAGAGATTCATTAGAAATTTCTCTAAGATATGCCACCCTATCACATCCTTGCAGAAGAAAGGAATGGAATTTGAGTGGATAACCAAGTTTGCATCCAGTTTTGAGCAATTAAAGCAGATGCTCACTAATGCACCAATGTTGAGGATCATAGATCCAGGGAAGGATTTTATGATTTGCATAAATTCCTACAAGGATAGGCTCGGTGGAGCCTTGATGCAGGAAGGATAGGTAGTATGTTATGAGTCTCAAAAGCTGAACAAGCACAAGGGAAAATAGGTGACTCATGATTTGAAGTTAGATGCCATTATTCATGCATTGAAAATGTTGATGCATTACATCCTCAGTAGGAGATTCACACTCATCACAGATCATGGAGGACTAAAGTACCTGTTTGATCAACCTAAGTTGAATGCTAGACAAGATAGGTGGTTTTCTACACTTAGTTAATTTTACTTCAAAATCAAGTACATTAAAGAAAAGGAAAACTGAGTTGTTAACACACTCAGTAGAAGGATGCAACTTAATCACTATGAAGTGATAATTTCTTATGGAGTGGACCTGGTAGAGCGGGTCAAACATGTAGGGAAAAATGATGAGAAGTATCAACATATCAAGGAAAAGCTACAAAATAATAGTGAGAATGGAGGAGATGAGGAATATCGTCTCAAAAATGATGGCTTGATTAGATTCAAGAATAGAATCTATGTGTTGAACAATGTTTATTTGAAAATCCTCATCATGAGAGAGTTTAATACAAAGTCATATTTTGGCCACCCAGGATACCAAAAGACTCTCATGGCCATTGAGAAATTTTATTTTTGGCCTAATCTAAAAAAGGTGGTGGCTAATTACGTTGTTAAATGCATATAGTGTCAGCATTTCAAGGCTAAATGCAAGCATCTAGTTGGTTTGTTGCAACATCTCTATGGATTTCGTCAAAAATTTTCCTAGAATCTCCAGGAAACATGATGCTATTATGGTGGTTGTTGACAAATTGAGCAAGGAAAATCAATTTTGTAGCACTCAAGTCCACCAACTTGGATAGTGATGTGGCAAAAATCTTCATAAAGGATATTGTGAGACTGCATGGAGTTCACAAGAAGATTATTTCAGATGGAGATGTCAAGTTCACTTCCAAGTTTAGAAGGAACCATTTGTTTGATTGGGGACTAAATTAGCATTCAATACAATATATCATCCATAGACAGATGGGAAAACAAAGAAAGTAAATTGAATACTCGAGGACATGTTGAGGATATATGTAATGCACCAACAAAAGAAGTGGGAATAGTATCTTCAACTTGTAGATTTTGAATATGATAATGGGTACCAAGAGTATTTAAATATGCGCCCATTTGAGGAATTGTATGGAAGGAGTTGTAATACTCCTATCAGTTGGAGTGATAAGGTGAGCAGTTTCCTTATCAGATCTGATATGTTGAAAGAGGTGGAGTATTAGATGCAAGAGAGCAGATATAACTTAAAGGTATTACAGGATAGGAAAAGTGTTATGGAGATCAAGATAGGGTGCATATAGAGTTCCAGGTTGGGGAACATGTTTACTTGAGAGTTGGACCCAAGAAAATCTCCTTGAACATTGGGTCATGTGCCAAGTTGAAACCATGATTTTGTGGGCCTTTTGAGATCCTTGATAGGATTGGACCAGTGGCCTATAGGTTGGCCTTAACTCCTTTAGTTAAAATCCACAATGTTTTCCATGTTTCTTTTCTTAAGAGATATGTACAAGATTATAATCATGTTATTGATTGGTTTGTGCTACAGGTGGAACTAGAGGGAGATTTCTCGCCAGAGCCATTATGCATTCTAGACTAGATGAGTCTCATGTTGTGGAATCTAGCCATAGAGCAAGTCAAAGTGTAATTGAACCACTTTGGGCTAGAGGAATCTACTTGGGAAATAATTGATGCCATGAAGAATACTTATCATTTTTTGTTTATAGGTTGAGGCAAATGTGCATATGTATATGTAAATATTGTAAAGAGATGTAAATATAAAGCTCCCAGGATAGTATGTTGTTGTTTTCTTTATTTAGCCTTTTTTCTCTGTGTACACGGATAAAGAACACCAAGGATGGTATTCCCCCAAGGGGGAGGCGTATGTAACAACTGATCTTGTAATTGGCTTGATATCTCCATGCAATTACCTCATGCATTTGATTTTAATTTGAAAATTAAAATGGGTTGAGTAAGGGACACAGATTCCAAGGGTTTGATGGAGGTCAATTGCTTGGAATATTTAGTTTACTTGTTGAAGGAAGAAATTAAACAGTGTGTAAAACCATTGAAGGTTGGATGTTGAGTCTTAAATGCACTGGAATGGTGTTTTAAATGAGACTATGGTTGTGAATTTATGGGTTTCATACAAGGGACATTGCCCATGTTGGCTTGGGAACTGCATAAGACAACAAAATGAAAAAATAATTAATGCACAACTACTACCTGTGTAGTTGGAAAACACACAGGAGGTCAACATAGAAAATATGAAATGTAGAGGGAGAACACACAAACACATATATAGGAAAGAGAAGAGTTTTGAGAGATTTTTGGGGGGATCAGACAGACACACACACACAACAGTCATGGAAGAGAAATTCCAAATAGAAGACAAACCTAGACAAAAGGAGTGTAGGAAAGGAACAATGAGGATTCTATCACATCAAGAGTTTGAGACTCAATCACACAAGGGGGACACCATAGAGCATGTTGGCGAGGATTGACATGATTACGATTGTGCATTAGAGTCATATGAGTTACATCATTTTAGAGGAGTGGATATCACTCTGAAAGGAATAAATATGAGTGTGTCTAGACTTAATAAGCAGACATTGGCATCTACATGTAGTGTGGAAGACATTAATTTCTTTCACCACTCTTAGAAGGCTATAACACCTTTAGTTTAGCAACATGAGTATGACAGTAATTCTATTTCATGCGAGGGTAAACATCAAGATACATCAGGGGGATGGAGGGTGGATTTGATCCCTCTCGGCGCTTGATACACCCTTAGTTAAGATGGATCTAGGCTGGTTTCAGTCGTATGTGACCAAGAAAAATCTATTGATAATATGAGGAACATATGGTTAATTTTATCAATAATATGTAAATACATCTAATATTAATATAGCCATTTTAAATATCAAATCATTTTAACTTTAAATTTCCTTAGTTACCTCATTTTGTTGAGATGATAAATATTGTAAAATAACTTTAATGATATAAAATGTGAATAATTGTGGACAGATTTGGGTGTGAAAGTGGCCATATCTGCTACATAAATTTTATTATCGACATACTGGTGTATGAAGAAGCTATATTTGGTAAGATCTAGTGTGGATCTACCGTTGAGTGAGATATTAAATGGAAAATATGGTAAAGTTAATAATGAGTGGTTGAGTGGCATAACATTAATGTGAGGTGATATTATATATGTTTAAGAGAGTTAATATAATTTCATTATGGTTTTCAAGCTCCTGTGGTTATCGTTTGTTGAAGAGGTTTCCAGATTACCCACAGTGTTATAGAACATTGGTCGACGTTTCGAATCCCAACGAGGATCCATCTTCAGGAAAAGATGCATAATGAAGGATGAAAGAAGGAAAAAGATTAGGGATTAATAGTGAAAAGAGTAAAATTAGAAGAGCCGACAAGAGATAAATAGTAATTAATATTATATTTTTATTTTTAACTTTTATTTTTGTAATATTCTTAATTAGCCCAAGCTAATAGGAATATTTCATTTTGTTTTGATTTTCTTAATTAATGAATAAAATGTAAAGGAGGACATGCAAACTCCTAAAAACATCAAAATAAATCAATGCCCAATGTGAATAGAGGAAAATTAGGGTTGTCTTAATAAAATATCCTTGTATGTGAAAAAGGATTGAGGAGATTGACTGGGTCAACAGGACTAAATCATAGCACTGTCCAGATGCATTTAACCTCCTTGTTGATCAGCGCAGTTTTATATGGAGGATCTTCATGTGAAAGGAGCTAGATTTTTGAAGGTGGTTTGGGGTTTCTCAAGCTCTCATCTTATAAAAGGAAGGAGAAGGATCAAGAGAAGGTTGTTCATGATATTTGATTTTGATGTCTGTTTAGACAATTTGAATTCTCTTGGCTGTTTAGCAGAGAATTGTGAGGATTTCTTGTTTAGGGATTCTCTCTCCTTCCATTGAGTAGCTCTTGCAGGGCATTGTACTTCTCTTCCACTATCGGGAATATGGCCAAGCTCCATCTCCCTTAGATAGCGTAAATCCTGTTGGGATTTACTTGTTTCAGTGAGCTGCAGCAAGTGGAGACTAGATCAGTCAGATCTAGATTATACTAGTGCCTCTTCTCAGTGAGTGAGTCTTTTATCCTCCTGAAAGAGGGTATTAGCTGTTGGGCTTCATATTTTGATCTTGGCATTAGGCCAACCTGTGCTTCAAGCTTACAACATAGTTTATCCTCTTGGATTGCGTTATTTCTAGTTGTAGAGTTTCAGGGATTTTTGGCATTCATTTGGAGAAGAGATCTTTGGTGGAGGGATCCTTCCTTCACCGTGGTGATCCATGGATTAGCCATATAATACATGTCTACTTCAGATCTGATCTATTTACTATTGTGCTTAATTCAGATTTTTTGAATCATTCTGCAGATCTGCTGCAGTAAAACTCAGATCTACTCTCTGTATTTCATGTATTGCTGAAATCCCCAAGGGGAATGTAAAGTAAAGACAGTTTAGTGTACTGATCTGTTATAGATCTGATATTTTGTGCACAGATTTGTCTTAGATCTGATATTTAATGTATAGCTTCTACAACTCCTAAATATCATGCTGTACATTCTTGTTGCTGAGAAATAAAGTGTTGCAATACCTCTTCCTGATGGTTTCCTTCATTAAAGTCTTTATACTTTCTCTTAGGAACTGTATAGGACTATCTGTAGACCTATTTTTCTGACCTGCATGTATTTATTCATCCTTCTATATGTTTGCACACTGTTACTTCCCATGACAGCGTAAATTTCTGAAGCAGTCTTATGTTCTTACTACAAGTCTCTCCTTTGAGTAATTTCTAGCTGCACTAGGTGTGGGGAGATCTATTTAACCCACCTAGGGTGATTTGTTTCAGCTCTAATTCTGGATGTGAAGTGTATAATATGTGAACTAAGGGATCCAAGTCCCATTTTACCTTATTTTCACATCGTTTCTGAAAACAACGTTATTCCCGCAGGATTGCTGTGTGATTCCCAATTTGGGATATTACAGTGGTATCAAAGCATGATCTTTGGCTCAGCCTGTGAGATCCAGCTATCAGAAGAGTAAAGAGAAGCAGTAGAGAACAAAATTATGGAGAGGATGAGATTACTTTCATCATTTTTCAAGAAGAACCTCTCCAAGGAGGTAGAGCAGACAAAGAAGAAGAGATATAGTGAAATTCCTAGATAATTTCAAGAAGAGGAAGAGCCAAGTGCTTCCTATTCTCAAAGAGAGGAAGACCAGAGGCATGAAGGGCATTTAGAACCTAAGATTATAAGTGAATACATTTCTAAATACAAAGCTAAATCTAGAGCCTTCAAGGAGACTCTAGCTTTACCTCAATTCATTCAGCTAGAGGAAGGAAAGAGAGACCCTCACTACCACTTGAGGAAGCATGTACCAGTGCTGTCACAACCTTGGAGGAGCAGCCTTCATGTTCAACAGTGGAGGAAGACAACATAGTTGTGAAAGGATCTCTTGCTTCTACATCTCACCAAGGTATGCTTAAATTTCCATCTCTTGTCATTTCAGCAAATCATATGAAGGGATCTACATCTTTGCATGTTGCTGATTTAGAGAAACAGAGTTGCACTACGCTGTGCAAAGGCAGTGAGGAAGAAAGGAGGAACCATTACTTAAGGGAGCATTCACATGGCAGCTTCATTCATGAATTAATGGAGGGAGGAATGGTAGATGGTAGACATCTTGAAGTGAGAAACCATTTCTCCTTTCTAGATGACCCTTTCTTAATGAGCACTCCCCCACTCAAATAGAAACTTCTACCTGCAGAAGATCGAGAGACTTATTAGTTTTGGAAGGCCATTGATGAGCATGAGGTTTCATGGAGAGATATCATTAGAGGTTTACTTCAACACATCATGAAGTGCAAGGTTCTCCAACATTTTGGGGAAGGTTTTCCCTCATCACACTTGGGTCCTTATGGATTCAAGGAGGGCATTGATGAGAGGTCTTCTCTAGAAGATCTCTAAGGAGTTGCATTTCAATATCCCATGAAATGAAAAAGAAGAAATATGGTTTGGGAGGATGATAGTCTTCCTTGGGAGAATGTTGAGGAAGAATATGATGGAAGGCACCAATGTGTGGATGGATGGGTGTGGGTGATGAGAAAGAAGTTGGAAAGCTACTTGAAAATCTATGATACCGGGTAGCAGGAGGCTTGGCTGCGTTGGTTACTCTTGAAAGAGTTTGGTCATCATCCTCTTTCTAAGGGTATGTGGCAGGATACTTGCATCATGGGGAAGAAAGGAGTATGGACACATTGTGTTGACATGACATTCTTCATGTCAATCACCATGTTTTCACTACATGATTTGGATGATGGAAGTATGAGGAGACAACAAAAGATTTTGTTGCTTGGGATATTCTTGGGAGAGCAAGGGAAAATTTTCTCTCACAGTTTTCATGATGTTGCAGGAGTAGAAGATGGCACTATCACAGTGCAAAGGGGCTACTCCTTGGCCTTAGATGTTCAAGAGGTACTTTCCCCATGGGAGAGACTTCTTATGGGTAGAAACATTATGGGAGATGCCTTTGACATTTTGCATGTCAAAGATTGGAGCCATGAGTTGGAGGGAGCTTATTTGCATAGGCCAACAACGTTGCCACTTTGGAGCTGGGGTTTATTGATGGAGTATCCCCAGGATCACTTCACACTTGATGCACTTGATGGGCAAAGAGGAAATAAGGAAGATGAGGTAGTATATGGGGACATCTATTACTATGATGTACTCTTGTTGTCTTGGGTTTCCAAGCATGAGGGAGAGGGTTTGCAAGGAGCACTTGGTTCATTTCTCTTCATGGAAGTGTGCCAAACTACTATGGAAAATCCATTCATGGATCCATGTGTCTTCTTACTTTCAACATATGGTGAGAGCTTTGTTTGTGCAACATAATATTTGCATGCTCTTACCATATCTTGGTAATGCATTACTCCAAAAGTAAGTAAGCTCTTGATTTTGCTCCATGACCAATGTTGGGCCAAACTATATCATGGAGATAGCCATATCTTATGTGGCCTTGGGTAGATTTTTTTTCATTACATGTATGTTCATTTGATTCATATGATTAACCATGTATCAAGAAACAATTTTCCATGTATTTTTCTGAAGCAGCAGTTTGAAATACTGCGTTGTCACCACTTGGGAAATTGTTGGTACCTTCCATCACCTTATGAAACCATCAGTAATTCCCCTATTTTGATGCCAATCATGATCCCACTTGCTAGTTTTGTTTTTATCTTGATGGGAGACATGATGTTGAGTGAGGGCATATGGTTTGAATGTGTCCTTTTAGGAAGGATATTCCCACATTTTCTGCAGTACATGTTCTAATGGGAACATGGGAGGATTTGTGGCCACCATAGCCAAACACTTTTTTCTCTTGGAGGTGGGCCATGTGTGTGATGGGATACCTTATGATGATGCTCTCCTATCCATCACATGTGGAATGCCTTGGGCCAACTGGTTTTACAACATTGGAGGGAGGATCTTTACAGATCTAATCTTCATGTTGCCACTTGAGGGAAATATCATTGCAGCCCAATATCAAAAGAAAATCTACACTTATCTTAAGTGGAGAGGAGGACAACGTGGGGTAGGAAATTTTGTCTACCATGTTCATGTATTCAGCCCACCTACAGTGAAACCAAACGTGGAGGAGATTTCTCATGAGTTGACATCTTGGGGGGTAGCAAATATTTCTTGGATGATAGCATGGAGATGGGAGCATTTCATTGATGATGAAATTCCCCATGATTGTCATCACTTCTATCTCTAAGAGGCCATGGAACAGTAAGAAGGTTTCCATATCAACCTTCCATTCTTTCATGATGTGAGCCCTTGGGTTTATTTACCAAAGGCCAAATTGTACACTTGGGAGGAACCCTTGGAGGACAAACATTATTGCAGAAACTTTGAAGCAATGGTGGAGACTTTTGGACAGAGAGGCCACAAGAGAAGGAGGGGGAGAATTTTCAGCACTCACCTCATTAGTTGCTTGAGGGAAAGCAACATTTTTGGAGGGGAGGACTGTAATATTCTTAATTAGCCCAAGATAATAGGAATATTTCATTTTGTTTTGATTTTCTTAATTGATGAATAAAATGTAGAGGACATGTAAAATCCTAAAAACATCAAAATAAATCAATGCCCAATGTGAACAAAGGCAAATCAGGGTCGTCTCAATAGGACCAAATCATAGCATTGTCCAGATGCATTGAACCTCCTTGTTGATCAACGCAATTTTAGATGGAGGATCTTCATGTGAAAGGAGCTAGATTTTTTAGGGTGGTTTAGGGTTTCTCAAGCTCTCATCTTATAAAAAGAAGGAGAAGTCTCAAGAGAAGGTTGTTCATGATATTTGATTTTTATGTCTGTTTAGAAAATTCGAATTCTCTTGGCTATTTAGCAGAGAATTGTGAGGATTTCCTGTTTAGGGATTCTCTCTCCTTCCATTGAGTAGCTCTTGGAGGGAATTGTACTTCTCTTCCACTATCAGGCATATGTCCAAGCTCCATCTCCCTTAGACAGCGTAAATCCTGTTGGGATTTACTTGTTTCAGTGAGTTGCAGCAAGTGGAGACTAGATCTACTCAGATATAGATTATACTAGTGCCTCTTCTCAGCGAGTGAGTCTTTTATCCTCTTGGAAGAGTGTATTAGCTGTTGGGCTTCAGATTTTGATCTTGGCATCAGGCCAACCTGTGCTTCAAGCTTACAGCATAGTTTATCCTCTTGGACTGCATTATTTCCAGTTGTAGAGTTTTAGGGCATTTTGGCATTCATTTGGAGAAGAGATCTCTAATGGAGGGATCCTTCCTTCACCGTGGTGATCCATGGATTAGACATATAATCCATTTCTACTTCTGATCTGATATATTTACTGTTGTGCTTACTTCAGATTTTCTGAATCATTCTGCAGATCTTTTGTAGTAAAACTCAGATCTACTCTCTGTATTTCATGTATTGCTGAAATCTCCAAGGGGAATGTAAAGTAAAGACAATCTAGTGTATTGATTTGTTATAGATCTGATCTTTTGTTCAAAAACCTGTCTTAGATCTGACATGTAATTTATAGCTGCTATAGCTCCTAAATATCACATTGTACATTCTTGTTACTAAGAAATAAAGTGTTGCAGTACCTCTTCCTGAGGGTTTCCTTCATTAAAGTCTTTATACTTTCTCTTAGGCACTGTATAGGACTATTTGTAGAAATATTTTGCTAATCTACATGTATTTATTCAGCCTTCTATATTTTTTCACACTGCTACTGTCCATGACAGCGTAACTTTCTGAAGCAGTCTTATGTTCTTACTGCAAGTCTCTCCCTTGAACAATTTCTAGCTGCACTAGGTGTGGGGAGATCTGTTTAACCCACCTAGGGTGATTTTTTTCAACTCTAATTCTGGATGTGAAGTGTATAATATGTGAAATAAGGGATCCAAGTCCCATTTTACCTTATTTTCACATCATTTTCTGAAAACAGTTTTATTCCCGCAGGATTGTTGTGTGATTCCCAATTTGGGATATTACAGATTATTGATTTCATTGTTATTGATTTCTCGGTAATATCCCAAATTACATCATTTAAAAGGCCTATCAAAGCAGTAAATGCCTCAATTATTTGATACCACTGTATTACAGCAATGTGGAAGACTTAAAGTATAGTTGCATAGATATTAAAACTATCTTGCAATTGGATCTCAAAGTGATAGCATTTACAGTAACCAGATTGTGCGGGAGTGCAGCTCCACATGTGGCCACTAAATCATAGATGCAGAACACAGTAGAGTGTTTCTAAAGGACCATATTTAACTAGTGCGAAGGAGTATTGGCCAACATGAAAGGCCAATTGACTAGAGAAAAGAATGCAAAGTTGAAAAACTTCGGATATGGCGCCATTCTCATTTCGTTTGCTTTAGAGAGAATTATGCTTCTCACTCCTCAGTTGATTCTAGTAGATCGCGGGGAACCTCGGGAACCTCGAATGGTACAGTGGGTGGCATTAATGGCTCGACATGGTGGCGATGGTAGTTCAGTGGTTCGGTTTACTCCGACATACTTTATGTGGCTTAGGAACTAGGTATTCACCATCAAAGACTTTCCTTATGAAGGAATGGATTACATGGGTGATCCTGAAATATCTTTGCCTCCAGGGGCAGAGTGGGACAAGATAGGTAAGAAAATTATTTTGATGTTCTTAATATAATTTTTTTTTTTTTTTATTGTCTAATCTTTAGTGAAAAATGTTTAAATGTACATTTTGTATCACCTCGAAAGGATCGAGCGTGAGATATCCCCCTAGCAGACATGGAGAAAAACCTTGAGAGGTTTACCATAGACATTCTTGAGACAGGAACAGATGATATCCCTCTTCCACTTCAGAGACACGTGGCAGGTGTTCCAAGACCACTTAGGAGATTTTTGTGCAAGGTGGCATGTGCTATAGTCTATTACCATGATCATCATCACAGATAGTGGATGATCATTGTCGATCGACATTTTTTGTTTTTTTTATCAGTATCTATTAGATCATAAGGTGTTTGAACCTATGATCATAGACGATGTAATATTTTTTGAACACAAACCTATCTATGATAATGATATTACTACTTTCTCTGAGTATCTTGATAAACATGGATTGAATGTTGTTTTGGTTTACTTTGTTAATGTTGCAAATGTCTATTTAGAACACGATTAGCTAATGCATCAACCAATGTGTTTACAGTTCTTGAAATATGTTGATATTTGATATAATCAAATTGTTGTTCCAAGAGACGAACCTTCAAAAATAATCTCAATAACACTAGATTTCTAATCGCATAAACCCTGTTTAAATGTAATATAATGAGTTTTGAATCTAATATAATGATCAAACATCGAATACCAAATGAAATGGCATCAAATAATAACTCAATGACTGCACTATATTCTGCAATATTGTTCGTTGTTTGACCAAGGCATATCCCATGAATAAAAACTAACTCATCGGTGGGTGAATAGATAACCCAAGCCGCGGAAGAGATATTCTGTGTACTACGACAGGCACCATCAGAAAAAGAAATGTATGTTTGAAGGGATGTCGACATTTGCAATATCAAGAGTAATCAAGATAAGCAGTGATAGTAGTAACAACAAAACTAATCTAGGCACACTTATCTAATCTAAGGCACACTATTTTAAAAATTAACTATTGTACAAGAGAGATATTCACACGAAAGTCGAGCATAATATCTCTTAAGATAAATACCATTTCTAGGCTTATCTAAAGAGACCCCGTCATAATCAATTAATTCATAGGCTCCTTTTGCAAGCACACGCTTGACAATTTAGGGACCATGCCACATCAGTTCAAATTTTCCAGCGCCTAGATTATTGTTAGCTTGATCATATACTAATACTAGGTCACCTTCTGAATAAAAACGAGGATTAAGACTTTGATCATACTGAGCTTTCACACGTTTCTTATGAGCTTTGGTATCCAATGCAGCAGTGCGGCGAGTCTCATCTAATTATGCTAAGTATAAAAAACATTTTTCCTCTTCAGAGGTAGCTGGTAACAACTCAATCGCTAATTTGAGTGATGGTATTTCGCATTCAATGGGTAACACAGATTCTAAACCATAGAAAAGTGGAAAAGGAGTGAAACTTGTAGCAGTTTTTGCAAAGGTTCGATATGCCCATAGTGCCGAAAAAAGCATGGTATCCCAATTTGATTTGTGAGTTCCGATAATATGTTTAATCATGGTGGTTAAAACCTTGTTGACGGCTTCAACTTTACCATTAGCCTGCGGGTAATACAGAGTAGAATTATCATGGCGCAGGACAAGTTGATAAGAAAGTTCGGTCATAATATTTTGAAAATGACTCTCATGGTCTATGATAATAGATTGAGGCACACCGAAACGAGCAATCACATGATTGAATATGAAAGTAGCTACAGTTTTTTCGTCTGCCGCAAATGTAGGCATCACCTTGGCCCATTTGGTAAAGTAATCTACAACGAGAATAATATACCCATGCCCCCCGGCCGAGTAAGGGTTACATGTAATGAAATCAATGCCCCATTTCACAAAAGGGCTGACAACAGTGATTGGGTGAAGAGGAGCTGGAGGTGCACACATCTTTCAATCAAAAATTTGGTAGTTGTGGTATCTTCAGACCACAATGATACAATCTTTGAATAACGATGGCCAAAAATAACCAGCGCGCAATATCTTTTGGGATGTGGAAAACCTAGACATATGACCACCACACGATCCAGAGTGGCAATCATTTAAAACCTTTTCAACCTCTTCGTGAGTTATACAACGTCGAAAAAAGAATCTGCACCATGACAATAAGGAGTGTCTCCAACAATATTGTATTGCTGGGATTGATATCGGATTCTCCGTCGATCTGATCGTGAAAGCTCTGGGCGAAAAGTTTGGGTTTGAAGATATATAATGATATCTTCATACCATATGTCTAATTTACTGATGAGAAACAGAGATTCATCGGTGATGGGATTCTCTACCACAGTTTATGTTTCAGTATTGGGAAAGTCACACATAAGATCAGCAAACACTAGTGATTTATTTGATTTACAATTTTTGAATTCCAAATCAAAATTTTGTAGGATAACAATCCATTTGGAGTATTTGCTCCAAGTAATTTTTTTGTCAAGATATATATCATCTAGTTGCAATTAGATATCATAGTTGTTTTACATAACAATATGTAGTGACAGAATCATTGGAAAACTTGTTCTGCTGCAAAGGCCAATTTCTCCACATGCGAATATTTGATTTCTGTCAGGTTGAGATTCCGACTTAGATAATAGATCACATGTTCATTTTGAGATTCATCCTCCTGAACCAAAACCATTCCAATGGTGGGATTAGAGGCAGCTAAGTATAAAAAGTAGTCTTGGTGGTAGTTGGGTGGATGCAATAATGGTGCATGGGTTAATGCGTGTTTTAATGCATCAAAATATTTATCAACAATCTCATCCCAAATAAAAGGAACACTTTGTTTCAATAACTGGGTAAAACCTTTTGTTAACTCAGCATAGTTTGGGATAAACCTACGTAAAAAAAATTATTTCCCTTGCAAACTTTGGAGTTGGCGAAGTGTGGAAGGAGGAGGTAAGTTGATGATGGCCTCAACCTTCGAGGGGTCGACACAAATGTCGTCTGTCGAAATGATGAATCCAAGTAATCGTCCTGATTGCACACAAAAAACACATTTTTGCGAGTTCAAACAAATCTTTTAATGCCTACATCTCATGAAAATAGCTCGTAAGTGTGTAGGATGATCGTTCCTGCATAAAGAATGAGCAGGTAAGTCATCCAGATAAGGTTGTACAATATGTTTAATATCATGAAAAGTATAAGACATAGCCCTTTGAAAAGTTGCACCAGCATTTTTTAATTCGGAAGGTAATTTTCAATAAGAAAATGTCCCCCAAGTACATATAAACGTTTTTTTTGGTTGATCGGTAGGGAGTATGTTGATTTGATTATACCCAGAAAATCCATCCATAAATGAGTAACTTTCATTTCCGGCACAATCATAAATTATTTGGTCGATATAGGGTGCAGGATAATTGTCTTTTGGACATGCTTTATTAATTTTCCTATAATCGACACATACTTGTATAGTCCCTTGTTTCTTCGTAACGGGAACTATATTAGATACCCAATATGTCAATGGAATTGGATAAATAAATCCTGCTCATAATAACTTTTCAACTTCAGCTTTGATAGTTGCAACTTTTCGCAGATGTATTGGACGCAATATTTGTCTAATAGGCTTGGCATCCGGGTATGTCTTAATTTGATGAATTAAAATCTTAGGATTGATTCCTGGCATCTCTTCATAAGACCAGGAAAAAATGTCTTGGAATTCTTGAAATAGGGCTTTGTAAGTGTTAATCTCTTCCATCTTACAAGAAGCACCTATATGAATGTTTTCAATAATTCCAGGTTTAACTAATATGTTGATAGGAACTATCATAGAAATATTTCCCAAATTAGTCTCAGAATCCGAATGTGAAATCGATATGGGATTCTGCAGTTCCTCAACATAATAAATTGTAAAAATAGACGAAAAATCATTTTCAAACATATCAAGATCAGGTAAAAATGAAGATCTATGATGTATATCATTCCAAGGTAATTCATCCAATGATAGAAATTCTCGAATACTTTCATCAGCGTGAAACACATGTTGAAAGGGATCGGAAAGTGATGTCAAGGCCAAGCTTGATAGTTAGGTGATCACATTAATTTGATCAAAAATAGTTGAAATTGTGTTGGAATACAATTGTATTGTTACATATGCCATTTCAAAAGGACTCAAAGGAATCTCGCCATTGAAAGAGTCTAGTTCTGATTCTGAAGGCACTACCCAAGTGTCATTGAATGGTGTAGTTCTTGATGAGATCATATTGATGTTGGCAATGGTGCACGGTACGTTGGGTGGAGGTATAGAAAAATTTCCCATGAGAGCGAAATCCTTTACTAATCCTATGCCAACATCCTCATATGGGATATTCATATTTCCAACATGTTGGATATTGTCTGTAGAAGTAGGGTCTGATGAATAATATGACAACTAATCAATTTTCACAATCTTTCCTTTATCAGGAAACATGATTACCCGAAAGACTGATGAAACGACAACAGTCATGGCATAAGACCAACTATGACCCAAAAGAAGGTTGTAATCAAGAGAGGCATCAACAACTTCCACATCTAGATTAACGGTTTTGCCTTTTACTTCTATAGGTAGATCCTGGAGTATTCCATAAGGACGAAATACTCTTCCATCAAAGGCTTTAAGGATTGTCGGGGATTGGTTGATTGTTGGAGAACTGAGAGTTTTCCAACATTTTAATGAAATTATACACATGGATTCCCCCTCATCAATCACAGTATGAAAAAATCATCTAGATTTGACTAATACTAGAATCTGAAAATCCATCTGATGAAGGAGTCTCGGTGTAAATTTTTCGAGATCAAAGATCATGAGGTTAGAATCCTAAGGATCGATAGCTCTAATAGTTGATAATAGTAATTTCCTTTGTGTTGGACATGATTGTAGTACTTCTAAGGCCAACATTTTTGAAGGGTATATCGCCAAATCTTCAACAATGTTGTAATTCTGAGCAGCTCTCGCATGTGGACTGAAATTTGAATTTCGAAGTACACCTTTATCAGGCGGTTTAATCACTAGGTCAGGATTAGGTTTCTTGATTTGGAGTGGTTCAGAAACTGAAGGAGGTATAGCTGGTGTTTGACTAGAATTTTCTGTCTCTTTACTAGTTATAGGATTTTTAGTTCCATAATCTTCAGATCGTGTCGCAACCATAACTTGAGACATCATTAAAATATCTGCCGATGAATTTGAAGAAGATCCTATCATTTTACTATCTTGAGTAGGATAAGGATCCTTCAAGACAGTGGGTGTGGGTGAACCTTTGACAAACTTGGAGACCTCAGACCAATGTGGACACTCTTTCATATAGTGATCCTCGTCACAAATTAGACAAGGATAACGAGGTTTCCATTTTTCATTAGTTGGTTCATTCTTTTTGGTTTTCTCTTTAGGAGATGTAGTTTGGTTGTTTTTATTTTTTCCTTTCTTCTTATTACTGGTTTTAGATTTAGTTGTAGATGATTCTACAACATGAATGTCGGCAATAGTTTCAAGGGAAGAATCTCCTTTCGGTGAATCTGGTAAAGTTATAATGGGAGAAGTAATTTTGGATGACTTCTTCTTACTCTTGCTAGTGCTAAATAAACTAATTACAGCGTTTTTAGCATGAGAACCAGAAGGAATTGCAGTTATTTGACCTAGACGTGGCAATTCAGGAATTTGTTCATATAAAGAACCTGACTGTGTATGTACAAGGTCTAAGTACTGTGCTTGAGCTATGACTTTTTCTTCCGTAACAACACCTCCCTTAGCCATATCTTCAGTGATATTTGGAAGCAATGATTTGATAAACCATTCTTCCAAGATATAATGAGGAATAAAAACTTTCACTAAACTTCGTCTACGTCTCCATTCATGTATGTGATCTGAAATGTATGTAGACGTAGATTGTTTTAATGAAGTTAAGAATTTTGTGCCATTGTCGTAACGGACTGGAAATTGAAAGTGTGTTAAGAAAGTTGCTGCTAACGCATTGAAATTTTTGAATGAAGCACGTGGTAGTTCAATGTACCATTTTGAAGCTAAACCTATCAATGTTCTTTGAAACACTCTTAATCGAATGGAATCATCGATTAAAGATTTGGATGCGCACCAGAGGTGGTAAGTGATGACATGGTTTGAGAGGTCTTCTCCTGATTTACCTTTGAACTTAGGAATACCACTGGGCAACTTATTCAGCATTGGTGGCAAAAACGAGAGATAATAAATCGGATTGTTCGTGGGGCACGACAAATCTGGTAAATCCAAAGTTGCAATGAATGGTAACCGATGGTTAGGGTCCTATTGAGAAAATTGATAACCTTGAGGAACTATACTAGTACCAGGAGGAGGATATCCAAGGTAACCTGGAATAGCCTGTGTAGTTGGGATTGGAATTCCTTTGGGATAACCAGGGTTAGTCGTACCATACTGAGGTTAAGCTGGTATCTGGTATGTAACTAGGGTACGGTTGATGCTTGTATACTGGATTTTTTCCTACAGGTCCATATTGATACTGCCCTTGATATGGTTGATAAGAAAACTAACCTGTATAAGGTTGGCTTGTTACAATTGTACTTGTACCAAGTTTCCCTATAGATGTTTGAACAATAGTCTGAACCGTGGGTCCATGTTGATAAGCAGTGACTTGACGGATCAGTTGTGAAACAATTTCCATTGTTACTTGAGGGGATCTAGAAATAGGGGCTGCAGAAACTCCAGGGATAGGTGTAGTAGGTTGTTGAATAGAAGTTGATGCAGCAGTTTGGGGTGGAGTTATGGGTGTACTCGGACCAGGTTGCTGAATACTACTTGGTGCAGATGCCTAAGGTATAATTTGAAGCGTAGGTTGGACAAGTTGCTGGATTTGAGTGTAACCAATTGGCTGACCAAGCTGATTATAAGGTATTTGCATAGTAGATTGCAAATTCTATTGATTCAATGATGGATTCCACACTATATTTACCCCGGGACAAGGAGCTCCCATTGAAGGTTGTGATGCGTAAGATGGACCATAACCAGGTTGATAATTCGGAACGTAAGTTTGATAATTTGCTGGATAATTTCCGATAAAAGGTTGACCTCCTTGAAACAATTGTTGTTCTTGATAAAACTGTGGCCCTAAAGGAGGTTGTTGTCCTTGGAAGGGTTTTGGCCCTGAAAAGAGTACTGCACTTGAGGTTGATATTGTCCTTTAGGTATGTACTGCCCTTGCGGTATATACTGCCCTTGAGGTTGCCCCCCAAGCTATAAATTTCTACTTTGAGGGTCAGGATTAGGAATGTTTCCAGACATCATGTATACTTGTTCTATGTTCAAATTTTCAGTATGAGATTCATTGGGACCAGTTGATTGTACATGTTTTTCGGGAGAGGGAGATGCTCTTGAGAAAGTACCATAAAGAGACTAGTATCATGAAGGAACAGATGGACCACCATACAAAAAAGTTTCTAGCAATGAAGAAAACATGGATGACTCACCAGACATGTTTAATGAAGGTCTATAATTACCTTTGGGTATGGCGTAAAAAGGAATACGGATTGGAAAATAATTGAGGCTAGTATTATGTAGAAATTCGGTTAACTAAGAATACCAAGGATCTTGTTTGAAAGGGCTATAATTGTAAATCAATTCACTTTGCCTTAGATCTAAAAATTCCTGACGTGAAGGAATTATAACCTCTTCTTCTGTGTCAGTAATCTCTTTGATACTAATGAGGCCAGGAGAAAGGTTCTCATTGATGCGAAGCTTCACTCAAGGTGAATGAGGATGACCAAGGGTTCCGGTTATGAACTCCGAAGCAGGCTTAGATGTAGCAGGTTCAGTTTCAGGTTCAGAAATTTCGGGTTCAGTAGCTGATAATTCACTAGTTGTAGATGCAACTTCAACTAGTTCAAAAATTTCTGGTTGTCTTTGGTAACTTTTTGTTATTTGAAGTTGATCTACTTCGTAATTAGGATGTATTATTACTAATGTTTCCTCTTATTCATTTGATCCGGTCCCTGATGGTTGTCATCTCTCAGATTTAAGCTTTTGTAACTGACTTGGTGTGTACTCAGGGGGTTTCCCCTGCATTCTACGAGAGTGTCTCGGTAATTCAGCCATGATTAAAAGTTTGACACACGAAATCAAAAAAAAAATTCAACAAAATAGACCTAAAGTCGCTAAGGAAGTAATCAAATCGAACACACGCCTACAAAATCTAAAAGAAAATCCACACAAAAATTATGTTTCCACACTAAAAACACTAGTTGGTAATGAAATCCAATGTCATAGAATTATAATGTGGAAAACTTGGCGGTTGGAATAGTTACCCTGACAACCTACTTAATGAAACAATCCGGTGCAAGTCTCTCCACTTATGCCATCTCAAAGTGAAGAGTACCCTCTGAAAAGTCCAAGTAATTCTAGCCGACATCTGTTCCAAGTACAGTGGGACCTTCCCTCCACCGTCACCCTGGGAAAAATCCTGAAGATTGTGGTCACTAAGGTCACCAATGGGAACAAATGTACCTAGGGGAACAGTCTACGATCCAATATACATGCAAGGGCAGAGTATCAAGATCAATCCCCTTAAAGGCTCCTTGATATGGTAAATCCGAGGTTTTCCAAAAAGTGACCCCAGGCTCCTCGACAATGGTTAATCCGAGTTTTACCATTTGTATTACATGCACATCTTCTATCTTTCCCAATGAGATAGGTACGATTACCTCACTGGTTCCGACATGATCTCGTGCTTGACTCTTTTAAGAAGAGCTTCCCAGAGCAAAAATGCTACAATTGGATTTTCATACCGCAAGATTCTACTTGTTTGTTTAAACTATTTTGGAATGTTAATTACAACCTGTTCCAAAATACTAGCCTAGGCTATGTTGGTGGAATGAGCCCTAGAAAATGTAAAATATCTAGATTGATTTTATTAATGTGTTGTTTTTAATTTGGTTGTTGCTTAAGACAAAAGGTATGGAGTTGAAACTTTAATGATGTTTGTGGTCCGACTCAAAAATATGTTAAATTCATCTAAATGAGAAGTGCAACTCTTTATTTTCAATGAATCTTATTTAATGGAAAGATTGAGAAATTTAACCATTTTCAAAGCACCAATTATTTCATTCATAAACAAAATCTTTGAAAATAAGACGATTTCATAGAGAAATCAATTTGTAAGAATGATCAATTACTCTTTTGAAATGAAATTCCTTGAACAATCAGATCAAAAACTACAATTTAATAAAAAAACCATTACCAAAAGAAAACAATATCTAAAAACTCTAAAAACATAAATTTCAAAATCAAAGAAAAATCTAATTTTGAATTCTATCTAGAATATTTGAGGACGCTTTTTCCTAGTTTGTGATCAAAATAAGAAAAATTTCTACTTATCTCATTAGAAATGAAAACATCCAAAAATGCTTTGGTGTGATATCAGGCTTCAGTAAGCTAAAAGCTTTTCCAAATTTGAAAATGAAAAAGAAATCAATTTTCATAAAAGTAAGGTTCGCAATAATCTTAAATGACTTAGAAAGACAATGTCATCATACTAGTAAGCTTAAGTAAATGAAATTATCTTGTATGGAGCAACAATAAAGTAGGACAAACACTCACTTATAAGATGCAAATAGGATGATAAATCACACAAACGCAAAATTTGTTGAAAATAAATTCTCACACAAGATTTGACAGCTAAGATAGACTGGGGAAAACATAAAGAATCAGGTGGTTTGGCTCTAAAAAAGAGAACTTTAATTTTTTCAAAAAATTTGCAATGGTCCGCAGTTTCTAATGGAAAACAGAGTAGATGCACACTGTTTTGAATTAAAAGTTGCAGAGGTTGTCACACTGTTTTCTTCTGAAACCCGTGAAGGCAAGGATTAAAAAAAAATTAATCAACTTTATTTTTTAGGGATTCTTAAAATTTATCTACCCAACCCATTCTCAGATAAGTCAAAAACAGAAAACTCTAAAATTCAAACTGAAAATAAGTAAAGAAAACTAATTTCTAGATTCCCAGTGGAGTCGCCATTTTGTTATGCGGATTAATACCTCTTACGGAGAAGAGCGATCCCCCTTGTATTCAATGAATAACTAGAAACAAACATCCATTTGGAAACATTTTTCTCTAGATTAATTGAATTTCAGAATTATTATAAGAAAGTAGAGAGGACATGCCCCGACCTTGAAATCCAACGTTTGATGCAGTCTTTTGTCCCGTCGCTCCAAAGTGGTTCCTCCAATAAGTAGAACATGCAATCAAAGACAAGACAAAAGAATCAAAACATCTGCAACATATAATAATCAAGAAAATCTAACCCAACTTAGTGATCAAGGAGTCTAAGTATTGATGTTACTTCAATAAACATAAGAACAACTCAATGATAAAAATAGATCCATATGTATTATCTTGAATAAAAAGAGAAATCTTACAACCTAATGCCTTGATGTCGTATAGATATCTCCCGGGGTCCTGAACAATCGCTTCTCCTTTAGTTTGATAAGCCTTCCTCTCTGAATACCAGCATGGAGTTATGGACATAAGGGTTTGATCAATCTCATGCCAACAACAACTCACTAGTGTAGAAAGTATGCACTCTTATGAATTTCTTCAGCAACTACCATGTATGTCTACCCTTCAACCTAAAACTTGAGCTCAATAGGGAAATGGAGGTAGTTTCAGTTCCATGAAGAGGGGGAGGGATTCCTTTCATGAAGGGATTCGAGCTCCATGGACCAAGGGATAAGCTCCATGAGTGGAGGGATAAAGCTCGAACTGATCGCAACTCTAGAAGCTTCCAGTTGGGAGAATATTCGACCAGCTGGGCTTCTAGAATTTACTTTTTCTTTTATTTTTCTTTTTATGGGGGTCCGCAGGTAATAGTAGAAAAATGTGCAGGGGTTGCCACAATTTATAGACCAAACATCCGCAGACCCACAAGAAAAGGCTAGAAAAAGTGCGGAGGTAGACTTTTAAGGGTTTTACATATCTTTTCTCCAATTCCAAGACTTGATTCAGGAACATTAAGGTTTTTGACTTCAAAGGGAACATGATATAGGTAGTGATAGACCTATACAGATAGTCAAATTTCATGGTGAAAAAATAACGTGTAACAACAAGCCTTTATTCACTTATTCTAGTAGTACCAAGATGTTTTTGTGTGGACATATGATGAGATGAAAACTTACGACCCACGAATAATCCAACATGTTATTCCAGTTAAGGAAGGGGCCAATATTTTTCAGCAGAAGTTGTGGAAGGTGCATCCAATGCTTGAGCCCTTGATCTAGAATAAGTTGAAGAAACTATTGGATGCTCAGCTCATTTAAAAAGTGCGACATTCAACATGGGTGTCTAATTTGGTCCAAGGAATAAGTCTGGGGAAATACGCTTGTGTGCGGATTTATGAAATCTCAACCGCACCTGGGATAAAGAAAATTATCCTATATCATCAATGGAATAGATATTACAGACAATGACAGGGTTAAAAATGTTTTCTTTACTTGATGGTTTTTTATGCTACAACCAATTTCTAGCCTCATAGTCTGACAGAATTAAAATAATATTCTGAATGAAGTGGGGAATGTTCGCTTTCAGAAGAATGCCTGGGCTATTCAATTTCGGCGCAACGTTTCAACAAGTGATGTAAATCACATTTTGCAGTTTGTTTGGATAAATCATGGTGGTGTATCTTGAAGATGTCACAATTTTCTCCAAGAAGAGATCTGATCACTTACGCCATCTGAAGAAAAATTTTGAGCAATGTCGAAAATACGAAATATCTCTTAATCCCAAGAAAATAATTTTTGCAGTGTCCAAGGGAAATATCCTATGCCACATCATATAAAAAGGTGGGATTAAATTGGACTCTGAAAGGGTCAAAGTGATCATGCAAATTCCCTTCCCAATGAACAAGAAATGCATTTAGTCCTTCCTAGGGAAGTAAAATTTCTTCACGAGTTCATCTTTGACTACGCCCAAATAGTGAAACCCATGTAGGATATGGTAAAGAAGGATGCAATATAAAAATGGGATAAAAGGGGAAAACATGCATTTTCCTGTATTAAACAAGTGATCACAGAAGCACCAACCTTGTATAGCCCAAATTTCAACAAGGACTTCCTGCTCTACACTTTTTCTTTTAATACTTCTCTCGTTGTTGTACTTACGCAGAAAGATGACCAGAATAATAAGCAGCTTATATATTTATGAGTGCTAGACTACAAGGACCTGAACTTAACTATCCTCCCATTGATAAATAGGCTTACATAGTCTACAAGGTAGTAAATAATTTCTAGAACTATATTTTTAAGAACCATTGCATTATCTTCGTGACGCACCCAACAATCAAATATTTTTTTGTACAATGCAAGAGTTGTGTGAGAGGAGAGAAAACCAGATGACTTGATTACAAGAGTATGATTTAGAATTTAAACCATTTCATACTATTAAAGGGGCCCACTGTCTATGTCGGCTAACAACAGAAGTGGTGATTGCAACAAAATATGATCCATCTGGGTGGGAGCAAGAAATCGAAATGTACAATGTTGAGTGATACACCCCCACTAGTATCCTAGACTCTTGGTATGCATATGTGTGCCAATATCTTGAGCATGGAAATTTTCCCTCTCACTTATCTGCACGACAGAAGGGGGTGTTCGAGTTGAAAGAATTATATTACTAGTTAGTGCATGAGATTATTTTTAGAAAGAACCATAATGGAGTATTACTCAGATGCTTGGAAGCACATGATTCAGAAAAGGTGTTACATGACCTCCATGATGGACCAGTCGGGGGGCACTTAGCAGGTGACACTACATCACACAAATTCATGTGGTCTAGTTTTTATTGGCCCAAATTATTCAAATATTCTCATGCATATGCCTACAAGTGCTCGATCTATAAGAAGTGTGTCGACTAAGGAAAAAAGTCAACCACCCCGTTACAGCCTATCCCTGTGGAAGAACCATTTCAACAATGGGTTGTAGATGTCATCGGTAAGATTTTTCCACACTCATCAAAGCAACACTGCGATATTCTCACTGCCACATAATACTTCACATGATGGACAAAATCGATTCCACTCAATCAAGTGAACAATCAAGAAGTCATCAACTTCCTCAAGCAAAATATCATCTCTAGGTTTGGTGTTTCGACTTCACTTGATTTTTACAATGCAAAATAATTTTCATCAGTAATATTATATGATTTTGCATTGGAAAATGGTATTTTATTGAAACATTCTGCTAATTACTATCCACAGGGAAATAGTATTGTTGCGTCTGCCAATAAGAACATCATCCGCATCATTAAGAATATCGTTTCCTCAAAAGAAAGGAACTGGAACTTTTCTTTGGTGAATTCCTTATGGCCTGACCGATTCATGCCTAAAAATTCTTTGAATAATTCTCCTTACTTCCTGATGTACGAAAAAAGAATCCATCTTACCCCAAAACATCTATTTTCCTTCCCTTAAACTTTCACACGAATCCCACGACAAATCATGCTCATTGGTTCATAGTAGGATAGACACCCTCCGCAAGATGTAGGAAGAAAGAAAAAAATATAAAGAGAGTTTTTCTCTTTACCAGTCATATCAAGAGGTGGTTTGACAAGAAGTCTGCAGGTAAAAATGAATTTAGTGTGGGTGACCTAGTCTTGAAGTGGGACAAAGCCCATGAAGAAAAAGGAAAACATATTAAGTTTCAATCCCTATGGATCAGATCATTCACAGTGAAAGATAATCTTGGCCAACACACATAGCATCTTCAAGATTTATATGGGAATATTAATTATCTTCTTGTTAATGGCCTTTATATGCTTCTTTTAAGGAACAACCTCTTTTTCTCTCTATAAGTCATGATCCCTCTTCTTCCCATGAAATGAATAAGTTGTTATGCACATTCCTATTTAAATATATAAATAAAGGCAAAATAAGAGAAAGTATTCCTGCGCGGAGAGGTGAAGCAAGCAAATCCACCGGGGTACTCTCTAGGATTGCAGGAAACATAGAAAATTTTGTGTTCCCGTAGTGACTCCCACAAGGTACTCTCCAGGTCTGGTGGAAGCGGAGCAACACTAGAGATGAAAAACTATAGTCTAAAAATCTGAAGCTTGTGAATTATACTACCCTTTCCTAATTCGCAACATTGCATTATCGTTGATCTTATGTTTGTGTTCAAAAAATAAAGGACAGAGGGGACTGTGTTTATTCACAGGGTAAGTGGGAAAACCAAAGTGATCTACACGATGAATCAATACTCCTCGAAGAACTAGACCCTATACAAAAGAATCAACTTAGACATAGAAGTTGGAATTATACCAATATGTCACCAAGTGTTGTCGTTGCTACAACACCCTCCAAAATTTTGGCCTACACCCAAATTTTTGAGCCTATTTTGACCTTGTATACCGTCATCACAAGAATTTAGAATTATTGCATGTGTTTTATCTAAGTGTTTTTGTCCCATTTGCAATAAAATCGAAGTGTTGTCTTTTGGAATGCGGACTGTCACACATTGCACAAAAGCTAGTTTCGGTGGTTTCAAGGGTTAATATTTGTGTAAATAAGTTTATATTACCATCTAAACCTGAGCCGCACTCATTTCCAAATATTCAAGCACTATCACACAAGTGTCGTCATGCTCATCGTAAAGAATATCTTTGGTGTCACACTTGTCGTAAGTTGTCACATAGAGGGAATTATGTTTTTCGTGTGTTCTGGGTGATCTATGTTGTGTCGTCAAGTGTTCTAAGTGTGTGATCACAATCAAATCTTGTCACTTTTCACATCAGTTGCATTGATCCCACACTTAGTAAAATCTAGAAAACTTCCCAAATGGGAAATCTAGCTTCATCCAGCCTTCTTAAACTGTGCATTGCGCAGTTTCAGCCCTCAAGTAAAAATCCTTCCTCTTGGCACTACGCAATGTGCATTTCCTTCCTTTTAGGACTGTGCACTATGCAATCATAGTGGTAGCTTAGCCTCTGACCTCAAAAACTACGCAATTTCTCTCTCTTGCCCAGTGGGAACTGCACATTGCATAGTCTCAAGGCTCAAGACTCAGCCCTGAGCTCCTGAATTGCAAAATTTCACAATCACTTAGCCTCATATTCCTTCCAAAGCTGCACAATGGGAAGCTTCAGTTATCAAGCCCTTGTCCTGGCTCCTTGAGCTCCCCAACTGTGAAATCTTCAAGCCCAATCTAGCCTGAACAATGCATTGTGTAGTCTAAAGGATCAGACTTGACCCTTGAATGCCTAAGCTGCACAATTGCATAGTCACTGAGCCTCTTCCTTAGCCTGCTACATGGTTCTGGCTTAGTTAGTGGATCATCATGCAACATCTGAGACTATGGGTTTATCATACTGATGTCATCTTGTCATGAGTGAATTACAGATGAAGGTACTCTATCATGCTATGAAAAGATGATGAATAAGGATATGGAGAAGGAGATCATGCTAGAATACACCTATGTAGATGAAGATACAATTTGATAAATTAGGAGAAATAAAAAGGACATGAGTTTGCGACCAAAACTCAAGACTTGATAACACTGAAGACTCCTCATATCTAAGCCATATGGAGGTGGAAAGAGATCATTCTCAAGAAAACATGAATCAAACAATAGTAAATAATGGCTTGATATTTCCATGTCATCATGCATTCCATGCCATCAGTGTCATGTCATTTCATGTCATGAGTCATCATATGCCCCATCATTTTGTGGATTGTGTAAATTCGTATTCGAAAATGTATTGTAAAGTGGAAGTCCAAAGGAAATGTGCAAAAAATGAAGAGTCATGTAAAGTCAAAAATTCATAGGGAAGTCAAACAGTCATGAGGGTAGTCAAAGAGTCACAAGGGAGGTGAAGGACCACTCCGTTGGTTATATATATACCCTCATTATACAATCAAATGAATTTTCACCTTGGCTCCTCCCATAAGGCATCAGAGAGACGAGCTAGTTCCTTTGGAGAGCAAGTAGTGGCTCTAGTGCTCCACCATTGCAGCTAGTGGTGTTTGTTGTATACATGTGTCCTGGGAATTTTACTTAATGTATGAAGCCTAATGGGCAACACATTATTCATGCATGGATTGTGAATATTTGTAATACTATTATGTGAATGTGTATGATTCATGTTTGTTTTCACCTATACTAAAGTAGTTGAACTATTTTGTTTATTTTAGTGCTTACATATTGATAATGTGTTGTAATGGTTGCAATGATCGTCAAATATTTGTAAATTATTCCATTGAATGTTATACAAATATTTCATGTTTGTGTGTGTCTCTACTAGGGTGGTACTACTACCTATCTCTTTCAAGCTCACTTTATTTCCCCTTCCACAGAAGAACCTTGACACACCTGTTATCACTCCACGAGATCTCTAAGGCTAAAGAAGAAATCCCAATAGAGGTAACCACAAACCAATATTTTGGCTTGGTAGCTAGCCCTACCAAACTTGAGAGGGCTCTCTCCACAAGGTTACAGCCAAGAGGGATGGATAAATTAGGGTTTCAGGCTAGGTATGAGTTCAGGGGTTTTTATTTGATTTGATTGGGTAGTTGGATGAGGATATTAGGTCAAAGAGGCTAGGTCGGGGCAAATAAGATTAGGGTTACAGTCCATTCAATGGGGAAAGGTAGGTAGGAAGACTAGCACATTAGGGTTCTTGGGATGGAATGATTCAGACAGGTGAGGAGCTAGGAAGAGAATGAAAGATGAATTCTTCCTAAACTGAAAGAAAGATGAACAGACTATGAAAACTTTCCCAAAACAGAGCATGTGAGATGAATTCTCTTTCTAACTTGAAAGTGATCATATAATGGACATGAAATGGAAAATGGACCAAAAATACATTCATACAAATGAAACAAGAGAATAACAAATGATAGACAACCATACCACAGGTATCCCAAAGAAATAGCTGCAACACATTTATTAAGCTCCTGCCAAAATGATTAAAATGGAGTCTCTAATAAATATGCCAACCTCCAACTGATTCCAACCTATGAAATGAATGAAAAATTACATGATATAGGCCTAAAAAAAAATCCTCCCATCCTCAGGGGTCGAATCCATGAGAGAAGGAGCAGTTCCACCAAAACTTGAGTAGAATACCTAGAGTGTAGGGTGGTCAAATTGACTCGTCCCTCACTTTTTGCAAACTGATTCATTACACCTCATCATGAGTTTTCATCTAATGTATTTACCCTAGGTAACAGTAAAAAAATGATAATTAAATTTACTTCCATCAATAAAATAAGTAAAAAACTTGATTTCCCAAGCTGAAAATCAAATTTGCAGAAAAAACAGAGAAAAATAAAAAAAAGTCAGGTGCGCCCGCAAAATGCCATGTGCACCCTCCAACTTGCAACTGAGTTTTGGATGGGTTCTCGGTGTCCAAATTGAGCTCATGATAGATCATTGGAAATATTATCATGTCTAACTTCCATATCAATGTTTGTCTTGTATAATGGACTTGATTTGACCCCTCAAAAATTCATTCTACCAATACTGATCAGTGCGCAACACCAAGGTGAAAAATGAGGCAAAACTGTGGTTTTTAGGGTGTTTTTTCACTTTTTCACATGCCATTTTTCCAAAAAAATCTTAGAAAAATTGTTTTTGTCCATGTATTCATCATTATGAATATAATGGTGGTCTTAATTTGGCCAAAATATGCCTAAAAAAAAAGCGCAGTGCCTAGGGCGCTGCGCACCTGGCTTTGCAGTTGTCACAAAGCTGTCTTGAAATGCATAAAATTTTCAAAATTTGCAAAAATGTCCCAAAACTTGTCAAAATTTGCTGAATGATGACTAAAAATGAAGGTTATGCATGGAGTGAGGCTTCAGCAAGGATATCAATCCTCCCTTCCTCTCTTTGCATGGTTAGGGTTTCAAGTTTTGCATTGGCCTTCTTAAGTTTTGACCTTGCAATCTTGTTTCTTTTGGCATAATTCTTTGCCATCCTTCTCTGAATATCATTGTATTTATTTTCCTTAATATATTTATTGGCCCTTTCAAGACAATACTCCTGGTCTTCATTGATCATGATGGAAAGCTGTTCATTCAATGTCAATTGATTTTCAAATTCAGCGTCTCTTTTCTTCTCTAGTTCTAGAGCTCTTTTCAACCCTCTAGTCCTAGGCCTTTGTCTTGGTACTTTTTATTTTGTTTCATCTGTCACACCATATGTTTCTAGTGTCTCTTCAAGCAAGAATTTATCTTTTTTTCCTCTCTTTTAGCTTTGATGAATTTCACTTCATCAATGAAATTTTTGGTCTTTAGCTGTTGGTTCTCCTCCTCAAGAAAGGTAATGACAAATTTAGATCTGTCAAGATTAGTTTGTAGCTCCTTAATCTTGGCTTCTTTCTCCTTGATGACTGTGCTAATGATCTCAGAATCATCTTACTGAGTCAAACCACAAGTTCAAACTCCATGTCTGTCTCATGAAATTCTCCTCCTCATGCCTGATCTCTTCTTGAATATCTTTCTTTGTCACCTTTTGCTTTCCTTTGTCTACCTGATTTTTTGATGAAGAAGGCAAGGCCACTCCCACAATCTGTGGATAAAATACTTGCCTATGACCTCTCTGGTATGTTTTTTCCAATATGCACAAATCAACCCTCTTAGGCTTGTTAATCTCAACTTTTCTTGGTGACCCAATGTGCACATGAAATGGTGATGGTGGTGGTGAAATGGGAGGAATATTTTTGAGTTGATGATGAAGTAGGTACTGTGGGATGATATGGGGGAATAGAAGTGGAGGGATGAGATGGTGGAGGCACAACTTGAGCATGTTGAACTGGTGGAGTAGTGAAGATGTCATTTGCTATGAAATAACTCCATGAGATGTTCAATTGATCAAGGTGATGGAGGAATTTGACCTTGATGAGGGAGTGGTGAAAAATAATTTTCATTTGGTGGTCATAATCTCTCTTTTTAACAAGGTAAAACATTTTTTCAATGCTCCTGAAGAGAAAATAAGGTATGTTGATCATTTTGACCCTTGTGAAGTGCATTAATAGCCAGGCATGATAGGTGTAGAGTCTAGAGAACCTTCCTTCACAAGTAAAGTACTTCATGATGATTTTCATCATGGGGGCATACCTATCCAAGAGGTAAGAGAAAGGAAAGACCCTCTTTCCTTCATTTTTGTACCTTGGCTTAATGTAGGGCTCATAGTAATGATCCTCCAAGTCTTTTTGTTTGTACCATTTTTCACCAACATTTGGAATTACAGTGGAAACTGCTATCATGGATGTAGATATTGTGAATGTGACACCATCAAGGGCTACTTGGTTTCCATGAAGATTAGAAATGAATAGCCTGGTCAAAACAGGGTGATTATAGACCCTTTGTATTTTTTCACAGTAGTCAAACCATCCTACATGCTTGAAACATGTCACAGTCATGGGAGAGGCCATGAGTTCTTTGGTGTTTAGAGGTTCAATTCTAAGGATCCTCCCTCCTTTGTGTGGCCTCCTCTCTTCCATTTCTTCTTCCTCACGGATTTCTTTGTTTTCCTCTTCCATAGTGTCTTGGCTAGAAACCTTAGGGAGATGATGGGAGTGAAATATAGCTTTAGGGACTGGGAATGGGATGAGAAAATTTAAGGAGATAGGGGAATGGGTTTATGAAATGAGGGAGTTGACAGGGAGTAGAAATTATAAGGGAATTGTGAATGGGCATTTAATTACGGGTTTAGGGATTTTGGGATCCTAGGGAATTGAAGCACCTAGGTCTTAGGTTTTTGGGGAAAATGGCTTTGGGAAATGGAGACAGTGATATAGGGGGTAGGGATAGGGTCAATTGCAATGTAGGAAAGGAATGTGAGGTGGTAGGGAGTGGAAATTAGGGATTTGATAGTTATACTAGAGTTTTAAGTTCAAGAAAATAGAAAACCTTGCATACAACATTAAAAACCACACAAATTGATTTGATGAGAAGAGGAATGGTGTAATTGTGGCTTACTTTCTTGTTGGAGAGCGTGGGCAATGATTTGCTGAATTTTGAAAGCGATGCCAATCGATTTGGAGCTCACTGAGCGTTTTTGGGCAGGTGCACAATGCCTGCTACAGGTGCTCCCTCCCTTTTCAAAGTGCGCAGCGCCTGAAGCCAGTGCACAGCGCGAGCTACAGTTGCACCCTCCTGATATCCAGGTGTGCAGCACCACACAAAAAACTCAAATTTTTGCCCTTCAAACTAGAATTATGTGTTGTGGAGGTGGTGACTCAATGCTGCAAGGGAGAAATGAAGATGAATTTGATGTCTTGAGGGCTTTATACTTGGTGCATTGATGATTTGGGCCTTGGGACCCACTTTCTTCCTCTATCACTCACTTAATATTTTGAAAAATTTTCCTTTCACTTGACTCTTTATTTTTGAAAAATGATCATTTGATATGTTGTGAGAACTCTAGGATTTGAATTCTGGGTGCTTTGGCATGCTTGGAACGTTGTGTTAGAAGCTTGGGAACCTTGTACTTATTACGTATAAATGACATAAAATTACAACATGAAAATTAGAAATTACATATTTTTGGAATAAGAATTACAATTCAGGATAAAAAAACACAACTTGAAAGGATAATTACATCTTTGCAAATCATCTCTTTACATGGTAAAGAGATGTTTATTTTGTTCACTCTTTCACTTGATGACCTTGTGCAATGGAATGAAGCTTTTATTGAGCCCTTGGAAACCATAATAACCTAATGGGACCTTGAAAAACCCTAAAGACCTAATGAGACCTTGAAGGACTAAATTTCAAGATGACATGATTGATATTAATTTTATGGATGATATATAGTCAGCAAGGTATGGAGATATGTCGTCAAGTAATCAAATTTTTGGAAGAGTGATGATTTTTGGACTTGGGGCTACCATTAGTGACTAATTTTTTGCATGACCTAATGGAATGATATAAAAATTTCTATGTTGGACTCCTAAAATGATATGAAAATAGGATTTTGATCATTGATGGAAGGATGCAAATACTGGCACTAACATTCACCTTCTTGGGGATGATAGCTCTGAAAAAGGTGTCAAGAACCACAGAACTCTGGGTTTTGCAGATCAATGCCTTATCCATTGGGCCAATATGGTCAAAAACTCAAACAATAACATGGTTGGAAATTAATAACTCAGAAAAATAGACTAACTCAAGAGAAACTCAAATGACTAAAAATTGATTCAATACCAACTTACTTGACTGAAAACTAAACTTTTGAAAATGGCAGAAAATCAGTGAAGCTCCATGGCCTTCACTTCGGGCTCCAAACTCCAGTGATTCTCTACTTCACACTTACAGAAAATGTAACTGATATTTACAATGAAATGGAAAACTGATCAAGAAATGAGTTTCATAAAAGATAGTATTTCAGGAGCCTACCATTAACTGGTCCTCCTAAACACTCTTGTCCATTCATCTCCTCAAGAAAATAAGCATTATGTCCCCGACAAGCTAAAATCTGATATGACCCTTTCCATAAATTCTCAAATTTTACATGCTTACCCTTATCTTCATTTCTGACATCTCAGCGAAGTACTACATCTCCAACCTTGAAATTGTCTTCCTTAGTCTTCGGGTCACGGATCTTCTTTATCCTGTCATGAATTTTTGAAGTATTCTGAAATACTTCATCTCTTGTCTGATGAAGGTGTATCATTTGATTAATACGACATTGTATTTCATTTTCTTCAGTCCCTACTTCTTGCAGCAATTTCATTACCGGGACTGCTAATGATGAAGGAAACATAGTATCGACACCATACACAACTTGAAAAGGATACATACCAATAGACTTATTATTATGTTAGGTCCCTATATTACTAGTACAGTCCCTTATTGTTGTTAGTGTAACCCCCTTATTGTTATTTTTGTACCCTTGTAACCCCCATATTGTTATTATTGTGTCCTTACATTATTCTTGTTAGGTTGACTAGGATTACATTGTGGCCCCATGGACTCCTATATATAGAAAGGAGGTTTGGTCATTTGTATCATTCAAGAATTTTTCATTTATTTAATGTATTGGAGGTTTACCCCTCGAATTAGCTGATTTCTAAGGCATTGATCTCTCTTTTCTTATATTTTTGGAGCTGGTTTCATAACATTTGGTATTAGAGCTTTGGATTCTAGGGTTTCGTTGCTCCAAACAGATCATCGTGGAATTTTCGATATAAATTTTTTTCTACAAATGTCCAAAGGCTGAAATGTTCACAGAGCAAAGAAGTAATCCCAAGGAACCTCCTGTAAAAAATTCAGGTCTTAGTTCACAATATTTTTTGAGATACGATCTGTGGAAGTTAGGGATTTTTCAGGCTCCCGAATTTCACCAGAAATAGGTCATCGTGGAATTTGTGCTATAAATTTCTATATACAAAGGTTTTGGAAGCTGAAATGTTTATAGAGAGAATCTGTAATCCTGAGGAACCTCCTGTAAAAATTTCAAATCTTGGTTTGCAATATTTTCGGAGCTATGATATGTGGAAGTTAGGGTTGTTTCAGGCTCCTGAATTTCATCTCAAAGAGGTGACCGTGGGAAAATTATCGTAACTCTCTCTTTGAGCATCGGATTGGAATTCTGTAAAATACGCTGCAAGTACATGGACTGTAGTTTCATTTTTATCAATTTTAGAGCTGAAGGAGGAAACAGTGACACATAGCATGCCGTACAAGTTCACTCTATTGAACTAGTCCATAATTAGGTCATTGTGGGAGATTCGGCATAAGTTTGTCTTGAAGAATCCAAATCAGGTCAGACCTATGGCATTTGAACGATGCTTCAGAGGGCTACTATAGGGCCAAATTTTAGATATTGAGGATCCAAAATTATAGAGATAATTCAATTTCAATATCGAGCTCCTCAAAAGCAAGAAAAAGGTGTGTATTTGTTTTTCTGAATTGCATAAGTCTTGTTTGAAGAAACAAGTTGAATTGATTCCAAGGGCATATTGTAGAATAGATATCAGTATTGGGTTCTAAAATTCCCCCTAAAAATATTTCAACACCCATTAAGCCTTTATAAGGCTCTACTATGACTCATGAAGACAAAGAATGGCAACATTACATATCAAAATTACAAGAGCAAGTGCAACAAATTTCACTCTCGCAAAGAGCAACAAAAAATTACATGGAAGTTTTGAAGAAAGGCGTGGAAACTAAGATGGATGGTTTGAGGAAAGGCGTGGAATCTGGTTTGAATAATGGCATGGAAGCTAAGATGGATGGCATGGAAGCTGGCATGGAATCTAAGATGGATGACATGGAAGCTAAGATCGATGAAAAAATGGAAAACATGAAGAATGATCTAAAAGAAGACATGAAAGGTTTGACAAAGTTGATACAAGAAATGTTTCCTAATGGTGAAAATATAGTAGAGGAAAATCATGATGAGAACAAAATAAATGTTAATCATGATTTCATAAACTCTAATATTGGAGGGAAGAACCACCATATTCCAAAAATGGATATGAGGAAGTTTAATGGAAAGGATCCCGTAACATGGATACTATAGATGGAGCCGCATATTTTGACCTCAATAATGTGAACTACACACAAAAGGTACACATTACAACTTTACATTTAGAACAAAATACATTTGTATGGTATCGATGGCTTTTCTCCCGTAAAAAAATTGTCACTTGGTCAATTTTTACGGAGGAAATGATAGCACATTATGAGGATACAAAGAGAAACACCTCCTTTAGCCAATTGATAAATCTCAAACAAAAGGGTTTAGTGGGGGAGCACATTGAGGACTTCCAAAAATTGAATATAAGGGTAACTGATATTCCAGAGGAACACAGAATTGATCTCTTCATAGGTACTTTAAAGGATAACATCCAACATGAAGTTCGCATTTTGGAACCTGATTCATTGGAGAAGGCATTCAGGTTGGCAAGAAAAATTGAATGTAAAATTATGGCGACAAGGAAGCCTACTACTCACTTCTATAAAGAGGGAAGTGTTGCTACTCCTAGATTTCCACAACCTACAAGGTTGACACCACAACAATTGGAAGAAAAAAGAGAAAAAGGGCTTTGCTACAGTTGTGATAGAAAATACACTAAAGGTCATAAGTGTGCTGAGAAGAAATTATTTTACATAGATTGTGAAGAGGAGGAAGAAAATGAATAAGAAACTTCAAAAGAAGAGGATATACACCAGGAACCAACCCTAGAAGAAGAAGAAATGAGTCCGACCATATCATATAATGCATTGGCAGGAATTACCACTCCTCAAACTCTCAAGATAGAAGGACATATCAAGAAGAAAACGGTAATAGTTTTGATTGATTCGGGTAGTACCCATAATATTATTCATTGTAAGGTAGCCAAGGAATTGAATTGTTTCCTATACCCAGCACCAGAATGTCAAGTGATGGTTGCAAATGAATGAACTATAAATTGCTCTGGAAAATGTCATAATATCAAGCTAGCCATGGGAGAATATGTATTGAATATTCCAATGCTTCCCATTCCAATGGGAGGTGTTGATGTTGTACTAAGAGTACAATGGTTATAATCTTTGGGGACGGTAGCTTTTAATTTTCAAGAAATTTCTTGAAATTTTTTTTGGAAGGAAAGAAAATCGAATTACAAGGTATCACAGGGAAGCCAGGAAAGATAATAAGCTCTAATGTCATGACAAAGCTTCTGAAGAAAGAAAAACGAGGCGTAATTTCACAATTATGCTCACTAGAAGTTCCAAATCAAAATCATCTATTTCTCCAGATCTCCAAGAAGTCTTGGACAATCATTCCAAGGTGTTTCAAAATCCCAAAGGACTTCCACCTATTCATGATCATGATCATGCTATTCATTTGATTCCAGGAAACGTTCCTCCAAACATTATGCCTTACAGATATCCTTATGTCCAAAAGAGCGAAATTGAACATATGATTGTAGAAATGTTATAGGCTGGTATAATTCAACCTAGTCAAAGTTCTTTCTCTACTCCATTAGTATTGGTGCACAAGAAGGATGGATCATGGCGCATGTGTCCGGATTATAGGGAGCTCAATAAGCTCATTACTAAAGATAAATTTCCCATTCCTGTGATTGATGAATTATTGTATGAATTACATGGAGAAATTTATTTTACTAAGTTTGATCTTTGTTCAGGATATCATCAAATTAGAACGAAGACTGAAGATATTCCGAAAATAACATTTCGAACTCATGAGGGTCATTATGAATTTTTGGTCATGCCTTTTGGCCTTACCAATGCACCTTCTACATTGCAAGGGTTGATGAATTCCATTTTCAAACCCTTCCTTAGAAAATTTGTGCTAGTATTTTTTGATGATATACTAATCTACAGGAGGTCTTGGAAGGATCATGTTCAACATGTTGACAAGGTGCTCAAACTATTGAAGGAGAAACAATTATATGCAAAAACATCCAAATGTTTCTTTGGAGTACAAGAGGTGGAATATCTAGGTCATGTTGTATCTCACGAGGGTGTTAAAGTAGACCCTAACAAAATTAAAGCTATTAAGGAATGGAAAGTCCCCACAGCCATACAACAATTGCGCGGATTTTTAGGGTTAATAGGGTATTATCGCAAGTTTGTTAAGAATTATGGGGGAATAGCAGCACCTCTAACAACATTATTGAAGAAAGATGCATTTTCATGGAGTACTGAAGCAACTAAGGCCTTTGAAAATATTAAAGAGGCAATGTGCCTAGCACCAGTATTAGCTATGTCATACTTCACAAAAACCTTTATTGTGGAATGTGATGCCTCAAGAAATGGAATTGGTGTCGTTTTAATGCAAGAAGGAAGACCCATTGCTTTTGAAAGTCGTCCAATCAAAGGAAAGTATTAAAAAAAGGCTATTTATGAGAACGAAATGTTGGAAATACTACATGCACTAAAGAAATGGCGAACTTACCTATGGGAAGACACTTCAAGGTAAAAAATGATCATGATATTCTTAAACACTCTTTGGAACAAAGACTATCTTCAGAAGAGCAGCAAAAATGGGTCACAAAGATGTTGGGTTATGACTTTGAAATAATCTAAAAAAAAGGGAAGCTAAAATGTTGTTGCAGATGCACTCTCAAGAAATAATGAATAGGTGGAAGCATTTCTTTGTGCCATTTCTATTATCCAACCAATTTGGATAATCGAAGCAAGAGATGAATGGAAGAAGGATGAAGAAGTGTGGACACTCATTCAAAATTTTCAGCAAGATCCTAGTACACCTAATACATTTAGTTGGAAAAATGATTCCTTATGGTACAAAGATAGCTTATATCTTTGTAAGAATTTGTAGAAATTATATGCACTAAGCATTCATATGTCCTAGATCCACCTGATCTCACAATATTTAACTTTATGCAAGATACTAAATCTATTCCACTTATTAATCTTTTGCGGAAAATTTAATTGCACACACATGTAAATCATAAATAAAAATAATTTCACATAACACAGTTTTTAACTGAGAAAGCCTGAAGCTAAAAACCTCAACTATATATTATGTATCATGGAATCATATGAAAATCATCATACAAAGCTTATCAAGCTCTCAGTACAGTACAATTTTCATACACTAATCAGGACCAATCTTGCCAATCCATGCACCGATCTTTGCCTCCTGCTAGCCTGCCTCCACTGCACAATCCCTGCTGAAGAATAGCTCTGAATGAATTCGAATTACTCTTTGATTGACTGCGCAATCCTCATTGGCAACTCCAATGTGTGTGTGATGCAATCAATGCATCACTATATTCACAACAGATAGTCCATCTTGCCCTTTCACCTACCTCTCCACTGGGTCTCCACTAAAACTGCCATGCACTATAGTTAACTGTTGTATTGTTCAGTTGATTAATGATTTATTATTTGTGAATTAATTAACTAATTAATTCATTCCACTCTCACTAGTGTATCATTCAGTTAGACTAGATACAACTAGCTCAACTGAAATATCTAACTGAAGCAACCGAATACAACTCCATAACTACTTCTTTCAACTGTGTCATAACTCTGCCACTTGAGTTCTAACTGAGTCCTCCATGCATTAGCTCCAGTAAACCCTTGGGAATTGCGTAATTCCCTCAGTCCACTGATGTGCCACATCTGTGCACTGAAACAAAGTGCTCTAAGAGAATAAGTTGTTGTTTAGAGTCTGATTATTATTAAGAGCTAATAATAATCGACATGCATCTATTTTTAGATCAGCGATCTATAAATAGACTTCGCCCAATATTCTAAAAATAGAATTTCATCTATTTTTCCAACTTGATCAACCATCCACAAATAGCATCCTGCAACTTCTAAAATATGATCATCATGTCTAAAAATAGACATAGTCTAAAAATAGACTTGTGCCAAAAATAGCCTGCAGGCCCACTTAGTGAAGGTGACTCTTTTCACTAAGCTCATCATCGTGTTGAATCTCACAGCATTCCAATCTAAAACAAATACTTTTGAATTGCACACTTCTACTTTAGGAGGACACACGAGATTTTAAAAACTTTACCAATGTGGTGAAGAAAGAATTTTTTTGGGATGGCCTTAAATCTGATATTCAAAAGTTTGTGGCAGAATGTTTGGTTTGCCAACAAAATAAAGTTGAGACAATTAAGACCTTGGGTCTTCTACAACCTTTATCCATTCTAGGTCAACGTTGGGAGGGGATTTCAATGGATTTTATCACAAGTTTACCTAAGTCCGAAGGAAGGAGTGTCATCATGGTGGTAGTTGATAGACTTACTAAGTATGCACACTTTTGTTCATTACCTCATCCATTTAAATCAAGTACAGTTGCTACGACATTTATGGAAACAATTCAAAAGCTACATGAAAACTTGAAGATTATTGTAAGTGACAGAGATCCCAGTTTTACAAGCAATTTTTGGATGGAATTATTTTCTTGTTTGGGTACTCAATTAGCTCATAGCTCATCTTATCATCCTCAATCCGATGGTCAAACTGATATATCTTCGTTTGGAAGGATATCTTCGTTGTTTTGTATCTGATAAGCAAGCATAATGGGTCAAGTGGTTACCTCTCGCTAAATGGTGGTATAACACTTCCTTCCATACTGCAGCAAAAATGACCCCATTTAAGGCACTTTATGGATATCATCCACCGTCCATCACATCTTCTTTAAGGGAAAAATCTAGGGCTCAAGCAGTGGAATATCACATCGAGCATCAACAAGAAGTTCTCCAACTCTTAAAGGTTAACCTAAATTTGGCACAAAATTGAATGAAATAACAGGCAGATCAACATCGCAGCGAAATAAGTTTTGATGTAGGAGACTGGGTATTTTTATGGATACAACCATACAAAAAAATGTCCCTCAAGCAAGCTAAGAAGGATAATAAATTATCACCAAAGTACTATGGTCCTTACAAGGTGTTGCAAAAGATTAGTACTATGGCATACAAATTGGAGCTTCCGGCTTCTTTGCGAGTGCATCCAGTTTTCCATGTTTCATGCTTAAACAAGGTTATAGGGGACAAAATTCCAGTTCAAACAATATTTCCAAAACTTGATGAGGAAGGAAAAACCATATTGGAACCTGAAGCAGTCATGGACACAAGAACTCGACAGCTACAAAATTGATCAATTTCAGAGTATCTCATCAAATGGAAGAACTTACCCACAGAATATTCTACATGGGAGGATGAGAATTTTATACAGAAGCACCTGGAGCTACTCAAGCATTGAGGGCAACACTTTTTTGAAGGAGAGGAGAATGTTAGGTCCCTATATTACTAGTATAGTCCCTTATTGTTATTAGTGTAACCCCCTTATTTGTATTGTTGTACCCCTGTAACCCCCATATTTTTATTATTGTGCCCTTACATTATTATTGTTAGGTCGGCTAGGATTACATTGTGGCCCCATGGACTTCTATATATATAAAGGAGGTTTGTTCATTTGTATCATTCAAGAATTGTTCATTGATGTAATGTATTGGAGTTTTCCCCCTCGAAGTGGTTGATTTCTAAGGCGTTGATCTCTCTTTTCTTCTATTTTTGGAGCTGGTTTCATAACATATTACTCACCCAATCTGCCCACAATGCATTGATAATATTCTTATGCCAATTATTTTTATTGGCCTCTAACATTTTCTTAATGATACTGATCAAGGATTTATTAAAGGACTCTGCCAATCCATTACCTTGTGGGTAGTAGGTTGTAGAGTGTCCCAAATTAATGTTATATCTGTCACAAAACTCAGTCATCTTCTTAGACTTGAATGTTGCAGCGTCATCTGTGATAATTTTAGTAGGACATCCAAAACGGGACAAAATATTAGTTTCTAAAAGTTGAATGATGACATAATATATTTCTTGTCTAGTCGGGATTTCTTTGATCCACTTTGTAAAGTAATATGTGGATGTCAATATCCACTTGTGCTGTGCGGATGATGCTGGGTGAATCTCACCTATGAAATATAGGCCCCATTGCTGAAACGGTGCATGTACTGAAATAGGTTGAAGAGGTAACGGGAGAATCTTTCTCTTACCCTGAAAAACTTTACATTCATGGCAGCTCATTACTGCTTTGTAAACATATGAAAAAAATGTCGGCCAATAATATCCCGCTCCCAATATTTTATTGGCCGTGGTATTCCAATATAGGTGGCCCCCACAATCTCCTTTGTATAATTCATTCATCACTTCTTTAGATTCTTCTTCGACCAAACAGTTCAGCAACACACCTATGGGATCTTTCCAATAAAGTTCATTGTCCAATATGAAATATTTTGAAGCTTTGAATTTCAAAGATCTTCCTTGACTCTTAGTCATGCCTTCAGGAGGATTTGACTCAGCCATGAGCTTGGCTATGCCCTGACCTTTGATCATCTTGGTGGGCTTGATCTCAAGGTCATATTCCAGTAAAGATGTTATCCATCTTCCTCTCCTGCCTTCTGGGTCTGTCTGCATGAGAACTTCTTTCACACCTGCATTAGGTACATAGGCAAGAGTATGTGAATGTAATATGTAAACTCTGGAATCTTTTAGCGCTTTAACTAAAGACATAGCCTGTTTCTCTATGATGTTGTATCAAAGGGTTGCATATCTGATATTGCAACTGAAAAATGCAATTGGTAGCTTTGTTTTATCCCTTTTATGCATCAAGAATTATGCCATGGTGTGCTCCGAAGAAAATGGGAATATGATGAAATCACTAGTATAATCAGGACTTATCAAAACCGGGGCAGTAGTCATGGCAAATTTAATTGAATGGAATGATTTTCGGGCATCTTCAAACCACTTGACATCACTATATTTCTTCAACATATTTGTCAATTCTCTAAGATGCTCCGCTAAATTAGGAATGAATCTACGTAAGAAATTCATCTTACAGTTGAATGCTTGTACTTCCTTTTTGCTACAAGGGAAATCAATCTGCTGAATTTTTTGAACACGGGAAGGGTCAATTCAGATCCCATCCTTGGAGATGATGTGGCCAAGGAGTTTTCCCTCTTCCATGGAAAAACGAATTTTCTTTGGGTTGAGAGATATTCTGAACTTCCTGCATCTATTGAAAATAATTCTTAAATGGTGCAAATGTTCATCATCAAAATGTGAAAACACTATCAAGTCATCTAAATAAACAACCAAGAAAACATCTTTTTCATTGGCGAATGTTATGTCCATGGCCCGCTAGAATGTAGCCCCTTCATTTTTAAAACCAAATGGAATTTTTGCATATTTGAACGTGCCCCAAGGTGTAGTAAATGTTATCTTGTCTTGATCATCCTCGTGCACCAAAATTTGGTTTTACCCCGAATAGCCATCGAATAGTGACATCTAGGAAAAACCAACAACTCTTTGAAGTATATGGTCCATCTTCGGAAGTGGATAGTTGTCCTTGAGGGACACTTTTTTCAAGTTTCTAAAATCTATGTAGAGCCAGATTTCTCTAGTCTTCTTTCTCACCGGGACCAAATTTGAAATCGAATCAGAGAATCTGATCGGGATAATAATACTGGACTTGAAAAGTCTGTTTACCTATTTTTCAATTGATGGCAGCAATCTAGGATTTATCCTTCTCAAATTTTTCCGAAAGGGCTTTTGATTGGACTTGATCGGAATAATGTGCTGGATGATGTTCTTGTCATACACCTTTAAATCTGTGTATTCCCATGCGAAAACATCAGAAAATTCAGAAAGTAATTTAACATATTCAACCTTTACCTCGGGAGATAAGAACTTGGATAGTCTAACCATCTTTGGTTTGTCGGCTATCCCATGTTTACATCTTCAACACCCTTTTCTATAGGCTTCATTGCTACGTCATCTTGGTTAAACAATTCTTCCAAAGGTATGAGACCTTTTGGAATATAGTTGTCTTTCAGTTGTAGTATATCCACATGAGTTGCTTCTATATCCTAGTCATCTTTATCAAAAATTTTATCTATAGAACAATTCTCAAATTATTCTTCACCTTGGAGAAATTTATTTATCTGCTTATCATCCCAGAAAACTTGCCAATACTGCAAGTTATCGGGAACAGTGAGCTGGTTTTTCACATGAATCTCAAACATCCTATTTGAAAAGATAGGGATCTCAATATTTCTTGCAGCTTTAGCCAATGAATCTGCCATGAGATTTTGATTCCTTGGCACCACTAGAAGTATACACTCCTGAAACATTTTCAAAATATCTAGTACAACATTCCTATATTGTCTCATTCGAAGATGGTTAGCTTGATATTCACCTTTAACTTGCTTGATCACAAGTTCTAAATTACCATACACAACAATCCTTATTGCACCCAGTTTCTTCAAGATATTTAGGCTAGTAATCAGTGCTTCATACTCGACTTCATTGTTAGTGCAATAAAAATCTAACTTATAAGAGCACAGTCTAACATTTGTAGGGACCTTATTCTGCTGATGAAAAGGGTTGCAGACCCAGATTCCAATGCCTGCCCCATCTTTCCTAAGGGCACCATCAAATTCCATGGACCATAGACCATTCTCATCCTCCAAGTGCTAAAACTTTGATTTCTGTTTTGGCTCAATTTTGTGAACTGTCTCTTCATGCTTTTACGGACTTTCTTTCACTTTATCCAATGGTTGTTATGAATTTTTCACTGATTCCTCTGATTTTTTTTCTAATGAGCTCGGCATATTCACTCTTTCTTTTGCTATAACTTCGCTAATATAGTTATGGATATTTGGAACATCTTCTACGTCTACTAGCTGGCTATCTACATCATTTAAGCTGCTATAATTAAACAAAATGAATGACTCTAAATCTGTATGTACAAATTTTATCGGATGATTATTAGGATTTTCTTTGCTTGTGATCATATATTTCATCTTAGTTTCATGGTACAATTTTCTCAATGTCCTGCAAGCAGGGATAGTTGCATAAGAAAATTCTAATTGCAATGTGCCTCGTAATTCCCCCCCGATCTTGATAGCAATATGCCCAACCGTGGTGGTATGTGAGCTACCACCACATCCATTAGAACATTCTTTGCCGGAATCTACTCAAAAGAGACTACCAAGTCCTTAATTAGGCCAATACAACGGACTCTACCCAAATCGAATGAGTATAAATCATGGTAAGGGAGAGTAATATCTAAACCCATCTTTTCCATAATGGATTTTGGAATTAGATTGTGGGAGGCCTCAGAGTCTAACATGGAATTGTGTAGGATGTTCTAATGGATTCTTAGACTCAAGTAAAAATGGGGAACCTCGCTATCTTCTAATTGACCGTCAATAGCTGGTCTAAAAATGAGTTTTGGCTGATCATCTTTGAAATTTACCATGTCAGACAAAGGATATACTTTAAGCATCTTGGCAACATGGGACTTATAATGGTTATTCTTAACAAGCTCGGTTAAAGGAATAGACACTTTTAACTTTGAAATTTCAGTTTCTAGACTGAAGGGAGTGGTTTTGTCTACCTCTTTAATGACAATGTCTCATTGTCCAGCATGGTCCTTTAATGTAATTTATTTCTTCTTATTGTCGTTTTCCTTAGTTTCTAAACTTGTGGATGGCTGATTTACCTTATTCAGATTTGTGACCATAGGATCTTTTCCCTTCCTCTAATTTCTTGGAGGATTATGCCTTGTTTGAGTGTCTTTCTGTTGAGATGCTCTTTTCTAAATGGGACTAACCGGCACATCTCTGCTTCTCAATGACATCTGCCTATTTTGTGAACTAAGTGCATTAAAGTACCCCCGCAGTTTATCATCTGATTCAGTTTCTAATTCATGATCATTGGCAAGGATAAAAAATTCATCTTTAAGCTGGTATTTATTTTCAAAATAATCCTCATCTTTGGTCAAAAACATAGGCAGATCATCAGCTTTGAAAAGGATATTTTCCTCAACAATTGTGTCTTCGTCTTCTTCTTATCCTTGAGCATAGTTCTGCTGCAAGGGTGTCTTGATTTTTTGCTACTACTGTGGTGGTTGTTTAGGAGCCCGTTGTTCTCTATGCTTGATCCTTAACTGAGGTTATTGTTGACCTATGTAGTTAGGATTTTTGACCTCGGGTTGTCTCTCAGTGATGGACATCCTGTCAACCATCATTTCAATAGTTCTTATCAGTGTATCCATATTAGCATTAAAATATGAGGTAGATGTTTCATCTTTAATAGTAACTCTTCTCTCATTCCTAGCTCTAGCTCTCTTCATCAACATATTTTCTTCAACGTTGACCATGTCCTTTTGCATATCCTCTAGCGTAGATGGATTTATTTCCCTCAATTGGTAAGCCATGTCAGGATCAAATGCATCTAGATAACGCATGAGAGCTAATCCTAAAGGAGACTTGATCTCAATGGGAATTTCATTGTGAATTCTATTGAAGCGAGTATTGAAATCTTGGACCGATTCATTAAGATTTCTTTTAATGTTCTCATACTCAACAAACAACTATAAGTGATTTTTATTTACCTCCCACCAGGGTATAAATGCATCAATGAGCTGGTCTGGAGTGGAAATGGAGTTAGCAGTCAGACCTAAGCCAAACTTTGACATCTCCAGAGAAGCTCTGGGCTATAATCCTCATTTTTTCATTGTCAACATCAACTTCCTCCAAATATATGAAGTTAGTGACCTTAACAATATGTTGTCTTGCAGATATGGTAGATTTTTCATCAAACAAGGGTAGTCTTTGGCCATAACCTTGAGGTAAGTCATTCAATTGGGTGGGTAAGATAAGTGGGGCAAATCTTGCTATGCTTCCTGTTGATTGAAGTGTTGGATTGACAACAGGAGGGATTGGCTAAATAGGTAGTGGAACAGAAGTTGTAGGTACTGAAGAAGTAGGTATGAATGATGAGGTTGAAGGGGCAGATGAAAAAACTACAATTGATTGATTTTGAGGTTGAGTTGAGACAAAATTTTCCTCTTGATGGTAGAATTGGATCCAATCTTTGATGTCAAGGTCAGATTCAGGCTTAATATCTTCAAAAAACCAACATTTCAGAGGACTAATGTCTTATTCAGAAAATTACTTGACCTTAGATAGTCTTAAAGGATCGAATACTATGTCGGATAAAGAGGTTTTAGACTTGGATTTAAACAATGACAATTCAAATTTTAGATCATACGGAATATCTTCAAGAGAAATTAGTTTAACAGGTAGAGAAACTAATCTTACCAATGGAACTGGTCCTGACTGAATGTTTGTAGTTTGATATCTATGCCTTCTAAAGATCTTCTTTGGATCATCTACTAGATCAAATGGATCAGGATCGAGATTTTCTCTGGTATACCTTCTCGAAGCCAACTCTACAATCTTAGCACTCCAATTATTGAAACGGAATTTCTGAAACTTAACCCTATCATCCAAAGGATCAAATTCCAAAATTTATTGTCGTACACCCAGGGAAAAGAAATCTTTCGTGTCCTCAGCAACGACGCCAGTATGTTATCACTCTACCATATCTCTAAGGTTGAAGAAGAAATCCTAACAAAGGTAACCACAGACCAATCTTTTGGCTTAGTAGCTAGCCCTACCAAACCGGAGAGGGCTCTCTCCACAAGGTTACAACCAAGAGGGCTGGATAAATTAGGTTTTTAGGCTTGGTATGAGTTCAGGGGTATTGATTTGATTTGGTTGGGTTGCTAGATGAAGATATTAGGTCAAAGAGGCTAGGTCAGGGCAAATAATATTAGGGTTACATTCCATTCAATGGGGCAAGGTAGGTAGGAAGGCTAGCACATTAGGGTTCTTGGGATGGAATGATTCAGACAGGTGAGGAACTAGGAAGAGCATGAAAGATGAATTCTTCCTAAACTGAAATAAATATGAACAAACTATGAAAACTTTCCCAAAATAGAGCATGTGAGATGAATTCTGTTTCTCTAACTTGAAAGTGATCATACAATAGACATAATGGAAAATGGACCAAAAATACACTCATACAAATGAAACAAGAGAATAAATAATGCTAGACAACCATACTACATGTATCCCAAATAAATAGCTGCAACACTTTTATTAAGCTCCTGCCAAAATGATTACAATAGAGTCTCTGATCAATATGCCAACATCCAACTGATTCCAACCTATGAAATGACTGAAAAATTACATGATATAGGCCTCAAAAAAAATCCTCCTAGCCTCAGGGGTCGAATCCATGAGAGAAGGAGCAGTTCCACAAAAAACTGAGTTGAATACCTAGAGTGTAGGGTGGTCAAACTGACTCATCCCTCACTTTTTGCAAATTGATTCATTACACCTCATCATGAGTTTTCATCTAATTTATTTACCCTAGGTAAGAGTAAAAACATGACAATTACATTTAATTCCATCAATTACATAAGTAAAAACTTGATTCCCCAAGAAGAAAATCAAATTTGCATAAAAGACAAAGAAAAATCAGAAAAAGTCAGGTGCACCCTCAAAATGGTAGGTGCGCGCTCCCAGTGCCAGGTGCGCCCCCCAACTTGCAGCTAAGTTTTGGATGGGTTCTCGGTGTCAAAATTGAGCTCATGATAGCTCATTGGAAATCTTATCATGTCTAATTTCCAGATATATGTTTTTTTTGTAGAATGGAATTGATTTTACCCCTCAAAAATTCATTCTCAAAAGACTGCTCAGTGTGCATCACCAAGGTGAAAAATGAGGCAGAACTGTGGTTTTTAGGGTGTTTTTTCACTTTTTCACTTGCCAGTTGTCCAAAAAAGGCTTAAAAAAGTTTTATTCTTGCATGTATTCATCATTATGAATCTAATGGTGGTCTTATTTTAGCCAAAATATGCCTCAAACAAAATCGAAACGCGTAGGGTGTTGCGCACCTAGCTTTGCAACTATCACAAAATTCTCTTGAAATGCACAAAATTTTCTAAGTTTGAAAAAATGTCCCAAAACCTGTCAAAATTTATTGAATGATGACTAGTGATGAAGGTTATGCATGGAGTGAGGCTTCAACAAGGATATCAAGCCTCCCTTCCTCTTTTTGCATGTTTAGGGTTTCAATTTTTCCATTGGCCTTCTTAAGTTTTTACCTTGCAATCTTGTTTCTTTTGGCATAATGATTTGCCATCCTTATCTGAATATCATTTTATTTCTTTGCCTTGTCCAAGAGCTTCTCAAGATGATGATTGGCCCTGTGAATCCAATGCTCCCGGTCTTCATTGATCATGATGGCAAGTTGTTCATTCAATGTCAATTGATTTGCAGGTTCAACTTATCTTTTCTTCTCTAGTTCTAGAGTTCTTTTCAACCTCTAGTCCTATGCCTTTGTCTTGGTACTTGTACTTCTATTTCATCTGTCACACCATATGTTTCTAGTGTCTCTTTAATAAATACTTTAGGTTTTTCTACCTCTCTTTGAGCTTTGATGAATTTCACTTCATCAATGAAATGTTTGGTCTTTAGCTACTGGTTCTCTCAATATTAGTTTGTAGCTCCTTAATATTGGCTTCTTTCTCCTTGATTATTGTGCTATTTATCTCAGAATCATCTTGCTAACTCAAATCAACAAGGTCAAACTCCATGTCTGTCTCATGAAAATTCTCCTCCTCATGCCTGATATTTTCTTGAATATCTGCCTCAGTCACCTTTTGTTTTCCTTTGTCTACTTGATTTGTCGATGAAGAAGGAAAGGCCCCTCCCACAATCTATGGGGAAAACACTTGCCTATGACCTCTCTGGTATGTTTTTGCCAATATGCTCAAATCAACCCTCTTATGCTTGGTAATATCAACTCTACTTGGTGACCCAATGTGCACATGAAATGGTGATGGTGGTGGTGAAATGGGTGGAGTAGTTTGAGCTGATGATGAAGTAGGTACTATGGGATGAGATGGTGGAGGCACAGCTTGAGCATGTTGAACTGGTGGAGTAGTGAAGATGTCATTTTCTATGAAAGTACTTGATGATATATTCAATTGATCAAGGTGATGGAGGACTATGATCTTGATGAGGGAGTGGTGAAAAATACTTTTCATTTGGTGGTCATAATCTCTCTTTTGAACAAGGTAAGACATTTTTTCAATGCTCCTGAAGATCAAATAAGGTATGTTGAGAATTTTGACCCTTGTGAGGTGCATTAATAACCAAACATGATAGGTGTAGAGTCTAGAGAGCCCTCCTTTACAAGTAAACTACTTCATGATGAATTTCATCATCGGAGCATACCTATCCAGGAGGTAAGAGAAAATAAAGACCCTCTTTCCTTCATTTTTGTACCTTGGCTTAATGTAGGGCTCATAGTAATGATCCCCAAAGTCTTTTTGTTGTATCATTTTTCACCAACATTCAGAATTCCAGTGGCAGCTGATATCATGGTTGTAGATACTATGAATGTGACACCAATAAGGGTTACTTGGTTTCCATGAAGATTAGAAATGAATAGCCTGGTCAAAACAGGGCGATATTGGACCCTTTATATTTTTTCACAGTAGTCAAAGCATCCTACATGCTTGAAACATGTCACAGTCATGGGAGAGGCCATGAGTTCTTTGGTGTTTGGAGGTTCAATTCTGAGTATCCTCCCTCCTTTGTGTGGCCTCCTCTCTTCCCTTTCTTCTTCCTCGTTGATTTCTCTGTTTTCATCTTCCACAGTGTCTTAGCTAGAAACCCTAGGGAGATGATGGGAGTGAAATATAGATTTAGGGAGTGGGGAATGGGATGAGAAAATTTAAGGAGATAGGGGAAGGGGTTTATGAAATGAGGGAGGTGACAAAGAGTAGAAATGATAAGGGAATTGTGAATGGGAATTTAATTATAGTTTTATGGATTTTGGGAGCCTAGGGAATTGAAGCACCTAGGTCTTAGGGTTTTGGGAAAAAGGGCTTTGAGAAATGGAGATAGTGATATAGTGGGTAGGGGTAGGGTCAATTGCAATGTAGGAAAGGAATGTGAGGTGTTAGGGAATGGAAATTGGGGATTTGATAGTGATATTAGGGTTTAAAGCTCAAGAAAACACCAATCCTTGCATACAACATTAAAAAATACAGAAATTGATTTGGGGAGAAGAGGAATGGTGTAATTGTGGCTTACTTGCTTGCTGGAGAGTGCGGGCAATGATTTGCTGAAGTTTGAAAGAGATTCCAATTGATTTGGAGCTCACTGAGCATTTTTTGGCAGGGGCGCAGCGCCTGTGACAAGTGCACCCTCCCTTTTCCAGGTGCGTGGCACCTGAAGGAAATGCACAACGCAAGCTACAGGTGCGCCCTCCTGATGTCTAGGTGAGCATCACCACACAAAAAACTCAAATTTTCGCCCTTCAAACTGGAATTTCGTGTTGTGGAGGTGGTGACTCAATGCTGCAAGGGAGAAATGAAGATGAATTTGATGTCTTGAGGGCTTTTATACTTGGTGCATTGATGATTTTGTCCTTGGGACCCACTTTATTCCTCTATCACTCACTTAATATTTTGAAACACTGTCCTTTCACTTGACTCTTTCTTTTTGAAAAATTGATCATTTGATATGCTGTGAGAACTCTAGGATTTGATTTCTTGGTGCTTTGGCATGCTTGGAACACTGTGTTAGTAGCTTGGGAACCTATTACATATAAATGACATAAAATTACAACATGAAAATTAAAAATTACATCTTTTTGGAATAAGAAATACACTTCAGGATAAAAATCACAACTTTGAAAGGATAATTACATCTTTGCAAATCATCTCTTTACATGGTAAAGAGATGTTTATTTTGTTCACTCTTTCACTTGCTGACCTTATGCAATGGAATGAAGCTTTTATTGAGATCTTGGAAACCCTAATAACCAAATAGGACCTTTAAAAAACCTAAAAGACCTAATGAGACCTTGAAAGACTGAATTTCAAGATGACATGACTGATATTAATTTTATGGATGATGTATAGTCAGCAAGATATGGAGATATGCTGGAAAGTAATCAAATTTGTGGAAGAGTGATGATTTTTGGACTTGGGGCTATCATTAGTGGCTAATTTTTTGCATGACCTAATGGAATGATATAAAAATTTCTTAGTGGGACTCCTAAAATGATATGAATAGAGGAATTTGATCACTGATGGTAGGATGAAAATAATAACACTGACAACACCTACAACCTAACACTCACTTGCTTTTCGAAGGCACATATACGATCCTCTCTCTTGTTGACAACGAGAGCTAAGGAAAATATTTAAGAAAACCGTAACTTGGTCGTATTATGGAAGGGGCTTCTATCCCAAACGATGTGAGATCCAATTTGGAGCACATGTCGGGGAGACACCTTTGAATGTTGGTAGCTACAACACTATCAACAGGATCAAAGCCAGAGTTGGAACAGTGGAATACATTCAAAATTTTAACAAACTTCTCTTTAGACTCACACAAATCTACTTCAACTCAAGAGTGAAAAATAAATCCCTCATAGATACATTGATGTAGAAGCAATATTATTCAAAAAAATATGAAATAATCATGGCCAATCCCTCTCTTTTGATAGTGTATATGGTAAATCATTACTATAAATAATAAATAAATAAAAACAACCAGAGAAATTTAAGCACGTTATATGAAACTATAGGGTTTCCAAAGGTTTTGCAAAATGGTTGTTGCTGAGTATAAGACTCATTTTATTATCGTTCTTTATAGAAAAGGGGACCCATTTTAGGATAAATGGTTGGCCCAAAAAGTAGGAAAGAGTACGTTAGATTAAGATTCTATCAGAATAATTCATATCTCCTTATGCAAGATATGGTGTGAAGAATCTTTTTATAATCTAACTACACCATTCATTTTTGAGATCTTGCGATTTTTAGATCAAAGTTCGCTATGCAGATCTCAAGCATGTTGTAAATTTTCAGGAACAATGTATATCCTTGTGAGATCCAAGACAAATCATACTGGTAAATTGGTCGGCAAGACAATTGTAATTGAAATTATATATTGAAGATAATAGAAATCCACTAGGAAAAAGAAAATTAAAATATCATGTAGAAAAAGTTAAATTTGGATCTATGGTTACCAGAACGTCTGGATAAAATGTCGATATTTAAAGAGCATAGTGAACATAAGAAAAGAAATAACCAACTAAAATTATTTCCATTATGGGCCATAAAAGAAGGGTTATACTAGTAACACTATTAAGAACCCATATGCAATATGTGTAACCAAGACATTATTAAAGACAAGAAACATATACCAGTTAACGATCTTGCTTGCAGTAACACTCAAATCAAATTTGAGTTAGATAATACTGACACTATGCTAATTATTTCTAGCACCAGATGAAGCAACAAGAGGAGAAAATTTTAAAATAGAAACCCCACACTAAAATAGCTGCTTAGCAGGCTTATAACACAAACCCTAGATGATAAACCCTGGACAAAACAAAGAGGAGAGATTTGGAAAGGATGAAGCTAGATAATTCAATATCAGATGAGTACTTTCAGTAATAGATGATTTGAAATAATGTATTCAATAGTAAAAAGAACAAATCAAATAACAAAATTAAAAGAAAGCACTATACCTTTATAAGATATTGGTGGATTCTACGTCTATAGAGATGAATGAGCATCATATGGGAGTGTTGAAGAACGATAAGGATGGGATGTAATGATCCATAAATGGAATATGAGGACTGAAAGCCTTGAATATGTCGTAGGGTCGAGCAGTAGCATCCAAAGATGAACGATGCCGTGGGAAGCCAAATATGCCTCTAAGTACCCCATATTGCAAGATGAAAAAACAATTACGATGGAAAAAAATTTGGCGCCAAAATTTTGTCGAAAGACTTTGATTTGGTTTAAATACAAAGAATTTATCGTAACATTATGGCGCCAAAATTTTGTCCAAAAACTTTGATTTGTTTTAAATGCAGAGAATTTACTGTAACATGGGCCAAGTGGTATGTAATTAGTGGTCCTATGCAATGATATTTATGTGTGTCAAATAGTATAACCTTATGAAAGTTCTAGTTATTTATGTGGCCACTATTTCTCATGTATTGAGACAAATTAAAAGACTCAACATTAAAATTATGTTAAGGTTTCTTCTTGTTTCAACATAGACATAGAAAAGTATGATAACATGCCCACTCCTAAAGGTTTGACAATTATTTTTTTTTCAACTAAGCTTCCACCTATCACAATGAGGCCAATTGCCTAGATTTAGCATTATAAATGGAGTAATTTCTATTGGGGAATTTATCTTTACTAATATTTACACAACATTACCACATGTTGGACACTAGGAATAACTCTCAAGGCCTTTTCTAGTGGACATGAAAATGATCTTAGCTAGGAATTGAGAACCATTACTATTATTTTCATAATAAGAATTAGTATGAGGGAAGGAGAAAAATAACTTTACTCCTAAATTGAAGCTTCTCATAATCAAGGTCCATAAATTTAGCATTGAACAACCACATAAATCCTCTCTAAATAATCTTTGGCCTTACAAGAAGGTTTTTATTCTCAAGGGATATGAGCTAGACTTAAAAACCAAATAGATCTTCTTTAATGAATATTTGGACTTAAGTCGAGATATGGGCACCATCAGAGGTATTTCTCACCACATATGTGAGTTAGTGTTTATGTTATGGTTTGGAGAGGAAAAAAATGGCCTTAATCCCTAAATTAATCTTTCTCATGCTCAATTTCCATGAACAAGACCTCTAGTTGGGACTATGGGAATTTAGTTTGTTTTTCATAATAAGAATGGGTCTCATGGCATGGACTTAAGTCCTAAATAATTAGAAGCCATTAAAAAGGCTTCACACCACCACATTAATTATATTCTCTAAAGGATATGCATTGGCTTCTAGGAGGGATGTGTCTGCCATTCAAAGGTTTTACACACCATGACTGGGTCTTGGATTCTCATCATGAACCTTAATGAATTAGGAGGCTTTCAAATCACATATGCTGCTTACAATGTAGGCTTGGTCAAAATAGGAACATAAGGGGCTTAGGCCTTATTTGAATCATTAATGATTAAGCTTTGTGAATTAGTTCTCAAAGAAGCATACATGACCTATATAGAGGATCTTAGGCCTCTATGGGGGGATCTTTAGTGTCATTAGTATTTTTTACATAGTAAGAATGGGTCTTAGGGTTGTACCATGTAAAATGGATGAAAACAATTGCCTCAAGCCCAAAATGAAAATTATTTGGATTTCACTACATGAAAAGACCATAAAGAACAATATAAATCCTCTTTAAGGGATTTTAGGCCTCCATTTAGGATAAAGGTTCCATTATGAGGTTTTCCACATCATATATGCGAGTTAGGGCTTATATCTTGGCCAAGGAATGAAAAAATTCCTTAGGCCTAAAACAAGTCTTTCTCATGTTTATTGTTCATGAACAAGATATTAGAATGGGAATATGGGAACAGTAGTATGTTTTTCATAACAAGAATGGGTTTTATGGCCTCTATGATGGATAGGGAAGGAAAACAAGATCCTTAGTCCCTAAACAAAAATTCTCTAGTTCAATGGACGTGAATAAGGCCTCAAACCACCACACATATCCTATCTAAGATATATTCAGCCTTGAGGTGCATTATGGGTGTTATTTGAAGGTTTTGTGCGCCATAGTTGGGTCTTGGGGCCTCTACATTTGGCCTCAATATAATTGGGAGTTTTTTTTCACCATGTATGGCACTTTGGGCTTTAAACATTGTCAAAGAAGGATCATAAGGTGCTTGGGTCATATTTGAATCTTCCCATGGTAAATCTTCTTGAAAAAGTATTTGAATTACCACATAGAACATATCTAGGGGATATTTGGCCTCTATGAGGGATCTTTGTCACCATTGTTATGGTTTACATAATAAGGATGCGCCTTGGGGAATGTACTATCTCTAGGGGAGGAGAAAAGAGGGCCTTAGGCCCTAAATAAAGCTTCTAGAGTTATAGGAACATGAAGTAACCCTCAAAAAACCACATATATACTCTCTAAGGAAAATTCAAATTTCAAGTTGGATATGGGAGCCATGGCATGTTATTCTACATAAAGAGCCATAAGAATATTTAGTATGTATAGTTTTCTAATAATGGTGTGTGCACATTATAATAATGTGAATGCACTATTAGAATTTGTGCACATTTTTGTAATGCATGTATTTGTAGAATTATTTATAGAATAATATGGCTTTAGAGTAATAAATATGTATATTAATTAACCAAGTTTAAATCAACATACTTTGAATTTGAATTAATAAAAATCATTGTCTCTATGAATCTAGTGCAATAATCAACCATGGTATGTAACAACACCACAAAAACCCCACAAAAAATAGTGTGTCGTCTCTCTAAGATGTGAGGAACAAATTCCTATTAACCCTTAAAACCGTTCTATATCAATTTCAAATTCTCTTTCTTGTCCCTCCTGTTAGTTCCCTGTAATTTTAGTAGATTGGCAAGACTAAAGCTGCAGAGACAACATTTGAACCAATTTGGAATTCTAGGATCTAGCCCTCCTGAATCCAGAGAGGGATCTCTCTATAAGTGCAAAGATTGATTTATCTTTAATGCTTTTAGTATGATATTAGGCTAGTTATTAAGAACAGGGTTTTTTTTTTTGTTTTGGTTGGGCCAGGATATGATGAAGGTGAAGGAAGTCTATATGAAGGGTGAAGGTGTAAGTAGGTGAAAGATTGGTTCAGCTAATAAGATAAGAAAGGATTAGCTTCAATCCATTGGGCTATGGGGTCATAAGATGGTTTAAGCAGCAAGGTTCAAGAGTGGTCCATGGGGAAAGTCATCTATATCAAAAGATCCTTTAGATTAAATGATGGGATGGAACATTAAAGTGTTGTGAAGATGGAAAAAGCCAATAATTTCAACAAGGACTTATCAACTCTCTAAACAAGAAAATCCTTTTTAAGAAACTGTTTGAAACTAGCCAAAGGACAGGGCTAACCATAGACTTCTTTGGACAAGCTTGTATTAAAGCTAACTTATCAGACAACAATCCAGTAATCTCACCAGACTACTTTCAGAAGGGATGAAAACAGATAATAAAACGAAGTGCAGCTAAGATCAGGTCAGATATATTGCAATCATGATCTACTTTAGCATACTCTTAGGGAAACTTTCAAACAACCTTTGGAGAAAAGGACTAGAAGACAGGGAAAACCATAAACCTTTCTAGCTTAACTCTACTTAGCATGTACTGAAAATATCATTCAAGAACAATGTTTAAAGTTTAGATAGTAAGACATGGGCTCACCAACATTCCTTGACTGCTTGGGTTGTATTAAATCATTCTTAAATACACAATTGGAGGAAAACATAAAGATAAAGCTTATCAGTGAGAGTAGGGTACTTTAAGAGTAAATCGTAGCTCTATATTTGTTGTTCTTTATCAGAGAAAAATCGACAATCTAATGGAAAACATAAGAAGACAATTTACAATAAGAAAAACATCACCATTGATATAGACCAGGATCCCATGATCAACTTGTATATTGATGTTCAAACCAGTTACAATCTTCAAGTCCAGTGGGTCTCTACAGCTTCAAACTTCTCATCTTAGCTTATGTATCTTCAATTACAAACAGAGCTTCAGCAGCTTTAGAAAACTATTTACATGCTACAAATATCCAGAGACCAACCTTTATCTCATCTTCTACATAAGTATTTATAGAAGAAATGAGGAGGAGGGATGAGAGAAAAGATCTCTAGGCTCAATTAATACAATTTAATGCTTCTCGGCCTTTTGAGGGGCTCAATAGAGAAGTTTTCCTGATATTTCTCTGTATTAATTGGTTTTCATTAAGTATTTATCCACTTAGCAGATTTTGTTGACTTTAAAACTCTTTAAGCGAGCTGGCAATAACTTTGGAAAAAATATCACTGATTTGGCAATAACTATGCCTTCTTTTGATTTATGAAAGCTTGTAGATGGCACTTTGGTAGTTAAAGGGGATATTTTGGCCTCTGATGTGGCAGTGGAGGCCTCTTTACTGATATTTTCCTCTGTTTGACTTTAAAACACTTTTAATCTGTCTTTACTCTGTGTTTTAGGCTTAATTAGCCTTGATCATTGTTCTTGGGTCTTCATTCGCTGATATTGTCTTTGTTTCTTTAAACCTTAGGAATAAAACTCTAATCTTCAGGCTTAGTCATTAATCCTTCTTTAACCTTGATTTCTTCACTGATACACTTTGTTGTTTTTTGTTGATATAAGTGGCTTTATGCAAATGGGGGGTTTTTGTTAAACCCTGGATTGTGATCCAGATGTTTAAACTTGGATTTCATACCCTGCAGATCCTTTTCTTCGTTAAATTAAGGCATAGGATCGTCATTATGAACCTTATCAGTCACCTGTATGTGACTGTGAAAAACACAGATCAACCACTGTTTAAAACCTGCAAAAAACAAGACAAACTCATTATAAAATCCTGCAGAATTTGGTTAAGACTGATTCGAAGGGTTCATGGGAGTGGAGGAGCAGCGAGGAAGAAAGTGAATGCAGTGGAAAAAAGGAGGAAAATCATGGCAGAACAGTTAACCAGGTGAAATGGAAGTTTGGGCGTGATATTGAATAAGGGTCGTTGGATTAGATCAACCAACGGAGATCTAGAGTTGAGATCATTCAATGAGGTCGTTTGAAGGATGGGTGAAAAGGTAAGTGAACATGGTCGAGGTTAAATGTGGGCCATTCGATTAGAATAATTGACGGTGGATATCACTTGATGAAAATGCTTGGAAGAATGATGGAGGGCAAACGAATTGGTGGTGAGATTAAATAGGAACCGTCCGATCTCAGAGATCGACGGCCAGGATCTAATCTAGAGTTATATTGCGGAGGGAGGAGCGGTATAGCGGAAAACCATTAGTGGTCTTTGCATGGCATTGGAGCGGTTTCAGATTTTTGCCCAAAAAACGCGATACGGTACGTCACTTGACACCTGTCCTACCCAATAACGCCCATTTCACGTTTTTTTGGAACGTTAACACTCGGGCGCAGAAAAAACGCGATGTGGAGTTTCAGTCGTCGGATGAGAGGCTTCAAACCCAACGGTGCGGGTCGCACACGATGGAGGGCAAGATGCACGGATGGAAAAGATAGGTGGGGTCAATGGCGGTTTAGATCCTAACCGTTGGAACTTGGGAATGGACGGTCAAGATCTGTCGATGGGGAGATATGAAAAGGGCAGCGTGTGAAGAGCGGAAGCATTGTGGACCATCCGATCTAAAAATATCAACGGCGGATATTTGATCGAAGGTCGGGACGGTGGAGGCTTATGTGATAGAAGGGCGGGATGCAATGTAATGTTGGCCATTGGATCTGACGGAATGGACGGTCATGATTAAATCGCATCAGAGAAAAGGAAAGAGGAAAAAGCGCCGGGGATTTGGAGTTTGCGATATGCGATTGAGCGCTGGCCGTTGGATCGATTTGAGAGATCAACGGTCATGATTAAATCGGCGGGGTGATGACGGGGGATTATGGGTGGAGTGCAATTAAATCGTGGCCATTAGTTCTTGTGGTTTCAACGGTCCAGATTTAATCGGCGGGATCGGCATCGGCCGAGGCAAGGGAAAAGGGAAAAGTGAAAATGCGATTGCCGTTTTGCGATGGATCGAAGGCCGTTGGATTGGAAGGATGATCAACAGTCCAAATTAAATCGGGGATCGCACAGGCGGAGGGAAACAAGATGGATGGGCGTGATGCGATTTAGCGCTGGCCGTTGGATCTGAAATGATCGACGGTGGAGATTTAATCGGAGGTCGGGAGGAGAAGGGGCTCATCGCATCGGAAAAAATGGAGGAATAAAGAAAAAGGCGAAGAAAGGAAAATCCGATTGTGATTAGCGATTAAAGGCTAGCGCCTGGTTATGGCTCCAGTCATGTGTGAAAAAGGGGCTGGGGCTAAGGCCGAAAGGGGCTTAAGGCCTTAATAGAAAAATGGGTTTTTCAGGCCAAAATGAAGGTTTTTCAAGGCTTTTTTGGCTTTCGGTAGAAGGGGAAAAAGGGTTTTAAACTTTATAAATGGATTTCACAAGGCTTAAAGGGATTTTAGAGGTTTTTAAAGGGGAATGCAGGGTTAAAAGCTGAAAATAAATTTTTATGAAAGAAGGATAAGAATGGGTGAAAGGGGGAGTTTTTAAGCAGTCTTTCTCTTGGTAAACAACAAGTACTTTAGGATAAAGAGGGAAACAGTAGTGAAGATTAATTCAGAGGGTAAAGATCATCATAAGACTTCAAGAACTCACAATTTGGATATGAAATTGTTTCTTGAAGGCTAAAAAATATTTAGCCACCATTTGGTATGACAATTTTTTATAGGTGGCTAACAGTGGCTCCAACTTTGGATGACAGCTCCTTGGAGGTGTCAAGAACCACAGAAATTCATCTCTGGAATATTGATTAGTTTCTTGCACCTTGACAACCTTTTCTTCTTCTTTGATCAGCTACTTGTAAGATGATTAGAGCATTTGATATCAGTGGAAAAAAATTTCCCCAAACAACTACCTACACAACCTACTTCCTAGAATTTTTTCCTCTGAAGGTGCATTTGGACTTGCAAACCTTAAACATCAGCATTTTATTTTTTATTGGAAACATAAAACTATCTAATTCTACCCTTATTTCTCCATGAACTCAGATTAATCAGTTGAGTTCATACATCTCTCTACCTAACTATTATTTGTCAGGATTATATTGTCTGACAGATTTTTATTCTCTAAATTCTAAGACAGGAAATTTAAAAGAAGCTAAGCCAGGATTGAACAGTCTAACTTGCTGCTGATCTATGGCATAAAAACAAGCTGCACATAGACTAAAATTGCAGAAAACTTAAAACAAAATTGTGAGGCTTAATATATGGAATTTTAAAAACATCCTTCATCTTTCTTCAGCTCTGATTTGAGTTTGTTTGAGCCTTTTCCTCTTTCTTTCCTGGTTTAAGTTTTGAGTATATTGGAACCATTTTATTTTCTATCTTTGGCTCAAGATTTGATTTGATTAGAGCCATTCTTCTTTTGAATTTCATAGGTTCAGATTTTGAGCTTGTTTGAACCTTCATTTTTCTATCCTAATCTACCTTACTAATAAGCCAAGATTGAGCTATTTGGAAAATTTGATTCACTAACCTATCAGCAGTAAATTGAAAAGCTAATTAGTCATGATAAGGCTGTATGACTAAGTAGAAGTGTATTTTTAGGAGTGGCATTTAAGCTTGCACACTTTCAAACTTTGTTTCTCTTTTTGGTATGGGGCTGTACCTTTCTTGTTTTCACATTCTGCCCTCTTTTCTTTTTCTATTGTTTTTGTATTTTTTATTTTTCTTTCAAGACAAAAATAAACAACTAACTAAATGATCAAAGGTTGAGATTTATTGACATTCCTATCTAACCTATTCTATCTTGGAATATTTACACTTTTCATATGATACAAAAGTGCCAATGTAGCCAGTTGAGTAGTGATAAAAATAAAAAGAAACTCTGGCTGCTTGTCAGGGGTATCCATAGTACATATTGAAGATTAATCTTCAAAATCAAGGCTATCACAGAAGGTGACAAATTTTCATGCATTTGGCTCTTGCAAAGGATCCATGCTTAAGAATTTGATCCAATTGGAACCTCCACACACTCTTCCATAGGATCAACAAAGAAAACATGAGAACTCTCTTCTTTTTGGCCCTCCATGATTGGTAGATTGTCTGCCTCTAAGACATCAGTTTTGAGGAATGCACCTTCAGCATGTCCCTTGGAATCATCATCATTTTTTACCTGCAAAACAATAAGCAGTGAAATTTCTTCTTTATCTAAATCTATGCTTGCTTCTAGTGTGAATTCAAGTTCTTTGGATGACAGATTGATATCAGCAATGGGAAAGGATTTATCTTGAAAATATAATATGTCCTTAGCAAGATAGTATTCTATTTGTTTTTCTTCCCCAAAGACTTGCCAATAATTTTTATGGTTTGGGATAGTTGGTCTGAATTTTTATTGAATTGAATATTGTTTGCTTTCCCAAGGTCTCAGACATGTATTAGCAACAAGGGATAATCCATTGGCAAGAATGTTTTGGTTTTTAGGGACAAGGATAAGTTGGAACTCTTCAAATGTTTTCAACAGGTCCATAACATCCTCCTTATAGGCTCTAAGTCTGGGATGTTTAACCATGTATTCTTCATGTACTTGCGTAATTGCCAATTCTACATTTCCATGGACTGTTATCCTCTGGGCTCCTAATTTCTTCAATAAGTGCAGCCCTAAAAGAAGTGCCTCATACTCCACTATGTTACTTGTGCATTGAAAATTTAATTTATATGCATGGCCTTAAGAATGATTTTTTTTTGTATTGTAAAGCCATATTCCTATGCCTGCACTGGTTTTAGTACATGACCCATCAAATCTCATACTCCAAAGAGGACTAGTTCCAAATTTATCCTTAATTTCCTTACTATCCTCTTTGTCTCGAGTGCCATTGGGTTGTTCTACGGAGTAGGCACTATGTTGATGATTGTTTTGTTCAAATGAAGGTTTGGAGGGGAGCTTCTTGTTTAATATTTGATCAATTTCTTCTTCTGTCAAAGGAGAGATCTCCCTTTTAGCATAAACAAAAGTACTGCAAACTTCTTTCTCTACTGGATCAAGGTAAATATTCTTTTGAGAAAGACAGACTTCCTCATCTTCATTGTCATCTGAACTAGAAAAATCATTATACACTGCAATGTTATCCTCTAGAAGTCCTGGTGTGTCCTGTTTTAATGGACTGAGCCCTGTGAAGAGGTTATTATATTCTTGAGCAAGGGTATGTTCAATTAGTTCCTCTTTTTCAAGAGAAGGATCTTTGGTCTCAACCTGCTCAAAAGTTTCTTCATTGCTTTCCTCCTTAACCTCTGAGCTGAAAGGTTCCGAGCTTTCATAAATTTCTTCATCAGTATCATAAATAGCATGCATTGGCTCATCACTTTCTTGAAGCTGATGGATATGATCTTCCTCCCACAAATCTATTGATGATGGTCCTACAAGATTAGTTTCTATTTGGAAAAAATCATCATCAGACAGATCAAAATTAGAAAAAATGTTACCAATCAAACCTACTGGATTCTCAGCAATTCTTTTTTCAAAATAATCTACAAGTTCATTTTCTAATTTAAAATCTTTCTTATCATACATGCTTTGTATGTTGTTTATGTCTTGCAATGATTTAGTTTTTTTTTCCTGAGGACAAGGTGTAGGTCTTTTTGAATAAGCATTTCTAGTTTTACCCTCATATTCTTCCTCCTTTATGTTTATCAAGCTGTGGGCTATCACTATAAGTTTTTGCAGCTTGGTTTCTGCAGAGATCAGCCTTTCTTGCTCTGCTTGGTCCTTCTTTATTGCATTTAATTTTTCCTCCCTGTCCCATATGTTGTATTCAACAGTAATTGCTATGTTCTGCATTTCTTCCAGGCTTGAAGGCTCTCTTTCTCTTATCTGGAATTCCACCTATGGGTCAAAAGAACTCGGATAGTGCAATAGGGCCCATCCCAAGGGTGGTTTTATCCTAGTAGGTATTGCATTGTACACCTTATTGAACCTGGCTGAAAAGTCTTGTACTGTCTCTCCTGGTTGTCTCTTTAAATTCTTATATTCCTTTATGATTATAATTTCATTTCCCTTGATTTCCCACTTATCTAAGAAGACTTGAGTAAATTGATGAAAATTAATAATGCTTGCAGCTCTGACATAATTTAATACTTTACAATTTTGAGTTATGTTCTTGAAGACAATAATATAATTTCATTTTTCTAAAAATGGTTGAAAATTTTGGTAATAAGTGTACAATTATTAGCATTGTTTCTAAACCAAATTTCAATGTGCACGCTCATTCTTACATTGTGGAAATTCTATCGATGTCTATCAATGTCTAGGATGATACCCCTATGATATTTTGTGTTTACCTTATCCTATAAAAACCCCATAACATTCGTTAAAATAAATTGTAGATAGCTACTTCCATCTTCTACTATTGAAGTTGTGGCACGGGGATTCTGAGCCACTTGTTAGATGATTTTCCCTCATCCATTTACATTGATAATGCTATGGAATAATGTGAGATGGGATAGCTTTTGCAAAATGAAAAAAGGAAGGGAAGGTGAAGTCACTTATTAATCGACATGAATTAAATGTGCTTAAAGCATGCCCATTGAAAGAAGATACCAGAGAGTATCATATCAGACCCATTTTCATAAATGAAGATAAATCATCACAATTTATTAAGAAATGGACTATCTGTATTGAAATGGTTACACAATAGGTGGTGTAAGTAACACTTATGGATCAAGTAATGGTGTTTCTATTACAACCGAAGTTAGGGAAAAGGTAATTTTTATGTATATGGTGGTTGTGGGGTTTGCTACATTAATTCTAGGAGCAGAGCGGGCTACAAAGAAGACAAGAGTAGCTATTTTAATTGAGGATTTTTCAATTCATTCTCTTGATTGTCAGAGTCATATAACCATATTTCAATAGTAACCAAGAGAAAATCCTTTTTTTTACAGGTTCAAGATGTAGGTTTTAACCCTGTACATAAATTATCTGCAAACGAATCTTAAAAACAGAAAATAAACAATAGCGAGAGCATAAAACATAAAACAGATATACACAAAGATTTTCCTCTGGATCCCAAATTGGGACGACCAGCTTGATTTTTCATTATATTCCTTTTAGTGTTACAACACTTATATATACATGCCGAAGCATACATAAACCCCAATCCATTAACCCTGGATTAGAACATCACTGTAGTTCCCTTGACCGGATCTACAAAATACCAGGGGCCGAAAACCATCATGCCCCAAAACCATGTGCAAACCCATGCACAAAACCATGGGCGGGTTCGTGCACTAGAAAATAAGGCCCAAAAAAAAATTCCCGGGTTGTTGCCCCCCCTGTGACCCCCCTGCTGCGCCTGGCGCAACGTACAGGGAGTGCTATCGCCCCCCCCCCCCGCACGCGCGTGACTAGTCGTGGAAAGAATATAACACATACCCAACACAGGAAATGCAGGGAATGTGTTGGGGGAAGATAATAATAGTCTCACTGACAAATGGGTTAGCCTTATTTGGAAACCACTAAACTTCATAGCATGAATACAAGAGTACAATTTCTAGAAGCTCTTTATCAAATGGCTATGCAATAAATATTATGGGAGACTGTGAACTGGAAATGTTAGTTGGGAGGGAAAAAGTATCTACTAAAGAGTTAGCCAAAGGCTTTAATTCAATTTGGTGGGAGTTCATTTTCATTACATAATTTCAAATTCAATAAATGAAGATAATTTTATTAGGACTCCATTTACTTTCCCAAAAAGTATTCCAAATGGATATGGGGAAATAAACATTATTGAGAAATATGGATCTAAAGTTGTTATTGAGTCTTCATAAGTAGAGAAAATAGAGATGTATATTAGGTCTACAACTTCTTATGTATAAAACAAAGCCATGGAAGAAATTTACAAGGGCTCTTGATACAAGATATTAGGGAAATTTGCATGATTTTAATTTTAAAAACTGAAGATCCACAAGATTATCCATTAAAGATTGCAAAAGAAATTTTAAAAAATGAAGAGGTTATAATAGTTGAAGCGAATTGTATGTAAAAAATGTACACTCATTTAGTGACACATACAATATGGAGATGGTAGACAAGAAATTGATCGAAAAAAAGAGAAAAATAAATAATCAAAATATAAATTATCATCTTAAAATTAAAGGATGTTGGCATACTTATTTATAACTTCCATTTGAAAAAGAGAGGCACTCTTCACTCCAAGACTAGAAATATTATCAAAATGTTGTTGGCATAAGATCTTGTTGCAATATGGAACTTTTCTGAACTTAGTTATAGATCTCAAAAGCTTATAACATCTAAAATGTTGTGCATATTTGTAGATTAAGATGGTGGACCGGATTTAGATGGTGCACCAATTGATAGTAAAGAGGAATGAAAGTCTTATACATATTAATCTAATCATTTATGTAGAGCTAATGGATATTTTAATGGCATGTAGGTGTAGAAATTATACAAACAATGTGTATATCAATGGATTCAATCCGATCATGCGATATGCTAAAGCAAGGTATTGAATCCTTCTACAAATTAATTTTGGAAAATAAACACGATCGCCAATCACGACAAGTAAAGAAAGAATCAAATCAAACCACAACATAGATATTTTTCCGAGGAAATTTACTGCTCAAAACCCCTCTATCTTCTATTGTATATTCACCAAGGAATCATGAAACAATTACAATGAACTCTTCTCACAAGAGTCTCTTGCACTCTCACAATTGTCTCACACTGATCCGGAAAAAATCGACCAATACTTAGCCAATTTTTAGCCTCTGCTCAGCCTGCCTTCCATGCACAATTCATGTGGAATGCAATCCCTATTCTTTAGGAAATTTAGCCCCAAAACTATGCAATGCTCATGGGAAATCCTATGGGTGTTTTACTGCATGCGGATAGCCGACTAAGAATAGAACTGATAGTTAACATCCCTTTAACATTTGTCTCAACTGGGTCTCCACTGGAACTGACATGCATGCAGCTATTAATAGTAAATCATCAATTACATGACATATCACTGCATGTGAATTAAATCTGATTTAATTCACTTGACCTCTCACTAGTGCAACAAACAGTTACAACTAGTTAAACTGATTTTAACTCAATTAATTGAGTTAACTGATTTCTCATGGATTAAACTAATGCACTAAGTGCAACTTGGACTCAATAACTAATAGAATCACTCTGCATGCCTCTACAAACACCCTCAACTCGAAATTCATGAGCTAACTGAGTTTATCACACTCAGTTAACTATTACAAGTGATTATGAGATAAGATTACATTTTATTGTCCAATTTGATTAAGGGAAAATTAAATTAGACACACATTTCTTGTTGAATTTTCAACACACCCTCTCAACAAGAAATGGATTATCAACTACCCCAATCCTGCCTCTATGGTATTTGAATTTCTTCCTATCAAATGCCTTCTTCAGAATATTTACATCCCGATCTTTCGTGGGAATGTACTGAAGTAACATAATGCACTTCTAAACACAATCTCTAAGACGGTGGTATCAGATGTCTATATGCTTGGACCTATCATGGAATACCAGATTAATCGAGAGTTTAATGCAACTTTGGTTATCACAATGTATCACTGTTGGATCCATCTAATGACCAAACAAACCAACAAGAATCATCCCCATCCAGATGGCCTCACATGCAGCCTGATTGGCTTCCCTGTACTCTGCCTCAGCTAAACTGAGTGCCACAGATATCTGCTTCCTGTTGTACCAAGAAAATGTTGTCGATCCTATGCTGAAGATCCCTCCTGATGTGCTCTTTTTGTCTGATGGAATGTCTTCCCAATCTACATCAGTGAAGCCTTGAAGTTTCACTCCCTCTATTCGTCTGTACCATAATCCATACTCTGTAGTGCCCCTGAGATATCTCAAGACATGCTTCCTTGCCTTCCAAAAGAGCTTGGTCGGCTTAACCATAGCTTCACTCAGTTGGTTAACTGTGTAGAAAATGTCTAGTCTAGTGTTCACCAAGTACATCAGTGAACCCACAAGCTGCCTGTAAATAGTAGCATCCACTACCTCACCTGAAGTAGCATCATCCTTCCTCAATTTTCCTGGAAGAGGAGTCTCCATGGGTTTACAGCTCTCCAAGTGAAACTTACTCAGAATCTCTTTGGCATACTTCCTTGAGAAAAAAATAGTTCACCATCCCGCTTCCATATTTCCAAACCAAGGAAATAGTGAAGGAGTCCCATGTCCTTCATCTCAAACTCTCTTGCAACATCCTCTTTACAAGAAATTATGAGCTGCTCATCACCTATCAAAATTAGATCATCAACATAAAGTACGATAATCAAGAGCTTACCATCAACCACAATCTGGTACAGGTTTGCATCCGCTTCACTCTTCGTGAAGCCCAACTCAGTGAAATAATTATCAATCATAGTGTACCAAGCACGAGGTGCTTGCTTCAGCCCATCAGTTCTCTCTTGAGTCTGCACACATGCGACTCACTGTTAAAGGTCTGAAAACCTTCTGGCTACTCTATGTACACTTCTTCCTCAATAACTCCATGGAGAAATGAAGTTTTCACATCCATCTGATGTATCTGCCACCCCATCTGCGCTGAGAGTGCAAGGATAGATCTAATCGATGAGTATCTTGCAACCAGTGTGAAAGTCTCCTCATAGTCAATCCCCTCAACTTGTGAGAATCTATGGGCTACAAAACTAGCCTTGTACTTCTCCACACTCCCATCTGTTGTTTGCTTCACCTTATAGATCCGTCTAGATCCAACCACTGATTTTCTGATTGGTCTTGGGACAACTTCCCATACACTGTTGTTGACGATGGATTCATACTACTCAACCATGGCATCAACCCAAATTGGTTGTTTCACTACTTCCTCAAAGGAGGATGGTTCTGTCACAATACACTTGCATAAGAGCCATGTATCCAGTAAACATGTCTGGAGACTATCTCTGTCTGTGTACTGAAGTAGGTGCTCCTACATGTTCTGCCGCATCAAGTCTCAATCTATTAGCTTCTATGGTGCGCCTTCTACCATGTCTGGTGGATGGCTCTGCATGAGTGTTTTCTGTCACTCCATGATCCTCCACATGTGGTTGCTCCACATCTTGAGGTTCATCCTTTGGAACCAAGAGTTACTCATTTGCATGAAAATCAAGATCCCTCTAAAGGGACAATCGCATGGCTTTCTCCTCATCAAATTTTATATCCCATCTCACAACAGTCATTATGTTGTTTAGAAATTACACCCGATATTTGTGGGGAGTATCAGTGTACCCCACAAATATACCAATCTCAGTTGTTGGTTCTAGCTTCTTCCTGGAATATTTGGTCACATGGCAATAGACAGATGAGCCAAAAAATTTTAAATATGAAACATCACTCTTACTAGAAAAATCCTCCTTTGGTGTACTCATGCCAAGTATCTGATGAGGACTACAGTTTTGCACAAATACCATTGTGTTTCATGCCTTTGCCCACATATGCAATGTTAGGCCCTGATCATGCAACACCGCTCATGCCGCACCCACAAATGTTATGTTATTTATTTATGCGACCCCATTCTATTGTGGGTTATGAGGCACAATCAACTCTCTATGAATTCTTTCTTTGCTACAGAAGTCCTTGAATTCATTGGAGATTCACTCACCACCATTTTCGCTCCTAAGAGACTTCACATGCTTCCCCGTGTATTTCTCCACTAGTGCTTTGAACTCACAAAATTTTGAGAACATCTGATCTTTCTTCTGCATGAAGTAGATCCAACACTTTATAGAAAATCCATTAACAAAGATCACATAATTCCTGTGATTTGTTTTCGAAGATGTTGAGAATGGTCCACACACGTCTGAGTGAACTCTCTCAAGGATTCCTGCTACTCAGTTCTCCTTCTAGTGAAAATTTTCCTTTGCATAATTCCCCATGGTACATTCCTTGCATGTGTCTATCTACGCAAGAGTACCCTTTGGAAGCCCCATAGAAATGTTGCATGACCTTCAAGGCACTGTGGTGTAGATGGCCTAATCTCCTGTGCCATAACTCACCCTCATTCTAGCTCACCACTTTGTCTGCCTTACCCATCAATGTTGAGCAACCATCTACATTAAGTTTGTAGATATTCTTCACACGAATGCCAATCTTCTTGGCTTGACATGTAGCTTTATGACAAAGGAATGTTTTCCATTCACTGAAAACCACATCATAACCTCTATCCTCCAACATTGCAACTGAAACTAAATTTTTTTTCAAGCCTGGTACATGCATTACATCTTCTAATAAGAAGGTTTTACCTAACTGTCTCTTGAAAGTAACTGTACCAATATCGGTAGCGCTATACCTCTCGTCATCACCCATTTCGATATGCATCTAGAGATCCTTCTCCTCCAAGCTACTGAAAAGTTCTTTGTCTCTCGTCATGTGGAAATATGCACCACTATCCAAGTACCACATTGATCCCATCGCACTTGAAACCATGCATGCGATGAGTGAGAATTCCAACTCAAATTGCGAGGCCAAATCTTCACCAGCTGCAGATCCTGAAGCCTTCTTTTTCTTCTTCTTCTGTGGATAATTAATGGCATAATGTCCATGCTCATGACAGTGAAAACATTTCACTTTGGACATGTCACGCTTCTTGCCTTCTTTGCTGGTCTCAGATTTGGAATAGGATTTCTTTCCCTTCCCCTTCTTTTCCTTACCATCCAAGGCACAATTTTCCTCATCATATGTCTTAGATGAGGATCCATCCCCAGTATTCTGCCTGAATTATTCTTGCACCAAATTCGAGGAAAGCTGCTCCCAATTTGACAGCTTCTTCCTCCCATTGACAGTGTCTTGATAACTGTGCCAACTCTTGGGAAGGCCTAGAAGAGCTAGGTTCACCAAGTCATCATCTGCTACAGTAATTCCGACACTCCCAAGCTCATCTCGACATTGGAAAAACTTGGTTAAATATTTCAGAATAGTGTCGCCTTTCTCCATTTTGATTTTCCTGAGCTTGTCCTTTAGTGCTAATTTTCTGTGATCACTGTTACTCTGAAACAGATCTGTCAAAGCCTTCCACATTGCATATGGAGCCACTTTTCCATGGAGACTTGAGACAATGTGGTCTCGTACTCCCTCCAATAAGATCCTCCTTGCCTTTGCAACCTTCTTTTTCCAAGCATCAAGAAGAGCGGCATATACTGTTGCGAGCTTGGGAATGTCATTATCAATGAATTATTTCAACCTGTTGTCCTCCAGAACTACCTCCATCCTGTCTTTCCATGAAATATAATCGGAACTTCCCTCGAGTGCATATTCCAATCTCAAGCCATTGAAAGCCATCTTGATCTCACTGTTGCACCAAATAATATTTCTACAAATTCGAATGCTATTCAGCACAAACTCAATTTATTCTCCACTATAGTGATTTCCTACGCTCTGATACCATGTAGAAGTTATACAATAAATGTGTATATCAATGGATTCAATTCGATCATGCGATATGCTAAAGCAAGATACATAATCCTTCTACAAATTAATTGCGGAAAATAAACATGATCGCCAATCACAACAAGTAAAGAAAGAAGCAAATCAAACCACAACACAAATATTTTCCCGGGGAAAGATTACTGCTCAAAACCCCTCTATCTTCTATTATATATTCACCAAGGAATCATGAAACAATTACAATGCACTCTTCTCATAAGAGTCTCTTGCACTCTCACAACTATCTCACACTGATCCAGACAAAATCGACCAACACTTAGCTAATTTTCAGCCTCTGCTTAGCCTGCCTTGCTTGCGCAATTCATGTGGAATGCAATCCCTATTCTTTATGAAATTCATCCTTTCAAAACTGCGCAATGTTAATGGGAAATCCTATGGGTTTTTTACTTCATGTGGGAAACCGACTAATAATAGGACTGATAGTTAACATCCCTTTAACCTTTGTCTCAACTGGGTCTCCACTAGAATTGACATGCATGCAGCTATTAATAGTAAATCATCAGTTACATGAAAAATCATTGCATGTGAATTAAATCTGATTTAATTCACTTGACCTCTCACTAGTGCAACAAACAGTTACAACTAGTTAAACTGATTTTAACTCAATTAATTGAGTTAACTGATTTCTCATGCATTAAACTAATGCACTAACTGCAACTTGGACTCAATAACTAATAGAATCACTCTGCATGCCTCACCAACCACCCTCAAACTGAGCTTATCACACCCAGTTAACTATTACAAGTGATTATGAGATAAGATTACATTTTATTGTCCGATTTAATTAAGGGAAAATGAAATTAGACACACATTTCTTGTTGACTTTTCAACAGTAAGACCCATGAGTCAATTTGAATAATTTTATGAAACATTTTGTATATATTTTACTGATATATTGTTTAAATTATAACTTTAAATGTGTTTAAAATCAATGATATCATGTGAAGTTATGATTCACTTTTATGTTTGTCGGGTTTTATGATTTCACTATTTAACAATATAATGAAATTTTTTAACTCATCTAATTTGGATATGTACAATGCAACAATATTTTTATTAAATTTTTTATGTTTAATTCAATGTAATTGGTATTGAGTTGTTTTAATAAAAGAAAATACAATATTTGGAAGTAATGATGGATTTTTCAAATTATAGGGTGATATCGTCATGCCATTATTTCTTGTGTCATGTTTGGATTGATAAACTAATGTTAAAGGATTGGACATTTTGAGGTTTAATTTTGTGGTATTTTTTAGATCGCAATTTCAAATTTTTGTTATTGGCTTTGTGGTGATGGTACAAGTTATTAAGGCCATTGTTTCCAAATGTTGCAATTTTAAGTTTGAAAAAAAATGCTATTGATAGCACTACTTTTCAATCTCGGGGTTGATTTTAAGTTTTGGTTACAACTATACTAGTTGTTAAAGCCATTGTTTCAAATAAATTGTAATCTTAACTTTGAAGAAATAAATAAAAATAAGGAAAAATAAATAAATAATAGATTCTCTTGTTAGCACCACCATTTTGTTCATATGTTGATTTTAAGGTTTTTTTTAGCAACAATATGAGTTTTTAAGGCCATGGTTGAAAAATATTATAACTTTCAAACATCACCCACCACCCTCCCTCCCCCAACACACACCCCTCCCCTTCCCCATCACCCAACCAAAAAAAGGAGCGAGTGTGTTACTTTTAGCACCACCTTTTATTCAATTATTGGCTTTGATGTTTTTGATGCGAAAAATGAGTTTCTAGGATTATAGTTCTCATTTTGGGCTCAAAATTATTGTCAATCGAGTAACTATGTTATATGGCCAACTATGATGTCGAAAAGGTCAAGGGAACTGACAATATGCATTTTGGATGGGAAAATATAATTTCAATTCCTATTTCTTGGCCTCTAATTGGGAGGGTCTTCAATACCAAGGATTGAATACGAATGATTTAATCATGGAGGTAGAGACAAGAATCAATGGCTCCCACACCCTTATATGGAAATGAGCTAGGAGATATTGAAAGAGTCTCTAACCACTATAAAACTTAAGGTATTCTTTTGTTACAAGCAATAGTTGGCCTAAATGGTGGTTGCACACTGATTGTGGTTTAAGATTACAATTACTTTCACTTCCTTGTCATTCTTTTCCATTCATCATTGTCTATTTAGGATGAGGCCTATTGGTTCTCCTTACTACTTCAACAACTTCGAGAGTAGCAACATTTTTTATTAGTAGGGGTCTATCCTTAATTCTATGGTGAGGATTTCAAACATGAAGTAGACGTTGGGGAAGTTGATGTATCATGTTGGATGAAAGAGGACTGGCCCTTTCCACTTGATATACACAAATTCCTTTAATTATTTAGAAACATTAGCCTTAAGATCCATCCCCTTGTGAGGTTGTAGGTTAAAAGAATGAGCTAGTTCATGGCAAATAAAACTATTAATTTCCATTAAGAGATTCTCTAGATTATAATAGAGTTGCAAGGAGAACCATGGGATTTCTACACAAGTTTATTAATAAAATTAAGAAGCTTCATATCTGAAGAAATCCTTGTGTGCTTTGGCAAACATGACTAATTTTTTTTAGATGTCCATGATTTGTCGAATATCACTTCATGTCAATGGATTTATTCAACCAAATATAATTGAGAAAGTTCATGGTCATGCTAGAAATTTCTATGAAAATCTATCCACCAAGTCCCAAGCCTCCTTAACCCAAGAGTTTATCAAATCCTCAAATAAGATACATCACATAAAATGACAATTTTTTTTTTTTTAGATTTTACATATTACCACAACATTTCATAATCTTAAATAAAATAAAATAAAAAATTTAATCAAGTGCTCATGACTTTGGCCTCAAACTCCAAATCTGTACACAATAAGAGGTCACATCAAAAACCATATCCTGGTGGAGCGTTTAATGATAAGAATAGGCATATACATCAAAGCATCTCATTCTAAAATATAAGCATTCAACTTTTTGAAATCAGCGAGTACGAAGTTTTCAAAAAAAATATTCAAAATATGGAATGAGATTGTCAACCGTGGATCCAACAAAAAAAAGTTAAATGAGTAAATCTGCATATATTTTGGGAAAGTAATCAACATTTTGTATTCAACCACAAAAAAACGAACCCAGAGAAAAATATATTACCCAACATAGTTTGGATCCAAAAACAGGAAAAATAACTTATCAAGAGTGGCGAATAAAAAAAATACAGAGACTATAGAGAAACCATCAAAATGATCATATCAACATCCATATCTATAATTGGGCACATAGTATAGTCGTAGCCAGGAGATTATATCCCCCGCCATTCCGGAAATGTGTAGCAGAGGTCGTCCCATAAGAAAATGATCCGAGATCCTGATGGACCCTGGATTCACATATAAACCTTCCGTAGATAGATCATCCACAGACTCGGTAATCTCACGTATATGGGAGAAAGTAATTGTTTGTAAAAATCCCTTTTTCTTGTGGATCTATTGCATCAATGTCTCGTAAGGACAGTAGAAAAAGATGTTTATTTGTTGATCCAATCGATTGTAACTTGTGAATCATAAAAAAAATGTGCAATTTATTGAGATTCTACTACCTAGCACAATATAGGGATTTTCATAGGGAACACTTTCATTCCAACAAAATTTCCAAGACTAATATGTGTTTATGTTGTTCACAACACAGCATCCATAGATAGCATTTTGTGTAGCCCCATCAAAATGACCGAATTATAGAGAAAAAGAGAAATTCTTAACTAAATTATATCCATATTCATATAAGTTTTAAGTTATAAATTATACTAAATTAAACCAATGTAGATCCATTTTAACTAAGGATCTACTCAGTGCCAAAAGGATAAAATTGCTTAGCATATAAACCTATTTATGAGTGAAAAGCTTGAATAAAGGTTTGCACCTCGAAAGATCTGATTTCTTAGCTCTTAAAAAATTTGGAATTAATATGAATCTATGCTAAAAAAAAATTGTAAGCTTGGAAGGACCTTTTCATTAATTTTTAGCAAAAGCACGTTACAACCATAATCAAAGAGTTCAGTGGCCTCAACCTGCCCATTGGGAAACCAAGTTTGTTTGCCATCGAACAACATTATAAGCCATCCATAAACGATATAGTTTGAGTCTGTCTAACATTTTCTTATAGGACTAAGTGTCTTGAAACCATCTACAAGCTAAATAACTACAACATAAGAGCCTAGCCAACATATATAACATAGAAAATTAAGCAAAATTGATTACAACTAGAGTCAAGCATACTGCTAATCATTAGAGGAATCCATTGGCGTTGGGTCCTTCGCACTTGAACCTGGTAATTCAAAATAAGGAAGACACAAAATGCGTTTCTCAATGCGGTTAAGATGGACGTTTTGCTGCTGAATTTGGAACTGTATAAGTTGAAATTATTTCTGAATTTACTCGAAGCCAGGATTAGACTTAATGGAGCCAAGTGGAGGGTTCATTATAGCCTTAGACACAATGATTTTCATCAACAAATAGAGGTGAAAATTTTTCTTTTACTGAGAAGTGCGACCTCTGGAATGACCCGGGTCAAGAGCCAAGTCTCTCCAATCTTTCAACTGAAACTTTACTTATGCACGTTGATTCATATCTACTTCCCAATTTGAAATCAATTGTTGAACCTGAATTGGGGTACTTGTCTTATATGCGTGGGTTGCATCTTGGATAAGTTGAGCAGTTGATTTATGACTGCAACCTCGCGGATGGTGAGCCTGGGTTTGGCCATTACCTCCCCTCTTCCCCGCTTTCCTTCCCTGACCTCGACCACCTCTACCCAAAGAATTGGCACCAGAGGTTGGGTGAGACATGATGATTCTCATCCAAACAGTGGAGACGACAGAAACTTGAAACACGTTGTACAAACCATGAACCCGGCGAAGCCTATCTGCGTGGGGTCTCGGAAATTAAAATGGCAGTGACGACCTAGAAAATTATCATAGCATAGAGGTTGTGTATAGCTAACGTTAGGCCTGCGCCTATAAAATAACCTGAGAGTTGAATGAGTCTGCCATCCACGGCATGAAACAACGTACCCAGACTCCTCGAGCTCATTTGAGGCCGAACATAGAGGCAAGAAAAGATGGGTCTGCCAGCCAAGGTAGAAAGCAACACACACCAACTCCTGGAGCCCGATTTCGACCAGACACGAAAGTAAGACAAAAGGAGACAAGCACGTGAGATTATGAATCCTTCCCACTCTCACAAACATCAATGAAGTAAGTATCCAGTACAAACGAACAAGCATGCAACATCCATATAACTCCAACCCAAAGAAATGTAGTACATGCCCATGCAAGGTAGTAAAATTCCAAAGAGAACAGAGAAAATCATGTAGAAAGCATACAAAACAGAGTACAATCCAGTGGAAGCTTTCCATATTTCACAACAAAAATTCCATTTCCTTGAAAATAACATATTATGAAACTTTCCCCTTAAGATTAGAGAGATAGTATAATAATTTGCAAAAAGTGGGCGATGAGGAGGATTAAGATAAATAACATACCTGACAGATGAGACATGAGACTGGGTAAACCAGCTGCATCAAGGAAACCAACATGTGGATTCGTCCTCCCAAACGACCATGAGCTACCCAGGAGCACTATGCCACCACAAATTACTGAAACTAGGTGCCAAACAGTTGATATCATAGAGCTGTGAACCCTTACCACTAGGAGGGATGTATCACTCTGGCTCGTCGCATCACTATTAATTGATAGCATGCGCGTTGCAACCCGAAATTCATTTCCAAGCATGCAAGGGTTGTAGGTAAGCCACCCTCTGACCCCTACATCATTCAACGTACACATGGCTCAGTTCCCAAAAAGATCCATTTGTTGGATCACACCCTGATCGAGGAGGATCTATGCCAATTTTGAATAACAAACTAATAAAATGTTTTAACTACAAGTAATTTGTATTTTTACTTGTTCTATATAACATATATTTAGTTGACCTGGAAATATTTTATTTATGATTCATATTCTCCACATTAAAATGTTAATACATACACCCATATTGGGATATATATGTGTGTGTGTGTGTTTATTTATGTGTGTATGTTTGTGTGTGTATATATGTGTATATACATTGAATTATTTTTTTAGAAAGCACACATTAATGGAATAAGAAATCTCTCTCTCTCTCTCTCTCTCTCTCTCTCTCTCTCTCTCTCTATATATATATATATATATATATATATATATATATATTTATATATAATTTAAATTACTTATTTTTCTCTATATCAAAATTATATTATTTAATATGGACATTGAAATATGTCCACATTAAAATATTTTTAATTATAAGATATTTTGTTTTAAATATTATATTGTAATTGAATATAAAACCAACCTAGATCCATCTTAACCTCATATCTATCGAGCGCAGAGAGGGATCAAATCTCTTGAGGTTCAAAGCTTTGTTTTTAGTGAAAAACTTAGGAAATGTTTGCACCTCAAGGGATTTGATCCCTCTCGACGTTTGATAGATATGGGGTTAAGATGGATATAGGTTTTTTACATAATATCAATATTTGTCTCTTTCATATTCTCTCTCTCTCTTCTCCCTTCATCCTTGTGTCTATCTCCCTCCCTCTCTCCTTCTCTCTCCCCCTCACTTTATCCCCCACTGTCTCTCTCTCTCTCTCTCCCCACCATATATATCTATATCTCCCTCCATCTCTCCTTTATCTCTCTATCTTACCTCTCCAAACACACTTGCTTTCTCTCTCTCCATGTCTATCGCTCTTCCTCCTTTCCTCTATCTGTCTCTCTCTCTTCTTCCCTCTTTCCCCCCTCCACTATGTCTCTATCTCCCTCTATCTCTATTTATTTTTCTCTCTTATCTCAGCCCCCAAACATACACACTCTCTCTCCATATATATCTATATTTATCTCTATCCCACTTTCTCTCCCCCTCTCTCTCTCTCTCTCTCTTTCCCTTATCTCTCTCTCTCTCTCTCTTTCCCTTGTCACTCCCTCTCTCTTTCCACCTTTCTCTCTCTGTCTTTCTTCTTCCCTCCATCTCTCTCCCCTCCAACTCTCTCTCTCTCTCTCTCTCTCTCTCTCTCTCTCTCTCCCCTCAAATTCTATCACTATCTCCTTTCTTCTCTCCTTATCTCGCACTTGAAGTTGAATGATAGTGATGCTGGTATATATTATGCTATCGTAGCCTTTGCTTGCCTTGACGCTACTGCCTACCTATAGCTTTCCCCATGCCTTTACAGGGTGGTATCACTCTCTAAATGCTGGATCTGTTGTTGCTAACTCTGGCTATAGTATAAGAGTCTAGTTGGCTTTTACTGGTTATGGGTATGCTACTGAAGCCCATGTTGTTGGTTGAACCACTAGATCAAAAGTAGAATAAAGGGCTAAGGTAGGTGGCTTAGATGGCTCTTTGGCTGGTGGGGTGTTGCTTATGATGTTGAGTATCGAACTGCTTTCTTTGTTGATGCATCTTTAACTACTCATGTTGCTTCGACATAATCCCCTCCATCTCTATGTATTCCTCTCTCTCTCTTCCCCTTCTCTCCCTATATCTCTCCTCTCCTCTCTCCCTCACTATCTCTCTATCTCTCCCTTGTCACCCGCCTCTCTCTCCACCTCTATCTCTCTATGTCTTTTCTCTTTCCTCCCTCTCTCCCCCTCCAACTCCATCTCTCTCTCCCTCCCTCTCTCCTTCTCTCTCTCCTCCCCCCTCTCTCTTCCTGCCTCCCCTCCCCCCTCTCTCTCTGCCCTCTAACTCTGTCACTATCTATCACCCCCGCCTCTCTCTCTTAAATTTTATCCCATTGTATTGTATTTAAGAAAGTATATAAATTTTAAAAAAGCAATTGATTGTAAATATTAAACCTATATTTTCGATCAATCATGTCAAATAAAAAACTATAATGAAAAACTTAAAATAATCACACAATGTCTTTCCTCTATCATTGTTAGTCACTTTAGTTGCTCTCATTGCTTGTATCCTTAGTTAAGATGGATTTATCCTAGTTCTTGATAATATTATTTATATTATATAAATTTCACATCTCTATATATACAAATATTTTCACTTTTTATCTTCTTGAAACCTTGATTTAATTTCAAAAGTAATTATAACATTTTTGCTTTTAGATTTAATTAAAAAAAACATTTTAAAATTAAATTAAAATAAAATATTTATAAAACATTTTTATTATGAAATAGGTTAGGGTTTTTGGGCGTGTGGTGTTGATAAGCCATGGTATTGTAACAAAGTCTATTTAAAGTTTATAATATCCATGGTAAAGTGGGGGTGAATATCCATGGTTAAGAATCTTGTTATATTGTTATAGAATATTTGATTGTGAAATAAGTTATGGGTTTTGGGCATGTGATATTGATAAGCCATGGTATTGGTCCATGGTATTGTAACAAACCATATCTACAAGTTAATAATATTCACGGTAAAGTGGGGGTGAAAATACATGGTTAAGAATCTTGTCATATTGTAAGTATTAAGTTTTTATTTTCTTATTAATTAAATTTAAATACGGTTATGGAATCATTATTTTAACTTATAAGGTATGGATCTTAATTTATAGCTACTACTTTTATGTTATATTTTTTTAATGTGATATGCATATTATGATTTTCTTTTATCTACAAAATTGTTGGTAATTTTATTAATAGAAACAAAATCAAAATATAACAATTGAATTTTATTATTTTCATTACTTTTAACTTTTTATTATTAATTGAGCCAACATTAAATGTTTACACTCATCTCAAATACTGGGTTTTATATTATTTTAACTTTTTTTTATTAATTTAGTCAACATTTAGATGTTTCATCTATATTATTTTTAAAGTTTTATTATTATTTAATTGGAATGACATTTAAAATTGTTGACAAACTTTATTATATTACATCTACACATCTCCTCTCACTTGTAGAGTGCCTCTATGGGTAATGTAATATCAATAATAGTATTTTTACAAACCATTTGCCCATAAATTACATATCATAATAAAAAGTAAATTATTATTATTATTATTTTACTTTCAATTACTTTGTCTTTTTGTATATTGTTGATGTAAAATTAAGGTGGAAATTGTAGTATTTTATTTATGGCCAACAACAACAACATTATTATTATTATTATTTAATTTGTTGATGTAAGTATTATTTTATTATTTTTAAATGTAATGCTATGGGACATCATCCTCGACATGTTGTTGTAAAGAGTCTAGTAATGACATTACTATAAATACATTTTAAATGATAAACCAATTTATATATCAAAAAAATTAATACATTCTCACATCTATTTTTTGAAAAAAGAATCATAGTTTGGTTTTCAAAAGATTACTTAAATACCAAGGCTCAAAATCATTACAAGAAATTACAAGTTCAATATGTCGCATGCATGAATAATAACATTTATAAGTAGAGGGATAACAATGTTTCTCCTAATCACCCAAACAAAACTCTATTGACAACTCTCTCTCTCTCTCTCTCTCTCTCTCTCTCTCTCTCTCTCTCTCTATATATATATATATATATATATATATATATTCGAAATAATTACTTATTTATATTATAGTATTTTTAAATACTAAAAATAGAACATACAACATTCAATTTTTGGGTTTTATTTTATTTCCAATAAAATTTAGTTAATTTAAAATATTAAAATGGTATATCTTTTTTTAATTTATAACTTTAGATAATAAAAAACATTCTTGAATTAGTTTAAAATAATAAAATAACATTTGGGAAGGTATGGTAGGTGTAGGAGGTGTCATTTTAGTCCTATGGGGAAATTGTTAGCACTTTTGAATGGAATTTAGGCATCACAACAAATAATATTGCTGAATTCTATGCTCTCTTACAAGGGATCACCCAAGGCATTAAGTTTTTATGTGTTTATTAATTAAATTTAAATATGGTTATGAAATCATTATTGAACCAACATTTAAATGTTTACACTTATTCTAGATACTAGGTTTCTTTAAACATTTTATTATTATTTTAACCAATATTCTATATTATTCTTTAATTAAAGTGTTATTTACAAACCAAGCCTCTCTCGTAAAAAACACTTAATAAAACTACCAACCTTTTGCAAAATAATAATTATAAAATTGTTAAACTTATAAATATATACACAATTTTTATTTAAAAAAAAAATATAAAATACTATTAAAATGGAAACTTAACTAGCAATTGCACCATATGTATAGGAAAGAGTAGTATAGAGGAACAAATATGTAATATGTTATATGATTTAATTGAATATTTAATTTATAAATATGAGTTATTTTATTTAAACTAAATTATAGGTTTGGAGAATTGTTTGGATAAAAAAGGCTATTCTTTTCATAGTGAATCATCTAACATTTAATAAGCTAGGGAAGTTGTTTTAAAAAAGAAACTTGTATTCAAAGAAGAAATCCTGAAAACTGCTTTTAAATTATATGTACTATAAAAATATTATAAAATATTGATTTATATATACTATAAAATAATTTCAAAATATTGATTTATATATGCTATAAAAATTGTAAAAATCCAACAAACATTAAAAAAAAATTAATAACTTTTAAACATTTTAAATTTTAGACTAAAAATGCATATCAATTATTTCCATTTCCAATAATATTTTCAAAGATTAAAATTTATTTATTTTTAATTAAAATAATAAAATTCAAAATTATTTATTTCTTTTTCTATTAAAAAAAATCAATTACAGCCTCAAAGCAAAAAATATTAATATTAAATTCTAAGATATCATTTTAATAGATGGGATAGAATCATTTACTTATCATTTATCATCACCAACATAATTGTGGAAATGAATCTTTACCCACATGTTTGGAAGCCTCAACTCCATGATTTATCCATGCTTTTTTTAAACTTAAATGTTTAAGTTTCTTAAACTTAAATTTGTAAATTCAGTAAATTTATGAGATAATCGAGTTAATCTAGTACCATGCACACAATCATTCTATAATAAAAAAAATTTTAATAACTAGTTCGTCTCGACTTTTTCAGTGGATTCTTCAACCTCTCGCTCTTTAAGCTCCTTTTGCATTTTCCTTCTGGGATTTCATCTCATCTTTATCAACAAAAAGTAACAATTTAAATAAAATAAGGAGTCCGTGAAGCGGAGGTCTGACGGTGGAGGGAGAAGGTTTTCATCCCATCCACCAAGGTTCAAATCTCCGTGGAGACATACCCCTGTTGTGTCTTGGCTAGAAGAGTAGGCGACCCCATAGTGGACGTCTCGGCTCTTGTTGAGGCATAAGTTAATTGCTATTGTGTGCGGCTTGCAGGCTGTTAGATTCCCAATATTAAAAAAAAACTTAATGGAAAACTGTTAGATTCCCAATATTAAAAAAAAACTTAATGGAAAATTCATCAAAAATCGCAGAGGCAAATCTTTAAGAAATCGAAAGGCACTACCTTAATAGAAGAGAGAGTCTTCCACAGCAAATCTCTTGTTGAGGCATAAGTTAATTGCTATTGTGTGCGGCTTGCAGGCTGTTAGATTCCCAATATTAAAAAAAAACTTAATGGAAAACTGTTAGATTCCCAATATTAAAAAAAAACTTAATGGAAAATTCATCAAAAATCGCAGAGGCAAATCTTTAAGAAATCGAAAGGCACTACCTTAATAGAAGAGAGAGTCTTCCACAGCAAATTGAAAGCCTGTGTAGCGCTTGACATGTTCCCTGCCTGAGCTGAAGTTAAATTTTGTTCCCTGGAATCAGGGACGATATTTCTTGGCAACTTGGAGCTGAAAAGCGATAATTCTGGGCATACAAGCCTCAGAGGCTTGGAAAGCCTCTCTTCTGCTTTGGATTTAAAACCCAACTGCAACTCTAAAAGAATTCGCAAAAGGAGCGGCAACTGATTCACTGTGACCTTGATCACTTGCAAACAGATGTTGTCCTGTTAGCGCCTGCAACATACTTGAGCGCATAGCAGCTCCCTGGGTTTCGACATCACTTTCGGAAGAGCCACAGAATATGAAAGTATAAACTCTGGTATCAAAGCTTCGCGAGGAACTAAAACTGTTTTTTTATTTTAACTGATTAATAACAATATTTCATGGTAAGGTTCATATTATTTTAATAGTCTAATATTAAAATCAACAATATACAATTATACAAGTGGTATTAGAGGAGAGTTTGTTTTCAAATAAAAACGCTTTACAGGATAATAATTAACGTGCCATAAGTATAACCCTTAACTAAAAATTATAGTAATCATAGTAAAAATCAGTTCCATTCCAAATAATATAAAATCAACCCAATTACAACTTTTTCTTCTTTTATATATATATATCAAAAAAGTTAATTAACAAAAATTTAAACATCCCACCATTCACATCTTAATATTGATAATAAATCACATATAATCATGTATAGATATACATAAACACATTAATATAAATTCATTTTAATTCGAAAACTTTAATATCTTAAAATTTATATCTTCTTATCATATCTTCTAAAAATATTTTAAATGAAATTTACATGCTTTTATATAATAAGATTTTGTTATATAATTTAGTTTTAGTAAAACAATTTAAAAGGAGTTTCAAAATATTAACTTCAATATTACAATGAGTATTTAGAATATGCTCTAAAACTACTTTTGTTTGGTAAGAGCTAGTATTTTTGAGACTTTCTTACCATCCACCAGAGATTATTCCTAATGGTGTGATTTTCTTTGAATAATTGTAATAAGTGAACCCACCAGAAAATTATTCCTAGTCATATGATTTTCCTTGAATAATTGGGATGAATCAATCTACATTCTCAAATAACGGCTAAAGATAATTGTCCCCAACTTAGAAAAACCCCGTCCATCTTTTGTATGTCATTTTCAATTGAGAAACTTCTTCAAACATTCTCTGCTTTTTCCTCGCAAGTGGGCAACAACTTGTTCAACATTTTGTCTGTTATTTTCTGGCCTGCTATAAATTTCAAGGGTCTCGCTACCACAAAGGGGAGAAGAATGCCGCAATGAATGTTTGATGGCGAATCACAAAGAATTTCCACAACAAATCAAAAGGGAAGATTACTGTAATTACAATCTGTAAACATGCACATCGCAGAAAGTAAAAATTTCAATTTTCTTTACATTACAGAACGTAGAGTTTTCAATTTTAGGACTCGAGCGATAAGACAGTCAGATTGCTGCCACTTCTCCTTTAATATTTCACTGCAGATTTGATTGAATGAGGCCTTCAACATCAATATAATATACCAGTACGAGGCACCATGGCTCACTGACTGAGAAAGGAAGTCTGTGAGCTGAAAATCACATGGGCACCTATTTGCTATGTAGCATGTGCATTAAAATGCAACCCTTGAACGCATATTGGCTCCTAAGGATAATATGGTAACTGATGTATAAGTCTTGCCGTTGTGATTTAACAGTTAAGTGCAGCTGTGGTCTAACAGTTAGGTGAGTTTTTACATGTTTTGTGGTCTAAGATTTTTTGGTCCAATCCTAGCCAAAACTATGTACTATGTATGTCTGAAAAGTAGTCTAGACACCATTTCTTAATTTCAATACTTGGTAAACCAATTTTTGTTAAAATTTATGATTAAATTATCTAAATTGTACATCCTGTGATTCGCATAGATGGATTCCGTAACAAATATCTACTTCACCCTCATAATGCAATGTGGGTTTGATATAAAATTTCATCAAACAAACAAGCAAACAATTTGATTAAAACTGTGGTTTTTGATGATATAGATAGATTCAGCAATAAACATATACTGCACCCTGAAGCAATTTGTCTGAAATTGTAGATTTTGATAGCAGAGATATATTCAACAACAAACAGATTACTGCATCAAGATTATGCAAGTTGTGACATACCATTTTATCCACCAAACCGACAACAATATTTTTAGAAATGAAGGCCAAGGTCGTTCTTAAATGCACATTTACAATTTACATAACTCCAAACAAAGCATTGTAGACTATGTATAATTCTCTGGTAAATTAATCTTGATACAGATTTTGAGAATATATTGAGATCAAACAATCAAATTCTAAGATATATAAAGATGCCCATAATGGTTCGCTTTGCTCACCTGAAAACACAGCACTGCTATCAAAGAGAGGGGAAATTGCAAGAATCACAAACAAACGAAAGAGCCCTTTAAAAAATTGTTGCTTGTTGCAGAATTTTACTCTACAAATAGTCCTAGTACTCTTCTGTTCTTTCTTGCTTGCAGGTATAGTATCTGTCCTTACCTTTGAGTATATTGGCTGAAATAAAAGTGTGCTGAAGCAGAGGACACCATTAACAGCAGCAGTAGCAGAGGAGGTTTCTACTGGGGCGACCTGGGAACACGTCCACATTAATCTAAACTCCTGAATTCTCCATGAGACCTGTGAATGTGAATGTGTTCCAAGGTCACTCCAGTCGAGCCTATTCTGTCTCATTTATTCACTGGATCCCAATATGCAGGGGCAGTGGGCACCCCCTTCTGAAACTGAGAGTCAATGGATGTCTAATTTATTGAGATGAGATTGATAGAAAAAGGAGAGAGGGGCCGAAATCTAGTAGTACAAGCAGTACAAGTGAAGTGCAGAGATGGCCCTGAGATATTTGTTTGAGTTAGGTCGAAATTAGATGGTTTCCCAAACTGTTGGTTATAGCAAGGAAAGGGCTTAATCTCCATATTTAGGTTGAATTAAATGGTTTTACACAATCTCGGCTGAAGCAATGTTAGTGCTTAATCCCCAGATTTAGGTAGAATTAAGTGGGGAGGATGCCCTGATGGGAGGTTGTTACGAGACTGCACTGGGTAATGTATGAAGTGTACTCCAGTACTATTTTTATGAGACAAAAATTGAATAGTACACACAATAATACATTATTATAATAACTTAACAAATTGAAGTACACAAAGGTTTGAAGGTGTCAAAGACACTGTTAATGCTGACGTGGCTATGAGACTTAGTTATAGTAATGGCTGCTTCACATTATTTATAATTTTTCCAATTATGGAAATTTCCTCCGAAAGTTTGCTTCAGTTGTAAGGATTTTTTTTTTCTCTCTAAATTTTTATTGATAAAAATGGAGCGCAAAATTTATTTAGTATTTGTAATTGGTCAGATGATATTAGGTGAATAGCATTGGTTGTAAATGGTCATTCTCTGTTTTGACAAATGGTTTTACCTTTTAAATTTATTCTAATGGTTTTACATTTTTGGTTGTAAATGGTTATTCTTTGTTTTGCCAAATGGTTTTACCTTTTAAATTTATTTTAATGGTTTTACATTTTGAAATTATTTTATTTGTATATTAATTAATTTTGAGTATTATGTGATTGATTTGAACAATATATGAGCTAAAAAGTAAAATTATTATATTATTTGTAATTTGATTTTATCCCGAGATCTTATGATATTACTATATTAAATATAGTTATAGGTTATGGTAATGTAAGTGGATTTGCTTAATTACTAATTGAGGGTATTTATGTCATAATTGAAAAAGTAAATATTTTTTTTCATTTTCTAATTAAGGGTGAGATTTTGGTTGAGTAGGGTGTTTGTGGAATTGTGTTTTATTGTAATTGTGTGGGATTTTGGTTAAGTAGGGTGTTTGTGGAATTGTGTTTTATTGTAATTGTGTAGTTGTGTTAAAATTTGTACAATTTTGTACATATGGTTGTTTAGAAGAGTTGCTTGAAAATGTTTTCAAATGAAAATTTATGCTTTTAGTGTTTGGATATAAATCATGATGTTTTTGTGAGAATGGTAACAAAATCCAAAATCATTTTTAAAATAAAAATCGTTTTTAAATTGTGCTAAAATCCCCCTCACCTCTTTCTATATTAAAAATATGTCTTTATTTAGTGAAAGTAAACATTATAACATTTTAATGATTTGAAATAGAAATAAAAATACAAAACAAAGTTACAAAATAAAACAGATATTTAATAATAATTATCATCATTATATAATTTAAGGTTACAATTTAATTAAATGCCAAACTGACAAATAAAATCTTTATATGGGATCTCCTCCACATAAGATGTGTACACCCTATACTCTTAATTTTGAGCTTGTAACTTCAAAAGATGACACACGTGCTCTTTACATATTAATATTGTGCTAAGATAACAATAAGGAAATAGACTCCTAAAACTTTGACTACACTATATTTGTTCATTGGCTTACCGGTATTCTATTTTAATGACACATATACAAAAGCACTATACTTATATGATGTGTTGTATTGTATTAAAACAAAAAACCCTATATAACTAAGTAAATCCTTAAATATTAGGCTTCAATTTCTATAGATAGGACTATTCCACTTATTTTAATATTTCTCAACCATATTCCAAAAGATTGAATCATGTTTTCAAACTTCAAAATTGGTTCTTGGTAGTGACTTTTTGTAATTTATTCATGAATGAAATAGTAGTGTGTCCTTATATGCTTAACTTTCTAGTGATACTTTGAATGCTCTATCATGGCTATATAATTTTTTTTTATTATACTTCAATATTGTTGGCTTGGTTTGAGTAACTCCAATGCATTGCAATGATTGAATATATCATATAAATTCTTTTGTGGCTCAGCATGCTACTAGGTATTTTTTTCTACAATTAAAAGAGAAGTTGTTTATTTTTTCTTTTTTACCCACAAGACTACACCTCCATTAAGGATAACAATGATGTCCTAAAGTTGATATCTTGTTATTGATGACACCTACCCAATCTATGTCACATTAACTTTTAAGCTTCAAAGATTATTTTGAACTCCCATTCAATTTAAGTCCATATTGGATTGTTGCTTGAATGTTTGACCATTTCCAAATGTATTGATCCAAGATTAAAAGAAAATTGCTCACAATGCTTATAAAGTGTATAATATTATGTCTACTACAAATTATTTCATACAGTAAGCTCCCAATAATGTTATATTATGGAACTATACTTAGGGAATTTGCTTCTCCCTCTATTTTGGGACATAATTTGAGTGAAAGTTTCTTACCTACTTCCTTTAGAGTAATTAGTTTTGCAATTTTCCATCCCAAATTGTTTTAGGATGTTCTTAATGCACTTCTCTTGAGTAATATGGATTTGGCTCTTTTCCCTATCTTTTAAAATTAGAATGCCAACGCAATAATAAATTTCATTGTAATTAGTCATATTAGATTCAAGAGTAGAGACCTAAACACCTAAACAAGTGAAACATTTTAATATCATTATTCATAATGATAGTGTCATAAACATATAAAACTAAAATGATCACCAACTCACCAATATGTTTGATGTAGACATTCCAAATAGCATTACAACTAACATATCCTTAATTTGGAAGAAACCCATCAATATTTTCATAGCATGCTCTCACGTATTGTTTCAATTCATAGATTGTCTTTTGAATCTTGTATACCAATTGGTCCTTGTTATATGTATCCTTATAGTTGTTCCATAAAAACTTCCTATTTTAAAAACACATTTAAATTTTTTGTTTTCTATAACTAATTAATGTACATTAAGACCTAATGGTGTTGCAGTTGTTAATATAAATCTAACCAATGTTGGCTACAAGTGAGAATGTGTCATGAATAAATTTAAATATACAATTTTGTTATATCCATTTTCCCATGAAATAAGTTTTGTTGTGCCCTATTGATCCATCTAACCTATATCTTTAATTTAACTACTTCTTACACCCAACTATTCTCCTTTTAGCTGGAAGGCTATGAGTTCCCAAGTTAAAAAAAATTATGAGAAACTTGTATATAGCATTTCTTGCATACCTTCAAACCACTACATAAGAATTTTCAAGTTATTCTTTGATGCATCAAAGCCCACAAGAACATATGAACATTCACATATACAAAACAATGAACATTAGGAGTTTCCTCAAATCCCCAAAGGGGAAATTTTATTATAAAATCACTCCCATGTGTTGTCTATTGTACAAATGGTCCCTTTATATAATATTAGGGGATCACAACAATTATTTAATAACTATTTAATTAGTTAATTAGTCCAACTAAATGTGTAACTATATCCATAATCCACTTCACAATCTCTCCATGATTCTCTCATTAGATATTCATCTCTAATATCTCCTCATCTCTGATTCATATGTAGACTTCTACAATTAATGTACATCATTACAAAGATATCATTAAATTAAATATCACAAGTAGGTTTTATTCTTTCATAAACCCCTTCATGAGTACTTATGATGCCATCCATGTTAATATCGGAGAGTAGATCTTATTACATACATAAATTTGTGTTAATAATTCTACATTAATCAAATAATAGTACAAATATAAATACACTTGTTTTCTCAAGATAGGAAATCTATCTTTATTATGCTATTCAATATTTGAGAAAATATCTCAACCTCACACTAATCTAGGAAGCATCTAGTTGGAGAGAATCCCTCAAATCCAACTAGTCTTGACAACCTCCTAGAGACTAGGAATAGACTATAGTTAGAGATCAAATCTACATAATAATGACCAATAATCTTGAGAAACAAATATTATCACACACATAAGACAAGATGGAGTTGCATACTCTAGCAATCCCCCTTTACGACTACTCTTAATCGTCATCCATTAACTAAGGTCCTCATCCAGATATTCCATGTAGCACATGCTCCATTACAAACTGGAGAACCTCCTAACCAACAAAGTATATATGTGGTCCAATATGCTACTACCATATCATACCTCAATCATAAAGACACCACAAAATTGTCAATGTCCATATAAAGAGACAACCATCCACCAAAGCATATGGGTACCTAACCGCTACAATTATCGATATACTAGGATGTACCTTCATGTAGATGGCTCATACTCTTTGTAACAACCTTTTGAAGCCCCAGAATTCCGTTGCAACAACATGGGGGATAACCACTTGGTCCATACCTTGAAGAAACTCCTTTTTGTTTAGTATAGTGGCTCCAACTGGGGATAATGGGACCAGTTTCCCAGCAAAGAAATTGATATGATGATAATGGGTTTGGTCTAAGGTGAAATGAATAATGACGTTAAACTAATAGAAATAATCTAAGTGACAAACACATGCATCTATTTAATCTAATTATTTGACTTAATGTATAACCCGAGAATAATTACCATCAATGCGATCTAAAAAGATATCTTACAGTAAAAGGTAATAAAGATCATTCAAAACTGAAACAGATGAAGATTATGTAAGATAATTATTTTCACTAAATAGTTAGTCAAAATAATTATGTAAAATATATCGCATATATTGATTGCTCTATGTATTTGGTAAAGAATTACACCTGAAACATTGTACAAAAGTGCATGAATGATAAAATATAAATCAAAATGCATAGATATCACAATATAAAGAGAAATTAATGTAAACTCATAATCAGGACTTAATCATAAAGATAATAGTACTAGGTATGATAAGTTCTACTCATGAAATCCACAATATTGACTTGCTTCTTCTCAATCCAAATATACTTTAAGAGTACAAAAGTGCAGTTTCAGTAAAGCATACTCCAATTTTCAAAAAAGTAGATCCTGTTCCATATATTTTATGAAAATCATTCACAAAAGTACAGAAGTGCAAGTTTTCGCAAATTGTTTTTTGAAAAAATTTTGGACCCCTCTCTAAATGCATGAGAGAGGTTTAAATACTAAAATAAATAACTCAAAAATAGATATTACACAGAAATCTAAGGAGGTTTCAAACAACCTTCCTCATAATAAGTAAGCTAAAGTAAAATATAGAAATAAAAAATGACAAGACTGCTTAGTTGGGTTGATTTCCTTTTGTCACTTGGTCTTTGAGCTAGCAAATATCCATTATTGGCTTCAGTTGAGTCGGCTGGGTGATTCCAGATCTCACTTTTCCTTTGAATGCGGCATTTGAAAGTGCTGGCACCACCTTTCTTGTGGAATAAATTAAGGAGTGCAGAGTCATGCACTAGTTATGTGGTCTGATCAAGAAATTCCAGTAATTTTCTTGATCCAATTTAGTTATCTGCTTAATTGATTCTACCTGTTTCTCAGTGATTTCCTTTCACTTCTTTTCTAATAGCTTAACTTCAGGAATTGCTTTGGCTATACATTCTTCAATAAGTTTTGCATTCTGAAGTTGTTCATTGACATACTCAATTATTTTGCTTGTTACGTTGGTTGCCTTTGAAGCCGCTTTCTTGACTTGTTTTAATTGCATTTCCCAATATTTGAATAAAATATCCTTATGAGATTTGTCAATATTTGGGAGATCAACCTTCTTCCCTTCCTCAAATTCTTGCCAAGAAATAAATTTAGAAATTTTCTTATCAATCCTTTCACATTCCAACTTTCTGTTTGCCACCTGTCGAGTGAATATGTTACTTATTTCACAGTATGGGTTAGTAGCAGATGTTTTTTGGCATAAACTCTTTTGCTATTGTTTCAACTGCAAATTCAATTCAAGTGCTTCTTTAATGAATTGTTCTATTTGAGGTTGACTTTTGAGCTTGTCCATTGCTGCATATTTTTCAGAAATGTGCACTTGATGCTACAATTTCAACCTTTCAAATTATTTCTAGAACTGTTCCATTTGCATTTCAGCTTGCTTATTAGCATTGTGTTTCTCCTGTTCCAGTTGTTTTTCTAGCATTTGGACTCTTTCTTCTCTTTTTCTAAGCATAAGTTGCACTTCTATTGCTTTATCAATTGTAGCATTTTCATATTCTCCTGCAAACTGTGAAATTTTAGTAAGATCTTAAGTTGGGTTGACAAGAGTATATTTCCAAACAACATCTAATGACTCATTATTAAGGGTTGTCATTGTTTCATCAATTCTTCTTCTTTTTATCCTCTTCACTACAACTTTATGATTTGGACTGTAGAAAATGTCCAATGGAGGTATCTCTTCAATATTCAAAACAATTTCTTCAGTAGGGAAGGACAGGATGATTTCCTGATCTTGAACACCTGGATTTTATCCAAGTGTTATTTCTGTCTCTGGTATTTTCTGAATCTGTTCTGGATTATGAAATCTTGATGATCTTTTAGGATTAGGATTAGGTGGTACCTGAAGTTTTTTTGTAAAATTCTACCATTCTTTGCTTAAATGCCCCATTTGGGATTTTACTGTCTGTTTAGGTGTACATTGAATTTCCTGGAGCTCTTTAGAATATGTCGTTTCTAATCCAACTTCATCAATTATTTCCTCAATGTGTATGTCAATTCCTTTAATTACATATTTAATTATTTCATCAAGAATTTCATCTTTATTTTCAGATTCCTTTTCAGAATGATCTGAATCTTGGGACTCATGTTGGAAATGTTATGATTCCTGAAATGATTTCTCATGGGATTCATCTTCAGACTTATCTTTTGAATCATCATCTAGGCTTAAACTAGGACTTGGCTTACTAATTTCCTCTATTTGCAATAGGTCCAATGGGACTATTTCCAATCTTTTATTTCTGTACTCATGGAAATAATTGATATCTGTTACACTGAGTCTATTGGATGCCATGTTCAATACCTCTGAAAACTTTTCTATCCCTTCAAAAGAATCATCAAAATCATCTTTCTCATGCATGAATGGCTAATTTTAAGAGCAATAGTAAAATTTTGGATTACATTGTTGGGATCATACTGTCTTCATGGCATAAAAGCTAGATTCAAATATATAATATTTGGGATCACCTTTGTTGTATGACCTATATCAAAAAGAGAAAAGGTACCACACTGTACTGGAAACATAGGCCAAATACACTTATTTGAATCTTTGATATGTTTGGTTATTCCATTTCCTAATGTTTGGTATGCAATCTCCCTGGAAAAAAGTTTGTTTGGGACATAATATGGCAAAACATGGGGAGATGCAAGACTCTCGAAAAATCTGATATAAGTAAAATTTTCTTCTCCAAACCATCTGGCTATAGGCATAATGTCTACATTGGCCTCTTTAGAAATCCTGTGGGCTCTCTCATTAAAAATGATTTGGTGGATGGGCAACATGATTCCATAGCAAATTTTATAAAAATGAGAACGAAATTCAGATTCCCACAAGGCTTTTTGATAGACATGAATAGGACTAGGGTCTTAACTAGTCTATTTCCAACCCATAATAGGAAAATTTAAACAGAAACATATGGTGTCCATAATATATGCACTCATGTAAAAAGGAGGGATTGTTCTAGTATAAAAGACCCTATTTTATCTGTACTCTCTAATAGTCATGGCCAAATTATTGGATAATATATTGGCCCAATTCATAATGGTAGCATTGACACCAACATCTATTAGGGGAACCCATTCAATAGAAAATTTGATGGTATCATGCTTGGAAATTAACCTACACATCATTGCTGCTATAAAACAATGGGGTGTTGGTAATTGTGCAATTGGATACATACCAAGTTTATCATGCTTAATTTTTTTGCGATCAGCCTTCCATTCTTTCACTACCTTCATCGGGTCTTCATTTTCTTTCGCAAACTTTTCAAGAAAAGCTTTATCATAAACCTTTTGTGCTACTAGGAGATGGTACATAGCGCGCAGATCTTCAAGGGTAAATGAACCCATGTCTTCTTGTCTTGAGTTCTTGAAAGTTCTATCTGGGACATTGACATTGTCAATGACCCATATCACCATGTCAGTATATGGTAAAATATTTGGTCTTGTGGCTATCCTGTGTAAAAAGGAACATGATGCCTAGAAATAGGAAGGCTCAAATGAGTTAGGTGCATCCGTTGTTGCTACTTTTTTCAATTCCCTTGGTTTCTCTCCTTCTAGAAAATTGTATAGTGCTTCCCAGGAAGTGGTTCCACTGTCCTTATTGCAAGTAGTATCTAAGAAGAGTGGAGGCATATCCCTGAATTCGAAGGTAGATGTTTGGGAAATTTCTTTTTCTTTCTTTGTAATTTTTTCTAATATTGTTTTCTTGGGTGATTTCCTAAATTCAAGCAAACAGGGAAACAAGAGTAGAGATGAAGGACAAAGGCGGAAGGAGAAAACAGAGTTTAATTACCATAAATCATAAATCCGATGCTTTTATTTGAAACATGCTATAGAAAAATATCAATATTTTCAAGTCCCGAAACCATTAAATGCTGTTAATATCTCATTAAACATTTATCAAATCTTTTACGTGTTTAACCATATATGTCCAATCAGAAGATTTATATTGTGAGATATTTTTAATCGATTAATTATGTAAGCATCATTTATAGTGCTTTATGATAAATAATATATCGCATATCACACTTTATTGAAGCGGACATGAATTTTCGTTTAACTTGATGTTGTGGGATGCGATAAGCGATATAAATCAAAGTATTGCACTTTATCGGATTTGTTGATGTCTTTAATTTTTTTTATTGTTTTATCGGGTCTGACATTATAGAATTTCACTTTTCGAATGATATTTCTATTGGTTTGTTTTTAGGAAAGAGTGATGCAATTTATGGTTATAAGGGCTTATTACCTTTTTAACAAGAAATTTGCATATAACTTGAAAAAGGTTTTAGCACTATCGCAATTCGCAAGTTGTATGTGTGTTCCAACATTGTTACCATAGCAATTTGCAATTTGCACTAAGCGGAAGAAGATGAAAGCGGAAAAAGGTTCTTATAATTTTTTTCTAAAGTTTCTTAAGACTTTGAACAAAAGCGAAGTAACACATCCTAAGCTTTATTTGTTTGTTTTTTTAAAGATTCCCCATTTATTATTCACAATTTTAATCAATGTAAAAAATAAATGGGGGGGTTGTTTCATAGTACAACCCAACCCAACTTGTAATTGGCTTGATCTTTCCATGTAATTACCTCATGAATTTGAATTTCAAAATTAAAATGGGTTTAATAAGGGATGCAGATTCCAAGGGTCTGAGGGAGGCCAATTGCTTGGGATATTCAATTTACTTACTAAAGGAAGAAATTGGATAATGTGGACAATCATTGAAGGATGATTGTTGAGTCTTAAATGGAATATAACAATGTTTTAAATGAGATTGTGGTCATGAATTTATGGGATGCATACAAGGGGCATGACCCATGTTGGCTTGGGAACTGCACAAGACAACCAAAGGACAAAAGAATTAATGCACAACAACTACGTGTGTAGTTGGAAAACACATAAGAGGTCAACATGGAAAAGACGACATGTAGAGGGAGAACACACACACGCATAGACAGGAAAGAGAAGAGTCAAGTGAGAAATTTTCAAGGGGGAACGGTCAAAGAAACACACACAAAGATTGGGGAAGTTCAATTCTGAACAGAAGATAAACCCAGAGGGAAGGAGTGTAGGAAAGGAATAGTGTGGAGCCTATCAACTTGAGAGTTTTATACTTACGCACATAAGGAGGACACCAGGGAGGCATGTTGGTGAGTATTAACATGATTAAGACTGTGCATCAGAGATATCAATTACAACAATGCAGAGGAGTGACTATCACTCTCCAAGGAAGAAATAAGAGTGTGACTAGACTTAATAATCAAAAAATGGCATCTACATGCAATGTGGAAGATATTGTTTTGTTTCACCACTCTTACAAGGTTATCACATCTTCAATTAAGAAATATGAGCATGATATGAATTCTCCTTTAGGTGAGGGTAAATCTCAAGATACCTTAGGGGGTTGGAGGGTAGAGAGGTTTTTCTCTATAGTCCCTTGACAGAATAGGGTAGAGATTTAGCCCTTGGAACCTGGTGAGGAAATTATGGAGTATCCTTTACTTTTTTATTTGGTTTTGGTAGTGAGTTATCAATTCCCTTCATTGGGTGGAACCATTGTGTTGCATGATACCAATGTGGGGTCGAAACCTATCAACTCCGTAGTGTGTGCGTGTGTGTGTGTGTGTGTGTGTTATTGGATAGCTGTAGGGTGGAGGTAGTAGGCATCTAGATTCCCTGTGCATTGGTGGACTACCAAGTGGCTGGTGGGTGGAGGTAGGAGGACCTCTAGAGTCCCTGTCACAAATGGAAGTTGGTGTTTATTCCCTTGAGAAATAACACCTCAGTCCCTGGAATATGGCTTAGGGGTGATAACTGCAAGTAGCTTCACTGCAAATTATCCATGGTTGGGTGGAAATTTGTATTCTGAACTCATTTTCCCATATTCAAATACAATATAATATAATTTCTTCTTATTCTTAATCTTGTATGGATTCATATTAAAGTGTGAATGACTGATATGTTGATTTTTTGCATGAAAAGTATTGGTTCACTCATGCACATATGTTGAATGTCTAGTTATCATCCATATGAGGATATATTAATGAGCATGAAGGTCTCATGGAATTGATGGCCCTATAATAACATCTTGTTGTATGAATCTATTTATCTATGACCATGTTGGGTTTCACTAGTGAAATGATTACATAGTGAAGTCAATGATCACAATGGAATGTTTGCCATCTTGTGATGGTTGAATGTGAATGAATGGGAAAGTCTTATCATGGGTTCTTGTATACCTGTTGTTGATATCTCTTATGGTTGCATTATTTTTACTTGGATGTTAGTATATTTAAGTGATTTTGGATCCTTGTTCACTTATTGTTTCATATGGTAGGGCTGATAGAGTCCAAGAAGGTAGGTATCTTGTTTGTTGGAGAGTTTCTTTGTTCTCTGTGTACTTAGGAAGAACTGCACTTGGAAGTGGTTATGTTTGGTGGCATTACTTGAGGGAATGTATATTAAGTTGTTCCTAATATTTTCTCTGGAGTTCATTAGCCCATCGAGGGCTGGTATCGGTGCTTGAAAAGATCTGGAAAATACCAGAAAAATTGTGAAGGAAATCAACTTTTGAAATTATATTAAAACACTTAGAATGACTTAGATTTATGTTTTTGGACCCTAAAGGTCGGAGGTCAAGCAAGCCGACTGAATCTCGATGGGGCTTTTCCCTGACCTAAGGTGGGAAAACTGTGTGACTGGCAATAGTCAGGTGTGTGTGAAATCAAGAGGTTAGACAATTTAGGGGTCGGGACCAACCATGACCCAATGCTCATCATGCCAAGGAGGAGGGTCGGCCCTGACTTAGGTCAGAGGTGGGGGGTCGGACCTAGAAATTGAAATGGAAAAAGGTGCTTTGGTGGGTATGGTTGAATTCTAATTGGTCATTTAGTTTCCCATCACATGGCCTATCCATGGTGGTGGTTCCTCCTAGTCACCTGCCACATGATTCATTAAGTGGTTGCTACGTTGAGGCTAAGGTGTTGTGGAAAGGTGAGCAAGGCCTATCTTTAAGAAGGTATAACTCTCAATTTGTAAGTCATATTGATGCAAAATTTATATCATTTGAATCATCTTAATGAGAATATTGTAAGGATGGTGTCTAATTGAAATTTTAAGAAGGTAGGGAAAAATATTAATTTTCAGGTTTTGCTCCCATAGCTGTAATTTTGGAGTTGGATTTGCATAGTAACTACCTCATTATAACTATGGTTGGGTTATGGGGTTAGGAGGGGGTGTTACAGATTGGTGTCAAAGCATCCAAGTTTAACACTTGGATTGGATGGGCTCTATCACGAACAAGCTAGTACCAAAGTTCCTGCACAAGATTTCAGGATGATTTTGAGAAATAAATAACCAAAATGATATTTTGGTCTAGCATTAACTAGTTTTGATTTCATCTGCAACATATATAACACTAATGATTAATAATGTTTTAATGTTGATTGATGAGCTAACTAATTGAGTTGGTTGACATATACATATTTGATGACTATGCATGTATATAGAAGATTGTTTGTAGCCTTATTTGGATTAATATTGATGTGCTAACATGGCCTATTTTGTTACAACCATACTATTATGGCAGCTCTATGAGAGAAAGTTCAAGGTCAAGATTTTGTTTATTTGATTATGATAGTATGCACCTAACAGTTGTGTGTGAATTAAAACACATCACTAGCAATAAATAATTAAAGGATGAGGATAGGGATGGTCCAGTAAAGCTTCGACAGGTCACATGATGGATATGAAGGGGTAGGCATGAATGAGGAAGAAATATCAATGGGAAACAGGGGAGGAGCCAACTCTCCTGACTGGTTGGATACCTTAAGGAGTTTGAAGGATGATATAAGAAGCTTCAAGGTAGACAATGAAAGGTTGGTAAAGGCCTAAGAGAGGTAAGTAAAGGTGAATGCAGTCACACTGTAAAGCATCTCAGACTTACAAAGACAGAAGAAGCATGAGCTGAGGATTAGCCACAGAGCTAAGTTGAGCCCTTTTGAGTCAAAAGAGAGAACGAATGGGGAGAATGGTATCAAATATAGGAAGAGGCATAATGTTGAAATTTGCAACAAGGAACAGTGAAATTGGCATCCATAAATGAAATCCAAAAAATGCCACCCAGAAATGGCTACCATATGAGGCTTTTGATCTAATTTTCCCTTAATTAAATTGAAAGAGAAATTGTATTTTCAACTCATTACAACTTGTATTAGTTAACTGAGTCAGGAAGATTTAGTTAGCTAAGGAAATTCAAGTTAGAGGTCTAAGAGGATGCATGCAAAGGGATTTTCTATTTTTAGGGGGTCTAGATATAGTTATTTGTGAGTTGTAATTAGTTAACTCAATTAATTTAGTTAAAATAAATAACTATTTCTAACTCCGAGATGAGCTAGTGAGAGGTCCAGTGAATTAAATATAATTTAATTAACATGTAGTGATCAATCAATTAACTGATAATTCACTATAAATAGTTGTTGCATGTAAGTTCTAAGGAAGACCCAGTTGAGACTGGGGTTAAAGGGATGAGATCTATCATTTGTACTATTAGAAAATTGTACAGGTAATGCATGAGGTCATTGGGAAGGCCTTGAAGGATTGCACAATCATTATTGGGGGTTTTCCTAATTAGTAGGGGCCTAATTAACCCAAGAATCTGTAAGCAGTGTAGGCGAGGCAAAGGAAAGCAACAAGTTAAATACTTGACCGATTTTTCTTAGATTACAAGCCAATTTTGTGCAAGATCAAAGTGAGACAGTCAGCATAGTGCAAGAAGTTTCTCTAGTGTGATAAAGCATTGTATAGTTTCATGATCTTGACCATATGAAATATAGAGAAAGAGGGGTTTTGAGCAGTTTCTTTCCCCAAATACATCTTGTTTTGTGCGATTGATTGTCTCTTTCTCTTACTTGTTATGTGTGTTTTATTTCTAGAAGTTGTAGAAGGATTCAGTATCTTGTTTTAGTATATTATAAGATCAGATTGAATCCCATTGGTAGATTTTTCTACATGGTATCAAAGCGCCATGAATCACAATAGAAGAGAATAAATTGATTTCTTCTTGAACAAGTTCGAATTTGTAGATTTATTCTTTAGGATTCAATAGCAGATCAAGATGTCTTTCAATGGCTTGAGACTCGAATATGATCTTGAGGGAAATTCTAATTACATAGCATGGGAGGACAGGATGGAGGAAGTGTTGGAGGACAACGAGTTGAAGGAATTCATAGATACTGATATTCCTATACCCGCAACAGTAGATGACAAACTTCTTCATGCATGGAAGAAGAAGGTAGCAAAGGTGAGAAGGATCTTATTAGAGGGAGTTCAAGATCATATTATCTTGAGTCTCCATGGGAAGGAGACTCCATATGCTATTTGGAAGGCCTTGACAGGTCTATTTCAGAATAACAACAACCACAGGAAGTTGATGTTGAAAGACAAGCTCAGAAATATCAAGATGGAGGAGGGTGAGATGATATCAACATACTTGACGAAGTTCACTCAATGTTGAGATGAGCTTGGAAGTCTTGGTGTGAAAATATCCCATGAAGATTTGGTGAGCCTAACACTTCTAGGCCTTCTTGAGAGCTACAATAGTTACCAAGACTCTGTGAATGGGAGGGAGAAGTTACTAAACTAGGAGATTTTGTGGTCCGACTTGGAAATAGAAAATATAAGGCAAAGCACCAGAGACAGGACCTCTATAAAAGACAAAGAAGAAGATTTTGCATTGGTCTGAAAATGAAAGAAATATAAGGAAATAAGTCCCAAGGAAAAGAGAGCAAGAGAAACTTATTCAAGATCAGGTGTTTTCACTGTCATGAGCAAGGGCATTATGCCTTGAATTGTCCACAAAAGAAGGTAAGAAAGAAGGAGCCTGCAGTTGCAGCAGGTGAAGCACTAGCTTCACAGTTTGAGCTTGATTTTACTCTCATTGCATGCACGGAAAACACTGTAATGGGATGCATGTGTTATCTAGACAGCAGTGCCTCATTCCATATGACGAAGAATAGAGATCTCCTCAGTGACTTGGAGGAGAAGGACCTCCAGCAGAACATAGAGTTTAGAGATGACATGAGGTATAATGCGACCGAAATAGGTACAATTACCCTTCAGAGGGAGTCTGTCTCCCCTCTTAGATTGACATATTTTTTGTATTTTCTAGGACTAAATAAGAATCTTGTCTTTGTAGTGGTATTGGAAGACCGTGGTTATGATGCCATATTTTGAAAAGGAAATGTGTTCCTTAGACATATTGCCACGGGACAGGTGAAATAGATCAGCGTAAGAGTCAAGAAATTGTATGCTCTCGAGATTGAGGATGCATGCAAAGCCTTGAGGATCAAAGCAGACGTTAGTGACTTGGTGGTTGAGAATGAGCCTCCCAACATGCAGTCTCAAAAGGTTGTGGAGCAGCCACAATTGGAGAAGAAAAGAGGAGATCAAGTGGAGGCGTCCACTCAAGAAGAGACCTCTAGGAGGGGGAAATTTTGAGCCATATGGGTAAAGGGATCACATGCATCCATACCACCAGGTGAGAGGTGGGGTGATGTGCAGACATAATCCCAAGAGAAGAAATTTGGTGTGGGTCCATTGAGATGGCCTGTCTCATGGATCGAACTTGGCTACGAGGAGCCCATAGTACAATAGTAGTAGGAAGGATCAATTAGATTGATGCAATCAAATGTCAGGAAGATATAAATAAGAGTGAGAGATGTTACATACTGGAGCGCATATAGGATTTGGCAGCAATGTAGAGGGCACAAATGCAGAGTCACTGGCAACGCAGATATTTTAGCAGACAGTGCAATAACTAGTAGCAGTCAGAGACTCTGATGAAAGATGCATCATACTAATTCAGTTTCTTGGAGGCTATTCAGTTTTAGGATTTGCAACCATGGAAAATATTAGGGGCTAATATTCGCAAGTGGGCTAATTTTCCATGATTTTCCCAAAAAAAAAGATTCACCAATTTCCATTTCTTTTAAAAATGATTCACCAAAATTTTATAGTATGAAATAATTTTACCCTAAAAATCGCCAAAATTATATGGAATCTACTTATAAAATAATTATAAATTTGGTTATTTTTGTAAAGATATCAACAAACATTATATATTTTTCATATTATACACTAGTGGGATTCGCCAAGATTTCTAAATTTAAAAATAAATTTCCATCCTTAAAAATTTCTTTGGTTGTAGCATGAACAACACTAGAGAGAAGTCTTGCATGCAAAACATTCCAAAGGTACTATATTGGGATAGAATTAATTTTTTTTTGATAGAGAGTCTTGAAATTTACAACGAGAAACAGTGAAATTGGCATCCAGAAATGAAATCCAGAAAATGGCACCCAAAAATGGCTACCATATGAGGCTTTTGATTTAATTTTCCCTTAATTAAATTGAAAGAGAAATTGTAATTTCATCTCATGAAAACTTGTATTTGTTAACTGATTCGGGAAGACTTAGTTAGCTTAGGAAATTTGAGTTAAAGGTCTAAGAGGATGCATGCAAAGGGATTTTCTATTTTTTGAGGGTCCAGATCTAGTTATTTGTGAGTTGTAATTAGTTAACTCAATTAATTGAGTTAAAATCAGTTTAAGTAGTTCTAACTAAGAGATGAGCTAGTGAGAGGTCCAGTGAATTAAATATGATTTAATTCACATGTAGTGATCAATCAGTTAACTGATAATTCACTATAAATATTTGTTGCATATTAGTTTTAAGGAAGACACAATTGAGACTGATGTTAAAGGGAAGAGATCTATCAGTTTTACTATTATATAATTGTACAGGTCATGCATGAGGTCATCGGGAAGGCCTTGAAGGATTGCACAACCATTATTGGGGATTTTCCTAATTAATAGGGGCTCAGTTAGCCAAGAATGCATAAGCAAGGCAGGCCAGGAAGAGGCAAGCAAAAGGTTAAATAATTGGCTGATTTTTCTGAGATCGCAAGCCAGTTTCGAGCAGGATTGGAGTGAGATAGTCAAGAGAGTTCAGGAAGTTTCTTTATTGTGAGAAAGCATTGTATTGTTTCATGATCTTGACCATATGAAATATAGAGATAGAGGTGTTTTGAGAAGTTTCTTTCCCTAGATACATCTTGTGTTGTGTGATTTTTTGTCTCTTTCTCTTACTTGTTATGTGATTGTGCGATCATGTTTTGTTTTCGCAAATTGTAGAAGGATTCAGTGTCATATTTTAGTAAATTATAATATCGAATTGAGTTCCATCGGTATATTTTTCTACATTTAGAATGGAAAGTGAAGATACTTTGAAGGGAAATGCACCATTCAATACCTCATCAGGGAGAACTAGCACTCATGGGCATCGTTCTGGTAGGAATTCTAGCTATGCCACAAAGGGGAATCATTCTCATCATTATCACCCTCATTTCCATCATCTTCATCATCATTATTGGAGGAATAGGGGAGGAGGCTTTATGCTCGAAGAATTGAAGAAGGAAAAACCACCTACATTTGATGGGGATGTGAATAAATGTGAAGATGTAGAAGCTTGGTTTCTCAGGATGAAGAAGTCCTTCATAATTCATAAATATTCTGAGAACATGAAGGCAAAGGTATCCACCTACAACTTGAAAGGAAGAGCATATATATGGTGGGAATATTTGAAATTTTTTAAAGGAATAACATAATAAAGACTAACTTGGAAGGAGTTTGAAAATCTATCTAGGGAGAAATATTTATCAGATATATATTATGACTGTGAGGAAAAGGATTTTTATGAGTTGAAGTTGGGATAGTTGTCAGATGAAGAGTAAATTACTAGATTTCTTGAACTATTAAAGTATGTTCCATATCTCAAGGAGGAGAAGGCCAAGGTTTAATGATTTATGAGTGGGTTTTCTATGTCATTTAGAGACCACATCGAGTTCTATGAACCACACACTTTTGATGACGCCATCAAGAAATTAAAACATTGTTATGAGCAAGAAAAAAGGAGGCACAATTTTCAAAGAGAGTAGAAATGAAATGGAAGTGGGAAAGACAATAAATGACTCAAAAGGATCGCTGATAAAAACTACCGTGTGACCTCAACTGGTGAAGGTTGATTTCAGCAGAAAATTGTTCAAGGGGAGAAAGGTCATTCACTACTAGCTGCAAGAGATCAGTGCATAATTGAGGCAAGAGAGCCACTAAGATGTTGGAAGTGTGGTGAGAGCCACCAAAAAAATGTCGCTTGCATCAGAAAAGAATAGACCTTAGATCTGCAATGTACAAGAAGCTTCGAAAATGGGTGACATAGAAAAAGCACACCCAAAATTTATGTAGCGGTGGATAATCACAAATCAGACCAACATAAATCCATCATTGAGATAGAAGGTAAGTTGTCCAACAAATTTATTTCTATTTCAATTGATCTAGGCTCTAACTACAATTATGCGAGTCCATAGATCGTAGAGGAGTGTTAGCTGGCAAAGAAAATGCATGTAGAACCATGGTCAGTTTAGTTGGCAACATGAACTGTTAGCATTCTGTAATTTACTAGAGATTGTGAGAACTAATCACATAGGCCAACATCAAACCAACTTTGGAAACTGGGATCTAGCCCTGCCAGTTTTAGAGAGGGCTCTCTCTTTAAGATTTAACTTTGTTTGGATAAGTTTTAGGCTAGTTATGATTGTACTTGGGTTCTGAGTTTTGTTTTGTTTTTGGAAAATTGATTGTATTCAATTGATTAATGTCTATTGGGAAATGGAGTCAAAATATAACTGGATAGTTGTATCAAATTTTCACAGAGTAAACACAGGGAAGCTAGGAGTATTTACTGGATCTTTCGAATTTATAAATGGATTATGACAGAAATATGAAAAACATTCAGCAGAACTAAAGAGAAATTAAGAATTCTTTAGTTTGGCCTTCAGTGGAAAACATTATTATTGTAAATGTGGCCAGAATAAGGTACTCAAAAGTAAATCCTATTCATCATGCTTTATTCTTTGCAATTGGAATTAAGATGATTACAATGAAGGATAACGACGAAACATACTAATAGAAGAAAAACATCACCAGTATTTAAGCCACATGAATATTGTGAATGGTATGATTATTATTGAAGCTCCAATGCTTTGAAAAATCTTACAGTACTTCAAAAGAAAAAAAATAATCATGATCTCAATCAATCAACCTTCGATACTTCCAAAACTGTAGTATTTATACAAAAGGTTACAAAAATAATTACTATAATACAGTCTCTAACAGACATGGTATTTTTAGACTTAAACTTGAACTTAAAACTCTAACTATTACAAACTTATAGCCTCGGTGGAATGCGCCGTGAAAATGTAGATGCTGATGCAGTGGGAACAGTTAGGACGTGCACCACATTTTACTGGTGTGCTGGAAGATGAATTGGTAGATGCTCTTATGTATCATATTTAATCTTTTAATCCAGTAAATTAGTCAACTGTTCCCAACGTTCTTCATCTGGGATAGATAGTTTTATTACCCTGCGATAGACTGTTGGAATGTTGTCATTGATGGCAAAGGTAAAGACAGGAGCAACACCTAAACTATCCATAAGGCAAAAGAGACAGAGAGGTAGTAGAGGCAGCAGAAGAAATAGAGGAATTGAAGCAGAAGCAACAAAGGAATTAGAGACCGAGCAGTGGAGTTGAAAAGGCCTGAAGGAGTGTAATACAGAGGTTCATTTATGAATTAGGGGTTTAATACAGTTTGCAGATGAATTATTGAGAAATTATTCATTAATGATAGACTAAAACTATGGTAAAGACTTAATATGCTTGGGGATGAGCTGGAGCATTGCTTAAATGGCATAAGAGGGCTGGAGAGAGGCAGAGAACCTCTTCAGTAACAGTATAGGAGGATAATGGCCACGGAACTGAATATCTGGCCTGTAAGAATTTGTTTGAGATCTACCTCCTGCATATATACATATATCTGTTTATGAAGAATTGTATATGAGCTCTATGCATGATTTTATGTCTTCTTGGTTGAATCATCTGAGGAAATGGTCTCAGTATAACTGTGCATTTGTTGGTTAACTCTGTGTGGAGAATACCTTCGTAATTGTGTATTTACTAGTGAAATTCCTGCGTGAAACCCCCCTTAAGTTCTTGTAGAAGCTGGACTCTGTAAATCAAGCTAAGAATCTGCCTGTATATTCAGGAAGAAGAGTGTATGATAATGTGTAGATATGTACTCTGCAATTTGGGACAAATTGGGGTCTGTATTTAGTTGAAGAAATCGACTTCTTGTCGAGGTTGTGTCCAAACTGTATGTGCCTTGATCGTATTGAGTTCTATGCAAGCACTGCCAGTAATTTGAAATCAGGGTTTTGATCGTCTTCTGAGAATTGATGTGAGGTGAATCGATCACTGTAAGGATCGATTCTGAGAGAGAAGAATTCTGTGCGGATGAGACCTTGTGACAGAGTATATATATAAGAAAAACATGACAGAGCTTGTGTGAGAGTTCCAATCTCGATTAGTGAATTGATTTCAGTATGGTAGGAACTTTGCGCCGGAGTGAAAAGAACCTTTTTACATAGAACGAGCTGAACTAGAAGCAGAAGCTGAGTGGAACCTGGAGCGAATGAAGCGGAACCGTGACCCATATGAACAGTGACGACGGTTTGGCACGGGATGGTGGTATTCTTCGCACCACCCTTATACGGAAAGCGGTATTTCAGGGTTGGGCAGTGATTCCATAGGATTGGTGACGCGTGTCCCTGGATGAATAGTAAAACCACTTGTTAAACTGCTCCTTCGCGCGTTAAAAACCGACGTTGGATGCCGAGCGAAATTAACATACACCGTTGATCCGGAGGCTCGATATCTAACGGTGGTCGCTCTCTGGAATTGGCCGAAGTTTAATGAAAGAGCCTAGAAGATAGCCAGGTACGGGTGCGCGCGTTTGGTTGGTCATTGATATATATAGGTGGGGCCGGAGCCACGGGTTCATTACAAAGTCATACAAGTGTTGGGCTATTAAAATTCCGCCGGATGACAACCTTATTGTAAAGTGGAGAAATATAAAATTCGGTGATATAATTTGAATCACAAAGGTTATATATATATATATATATATATATATATATATATATATAGTCAATTGACTAAACCAGAGCGTCGACACTAATACACGTTCGAAGGGTTAAACTTTGATTATAAAGGTTCGGAGGTAAATATAGGGCGGAAACATATAATAAAAAAGTCGTTGTTTATGTTATTTATCAAATTCTTCGAATTTGATAAATAAATTAAAGATGTACTAAGGTTTATGAATTAATAAAGGTATGCCGATATACATGGGATTCCGTTAACAATTGAAGAACGCCGAAATATATATATGAATATGTTATGTGGGTTGATATATGTACCTGCCGAGGTCAATTTACATGGTTTAATAACCCAGCCTTATTTAATTGAATTTGCCAGCATGGAATTAAAGAGAAGTGGGAGATTGCCCGGATTGGGAAAATTATTGGGCAATGAAATATTGGGATGCATTTACACACAATTAGGTGAAATATTGAAAAGTACTGGGAATATGGTTGATTTATTAACACTTCAGATTTAAGCATTGAAACTGCCAGCGTAGAACAAAGCAGAGATTGTGAGATTGTCCGGACTTGGGAAATGATTGGGCATGAAACTTGAATGCAGTTATGGAAAAGGAAAAAGAAGAGGAGAGCATGCAGAGATACACATAGATTACAGGTTTGATAGGAATATGTACAGGAATGAGTTGGACAGGTGAATAAACACAGAAAACAGGGAATATGCAGATGACAGTGAACAAAGTGTATGTAGAACAGGTTCTCAACAGCAGCAGGAAAAGACAAATCCAGTAAAGCCAAAATCCAGAAAAGGAGCTGAGTGAAATTGAAATATGAAATTAAAAATGTGACTGTAAATGTTGTAATTAATTTTTTATTGTTTGTGATGCAAAGGCAAGTATCCTAAGGAAAAGACAAAATCCCACTGTTGCATGAAATTTTGTACATATTATTATGATTTTAAATTGAGTTGGATAAAGAAATGAGAAGTACGAAGTCAAAAGGCTCTGTGACTATCTACTTCAAATTCTCTCGAGGAAAGAGTCATGCGATGAACCCTATATATAGAATATCACATTGATATGAAGATGAAGAGGAGATAAGGAGAGAGTGAGAGAGAGAAAATATAGAGAATACAGAAATGAAGCAGTGAGGCAGAGAAGAAAGAGGAGCTAAGCAGAGAAGAAGGAGAAGTCGAGGAGAATTTCGAGAAGATGCGTAGATGATACGGCGTATATGAGAATAGATGAACATCGTAGCAGATGGAATAGAACAGAGTCGATATCCAAGGTAAATCGGGTGTTTCTTTTTTGAAAGAGTAAGGAAAGTTACTTCCCACGACTTGTAGCTTGATAGAGGCTACTGGAGCTAACCGAGGTTGGAGCCTCCCGTAGGTTGGTGCCTGCAGAAAATAGATGGGAGTTGGTGCTTCCACATCAAATTGTAGCTTGATAAAATGTCAGTTGTAGCTGAATGAGGTTGGAGCCTCTTGTAGATTGGTGCCTGTAGAAAATTGATGGGAGTTGGAGTTTCCTTGCAAGTTGTAGCTTGCAGAATTGAGGTAGGAGCCTCTTGTAGGTTGGTGCCTACAGAAAATCAGTGGTGAGAGGGAGTTGGAGCTTGCCTTTGCATCACAACAATAATAAGATGTGGTTTTCTCCCTTCATGGGTTTCCACTTATATCTGGTGTCTCTGTGCATGATGTCTATGTGTTGATGTGGTTTATTTAATCTTCTTAATACTTGTTGCTCACATATTAAAACTGATGTTACATTAAAAAATATGTTTGATACTTGCTGCTCACTAATAAAGATGGCTCACATGTTAAGTTGATCATGAAGTAAAGGTGTAAATAAGTTTTAAGAGAAAATTTTTAAAAGTCCATGTATGTGTTAAACTGATTCACCCCCCCCCTCTCAGTTTAACTAAGGGTTCAACATAGACTTCATCCATTTCTGTATATTTAGCAAAAGTAGGTTTTACTAAAAAGATATGTTTTACTTCATGCAGGATAAAGAGTGTATCCTAGAGTGTGTTTAGCGTGAGCCTTGATGTTGCTGTAACCTGAATATTTGAAACTTTGGCTCTATTAGTAGCAACGTCTTTGAGCTTGCAGATGTAGTCTTCAAGGGGCATTAACTTGTCATTTATCACTAACATTAAAGGCAAACCCTTACCAGTCAAGGGTTCGAGCCTGCTGAAAAAATGTCGAACATTGCTGCATTTTTATTCCAACTGAAGAATCAGGTTCTTCTTTGTAAGAATCTTCTTTACTTCTAAAATGGTTGTTGTCCTATCACTGATACCCAAATCTTCAAGCTCAGTGTTGTCCTTAGAATTCAAAAATTTAATTATCTCAGTAGCTGTAGCGGAATTTTCCTGAAGTTGTTCTATAATAGTTACAATAGTTTCTTGAGCCTTCTCTAGTAAATATTTCTGATAAAAAATAATCTTGATGCTAGGCCAGATCTCTTTCACATATTCAATAATATCTCCCCATATAATCTCTTTGACTAATCACAGTGTGTTTCCAAGGTAATAATCTTTGACTTCCTTCTGCAATCTTTCAATTTGTCCTCTTTCTCTTTGTAGCTCTACTACATGTGCACTCTCTCCAATTGATTTTTGATGTTGTAGTGTTTTTACCTGATCCTGCAACTTGTTAATCTCTTCTGTCTGAATGGATAAGTTCTAAACAACTTCAACAAGCTGCTCGGCTCCTTCTATTGTACCTATGGTGGAAGCAATAGTGATGGGGATAGTAGAAATAGGGACTACATCCATGGGAGTTTCAACCTTTTTGACAACTTCCTCTTTTTCTTTGATGAGTTTCTCCATTTTTTCTTCCATCTGCTTTATTTGTAGATTTTGTTCCATGACGAGTTTCATCATGTCAGCTTTCCAGGACTCCGTTTCCTCAATTTCTTTGGTCATTGGATCTTCGGTGGCCGAAATTTTGAGTTGCTTTCTTAATTCTACTATATCAACATTCTTCTTCTTGATTATTTCCTTTGCAACATTAATGTTAGAGGGTTATATCCAATCTTACTACCAGATTTTCTAGAGCTTTGATCCTGGTGTCTTTAGCCAGTGAAGAGACCCTTTCAATCTTGAGTTGTGACCGAGTGTTGGCCAAGGTGATCTACAATTTGGAAAAGCTTATAGAAGTGTTAGTTATAGTATAGGAAATCATTTGGCCAGTTTGTTTGTGTGGTTCAATTTGATCAATTGGATGCACATCTTTTACATCAAAATCAAAGGCATTTTTCTTGTAATCCGAGGTAGTCGTAGGTCGTGGAATCTAAGCTTGCAAAAATTCCAACTACATCTTTCCTTTCTCGGAGTCAAATACTGAGATAAGTCGGGCCTGAGAACTAGAACAATGTTTCCAGAATTGATTATAAGTGTTTATGTTCAGCACCTGGTTTTTCTTCTTAATTTTTCTGAAAATATGAAATATATCCTCTTATTTATCCTTCTGACTGTCTTTATTGGTCTGAATTATTTTTTGTTCATGAGAAGTGGTAGAATGAGTGGTAGATTGAGTAGTATGTCCACCAAGCTGTGTAAAAATGGATGTCTCTCCAAATTTTCCAAATGTTTCTTTCTTTGACTCATTGGTTGTACTAGCTTTTGAAGAGAGTCCAGGTCTCTTTCTGTGTACCATTCTGAAAGCTTTACTTGATACTTCAGTTAGTGGGGATGACTGTTCTTCTTTGCCTCTTTTCCCTGTCTTTCCTTGTGTAACTGGAGTGTGTATGTTTGAGGTAGATACCGCATGTTCTTCTGCTTCTTGGAGGGTGTTTTCTTTCCATTCTAACATATTTACTATTGTTCAATCTCGGGTCTTGCTGTGTGATGATATGGAGTGAACTTATTTTCCACTCTGAGCCTTAAAATCACTCCTAATGGGTCATATAACCAAGTAAAGCTGAGACTAAGCTTCATTTATTTTAATAACTTGTCTTCTTCTTCCCCTGCTGCTCTATTGTTACGAATGAATGGACCAATTTGATTTTTGAGCTTGAACTATGATTTATTCTTTGCAAATACAAAATGGACTTCATCTTCCCTAAGCATTTGTCTGATATATTTCAATGCAAAAATCCTCATGGGGAGGATCTTAGGCAATTTGTAAGGTGGCAGGTCACAACCATAAAATATGATTTTTGTATAGTTCTAGTAAAGGTACCAGTCCCCTGTTGTGGCTTGATCCGATAGCTGCAAAACCTTCACAATCTCTTCACTAATCCTTGGTTCTACACTGCTGCTCAAAATATTAATTGCTAGATATACAAACATTTCAATGAACTACTTATATGAATACTCTTATTTTTCTTTCATTGCAATGGAAGTCCAAAAAATAACTGACTGATGGTTCCCTTCTTCATCTAGCTTCTACAATGTGAATGGAAAGGAGTGAACTTATTTTCCACTCTGAGCCTTGAAATCACTCCCAATGGGTCATATAACCAAGTAAAGCTGAGACTTAACTTCATTTCTTTTAATAAATTGTCTGCTTCTTCCCCTGCTACTCTAGTGTTACAAATGAATGGACCAATCTTTTGAGCTTGAACTGTGATTTCTTCTTTGCAGCAACAAAATAGACTTCATCTGCCCTGAGAATTTTTCTGATATATTCCAATGAAAAAATCCTCCTGGGCAGGATTTTAGGCATGATTAGTTGGTAAACGGGCGAGATTATGATATATTCCAATGAGACGTTGGATGTAATGTGGATGGGCGGGATTAGTTGAATATGGAGGGATTTTTAATGGATTCGGGTGAAAGGTGGATGGTGGGGTCGGCAAAGATTAATATACTATGATGGATGTGACAGGGGGGGGGGGTCGGCAGTGGATTGGAATGACTATTAGCCATTTAAACTTTGCTTAATTTATTTCTATCACGTATTCATATGTACAAAGTTATAATCTTAGGATAAATTCCTATTTTCATCTCCAATTTCATTTTTGATTCTCTACCTACCCTTGAATTTCCATTTATTTTTCTACCCTAACATTTTAACAATTTTTCTTTCATCCGAGTGTATTTAGACTAGTAACTCGACATTTTTCTTTTTAACAACTAATCTACTTCTATGACTTATTCCTTCCTTGGTTCATATTAAATTATTGAACCAGATTTTATTTTCTACCTAACTATTGATCTGTCAAGATTAGATAATTTGACAAATCATTTTTCACTACCTATTAACAAGAAATTTAAACCTAATTCAATCATGTTTAAACTGTATGATTGAATTCTATTGAGCTATTGTGGCATTTTAAACAAGTTGCACACAATTTATTTTCAGAAATAAGCTAAGCTAAGAGTACTAGCATTTTGAGGTGCAACACTTTCAGAATTTATTGTTTTTCTTCTTTCTGATGGGTTTCATATTCTAAATATATATATATATATCCTCTTTTGATTTTTTATGTTATCTCCTTTTAAAAAAAAATTATTTGTAGATTGGAAATCATTTTACAAAATAAATTTGACAGATAGAATAAACCGTCAGTCACCTTAAGATCCTATGAAATATAGGACCCTAACAGTGGCTCCGACTAGGGATGGCACTTCCATGCATTAAAGGTGGGAGGTCGAGTAGGCCGGTCAGATCTCGGTGGGGCTCTTCCCTAACCTAAGGCGGGCTAATTGTGTGCCTGGCAAGAGTCAAGTGTGTGTGAAATCAAGAGGTTAGACATTTTAGAGGTCAAGACCAACCCTAACCCAATGCTCATTGTGCCAAGGAGGAGGGTCGGCCCTGACTTAGGTCAGAGATTAGTGGTTGGGCCAAGAAATGGAAATGGAAAAAGGTGCATTGGTGGGTATGGCTGAATTCTAATTGATCATTTAGTTTCCCACCACATGGCCTATCCATGGTGGTGGTTCCTCCTAGTCACCTGCCACATGAGTCAGTGAGTGGTTTCTACGTTGAGGCTAAGTGTTGTGGGAAGGTGAGCAATGCCTATCTTTAAGAAGGAGTAACTCTCAATTTGTAAGTCATATTGATGCAAACTTTATATCATTTGAACTATCTTAATGATAATATTGTAAGGATGGTGTCTAATTGAAATTTTAAGAAGGTAGGAAAAAATTTGAATTTTCAGGCTCTATTTCCATAACTGTAATTTTGGAGTTGGATTTGCATAGTAACTTCCTCCTTATAACTTTGGTTGGGTTATGGGGTTAGGAGGGGGTGTTACGGATTAGTGTCAAAGCATCCAAGTTCAACACTTGGACTGGATGGGCTCTATCATGAGCAAGCAGCAAAGTTCCTCCACAAGGTTTCAGGATAATTTTGAGAAAAAATTAACCAAAATGATATTTTGGTCTAGAATTAACTAGTTGTGATTTCATATTCAACATATATAATACTAATGATTAATAATATTTTAATGTTGATTGATGAGCTAACCAATTGCGTTGGTTGACATATACATATTTGATGACTATGCATATATATGGAATAATTTTTGTAGTCTTATTTGGATTAATATTGATGTGCTAACATGGCCTATTTTGTTACTACCAAACTATTATGGTAGCTCCGCAAGAGAAATTTCAAGGTCAAGATTTTGTTTATTTGATTATGATAGTATGCACCTAACAGTTGTGTGTGAATTACAACACATCACCATAAAAAAATAGTTAAAGGATGAGGATAGGAATGGTCCAGTAAGCTTCAACGGGTCACAAGATGGATATGAAGGGGCAGGAATGAATGAGGAAGAAATATCAATTGGAAACAGGGGAGGAGCCAATTCTCCTGACTGGTTGGATACCTTGAGGAGTTTTAAGGATGAATTAAGAAGCTTCAAGGTAGAAAATGAAAGGTTGGTAAAGGCCCAAGGGAGGTAAGTAGAGGTGAATGCAGTAATACTGCAAAGCCTCTCAGACTTACAAAGACAAAAGAAGCATGAGCTGAGGACTAGCCATAGAGCCAAGATGAGCCCTTTTGAGTCAAAAGAGAGAATGAATGGGGCGAATGGTAGCAAATCCAAGAAGAGGCACAATGTTGAAATTTTCAACAAGAAACAGTGAAATTGGCATCCATAAATGAAATCCAGAAAATGGCACCCAGAAATGGCTACCATATGAGGATTTTGATCTAATTTTCCCTTAATTAAATTGAAAGAGAAATTGTAATTTCATCTCATGAAAAATTATATATAGTTAACTAAGTCAGGAAGACTTAGTTAGCTTAGGAAATTTGAGTTAGAGGTCTAAGAGGATGCATGCAAAGGGATTTCCTATTTTTAGGGGGTCCAAATATAGTTATTTGTGAGTTGTAATTAGTTAAATCGATTAATTGAGTTAAAATCAATAACTATTTCTAACTGAGAGATGAGCTAGTGAGAGGTCCGATGAATTAAATCTGATTTAATTCACATGAAGTGATCAATCAGTTAACTGATAATTCACTATAAATAGTTGGTGCATGTAAGTTCTAAGGAATATCCAGTTGAGACTGAGGTTAAAGGGAGGATATCTATCAGTTGTACTATTAGAAAATTATACAGGTCATGCATGAGGTCATTGGGAAGGCCTTGAAGGATTACGCAATCATTATTGGGGGTTTTCCTAACTAATAGGGGCTTAATTAACTCAAGAATTTGTAAGCAAGGAAGGCCAGGAAAAGGCAAGAAAAATGTTAAATAATTGACCGATTTTTCTTAGATCACAAGCTAGTTTTGCATAGGATCAGAGTGAGACAATTAGCATAGTGCAAGAAGTTTCTATAGTGTGAGAAAGAATTGCATAGTTTCATGATCTTGACCATATGAAATATAGAGATAGAGGGGTTTTGAGAAGTTTCTTTGTTATGAAACCAACTCCAAAAATAGAAGAAAAGAGAGATCAATGCCTTAGAAATAAGCAACTTTGAGGGGGAAACCTCCTTTACATTACATAAATGAACAATTCTTGGATGATACAAATGAAAAAACCTCCTTCTATATATAGGAGTCATGGGGTCACAATATAATCCTAGCAGACCTAACAATAATAATGTAAGGGCACAATAATAACAATATGGGGGTTACATGGGTACAACAATAACAATAAGGGGGCTACACCAACAATGATAAGGGACTACACTAGTAATATAGGGACCTAGCATGCCCCTCTCCTTCAAAAAAGGGTTTCCCTCAATGCTTGAGTAGCTCAGGATGCTTATGTATAAAATTCTCATCCTCCCATGTAGAATCTTTACTGGGTAAGTTTTTCCACTTGATAAGATACTCTGAAATTGATCAATTTCATAGTTTTGAGTTCTTGTTTCTGTGACTACTTCAGGTTCCAATATGATTTTTCCTTCCTCATCAAGTTCTGTCAATATTTTTTGAACTGGAATTTTGTCACCTATAACCTTCTTTAAGCATGAAACATGGAAAACTAGATGCACTCACGAAGAAGAAGGAAGCTCCAATTTGTATTCCATAGTACCAATATTTTGCAACACCTTGTAAGGACCATAGTACTTTGGAGATAATTTATTATCCTTCTTAGCTTGCTTGAGGGAAATTTGTTTGTATGGTTGTAGCCGTAAAAATACCCAGTCTCCTACATCAAAAATTCTCTCGCTGCGATGTTGATCTGCATGTTGTTTCATTCGATTTTGTGCCAAATTTATGTTATCATTTAGGAGTTGGGGAGCTTGTTGTTGATGCTCGATGTGATATTATACTGCTTGAACCTTAGAATTTTCTCTTAAATATGATGTGATGGATGGTGGATGATATCCATAAAATGCCATCAATGGGGTCATTTTTGTTGCAGTATGGAAGGAAGTGTTATACCACCATTCAGCCAGAGGTAACCACTTGACCCATTATGTTTGTTTATCAGATACATAAAAATGAAGATATCCTTCCAAACATTTTTTCACTATCTCAGTTTTACCATTGGATTGAGGATGAAGAGATGAGATATGAGCTAGTTGAGTACCCAAACAAGAAAATAATTCCATCCAAAAATTTCCAGTAAAAATGGGATCTCGGTCACTTACAATAATATTTGGGTTTCCATGTAGATTTTGAATTGTTTCCATAAATGCAGTAGCAATTGTACTTGATTTAAATGGATGAGATAATGCACAAAAGTGTTCATACTTCATAAGTCTGTCAACTACCACCATGATGACATTATTTCCTTTGGACTTAGGTAAACCTATGATGAAATCCATTGAAATCTCCTCCCAAAATTGACTTGGAATGGATAAAGGTTGTAGAAGACCCGATGTCTTAATTGTCTCAACTTTATTTTGCTGGAAAACCAAACATTCTGCCACAAACTTTTGAATATCAGATTTAAGGTCATCCCAAAAAACATCTTTTTTAGAAAATTATATATTATGGAGCAATGCAACACATAAAATATGCAGAAAATACAAGCACACAAAACACATAAAACCAGAGAGACACAGATATACGTGGTTCACCAAGTTTGGGCTACGTCCACCCCGAACATCCAATCCTTCCTTTCTATTATCCAGCAAAAATGAAGAGACAAAACCTATAGTAGATCCATTGTAATATCCTCTGTTCTCTCACACAGTCTCCCTCTCTGTTTCTCGCTCCGAGAATACACACACAATACACAGCCACAATACAATACCCTCATAAAAGCGAGGGGTTGCCTTCTAGGGAAAAAAACCCTAAACTAAACATAACTTCTATCGTCAGATCATTTGCCTAATGAACGGCCTAGATTGACTAGAAATTACTATACTTTTACAAGGCAATTTTACATCTGTTTTTAGCTTCGGGGGCGCTGCCCCCGAAAGCCCCCACCAGGGGGGGGCTCCAAAAAGCGCTGCCGCCCCCCTGGAGCCCCCATGGCAGCGATTAATTTCGGGCGGCGTTGCCGCCCCTTTTAAGGTACAGGGGTCCAATGCTGTGATAAAAAGTAAACAAGATAATCAGGCTCCACACCCAACAATCTTTGTTCACCTTGTGGTAACTTTTTAAAAATCCCGAGTGTCCTCCTAAAGGAGAAGTGTGAAATTCCAAAAGAATATTTTATTTTAGTTGGGAATTCTTACAAATATATAAGCGATATTTTGTTTTAGTTGGGAATTCTTACAAAGATATAAGCGATCTTTGTACCATAAGGAATCATTTTTCCAAATAAATGTATTAGATGTTAGGATCTTGCTGCAACTTTTGAATGAGGTTCCACACTTCTTCGTCTTTCTTCCATTCATCCCTTTCTTCGGTTATCCAATCTGGTTGGACAATAGAAATGGCACAAAGCAATGCTTCCACCTCTTCATCCTTTCTTGAGAGTGCATCTGCAACAACATTTAGCTTCCCTTTTTTGTAGATGATTTCAAAGTCATAACCCAACATCTTTGTGACCCATTTTTGTTGCTCTTATGAATATAGTATTTGTTCCAAAAAGTGTTTAAGACTATCATGATCATTTTTTTACCTTGAAGTGTTTTCCCATTAGGTAAGGTCGTCATTTCTTTAGTGCATGTAGTATTGCCAACATTTCCTTCTCATAATAGCTTTCTGTAAATACTTTCCTTTGATTGGACGACTTTCAAAAGAAATGGGTCTTCCTTCTTGCATTAAAACATCACCAATTCCATTTCTCGAGGCATCACATTCCACAATAAAGGTTTTTGTGAATTCTGGCATAGCTAATACCGGTGCTAGGCACATTGCCTCTTTAAGATGTTCAAAGGCCTTAGTTGCTTCAGGATTCCATGAAAATGCATCTTTCTTCAATAATCTTGTTAGAGGTTCTGCTATTATTCCATAATTATTAACAAACTTTCGATAATACCCTGTTAACTCGAGAAATCCTTGTAACTGCTTTATGGTTGTGGGGACTTTCCATTCCTCAATGGATTTAATTTTGTTAGGGCCTACCTTAACATCCTCATGAGATACAATATGACCCAGATATTCCACCTCTTGTAGTCCAAAGAAACATTTGGAGGTTTTTGCATATAATTGTTTCTCCTCCAATAGTTTGAGCACCCTGTCAACATGTTGAACACGATCCTTCCAAGACCTGTTGTAGATTAGTATATCATCAAAAAACACTAACACAAATTTTCTAAGGAAGGGTTTGGAAATGGAATTCATCAACCCTTGAAATGTAGAAGGTGCATTGGTAAGGCCAAAAGGCATGACCAAAAATTCATAATGACCCTCATGAGTTCATAATGTTGTTTTTGGAATATCTTTAGTCTTCATTCTAATTTGATGATATCCTGAACGAAGATCCAACTTGGTAAAATAAATTGCTCCATGTAATTCATCCAATAATTCATCAATCACAGGAGTGGGAAATTTATCTTTAATATTGAACTTATTGAGCTCCCTATAATCCAGACACATGCACCATGGTCCATCCTTCTTATGCACCAACACTACTGGAGCAGAGAAAGAACTTTGACTAGGTTGAATTATACCAGCCTCTAAAATTTCTGCAATCATATGTTCAATTTCACTCTTTTGGACATAAGGATATCTGTAAAGCCTGATGTTTGGAGGAATTATTCCTAGAATAAAATTAATATCATGATCATGATCATGAATAGGTGGGAGTCCTTTGGGAGTTTCAAACACCTTAGAATGATTGTCCAAGAATTTTTGGAGATCTGGAGAAATATATGATTTTGTTGTTGGAACTTCTAGTGAGCATAATTGTGCAATTACGCCTTGTTGTTCTTTCTTCAGAAGCTTTGTCATAAAATTAGAGCTTATTATCTTTCCCAACTTCCCTGCGATACCCTGTAATTCGACTTCCTTTCCTTCTGAAAAAAAATTCAAGAAAAGTTCTTGAAAATTAAAAGCTACCATCCCCAAAGATTGTAGCCATTTTACTCCTAGTACAACATCAACACCTCCCATTTGAATGGAAAGAATTAGACTATTCAATACATATTCCCCCATGGTTATCTTTATATTATGGCATTTTGCAAAGTAATTTATAGTTCCTCCATTTGCAACCATCACTTGACATTTTGGTGCTGGGTATAGGAAGCAATTCAATTCCTTGGCTACCTTACAATGAATAAAATTATGTGTACTACCCGAATCAATTAACACTATTACCATCTTCTTCTTGATATGTCCTTCTATATTGAGAGTTTGAGGAGTGTTAATTCCTGCCATTGCATTACACAATATGGTTGAACTCATTTATGCTTTCTCTAGGGTTGGTTCCTGGTGTATATCCTCTTCTTTTGAATTTTCTTGTTCATTTTCTTCCTCCTCTTCACAATCTATGTAAAATAATTTCTTCTCAACACACTTATGACCTTTAGTGTATTTGCTATCACAACTGTAGTAAAGCCCTTTTTCTATTTTTTCTTCCAATTGTTGTGGTGTCAACCTTGTAGGTTGTGGAAGTCTAGGAGCAACAACACTTCCATCTTTATATATGTGAGTGGTAGGCTTCCTTGTCGCCATAATTTTACATTCAATTTTTCTTGCCAACCTGAATGCCTTCTCCAATGAATCAGGTTCCCAAAGGTGAACCTCATGTTTAATGTTATCCTTTAAAGTCCCTATGAAGACATTAATCCTGTGTTCCTCTGGAATATCAGTTACCCTTATATTCAAATTTTGGAAGTCCTCAATGTACTCCACCATTGAACCCTTTTGTTTGAGATTTATCAATTGGCTAAAGAAGGTGTTTCTCTTTGTATCCTCTTAATGTGCTATCATTTCCTCCGTAAAAATTGACCAAGTGACAATTTTTTTGCGGTAGGAAAACCATCGATACCATACAAATGTATTTTGTTCTAAATATAAAGTTGCAATGCATACATTTTGTGTGTTTTGCACATTATTGAGATCAAAATATTGCTCCATCTATAGTATCCATGTTACGGGATCCTTGCCATAAAAATTCCTCACATCAATCTTTTGAATATGGTGGGTCTTCCATCCAACATTCAAGTTTATGAAATCACGATTAACATTTATTTTTTTCTCATCATGAGTTTCCTCTACTATATTTTCACCATTAGGAATAATTTCTTGTATCAACTTTGTCAAACCTTCCTTCAAACCTTCCATGTCTACCATGCCATTCTTCAAACCATCCATCTTAGCTTCCATGAATTTATTCAAACCATCCATATTAGCTTCCACACATTTGTTCAAAACTTCCATTTCATTTTTTGTTGCTCTATGTGAGAGCGAAATTTGGTGCACTTTCTCTTGTAATTTTGATATATCATGTTTCACTTCTTCGTCTTCATGAGTCATAATAGAGTATTCTGAGGGCTTAATGGGTGCTTCATTATTTTTAGGGGACATTTTATAACCCAGTACTGATATCTATGCTTCAATATTCCCTTGGAATCACTTCAAATTGATTTTTCAAACAAGACTTATGAAATTCAAGAAAAAAATACACACCTTTTTCTTGCCTTTGAGGAGCTCGATATTGAAACCAAATTATCTTTGTTATTTTAGATCTTAAATATTTGAATTGAGGTCTTGTAGTATCCCTTTGAATCTTTTTTCGAATGCCATAAGTCTGACCTGATTTGGATGCTTCAATACAAAGTTATGCCCAATCTCCCACAATGACCTAATTATGGACTGGTTCAGTAGAGCGAAGTTGTACGACGTGCCACGTGTCACTGTTTCCTCCTTCGAATCTGAAATTTATACACAAGAAACTAAAGTCTGTGTAATTTTGACCACTTTTTACAGAATTTCAATCCAAATCTCAGAGAGAGAGTTATGACAATTTTCCCAAGGTCACTTATTTTAGATGAACTTCGGGAGCCTGCAAAAACCCTAACTTCCACAGATCATATTTTCGAAAATATTGTGAACCAAGATCTCAAATTTTTACACGAAGTTCCTCAGGATTTCAACTTCGCATGGTAAGAATTTCAGCTTCTTATCCTTCATAGAAAAAAATTATAGCGAAAATTCCATGATGAACTGTTTGGAGCAGTGAAACCCTAGAATACAAAGCTCTGATAACAAATGTTATGAAACCAGCTCCAAAAATAGAATAAAAGAGATATCAACACCTTATAAATAAGAAAATTCAAGGGGGAAACCTCCTTTACATTACATAAATGAAGAATTCTTGGATGATACAATGAAAAAACCTCCTTCTATATATAGGAGTCCATGGGGTCACAATATAATCCTAACCGACCTAATAATAATAATGTAAGGGCACAATAATAACAATATGGGGGTTATAGGGGTACAAAAATAAAAATAAGTGGGCTACACTAACATCAATAAGGGACTACACTAGTAATATATGGACCTAACATGCTTTCCCCAGATACATCTTGTGTTGTGCGATTTGATTGTCTCTTTCACTTACTTGTTATGTGATTGTGTGATCGTGTTTTGTTTTTGCAAATTGTAGAAGGATTTAATATCTTGTTTAATAAATTATACGATTAGATTGAATCCCATTGGTATGTTTTTATACATGATATCAAGTGTCATGAATCACAATAGAAGAGAATAAATTGAGTTTTTTTTTTAACATGTTCGAATTTGTAGATTTATTCTTCAAGATCCAACAACAAATCAAGATGCCTTTCAATGGCTTGAGACTCAAATATGCTCTTGAGGGAAATTCAAATTACATAGCATGGGAGGACAGGATGGAGACAATGTTGGAGGACAACGGGTTGAAGGAATTCATAGATACTGATATTCCTAAGCCCACAGCAGTAGATGCCAAACTTCTTGATGCATGGAAGAAGAAGGTAGCCAAGGTGAGAAGGATCTTGTTAGAGGAGGTTTGAGATCATATTGTCGAGTCTCCATGGGAAGACGACTCCATATGCTATTTGGAAGGCCTTGAGAGATCTGTTTCTAAATAGCAGTGACCACAGGAAGTTGGTGCTGAAAGACAAGCTCATAAAGATCAAGATGGAGGAGGGAGAGACCATACCAACATACTTGACGAAGTTCACTCAATGTTGAGTTGAGCTTGGAAGTGTTGGTGTGACAATATTCCAGGATGATTTGGTGAGCCTAGCACTTTTGGGCCTTCCCAAGAGTTGCAATAGTTACCAGGACTCCGTGAATGGGAGGGATAAGTTACCAGACTAGGAGAGTTTATGGTTCGACTTGGTTATAGAATAGATAAGGAGGAGCACCAGAGACAGGACCTCCGGAAAAGACAAAGACGAAGATTTTTCATTGGTCAAGAAAGGAAAGAAATCCAAGGGAAATAAGTCCCAAGGCAAAGAGGGCAAGAGAGACTTGTCCAAGATCAGGTGTTTTCACTGTCATGAGCAAGGGCACTATGCCTCAAATTTTCCACATAATAAGGTAAGCAACGAGGAGCCTACAGTTGCATCGGGTGAAGCGCTAGCTTCACATATCGAGCTTGATTTTAATCTCATTGCATGCATGGAAAAAACTGTAATGGGATGCATGTTTTATCTAGACAACGATGCCTCATTCGATATGACGGGGAATAGATATCTCTTCAGTGACTTGGAGGAGAAGGACCTCCAACAGAACATAGAGTTTGGAGATGACGGGAGGTGTAACATGACCAAAATAGGTATAATTACCCTTTAGAGGGAGTCTGGATCCCCTCTCAGACTGACAGATGTTTTGTATGTTCCAGGACTAAAGAAGAATCTTGTCTTCCTAGCGGTATTGGAAGACTGTGGTTATGATGTAATATTTTGAAAAGGAAAGGTGTTCCTTAGACATATCTCCATGGGACTGGTTAAACAGATTGGCGTAAGATTCAAGAACCTATATGCTCTCGAGGTCGAGGATTCATGCAAATATTTGAGGAGCAAAGCAGATGTTAGTGACTTGGTGGTTGAGAGGGAGCCTCTTAACATGTAGTCTCAAAAGGATGTGGAGAAGCAGAGAGGAGATCGAGTGGAAGCTTCGACTCAAGAAGAGACCTCTAGGAGGGAGAAATTTCGAGCCAAATGGGCAGAGGAAGCACATACATCCATACCTCCAGGTGAGAGGTGGGGCAGTGTGTAGACACAATCCCAAGAGAAGAAATTTGGGCAGGGTCCATTGAGATGTCGTGTCTCATGGATCGAACCTGGCTACGAGGAGCCCAAAGTACAGTAGTAGCAGTAAGGATCAGTTAGATTTATGCAATTAGATGTCAGGAAGACAAAAATCAAAGTGACATATGTTAGGTACTGGAGCACATATAGGAGTTGGGAGCATTGTAGAGGGCACAAATGCAGAGTCACTAGAAACATAGAGATTTCAGTAGATATTTAGTAACTAGTAGCAGTTAGAGACTCCGAGGACAGATGCATCATCCTGATTCAATTTCTTAGAGGCCTTTTCAGTTTTAGGAGTTGCATCCATGGAAAATTTTAGGGGCTAGTATTCGTAAGTGGGCTAATTTTCCATGATTTTCCAAAAAAAAAGATTTTCCAATTTCCATTTCTTCTAAAAATGATTCACCCAAATTTTATAGTATGACATTATTTTACCCTAAAAATCGCCAAAATGATATGGACTCTACCTATAAAATAATTATAAATTTGGTTATTTTCATAAAGATATCAACAAAAATTATATATTTTTCATATTAGACACTAGTGGGATTTTCCAAGATTTATAAACTTTAAAATAAATTTCCATTAAAATAAATTTCCATCATTAAAATTTCCTTTGGTTGCAGCAGGAACAACACTAGAGAGAAGTGTTACATGCAGAACATTCCAAAGGTACTAGATCGGGATAGATTGAATTCCTTTCTTGTTGATAGGGAGTGTTGAAATTTAAAACAAGAAATAGTGAAATTGGCATCTAGAAATGAAATCCAGAAAATGGCACCTAGAAATGGCTACCATATGAGGCTTTTGATTGACTTTTACCTTAATTAAATTGAAAGAGAAATTGTAATTTCATCTCATGACAACTTGTATTTGTTAATTGAGTTGGAAAGACTTAGTTAGCTTAGGAAATTCGAGTTAGAGGTCTAAGAGGATGCATGCAAAGGAATTTTATATTTTTAGGGGGTCCAGATATAGTTATTTGTGAGTTGTAATTAGTTAACTCAATTAATTGAGTTAAAATCAGTTTAACTAGTTCTAATTGAGAGATGAGCTAGTGAGAGGTCCAATGAATTAAACTTGATTTAATTCACATGCAGTGATCAATCAATTAAATAATAATTCACTATAAATAGTTGTTGCATATCAGTTCTAAGGAAGACCGAGTTGAGATTGAGGTTAAAGGGAAGAGATTTATCAGTTGTACTATTATAAAATTGTGTAGGTAATGCATGAGGTCATCGAGAAGGCCATGAAGGATTGCACAATCATTATGTGAATTTTCCTAATTAATAGTGGCTCAATTAGCCAAGAATGCGTAACAAAGGTAGTCCAGGCATCAAAAGGTTAAATACTTGACTGATTTTTCTTAGATCGCAAGCCAGTTTCGAGTAGGATCAGAGTGGGACAGTTATCAGAGTGCAAGAATTTTCTCTAGTGTGAGAAAGCATTGTATTGCTTCATGATATTGACCATATGAAATATAGATATAGAGGGATTTTGAGCAGTTTCTTACCCAGATACATCTTGTGTTGTGTAATTGATTGTCTCTTTCTCTTACGTTTTATGTGATTGTGCCATCTTGTTTTTTTTCCGCAAATTGTAGAAGGATTTAGTGTCTTGTTTTAGTACATTATACGATATAATTGAATCTTGTCGGTATATTTTTCTACACACAGAAGGGAAAGTGAAGATACTGGGAAGGGAAATGCATAATTCAATACCCCATCAGGGAAAACTAGCACTCATGGGCATCATTTTGGTAGGAATTTTAGCTATGCCACCAAGGGGTATCATTATCATCATTATCACCCTCATTTCCATCATCTTCATCATCATTATCAGAGGAATAGGGGAGGAGGCTATATGCTCGAATAATTGAATAAGGAAAAACCACCTACATTTAATCAGGAGGTGAAGAAATCTAAAGATGCAAAAGCTTGGTTGCTCAGGATGAAGAAATTATTCATAACATGAAGGCAAAGGTAGCCACATACAACTTTAAAGGAAGAGCATACATATGGTGGGAATATTTGAAAATTGTTAAAGGCATAAAATAAGAAATATTGACTTGGAAGGAGTTTGAAAACCTATCTAGGGAGAAATATTTATCAGATAGATATTATGACTGTGAGGCAAAGGATTTTTATGAGTTGAAGTTGGGATAGTTATCAGATGAAGAGAAAATTACCAGATTTCTTGAACTATTAAGGTATGTTCCATATCTCAAGGAGGATAAGGCTAAGGTTCAACGATTTATGAGTGGGTTTCCTATGTCATTTAGAGACCGCATCAAGTTCTATGAACCACATACTTTTGATGACGCCATCAAGAAATTCAAACATTGTTATGAGCAAGAAAAAACTAGACACAATTTTAAAAGAGAGTAGAAATCAAAGGGCAGTGGGAAAGAAAATAAATGACCCAAAAGGATCGTTGATAAGAAATAGGGAGCGACCTCAACTGGTGAAGGTTGATTTCAAAAGAAAATTGGTCAAGGGGAGAAAGGTCATTCACTACTAGCTGCAAGAGATCAGTGCATACCTGAGGCAAGAGAGCCACTAAGATGTTGTAAGTGTGGTGAGAACCAACAAAAAAATATCTCTTGCATTATAAAATAATAGGACCTCAGATCTACAATGTACAAGAATCTTGGAAAATGGGTGACATAGAAAAAATCACACCCAAAATTTATGTAGCGGTGGATAATCACCAATCATACCAATAGACATCCATCATTGAGATAGAAGGTAAGGTGTCCAACAAATTTATTTCTATTTTAATTGATGTAGGCTCTAACTACAATTATGTCAATCCATAGCTCGTAGAGGAGTGTTAATTGGAAAATATAATGCATGTAGAACCATGATCGGTTTAGTTGGCAACATGAACTAAGAGAAAGATAAATTAAGGGGTGAATTCATGTGCTTTATAGCTAAAAAATATGCCAACATTTCTGCATATAAACTTGCTTCCATTGGGAGCGTACAACATGCTTTTAGGTATGGATTCGTTGTATAAACAACGCACTATAGTGGAATATTTTGAAAAATAAATTGAATGCTTAGATGAGAGGGGAGAAAGAAGAGTTTTGCAGGGTAGGAAAAATCCTACTTTAGTGAGAGTTATCACAAATTTGCAATCCAAGTGCAACAACAGAAAGGGATGCATGTTGTTTGCAGTGAAAATATATAGTGATGAGAATTCTACCACTGATATTGAGAATGAGAAGAGTGAGTTGCTGAGAATATATCCAGTTATGCAGTAGTACACAAACGTGTTTCAAGTGTAGGTCCTGGAATTACCTCCTCACATAGAGATAGATTTATCTATTGAGTTGTTACCTAGAGCAACACTAGCATCCAAGGCACCATACCAGATGAGCACTCCTGAGATGATTGAGGTAAAATTACAGGTATATGATATGTTGGAAAAGGGATACATAAGGCTAAGTGTGTCTCCATGGGGAGCCCCGGTGTTATTCATAAAAAATAAGGATGACACCCTTAGATTATTCATTTACTACAAGAAATTAAAAAAGGTGACCATAAAAAATAGATATCCATTGCCACATATTGATGATCTCTTTGATCAATTGCAGGGAGCAAAAATGTTCTCCAAGATCAACTTGGGGTCAGGATATCATCAAGTGTGGATCAAGGAGGAAGAAATTCATAAAACTACATTCCAGAAGAGACACAAGCACTATGAGTTCGTGTTAGTACTCTTTGGAATTATTAATCCCCCAACCACTTTCATGTGCATAATGAATAGTGTGATTCATCCTTATTTGGAAAATTTTGTAATTGTATTTGTCGATGACATATTGGTGTATTCAAGGACTAAGGAAGAGCATGAGAAGAACTTGGCCACAATGCTACTGTTGTTGAGGGAGAATAAACTTTATGAAAATCTTAACAGGTGTGAATTATTCAAGTCACAAATACATTACTTGGGGGGCATTGTCTCTAGGGATGGGATATCATGTGATCCATAGAAACTCAAGGCCATCATGGAGTGGATGACACCGAAAAATGAAAATGAGTTAATATCATTCATAGGGTTAACAGGCTACTACAGGAGGTTCATTAGAACTTTCTCTAAGATATGCGACCTTATCACATCCTTGCAGAAGAAAGTACTGGAATTTGAGTAGGCAACTAAGTGTGCATCCAGTTTTGAGCAATTAAAGCAGATGCTCACTAATGCACCAAGGTTTAGGATCATAGATCCAGGGAAGTATTTTATGATTCGAATAAATTCCTACAAGGACAGGCTCAGTGGAGTCTTGATGCAGGAAGGATAGGTAGTGTGCTATGAGTCTCAAAATCTGAATAAGCACGAGGATAACTAAGTGACTCATGATTTGGATTTATATGTTATTATTCATGCATTGAAAATGTTGAGTCATTACCTCCTCAATAGGAGATTCACGCTCATCACAGATCATGGAGGACTAAAGTACCTGTTTGATCAACCTAATTTGAATGCTAGAAAAGCTAGGTGATTTGCTACACTTAGTTAATTTGACTTCAAAATAAAGTACATTAAAGGAAAGGAAAACTGAGTTGTTGACACACTCAGTAAAAGGATGCAACTTAATCACTTGGAATTGATAATTTCTTATGGAGTGGACCTAGTAGAGTGGGTCCATCATGCAGGGAAAAATGATGAGAAGTATGAACATATCAAGGAAAAGCTACAACATAACCATGAGAATGGAGGAGATGAGGAATATAATCTAAAAAATGATGGTCATATTAGATTCAAGAATAGAATCTATGTGTTGAACAATGTTGATTTGAAAAGCCTAATCATGAGAGAGTTTCATACAAAGTCATATATTGGCCACCTAGGATACCAAAACACTATCATGGCCATTGAGAAATTTTATTTTTGGCCTATTCTGAAAAAGGTGGTGGCCAATTACGTTGTTAAATTCATAGAGTGTCAGCAATTCAAGGCTAAATGCAAGAATCTAGCTGGTTTGTTGCAACATCTCTATGGATTTCATCACAATTTTTCCTAAAACCTCTGGGAAACATGATTCTATTATGGTGGTTGTTGACAGATTAAGTAAGGAAAATCATTTTTGTAGCACTCAAGTCAACCAACTTGGATAGTGAGGTGGCAAAAATCTTCACAAAGGATATTGTGAGACTGCATGGAGTTCACGAGAAGACTATTTCAGACGGAGATGTCAAGTTCACTTCCAAGTTTAGAAGGAACCATTTGTAGGATTGGGGACTAAATTAGCATTCAATAAAATATATCATCCATAGATAGATGGGAAAACAAAGAAAGTAAGTCGAATCCTCGGGGACATGTTGAGGATGTATGTAATGCAACAACAAAAGAAGTGGGAATAATATCTTCAACTTGTAGAGTTTGCATATGATAATGGGTACGAAGAGTATTTAAATATACGCCCATTTGAGGAATTGCATAGAATGAGTTGTAATACTCCTATCAGTTGGAGTGATACATTGAGAAGGTTCCTTATCAGGTCTGATAAGTTGAAAGAGGTGGAGTATTAGATGCAAGTTATCAGACAAAACTTAAAGGTATCAAAGGATAGGAAAAAGAGTTATGGAGATCAAGATAGGGTGCATATAGAGTTCCAGGTTGGGGAACATGTTTACTTGAGATTTGGACCCAAGAAAATCTCCTTGAACATTGGGTCATGTGCCAAGTTCAAACCACAATTTTGTGGGCCTTTTGAGATCCTTGAGAGGATTGGACCAGTGGCCTATAGGCTGGCCTTACCTCCTTTAGTTAAAACCCACAATGTTTTCCATGCTTCTTTTCCTAAAATATATGTACAATATTATAATCATGTTATTGATTGGTTTGTGCTATACATGGGACTATAGGGAGATTTCTCACCAGAGCCATTGTGCATTCTAGACTGCATGAGTCTCATGTTGTGGAATCTAGCCATAGAGGAAGTCAAAGTGTAATGGAAGAACTTTGGGATAGAGGAATCTAATTGGGAAATAATTTATGCCATGAAGACGACTTATCCATTTTTTTGTATGTTGAGGCAAATGTGCATATGTATATGTAAATATTGTAAAGAGATGTAAATATAAATCTCCTAGGATAGTATGTTGTTGTTTTCTTTATTTAGCATGTTTTCTCTGTGTACATGGATAAAGAACACTAAGGATAGTACTCCCCCAAGGGGGAGGCATATGTAACATTTCATCTTGTAATTGGCTTGATCTTTCCACAAAATTACCTCATGAATTTGAATTTGAATTTGAAAATTAAAATGGGTTGAATAAGGGACACAGATTCCAAGAGTTTGATGGAGGTCAATTGCTTGGAATATTTAGTTTACTTATTGAAGGAGGAAATTAAACAGTGTGGAAACCAATTGAAGGTTGGTTGTTGAGTCTTAAATGGACTGGAATGGTGTTTTAAATGAGACTGTGACTGTGAATTTATGGGTTGCATACAAGGGACACAACCCCTGTTGGCTTGGAAATTGCACAAGACAACAAAAGGAAAAAATAATTAATGCACAACAACTACGTGTGTAGTTGGAAAACACCTAGGAGGTAGAGGGAGCACACATGTACACATATATAGGAAAGAGAAGAGTTATAAGATATTTTTGGGGGGATCAGATAGAGACACACTCACAACTGTTGAGGAAGATAAATTCAAAATAGAAGACAAACCTAGACAAAAGGAGTGTAGGAAAGGAATAGTGTGGATTCTATCACATCAAGAGTTTGAGACTCATGCACGCAAGGAGGAAACCATAGAGGCATGTTGGCGAGGATTGACATGATTACGGTTGTGCATTAGAGCCATATAATTTACAACATTGTAGAGGAGTGGCTATCACTCTGAAAGGAATAAATATGAGTGTGTCTACACTTAATAAGTAGATAGTGGAATCTACATGCAGTGTGGAAGAAATTAGCTTCTTTCACCACTCTCATAAGGATATCACACCTTCAGTTGAGCAACATGAGTATGACAGTATTTCTCCTTCATGTGAGGGTAAATATCAGGATACATCAGGGGGCTGGAGGGTGGAGAGGGCGTTCTCTAGAGTCCCTTGATATCCCGGGGTAGAGATTTAGCCCTTGGAATCATGGGGAGGAAATTTTGGAGTCTCATTTGCTTTTTTATCTAGTTTTGGAAGTGAGTTCTCAATTCCCTTCACTAGGTAGAACCACCGTATCACATGCTACCAGGGTTGAGGTGAATCCCATGAGTGTGTGTGTTATTAGATATTTTTAGGGTGGAGGCAGAAAGCCTCTAGATTCCTTGTTAATTGGTGGATTTCCAAGTGGATGGTGGGTGGAGGTAGGAGGACCTCTAGAGTCCCTATCACAACTGGAAGTTGGTGTTTATTTCCTTGAGGAAGAACACCTCAGTCCCTAAAATATGGCTCAGGGGTGACAAATAAGTATATTGGATGTAACTTATCTATGGTTGGGTGGAGTGTTATAGTCTGAACTCAGTTTTCCATCTTAAATACAATCTAAAATAAGTTCTTCTTATGCTTAATCTTGTATGAATTCATGTTAAAGTGTGAATGACTAATATGTTGATTGTTTGCATGACAATTCTTGGTTCACTCATGCACATATGTTGAATGGCTAGTTATAATCGATATGAGGATTTATTAATGAGCATGAAGGTTTCATGGAATTAATGGTCCTATACTAAAATCATGTTGTAGGGATCTATTTAGCTATGATGATGTTGGGTTTCACTAGTGAAATGATTACACAATGAATTCAATGATCACTATGGAATGCTTCTCATCTTGTGATGGTTGAATATGAATGAATGAGGAAGTCTTATCATGGGTTTTTGTATACATATTGTTGGTTGTAGCTCTTATGGTTGCACTCTTTTTACTTGGATGTGATTATATGCAAGTGATGATGGGTCCTTGTTGACTTATTGTTTCAGATGGTAGGGTTGATAGATTCAAGGAAGGCAGGTTTCATATTTGTTGAAGAGTGGTTCTACTCTATATTTCCTTAGGAAGAGCTGCATTTGGAAGTGGTTCTGTTTGGTGGCATTCCTTGATGGAATGTTTACCAAGTTGTTCCTATAATTTTCTCTGGAGTTCATTGGCCATTGAGGGCTGGTATTGGTGCTTGAAAATATTTGGTAAATCTCAAAAGACAACGTGAAGGAGATTGGCCTCTAGAACTGTCTTAAAACGTTGAAAATAGATTAGATTTAAGTTTCTGGACCCCACAGGTCAGAGGTTGGGAGGTCATCTAGGCAGGCTAGATCTCGAAAAGACTCATACCTTACCTAAGGTGGGACACCTATGTGGTTGGTGGGAGTAGAGGTGTGTGTGAAATCGGGAAGTCAGACAAGTCGAGGATTAAGACTGACCCTGAACCAAAGGTCCATTAGGGGAATTTTGAGGTCTAAAATGGGCCTCCTAAGAAAAATGTACAACAAAAATAAACTTTATAAGAGCTAATAGGATTCAAGATGATGATGTCAAAAATGGGGGATGATTCACCATTTTTTAAGTAAAAGGGTTAAAATATTAAAAAATAATAAAATAATAAAACTATTTTTTAAACTCGTATTTTCAATTTATCTCCCAAAGTTTTTAGTCAAATTTCGAGTGGGAGTACTTGTTGGAAGAAAAATTTAATTCCTCATCCAATGAGTACCCATGTTGCATACTTTCGATGGACTCTGTTACACGAAAAATGAGAAATACATATAAGTACGTGATTACAAACACGTTTTTCATGTATTTCTCATTTTTTGTGTAGCAGGACCCATCGAAAGTATGAAACATGGGTACTCCTTGGATGAGGAATTAAATTTTTCATCCAACGAGTACTCCAACTCAAAATTTGAGTAAACATTTTGGGAGATAAGTTGAAAATATAAGTTAAAAAAGTAGTTTTTTCATTTTTCCCTCTAAAATTGGATGATGTCTTCAAATCTTATTTTATTATTTCCACTATTATTTTATAATTTTCTTAGGAGGACCATTTTAGACCTCAAAATTCCCCTAATGATTGTGCCAAGGAGGAGGGTCAACCCCTACTTAAGTTGGAGGTCGGGAGTCAGGCTCAGAAATGAAAATAAGAAAAGGTGCATCGGTGGGTATTGTTGACTTCCAACTAGCCATTTTTCTACCCTCAACGTGGCCTGTCCATGGTGGTGGTGCCTCCCAGTCACCTCCCACGTGATCCACTGAGTGGTTGCTGCATTGAGGTTAAGGTGTTGTGGAAAGGTTAACAAGGCCTATCTTTAAGAAGGCATAACTCTCAATTCATAAGTCAGATTAAGGAAAAGTTTATATTGTTGGAATTGTCTCGATGATATGGTCATAACGATGGTGTCTAATTGAATTTTTAAGAAGGTAGGGAAAAACTTGAATTTTTAGATCTTTCTCCCATAAAGATATTTTGGGAGTTGGATCTGCATAGTAACTACCTCTATATAACTTTGGTTGGATTTTTGGGTTAGGAGGGGATTTTACAAACTTCTTTATGAACTCCATGTGAATATAAAACTTCACCTCCCATAGTCTACAACCAATAATACAGTCCACTTATAGAGCTCAAACCAACACATGGCCCATTCCTCCAAGTGTTAATGAACTCCCAAGTAGAGGCTACTGGACTAAATTAGAAAAACTATCAAGTCAGTAGGGAAACATGATAAAGAGGCATGCATGCCTCTCTAGGTGTTATAATAATAAGCCATTTTCTCGTTACATATATGTTCCATCTCATGGAGATACTAGGTACAAGCTCAACTCTTCAAGGACCAATACATCCAATCAAAACACAATAAATATATTTGCTGCAACTACAAGGTGTGACTCACATTATAATATGGTTAGATTATATTATTCAACACAACACTCAATATTTTACGTTCATTTTTCCACAATGAGACCCCACGACAAGAAAATCCCATATTCTCTTCTCCTTCTACTGCTCATCCATTCTCCACACTACAAATCTCTACATCCTCCATGCAAAAACTCTATGCATTGTCTTTACACTAAGCTCTCACAGTACACACACCGTAAAGAAACCACAACTCCATTAAATCTCTGATATTTTCTCTTGCTCCCCACAATATCGATGGCTCCTCATGCCATAGGTCCTCATCTCTTTCCCATGAAGACTTGAAGTTTTATGGAATAAAGAGCTCAATGCCACCAATTGGGCCATTCAAGTATGCAAGAACTCTAACTAAATTTGCTAAATAATAACCATCCAACATCACCATTGTGAAATCCATATTTTCCTTATGATACTTCCACAGATGCACCTCATTATCAAGATTCATTATATTGCCAAACAATTTTGATCCACACTACAAATCACAAAACTAATAATGGCCTCTAGATGCTTAACTCTAGAACCCTGCAATCCCAACTTCTGCTGCAATCAAAAAATATTCCTCCTCAATGCCTTAGAATGGTGTGTGGTCCAATGATTTACTAGAAGTAACCCAAATTTTATTCTCAGCACAATCCTCTATGTTGTACAAGAAAATATCGATGCTATAAGTTAAGAGTTTTACCCGAATCTAGCCAAAAATTGATTGATTTCTAGAAACCAAACCTCCTATTTTTTGCATCCTCTCAATGTTACTAGAATCCCTATCCAATAAAAATATTCGATAACAATTTATCCAACCTATTATCAAACAAATATATTAAATGTGAATCTTAAATTCATGTACACATACATGGATAATGCAGACTAAATTTAGATGAGCCAATCTTGCATGAATCTATTTTGATTATCGAGATTCCTTTTCACATGACACAATTCACCTATAATCGGCTACCCATACTTATATTATCTTGAAATAGCAACAAATCTATCCAAGAGTGGATTTTTCATATTTTGATATAATGGCAATATTAATTAAATATTTTCATCTATGGGATGGTTCGACCAATCCTTCGACGACAATAGCAATATTGTTGTCTTTCTCCACTGCAATCTACAAGTGACCCTCACCGAATGATGGAAAAAAAAATATTCAAAACACATTATCTGCTCTCAATAGCTTCCATTACCTTGGCCCTCCTACATGGGAGCCAATCCTAATCCCTCTTTGATGTTATGTTATGTTTAGAAAGTATATATTATTACACGTGTAAAATTGTGTTAAGTGCTCTACATTAATCAAATAATAGTACAAATATGAATACATAAATTTTATTTTGAGATAAGAAAAATATCTTGATTATGTTATCTAACAATGGAGAAAATATCTTGACCTCACACCAATCTAGGAAGAATATAATTGGAGAAAATCTCTCAAATCCAACTAGTCGAAATAACCTCCTAAAGACTAGGAATATACTACGTGTAGAGATCAAATCCACCTAATAATCACCCTTAACCATAACAATCAAATACGATCAATCAAACATAAGACAAGAATGAGTTACATACTTGTTGACAGTTCTAGACCCACTAATGTTCAAGGGATCTCCCTAATATGAAGTCCCAAAGACCTCACACCATTTGGAGTAGGAGTCCCAACAATGGGGTGTTTTCTTTTTTTTGGTAAATTAGGCTAATATATATTAATTCGAAAATAGAAACAATACATATGCTACAACCTGGGTTGGTAAGCTATGCTTAACCAATCCCAGCCTTAGTTGCGTGGTTTCAGGGATGCCTTCATAGAGGAAACCAGCCTGGAAAATAATTGAAGTAGGAAATTACAAAATGCGTAGAAGCATTGGTGTATCTAGAAATTACAAAATATACGGAAGCATAAGTATAACTTGAAATTATGTGGTGATAGTAGGCATGAAAAAAAATGAGGAAGAGCTGAGCAGCATCACAATCCTTAGTCTTCAACTTCATCATTACTGTATGGCTCTTCTTCCACTATGGGGTAGGCATACACCTGTGCAACCGCTTCCTCTGTATTAGTGGGTGGAAGCGTAGGTTTGTGGAATGGTGCGCAGAGGATGGGTGGCACTAGATATTCTGTTCCAGGGACGCATGTCCAAGTACCTTCAGAGTCCATAATCCATACATTTGTATCATTACCCTCATCCTCCTGCGCTAGAAGAGGTTTAGTCTTGCAAGGCGGGAGATGCGCCTGATGCACAATGGTGGACTTTCGAGGTCTGCATATGCCCCTCTACGAATATTGCACGGGGGCATCCTCCTCCTGATCTGGTTCGAGAGTCTGTCTAGTGAAACTGCCTGAGGAGGATCCTTCAACAGACTCCAGGCGATTGTCTGTCCCACGGTGGTAACGACCGGGGAGCGCCCCTCTCTGCCCTCCACGAATGGTTCTTTGGTGCAACGTAGGTGTCATGGCCTGTTGAAGAAGAGGTGTGATAGAGATGGAGGGATGCTCAACAGGGGGAGAGGGTCAAAGCAGGGGAGAAGCAAGTCGACAGGGGGAATGATGAGGGGGAGAGCACATCGAGGACGTGGGGTAATGGGTATGAGTAGACTATTGAGACTGGTGGGACATATGGAGCTAGGATAAGATGTGCAGGCTATGTAACTTGCATCCCAGATATTTTTGTGCAACACAGCTCTAGGAAGAGGGCTGCGCAGCGGGCTGGTGACGAAGGAGGGCAAGAACAGAAGAAACAGAAAATACTGAAGGAGTTGACTATGAATCTCTTTGTGCTGAGGGGCCTTCCTTTTAAAAGGCCTGTAACACATGCGAAGGGGAAGATCATGATTGAGCCTCGCACCCAGCTGCGTACCATAACCATTTTCATGAGCGAGCTCGAGTGAAGAGTTATGGAAAGTCGGCATATCGATCCAAGTAATCATTTAGGATGATTGCTGAAGAGAGGTACCTTGGAGGGGGTGACATTGTCCAAGTGTGTCTTCATCATGCCTTATCTCATTCATCTCATGCAGATGGTTACTGGTTTGAGGATCCACATCGGGTGAGGACCTGCACTACAGATCTTCGTCTTCATGGGTGTGAGAGAGGCGATTGTCATTCATACTCCTACTGTCACCCACATCTGGGGCCCAATAGTGGGGTGTTAATGATATGCCTTGGTTGCAAATACGCAAATATTGGTGCGCTGTGGCTTTGGTGAAAACAAGTGTGTGACCCTGCGAAAAGTAAATTACAATGCATAAAGGTTCTAACACACAAAGAGGAAAGAAAGTGAGTCCCTTAGAAGCTTGTAATAATACATATCTTGGAAGGAACACATGAGCATAATGACATCACACGAACTAACATGCAGAATATTCCATAAGTTAAGTTGACAAGTTAATACATCAACACGGACCCAAAAAGATTCGTAAAAATGAAAACAAAATAGTTCATAAGAATATGCGTAAGTTAAACAACATATATTGAAAATACAACAAGAATAGTCCTACTATATCCACAATATATGCATGAAAGTGTGCCAGCTCTAAGATTTATTAAAAGTGAAAGTTCCAATCATACATACACCATTGACAAAACACTTTCCCCAATAGTGTAACATGAAGTCAAAAACACTTGCTTCTCCAAATAAGTATACTCCCTCTATGCTACGGAGAAGCCAAGGCTCTCACAAAACTCCTAAGCTCTTCCTAAGCCTAAGCTTAGCCAAAATATTGGCTCCCAAAAGCCTGCTACATGAGTTATGAGGATATATTTATAAGAAGAGGGGGGTGACTCTTCACATGCCCCTTTGTGATTCCTGGACTCCCCTTATGACTCGTCAACTTCTTTACAAAATGACTCATCACATTACATTATGACCCTTCACATTCCAATATGGACACTTGGACTTTCAATTTTACAAATAATTACAAATAATATTTCATTTTCCACTCATACCCATATGAGACAAAATAGGGTAGAGACAACTTGGCAGCCTAACAAGACAAACCACTATGATGCTTGAGTTTGGGTAAACTCTAGCTCAACAACTTCTACTTGATGATTCTTGGTAACATATTGATGCGAAGATCGGTACTGTGTGATGACATACCCAAACTGCATGAGGGTGTCTAGATGGAAGTAGATTCTAGCCTCCATAACATCCACGTACAATGATTTGGAACTAGTTTTAACTCCTTTCTCAGTAGGAGTAGCATTGTTCTGATCAAGAAAAGACGACCAATGTAGTTCTGCATGTTCTGTCTGTTCAGATCCAAATTCTCCTTGGTAACAATCTATTTCAGCTACTCCAAATACTCTTCGATCTCCTTCCTGACTTGATGTTTACGTTTAGCTTTAGTGAGTGAGCCAACTGATGGGATCTTGTGCGTTCTCATCATGAAATACAAATTGTTATATAACTGTATATATGAGGCATGAATATTCGTAATGAATGAGGCGAGATGCTTATTTTTCTAAATCAACATTCGAACTCTTGCTTTCTCCAAATCTGGTTGTGGCTTCATCTTCTTTACCAAGTTATGCAGTGCCCCTTTGTATCACATTGTCCATTTTTTCATGGAAGTGATGGTAACTTGCACTTTCCTAATAGTTTTAACAAATTATTTGCTTTGTTCTTGCAAGCCATGCAAGTGGACATTCGCCTTATATATGTTCTTGAGCTCCTCATATAGGTCCCACATGGTCTCTCCAAGTATTGATAATTCACCAAGTATTGTTGCTCTCATTTCCTCCAAGTAAAATTGTGAGAAAGTTGTGTTCTCTATTGTTGCACGAAGCTGTTCTATCTATTTCCGGGAAGCCTGCAAATTCTATACCAATTGCTTATTATCGACCTTCAAATATTTAGTATTTGATCTCGCTGCACTTGCGAAGGTAAATTTGGCTTCGGTAATGAAATTTGGATTCCTGCTGGTGTCCGACACTATCACCCTCTCTCTAATGAATGTAGGGGATGCATGATCATCCAAAAAATGATTTCTCCGTGCTTGTATAATCCTCTTATGGAGTTCATCATATGACATATTTTACACATCCATTACCAGATCACCATCAAGATGAACTATGTCCCCTTCCTTGCTCGGGGCTAACCTTGCAGTTGGGGATGGTGGAGACTGGATGATGACCTGTGGTGCATTAGGCATCAGGTCAACCTATTCATCCTGCGGATTTGGTTCCAACTCCATGTCTGCAACTAAAATCAAGTCTTAAATATGTTGAGCAAGATCACGATCCTGCATCTTCTCACCCTCCTCCTCCGATGTTGATTGGTTTGGTTCTTGCTCTTCAACCTATATTGGTGTTTTTTATTTTGCTATGGCGCCTTGCCTTTCTTATTCTTCCCGCTTCTACTTCTCCTCCTATTCTCTCCTCATTTGCTCATGCTCTTCACTCAGCCCTTGTTCTTCTTTCTCTATCCTGGGTTCTTCTTCTCGCAATCTCTGCTTTTCTCTCTTTCTCTGCTCTTCTCTCTGCTCTTTGTTGCCTTTGCTACAAAATTTTATTACATGAGGATTTGATCTACTTTCAGCTTATAGCTTTGTTCTCCCTTTGTATTTTCTGCAACCTTTCTCTTCCTAGCTTTGTCCTCCCTTTGATCTACCGGGCTTATGAATTCTGTTGTTTCTGCCATCTACAGAGTGGCCTATGAATTCCCTGTTATATTGAATGATTCACGGGGTCTGGAGGAATTGTAGCAGTTCCACCATGGATCATCCTATGGAAAATGAAACGTCTCATGGAGCCACTGAAACTAAGTTATCGCACAGTGGTTTTCAAAAATTATATGGGGATCATATAGATTAAAGTCTCATGTACCGAATGCAAATCTCAGTATCTCCTTTTGCTCGGTATCCATGAATTTCAAGTTCTTTATCTTGTATAATATAATTTTCATAGGAAGGGCTTGCTAGGGTGATTTACTCTTCATATGCAAGGCTACTGAAAACCTTGTGGTGAGATGATATGACACTTCTTGCATGAAAAGACTGCTGGTGGCATACCTTGGCAATACATGTGAAAACTTCTCTTTGTCAAACACCTTAATTAAGGTGCCACCTAGTGAGGCAAACCAATCTGCGATGTCATTTATTTCATCCATTTCTCCATGTGACATGCAAGGTGGTTCTTCCTAAGAGATCAACTTGTAAAGTGGGATAATGAAATGGTCAACTAGTTGTTCCATTACTCCTCGTTGACTACAATCCAAAAGCATTTTACAATGAATATGAACGACAATTTCTCGTGGTGTCCATGTCCAGTTCATGCCAAGAAACCGATCCTGTGCACAGATTGCATCCAATAAGTATGAAGACATATAAAACCTTGCTTTCTTTCCCTTGGGAGGATCATGGGCTTGTCCTACATGGGCTCTCAATTGATGAGCCAACAAATATGACCAGTTGAATAGCTTCCCCTCGTTCACCACCTGGTTCAATAAGATTTCCCACCCTTCCGGAAATTTCTTCATGCTCAACTGAATGTAGATTTTGCAAGCTAAGATAACCAAAATCTAGTAGGCCTTCCTGAGAGATTTTTTCTTTTATGAATGGGTGGGTTTTTTTTTAATCTTCGATGGCTCTTTCACCCAAAATTTTAAAATATCTCTTGTGATCACATAGTTGTTGGTGGCATAGAAGTATGAGTCCATGAGATTTACTGTCTCAGGAAGATGGTACATATGTTGATAATCTTCTGCTAGAAAGGTAGAAAGATTTTTTCCACTGTCATTGCTCAATGTAATGGTATTTTCATCAATTTGTGACACAATCCAGCTGATGACATATGCACATGAGAAGACTGGATATCTACATGCAACCTTGTGTAGTCTTGACTATTGGATGTTGAGGTAAACTTGTGGGTCCTCTAGATATGCGTCGAGGTTATTTGATGAAATAGCTTCATTAAATTGCTTCCATGTTAGTGTTGACTCCTTTTCTATAAACAATTAAGTGTCTGCATATACTGGAAATTTTACTGGTGCTTGCTCAACTAATTCCCCAGTGCTTCTTTAAGTGGTCTATTTTGAAGCATCTTTGTTTGGTGCCATGGAAATAGTGGTTGTTGGAGAGAAGTGCTAAAAAATTGTGGTACCTATGGGATAGAAAAGACACTTATGGCAAGCAAACATTAGCCTTTAGAAAATATACCTTTAAAGCATGATTAAGAAGAAAACTAGGAAACTAGTGATAGGGATTGTGTAGTTTTCATCAACAAGGGATACTAGCTGACTGTGGGAAATGTGCACTACACTGTCCAAGCAGTCAAGGGTGAAGCCCAAGGCTTGAGATTGTGCAGTGCACAGTTCAATCTGGGCAGTTGACTGCGAGAGACTGTGCATTGTGCAATATCAATGGCCAAGGAAATAGACTTAGACCTAGAACTGCATAATGTGAAGTTGGTCCAACCTATACTACACATTGTGCAGTGCCAAAGGCCAAGGTCTCGGCTTGAGCCTTATGATTTCACAATGCCCAGTTGGGTAAAGTGAAAACCAGCTAAGGAAAGTGCATATTGACTCAGTGGAAGTGTAGAAAACAAGAAGATCTAAGTGATGGTGTAGACTTGAGTGCATATATGAATAATTATGAATGAATCAATGTAGATCAAGTGTAGAAATTGAATAAACAAGTATAAAATCAAATATGGGAGGAAAGTCGCCGCAATGATGACCATCGGTGAAAAATCAAAGAAACTGATGTGACACTTGTGAAAGGAAAACAAAAACTTGAAGCAACTCTTCTACAAGTTAAAACAAGTTAAAACACCAACAATCATGAAGAAAAATAAGAAAAATAACACTCACACAAGCGAAATGACAAAAGGCAAAAGAAAAATCAGCAAAAGCCGAGAAAAGTGAAATTCACTTGGAAAAGCGACAACAACCACAATGAAGGTTCCTTGATCTTCTCGAGAATGGTAGAGCTCCAAGATCAAATGTGAAAATGGAATATAGGGGCGTCGATTAAATAGATTTTATCAAATTAGGGTTTATGACATGCATGCCTAAAATCAAGGAAAAAGCGACACTTGGCAGAAGTTTCTAAAAATAACGAGTGTGCCTCCTTCAAGATACTAATAATGGATCCCTATTTTTTTAGGGATGATTTTTCTATTTTTTTTCTTTTTTTCTTTTCCAGGAAAAAAATCCATCCACATTGTCGGTAAAGATTGCACAATTCTTGGGAACTAGGAAAACTTCTGGATTAGTGCACTGCGTAGTTTCTAAGCTCAATTAAGGATTGCGAAGTTTCAGAGCTTAGTGTTGGGCTGAATTCCATGACTATGCAGTTTCTGAGCACAAGGCATGGCTTCTAGTCAAAATTGCAGAATTCCAATCATCAAGGTTGGGATTGCCCTCAAGGATTGCACAGTTTATGGAGGCAAGCCCAAAAATATTGTAAGATAAAGCTAGGAGGTTATATTGCGACTTAGAAAGAGCACTTAAGTGTGAAAATAATTAAAAAAAAAGAACAATTAAATGATAAGTCTCAATCAAATAATGGATACTTGATATTAGTGCAAGATAAGCTCCTGTGGATAGGAAGGAAGGCTCCAAAATCAAAGCATACGCAAAATTTTGGAGGGTGGTTGTAGCCAGTACAACACTTGACATAACACTGGCAGAACTCCAGCTCTCTGTATGGATCATATCTCATGAAAAATAGGTATAACTCTTCTAGAAGTATTGTTTTGTTCATTGATTACTACAACTTCTTCACTTAGTTTGAGTTAAAGACGTAGTCCTTACCATTTTCCTCATCGGTGACACACTAACCAAGCCAAGTCAAATTGAGTTGTTTCGATTGGGGATGAGGAGTATATAAATGAAAAAGTAAAATAAATTGTCAGAGTCTTAGTTTTCATCTCTGGTGTTTCTCCGATGCTAGCAAGCCTAAATAGTACCCCAACAAATTCACTTCAAGAACAAAAACATTGCTCCTCTGTTAGTTAGCCTAGATAGTACCCTGATAGAGTTGCTTGCTTCACCTCTTTGCGTAGGAAGCCTTTCTCTTCTTTCTCCCTTTTTTTTTATTTTTTTATTTTTTCCATTTTTAGTGTTCAAATAATTGTGCATAGGCACTTATTTATTTCATGGGGAGGAAGAGGGATTCTGACTTATTGAGAGAATAAGAGGTTTTTCATTTAGAGAAGGATGTTTATATACACCTCTGACATACATGTTAAGGTTTTCTGCCCCTCCTTACTCTACTTTATTTAGTTGACAAGGATCAATCAAAAAGATAAAAGACTGATTAGATTAGGCAGTACTAGTTAAAATTCAAAACATCGTGATTTCATTGCGATTTTCTTCGACAAGGAACATATTTTCCATCAAAGTATCATTGAATAAAATAATGCAAGATTCACACAAAGAGAGGGAACAGACATAAAACCAAGCATTGAAATTAACAGAACTTCCTCTTGGGTCTCAACATGATCGCTTCACAAGGCAAACATGATCTCATGTGAAAGCTATACTGTAACTAAAAAGAAACAAAACAAAAGGAAATAAGTGAAGCATAAAGAAAATCAAAGTAAAGAAAATCAAAGAAATCAACTAAGAAAGTAAAAACTACTCCTGCTCCTAACCTAAACAAAGCATAGGCCAGTATCACGTGAAGTGGTACTTCCAATGTAGCCATCGGTTCATTATCTAGCCTATGTAGGGAAGGGAATGCACATCAAGAAATATATTCAAGAATAACAGTAAACAAAAAAGATAAGAAAATAAAAACTAGAAAGTTTGAAGTTTAAAAGTATGCGCATAAAAGTAATAAAGAAAAGTGTGTGAAAGGAATTATACGGATGCATCGTGGTGTTCAATCACAATGCGACTTGTAGACATGAAGGCACAAACTTTCAAACTGTGTAAAAGGGCGAACATAAAGAAAGAATAAATAGTTTGTTTTGCAACAATGCTCGCCATGTATGACTCCTCCAATGAATAACCAATAGGATTGTGTAATATATATGGAAGATGTGAAACTTGTAAAGCAAATTGATTTTCAATAGTTGCAATAGAGTGATGAGGAGCCTCACTAGTTTCAACAATATTCTGATCAAAAGAGGAAATGACCTCAAGACTACAATAATATGACATAACCATAAGCTTGGGCCGAAGTGCCTCGATAGCTTGGGGAAGTTCTAACTCATCAGAAGATGGATCATCAATGATTGGTGGCTTTGAAATATCGACAACAGGTGAATCAAAACCGTGACCAAATGAATCGACGAAACGACCACGAAAACCATGATTAGAGAGTTCAAGATCGTAAACATAGGAATCCTCATGATCTAATGAATCCTAAAGAGGGGACGATTGAAAACACAAATTTTCACCCTCTAAGTTTTTAGAAAGCTGAGATGGGAGATTGGGAAGATCTAAAATAGAAGATTCATCCTCTCCACATCTGGATGAAAAACTGACATCCCATGTGTTCTGGGAATGATCAAAAGTAGTAACATCTTCAAGAACTAAATTTTCACAAGATTCAACGGGAATGATAGAATCGTAGAAAATGTCAGGATGATGAAGGAGAGGTGCGAAAGGAAGAAAGTCAACCTTCATCAGGGAAAATTTTAAAGATGCAATTTTATTTTATAGTTTAGAAACTTTTGCAAATCATACTAGTCCGTAATATGCAAAGTGTAAAAACGACTAATGTTTTTTTTCAATATTTAGATTTCTATTCACTTTGTATTAGTCTATATAAAATTGTGGTGATTTTCAAGGTAAAATAACTTTATACTATAGAAATTGGGCGATTATTTAAAAAAAAAATGGAAATTAGCAAATCTTTTTTTTTGGAAAAAATGGAAAATTAACCCACCTGCAAACATTATCCCCTAAACTTTTCCATGCCCTTCGTCGCAAATTCTTTTTCAGCTATGGTATACCATACATAATCATCGTAAATGATATCGCAAGTTGGCTTTATCCTCATGAACATTAAAAGAGAGATTCGAAATGCGAGAGCGAAAAAACTCACAATCTTGAGGACCAGAGGTACCAAAGGATGGGGGATAGGGTGATAAGACTTCATCATAATCATCAGATTTGTAGTCCAAAACTGTGCTAAAATTCTGAGTATGTGGGGTGGGAGGAGATGGTGGTAGACCATCAAATGAATTTTCAATCTCTCCCACCTCAACCTGTGGAACTAGAGTTGTTTGATGAGAAGGGGACAAAGGGTCAATTGGAACAACAACCTTGTCTGTCACATATTTAGAAGTTCTAATACCGAGGTATGATGGGAGAGGTTTGAAAGACTCAAGTTTGTGCACATTTTTTGAAATGTGAACAAGATATAGGAGTTTTTCTACGAAGAAAGACCAATCAAATTCATATTCAGGAAATTCTATGTAAAAATTAATAAAAAATCATGAAAATATTGGGTAGATTCATCAGGTGCTTTTTTCAATTTAAGATTTTTTTTGGCGCAGAGATTTACGATCGTATATATCAAACGCGAAAAATAGATGTTAGAAAAAATGTTCGAAAGATTCTATGGAGTCATTAGGAAACATGTTACACCAATTCCATACTCGCCCTTCGAACATGAGAATGAACAACCTACAACCAGAATCCTCACAATGGATGTTGTGTTTTGTGCAGAAATCAAGAAATGAGCAGTATGCTGAAATAAGGTTGTTTCACCCTCACCATTGAATTTGAGATTTTGTAAGTCATCAATAATTCACGCTGACACTTTGATATTTGTGTGTCTAAAAAAACATGTTGGGGTTATAATTTTGGGAGAATTTATTAGATGAGCGCGGAAATTGAAAACAAACTTCAAGGGCTCATCTTTTCATCTAAACCTCCTTTTAGCGCCATAAATTTCGATGGTGCTGAACCCACCAACATTCAGGGGATCTCCTTGATATGAAGTACCAAATATACCTCACATCGTTTGGAGTAGGAATTCGAGTCGTAGGGTGTTAATGATCTGCCTTGGTTGCAAATACGCATAGAGTGGTGCACGGTGTCTTTGGTGAAAACAAGTGTGACCCTGCGGAAAGTCAAGTACAATTCATGAAGGTTCCAACACACAAAGGGGAAAGTAAGTGTGTCCCTTAGAAGCCTAGAATAGTATGCATCTTAGACGGAACACACCAGCATAATGACATCACATGGACTAACATGTGGAATAGTCCACAAGTTAAGGTGGTGAATTAATACATCAACACACATCCAATGATATTCATAAAAATGCAAATGAAATAGTTCATAAGAATATGTGAAAGTTAAACAAAATATATTGCAAATAAAACAAGAATAATCCTACTATATCCACAATATATGCATGAAAGCGTGTCGGCTCTGAGTTTTATTAAAAGTGAAAGTTATAATCATAAATACACTATTCATAAACTACTTGCCCCAATAGTGTAACGTGAAGTCAACAAAAACTACTCCTCAAAATAATTATACTCCCTCTATGCTACGGAGAATCCAAGGCTCTCACAAAACTCCCAAGCTCTTCCTAAGCCTAAGCCTAGCCAAAAGCTTGGATCCCAAAAGATTGCTACATGATTTATGAGGACATATTTATAACAAGAGGGAGGTGACTCTTCACATGCCCCTTTGTGACTCTTGGAATCCCCTCATGACCCTTAAAATTCTTTACAAAATGCCTCATTACATTACATTACGACTCTTCACATTCCAATATGGACACTTGGAATTTCACTTTTACAAACAATTACAAATAATATTACATTTTCCATTCATACCCATATGAGACAGAATAAGGTAGAGACAACTTGACAACCTAACAAGAAAGAACACTATGATGCTTGAGTTTGGGTAAATATAGCTCAAAAAATTCTACTTGATGCTTCTTGGTCACATATTGATGGCAAGCTTGATATTGTGTGATGATGTCCCCAAACCATGTGATGGTGTCTAGATGGAAGCAGACTCTAGCCTCCATAAAATCTGGGTAAAATGATTTGGAACCAATCATAACTTATTTATCAAGTAGGAGCAACATTGTTTTGATCTGGACATGAGCACCAATGTAGTTCTTCTTGTTTTTTCTTTTCAACTCCAAATCCTCCTTGGTGGAAATTTGTTTTAGCCGCTCCAAGTACTCTTTGATCTCCTTCCTTGATGTTTGCATTTAGCTTCGGTGAGTTAGCCGATTGATGGGATATTGTGTGTTCTCACCATGAAATCTAAATTTTTGTATAACCATACACATGAGGCCTGAATATTCCCAATTAATAAGGTGAGATACTTGTTGTTCTGAATCAACATTTTAAATATTGCTTTCTCTAGCTCTACCTACGGCTTCATATTCTTTACCAAGATAAGAGGTGCCCCTTTGTATCACATTGCATATTCTTGCACAATGGTGATGGAAGCCTACAAATTCTTAAGAGTTTTGACAAATTCTTTGCTTTGTTGCTACAAGCCATGCAAGTGGAAAACTATGTTATGTACGATCATGAGCTCCTCATAGAGGTCCCACATGGTCTCTCCAAGTGTTGATACTTCACCAAGTATCATTGCTCTCATTTCCTGTAAGTAGACATGTGTGAAAGCTGCATTATGTGCTACTGCGTGGAGATATTCTATCTCTTATTGGGAAAATTTTAAATTATGTACCAATTGCTTGTTATGGTCCATGAAATACTGAGTTTTTTATCTTGTTTCACCGACGAAGGCCAATTTGGCTTCAACAATGGAATTTGTATTCCTTCTGGTGTCCGCCACTATCACCCTCTCTCTAATGAATGCAGGTGATGCATGATCATCCATAAAATTCTTTCTCCGTGCTTGTAAAATCCTCTTCCAGAGTTCGTCATATGACATATTGTACACATCCAAATCCGGATCATCATTAAGAGGTACTATGTCCCCTTCCTCGCTCGGGGCTAACTCGGTAGCTGGGGATGGTGGAAACTGAACGGTAACCTATGGTGTGCTAGGAATTAGGTAAACATCTTCATCCTACATCTCTAGTTCCAACTCCATGTCTTCAACTTCAATCAATTCTTCAATTTTCTAAGAAATATCATGATTTTGCATCTTCTCACCCTCTTCCTCTACTGCTGATTGGTTTGGTTCTTTCTCTTCAACCTATATTGGCATTATTTATTCTTCTATGGTGCCTTGCCTTTCTTCTTCTTCCTAATTCTACTTCTCCTCCTTCATGAATCCTCCTTTGGCCAATGAAATGTCCCGTTGAGTCGTTGAAAGTAAATTCTCGCACAATGGTTTTAAATTTTTTTACAGGTATCATACAGATTAAAGTCTTGTGTAGCGAATGAAAACCTCAATATATCCTTTCCCTCAGTATCCATGATTTTCAGTTTCTTTATCTCGTATAATCCAATTTGCATAGGAAGTGTTGGCCAGGGCGCTTTATTCTTCCTATTCAATGTTGCTGACAACCCTGTGGTGAGATTAATATATGACACTTCTTGCATGAAAAGCTTGTCAGTGACATACCTTGGAAATACATGTGGCGACTTCTCTCCACCAAACACTCTAATGAAGGTGCCACCTGGTGAGGCAAACTATTCTGCAATCTCTATTATTTACTCTATTGCTCCATGTTACATGTAATTTGGTTCTTCCTCAAAGATCAGATTGTAAAGCTAGATAATGAAATGGTCAGAAAGTTGTTACATTACTTGTCGATTATTGCAATCCAAAAGCATTTTACAATAAATATGCATGATATTTTCTAGTGGTGTCCACATCCATTTCATGACAGGAAACTGATTATGTGCATAGATTGCATCTAGTAAGTATGTAGAGATATAAAACCTTGCATGCTCACCCTTGGGAGGATCCTGGGCCTATGCTACAAGGGCTCTTAACCAATGAGCCAAAAAATGTGACCAGTTGAACGACTTCCCCTTAATCACCACCTAGTTCAATAAGATTTCCCACCCTTTCGGAAAGATCTTTGTGCTCTGTTGACCGTAGATTCTACAAGATAAGATACACCTGAGCTGGTATGCCTTCTTGAGAGGATTTTTCTTGTATGAATGGGTGTGTGTCTGTCAAAACTTAGATGGCTCTTTCACCCAAATTTTGACAATATATATTGTGCTCACATAGACGTTTGGTGTCATATAAATATGAGTCCATGAGCTTTAATGGCTCAGGAATATGGTACATACACTGATAATATTCTTTCAGAAAGGTAGCAAACTTCTGTCTGCTAACACTATTCAATGTCATGGTATTCTCATCAATGTTTGACATAATCCACCTGATGAAATATGCACATGGGAAGAATGGATATTTTCATGCAACCCTATGTAGTCCTAATTTCCAGATGCTGAGATAAACCTGTTGGTCCTCTAGATATGCCTTGAGGTTCTTTGCTGAAAGAGATTCATTAACTTACTACCACGTTAGTGTTGACTCGTTTTTTATAAATAGTTGAGTGTCCGCATATACTGACAATTTTACTGGCGATTTCTCAATTTCTTCCCCCGTACTGCTTTCAGTGGTATCTTTTGAAGCAACTCTCTTTGGTGCCATGGTAACATTGACTATTGGAGAGAAGTGCTCAACAATTGTGGTACTTGTGGGACAAAAAATAAACTCATGGAAAGAAAACATTAGTCTTTATCAAATCTACCTTTAAAGAATGATCAAGCAACAAAGCAAGAAACTAATGAGAGGGATTTCACAGTTTTCATCAAAAAGGGAGACTGGATGACTGTTGGAGCTACACACTATGTAGTCCCAGCAGCCAAGGGTGAAGCTTTAGGCTTGAGACTTTGGAATGTGCAGTTCATCTTGGCCAGTTGACTGGGAGAGTCTGTGCATTATACAGTATCAATGGCCAAGGAAACAAACTGAGCCCTGGAACTACACAATGCGCAGTTGGACCAGCCTATACTATGTACTACATAGTGAAAAAGGAAAATATCTCGGCTTGAGACTTAGTATTTCACAGTGCCCAGTTGGGAAAAGTGAAAACCAACCAAGGAAAGTGCAGATATTCCTGGTGGAAGTGTGGAAAATGAGTAGATCTAAGTGATAGTGTAGGATGGAGTGCATATCCGACTAAGTATGAATGAATAAATGTAAATCAAGTGCAGAAAGTGAACAAGGTGGAATAAAATCAAATATGGGAGGAGAGTTGTCGCAACGACGAGCATCAGTGCAAAAAAAATAAATCGATGCGACACTTGTGAAAGGAAAACAAGAACTTGAAACAACAATTGTAAAAGCTAAAAAAAAGTTAAAATTCTAGAAATCATGAAGAGATATAAGCAAAATAACACTCACACAAGTGAAACGACAAAAAGCGACAGAAAAAAGTGACAAAAGACAAGAAAAGAAAAACTCATCTGGAAAAGAAGTGACGATTGCACCGAAGGTTCGGTGATCTCATCGGGAATCCTAGAGCTCCAAGATCAAATGTGAAAATTATCTCTAGGGGCTTAGATTAAATATATCTTAGAAAATTTGGGTTTATGACGTGCATGCCTAAAATCAAGGAAAAAGTGACACTTGGCAGAAGTTTCTAAAAATAGAGAGCATGCCTCCTTCGGGATGATAATAATGGATCCCTATTTTTTAGGGACTCTTTTTCAATTTTTTTCTTTTGCTATTTTTTTCTTTTCCAGGAAAAATTTCCATGCACATTTCCAGGAAATATTTCACAATTCTGGGGAATTGGGAAACTTTCTAGCTCAGTGCATTGCGTAGTTTCTGAGCTCAGTGAAGGATTGCGAAGTTTCTGAACTCAGGGTTGGGATGCCATCCATGACTGTGCAGTTTCTGAGCTCAAGGTAGATCTTCCAGCCAATATTGCACAATTCCAATCATAAAGGTTGGGCTTGCCCTCAAGAATTGCACAGTTTCTGGAGGCAAGCCCAAAACTGTTTCAAGATCAAGTTAGGAGGCTAGCTTGTGACTTAGAAAGATAAATTAAGTGTGAAAACAAGTGAACATGAGAAAAAATAAAAGGATAAGTCTTAATCAAAGCATGTACACTTGATATCAATGCACGATAAGCTCCTGTGGATAGGAAGGAAGGATCCAAAATTGAAGCATAGGCAGAATTTTGGAGGGTGGTTGTAGCCGCTACAACAATACTCTAGTTGTCTCCTCTCTCAAAACATATTTTAAATGGTCACATATTCATCATTTATTATCTTTTCCTTTTCCAATATATGTATTCATATTTAGTCTTCTATGATCTTTTCTCTTCTTCATTCCTCATCATCATTCTTCTTCATATTGTACCTGAAAAAAAAAAACATTGTTGAAGTCCATATAAAAAGTAACCAACCATTGAAATACCTAGGCCATTGACCGGTGTATCCACCGATTCTCTAGGAAAATATTTCTCATACATGGTTCATCAACGATTCTTCCATCACAAGTTTTTGTACATATACTTTTTCATTCCCCCTATAATATCATCACCTTCATCCTCATATTGGGATTTTAGCTTAACTGTAACTATATTGTCGATGCTCTTGCATCATTATCAATCATTGAGTGGCTCATTAACTTCTACATAAAGTGTGTATGATTATAATGTCATTTAAGTAGGCTTTTGAGGTCTTGTTAATCTTCAAATTTGCATCCCCCCTTTTCCATTACCTATGTGTTGTATGGATACAAGTTATATTATCCTTTCGAGAATAGTATCCTCATGCATAAATTATTCTTTACATATATGATCATAAAACCTTGATTTCTAAATCCTTTATATTTTCCATCTTTGTTGATTTATGTAGGGATGAGTTTTGTCAAAATTGGCATCTATTCTCAGTAGGATCAAATGTGTTATAGTGCCATAAATCACATATCCATTGAATCGAATATGTGCCCAATCATTATGGATTTTTTTTTGACTTGATTCCTTCATTATTCATCTAATATCATGTGTGCATATGCCAAGAAACCAAAAATACTTAAACTATTTCCACTTGGTTTTATTCTAGGCCATAATTAATAAGATATCTTCTTATGCAATGCATAGGTTGAAAACCTATTGTGTGTGTGTGATGGTAGAAACTAATTCAACAGTAAAAATCAATGGAATTTATATAACCATTATTATTAAGAATTTGTTTAGCTATTTTAACAAGGGTCCCATTCTTTCTTTGTACAACACCATTATGTTGTAGTTCATAGGGGACATGCATTCAAATTTGATTCCTTCCTTTGAAGAAAAACTTGTGAAAACATTTGAGGTATATTCAATCCATTATCACATTGAAGGTAATGTGAAGGTTTTCCAAATCGATTCTTGCTAAATGCATTGAAAATATTATGCATTTCTAATGTAGTTGATGATTGCATTCTAGGGAAATACCAATAAATATAATACAATGCATTTCCCGTTTAAGTGTCACTATTTTCATTCTACTCCAAATGTTTGAATACATGAACTCCATTTATTTCTGATCTCTTATCACTCATTTCTTTAAGGATATTTTTTTTCTTGCCTAAACATTAATTTCACATACTCCCAACTCTATGGATATAAGTACATTCAAATCTTCTCCAAGTTGCTCCATTTTAAAGCTTCAAGTGAATGTGCTTTTACATGTCCAAATATGTGATGCCAAAGGATTGAATATGATTTTTCATTAGTTATTGCTGCCAACACCACTTCAAGGAGTACATAATTTCTACAGATTTCCATCTCTAATTCTTTTAGTAATAATCACTTCTTTCATATGCCTTAATAGAACACATACCCCTCTCTCAATTTGTAATATTATTACAATGATAGTATTAATAAATGGAAAAAGGTTTATTTCTAAAGCATGTACATACCATACATCTTGGATTTTTTTATGTGCACCATTAGGCATATTCAATGGGATATTACCAAGTCCCATCATCTCCAAGATTTACAATGTTCCTTTGGGTACATTTTTATATCATATTATGTTTTCTTGGGTATCCTTTTATATTATATAATATGAACTAATGTCTCTTTGGGGTCATATGTTGAGTTGCTTGAGTATAAGCACTAGCATTTGAAATGCATTATTTTGGTGATATAATCAATAAAAATAAAATTTATTGGTGAATGCTTAATTCCATGTTAGTTTTAGCTACCTTCCCTTTCTTTACCCTATCTTATCCATGTCAACCATTTTTTGCCTTGTTTCTTAGGATTCCATATATTCTTAGAATGAAAGACTTCCCTTATTTTTGTTGATTTTCTATTGCTAGTATAGACAAGCATAATTTTCTACTATTGATAACTACTTCCAATGATATACAATATTACTTTATCACTTTTCAGAACATCATTAAGAAATTACACTAAAAAATTCAATAGTAGATGCAACAGAAATAATAAAGATCACTTTAGAAATACCATGCATAATAGACACCAAAATCATTCACCTGGGAAACCCAAACTTGAGATAAAACCCAACAACCTTTTCTAGGAGAAACAGTTCATTTCAACAAAAGTACAATATGATTTTTCAACTAAAACTTGGTCAAGCTGATAAAAAAATCCACATAGGCCAAACTTGGTCTAATTGGCCTAAATTTGGCCTCCTGTAGCTTCCCACAAATTCGGTCAACCCTGATTCAACAAACCAAATTTCAGCCTTTTGTTGCTGCCCATAATTTTAGTAAATTAACCAAAGAATTGGCCAAACTACCTAGTCAAACTATAGTCAAATATGCCTAGAATGTCTCGGTCATCTACCCAGAAATTCTTGGTTAAACATAGCTCAAACTGGACTCATAAAACTTAATCAAACAACCTTAAGATTCGGTCAATAGGGCCTCAAAATTTGGTCACAAATGCCTCAAAATTTGGTCAAAAATGCCTCAAAATTCGGTCAAACAAGGCCTCAAAATTTAGTCAAATATAGCCTCAAAATTTGGTCAAATAGTGCCTCAGAATTCAGTCAACAAAGACTCATAATTTGGTTAAATAAAGCCTCATAATTCAATCAATAAAGCCTCAAAATTTTATCAAACAAATCATCATAATTTGGACAATAGAGACTTAGAATTCAGTCAAACCAATCCTTAGAATTAAATCAACAAATCCTCATAATTTGGTTATGTTTATCAGTGGTTGTCATTGATGTCAACCCAAGCAGTAGTAGGGGCTACCCTAATCTTTCATGGGAATCATGACCTAAAAAATTACTATATTCAAAGTCAAGGGTATTTTTTATGGTTTCTACTTGTTGAGATGTTTCTGTTGATATATGGCTCGCCATGTAATTCTTCACGGTTTGAGAGATATTCATGTTTAAATTTAGTAACCCCAGTTAGTGGGCTAAAATCCCATGGGGTTGTGGCATGACACTAATCATTGGTTGTGGTCATTGAACAATCAATAATTAATAATTTTTAAGCTCATAAAATCCCTCCCACATTCACTTGTTGAAGACCCTCTCAACCTAAGCATTTATATAAATTGTGATCCTCATATCTTCCTCATGTAGGGATTTCGCTACTTGAAATAGGCCATCGTGGAATTCGCAATATTCACAATATTTTTGGAGATATGATCTGTAGAATTTAGGGTTTTTGAAGGCTCCTGAACTTCATCTCAAAGAGGCGACCTTGTGAAAATCTCCATAACTCTCTCTCTAAGAATTGGATTGAAATTATGTAAAAAGTGGTGAATAGTGCATGGATTGTAGTTTTCTATGTATCAATTTCAGAGCCAAAGGAGGAAATAGTGACGTGGCACGCCGTACAAGTTTGCTCTACTAAACTAGTCCATAATTAGGTCATTGTGAGAGATTAGGCATAGCTTTGTCTTGAAGAATCCAAATCAGGTCAGACATGTGGCATTGTAAAGAAGACTTAGAGGGCTACTACCAGACCAAAAATTACATATTTGGAATCTGAAATGATAAAGATACATTAGATTCAATATCGAGCTCCTAGAAGGAAAGAAAAAGCTAGATCATGTGTTGTCAAGGGCTACAAAGGATCTGACTCTCTAGGGAAACAAAGAAAAGCAAGGTGCAGAAAAATGATGCAGCAGAGGTAAGCTTTAGGTAAGTACATTTTGTATATGCATGTTCATCTCTCAAATGCATTAGGTTCTTTGTATTCTAATTTTTTTTTTTTTTTAGCACTGACATATGCTCTCTAGGATGAGGTAATTTTGCTATTATCATGTCATGGGTATTTCCTTAATGACTTTTTACAGGTATTATATATTCATCAATATAATACTCAATGTATGATCTAATCATTAGGGGAATTTTGAGGTCTAAAATGGGCCTCCTAAGGAAAATATAAAATAATAGTGGAAATAATAAAATAAGATTTGAATACATCATCAAATTTTGGAGGGAAAAAAGAAAAAAAAAAAATTCAACTCATATTTTCAACTTATCTCCCAAAGGTTGTACTCAAATTTCGAGCGGGAGTACTCATTTGATGCAAAAGTTAATTCTTCATCCAAGGAGTACCCATGTTGCTTACTTTCGATGGGTCTTGCTACACGAAAAATGAGAAATACATGAAAAACGTGATTGCAATCACATTTTTTATTTATTTCTCATTTTCATGTAGCGGGGTCCATCGAAAGTATACAACATGGGTAATCCTTGGATGGGGAATCAAATTTTGCATCCAATGAGTGCTCCTACTTTAAATTTGAGTAAAACCTTTGGGAGATAAGTGGAAAATACGAGTTGAAAATTTTATTTTATTATTTTATTATTTTTTATTCTTTTTACCCTTTTACTTAAAAAATGGTGAATCATCCCCCAAGGTTGACATCACCATCTTGAATCCTATTGGTTCTTATAAAGTTTATTTTTATTGTACATTTTTCTTAGGAGGCCCATTTTAGGCCTAAAAATTCCCCTAATGGTTCTGAAGAGTGAGAAAGGGTAGCATGATAAGAGCAACAATCAAGGTGCAGAACAATAGCAAGAAGTTCGCCACATGAAGTCTTCAAGTGGGAAACTCTGCATACAATCATTGTAAAGGTATCATTGTACTGAGTCATTGTAAAAGCATCATTGTAAATTTTTTACAAGTGTTTATCTGCCAATAATTGAAGAGGTAGCGTCGGGAGGTCTAGGATCATCATTAGGTGGTTGTGTCATAGTTGGGGTTATGGTCTAGCATGTCTTCTTCTTTTAAATCATTCTATATCATTGTAAGGTGGACCATTTTCCCTGGTAAAAGATTCCATTCTTCTTTTATTCTTCTATATGGTGGTAGGGTGGTGTTAGGCTAGTGCATGAAGTCACCAATAAGTTCAAGCTTGTGAAAAATTCAGAGTGGTAGGGCAGTGCTAGGGTAAGTTGTAGCTCATTGGGTGTTGGGGCATCCGTTCAGTTGACTACTGAATAATATCGGGCATTGGAGCATCCTTCCAGTGGAAGCTGGAGAAGAATGATTTTCTAGATTCTAGGAAGTTGGAGCTTTCTTTTCAATTGGAGTTGAATATTAAAGAATTATTAGAAAATCATTCAGGTGGTTTTTGTCCCGGAGGGGGTTTCCACAAAAAATGTGTGCATTTGTGTTCCTTTTGTTTACAATTATCATTGTACAAACACTGATAATACTTGAATATTAACTAATTCTTTGAAATATTAATAATAATACTAATTGAAAGGAATATTGACTCACCCCCCCTCTTAGTATTTCCAACAATTTGTATCGGAGCTTGGTTCCTTTGATAGCAATTTAACAGCTAGAAGGAGGTCATGGAGCATACCAAGAAAGGTGTACCTCTGTTAAATGAAAATAATCATGCACTCTAGAAAGGAAGAATGAAGGTCTATCTCTTGGTGCAAGGTTACGAAGTATGGGACACTATTCAAAATGGCTTTACAGCAACTGTGTATGAACAAGGTAAGAAGAATTTGGTAAATGATGCAAAAGCAAAGAATATTATTATAAGTGGACATGTTAAATTTGATTATCATAAGGTGTTGGGTTGTAAACCACCAAAAATGTATGGGAAAAACTTGAGAATATATATGCAGGTGACTCAAATGTCAAAGAAGCAAAGCTTCAAATCTATAGAGAAAAATTTGAGCAACTTAGAGTGAAAGAAGATGGAAACATTTTTACATACTTACAACATGTTGATGAAATAACCAACACTATGGAAGGATTGGGATAGCCTCTTAATGAGAAGACTATTATACAAAATATTCTTAGAACGTTACCAGGGAGATTCAACCCAAAGGTATTGGTCTTAAAATAAAAAGCAAATCTAGACAAACGCAGTAATGAGGAACTACATGGAGTTCTCATAGCATATGAAATGAGACTTGATGACGAAGAGGGTACTTCACATCTAGAAACTGCGTTTGATGCATCTAAGAAAACCAATAAGGACAAATAACCTTCAAAGGCAAAGAACTGCACCTGCAAGTGTGAAGAAAAGGAAGATGATGAATAAGGTCTTTCAGATGGAGAATATGCTTACTTTATGAGAAAACTAAAAATTGGTAAGGGAAAATTAAAAGGTAAACTTCCATTGATATGTTTCAACTATGGTGAGGTTGGGAATTTCACAACAAAATGTCTGAACAGAAGTGATGAAAACTCAAAAGGAAAGAAAGGATTTAAGAAATTCAACAAGCAAGGCAAAAATAAAGGATTCAAAAGGAAATTTCTCTCTAAAGAAGATAGCTCATTATCCGATGAAGACATTGCCAATGAGAGAGTATTGTTTATGGCCAAGCACAATAAACAAGAGGTATCAAAAAATGAAGAAGAATGATTGATCATAGAAGAACTTTATAAGGAGGCAATCAGGCTTATAAAAGAGCTCAAGGTTGATAAAATATGTACCAATACACTTGAAGAACAAGTTCAAGGTATCAAAATTGAAGTTGAAGAACACAAATGTATTGAAGAGACACTTCAAAAGAAGTTGGAAGAAATCAGCCAAGAAAAGGAAGCATTAGAAGCCGAAGTAGTCTCGCTGCATAAGGAAGTGAAGAAGGGAAAAATTGTCCAAAAATATGCCAACAGCTCAAGGGCATTGGAAGAACTCATCAAAAATCAACGATCTTACAATGACAAAACTAGCCTCAAGTTGTTATCAGAGCTAGAGTTTTACTCTCAGTATTGTTATTGTGCAAATTTTGTTTAACTGTTTGCAAGGGTTTTATTACATACTAGGCTGAAGGTTAAGAGAGGAGAAGTTCAATTGGTGAAAACTCAAAGTAATCCTCAGCCAAGGAGGGAAAGAATGCCATTAATTTCACCTCAAAGAGAAGCAGAAGAAGCCATAAGCATGACTTCAGGAGAAGGACGAATTCCTGAAGAAGTTGATCCCAAGGAGGAAGAAAGAGTGTTCAGAAAAGAATTCCTTGACTTGACTGAAATGGTGAGAGTTCTATACCAAGAAATGAATGAAATACTTGAAGGAGAAGGATCTAAACATCACAAGGAAGGATATGGATCTTCAGAAGGAAAGAAAGATGAAGATAAGTCAAAGAAGGGAAATGGAGGAAATGGAGATCCACCATCCTCATCCTCATCATCGTCATCCTCTACTTCGGTGAATCAACTTCACAAGTCAAAGAACCCTGGTAAAAGTCCTTTTTTAAAACTTCATGTTAAGTTTGAATTGCCAATGTTTAATGTTGAAGTCAATGCAGAAAAACTTGACAATTGGATCAGGCAGTTGGAGGTTTATTTGAGAATCTAGAACCTTCATGATGACAACACTAAAATTCAACTAGCTTCTTTGAGAATGGAAGGTGCAACACTTGTTTGATGGGAAGCCAAGAAAAAGGAGGAGATTAAAAAACATGGTAAGATTATTTTATCATGGGCTGATTTAATTACTGCAATAAAACAACAATTTTATCCATTAGTTCATTTACATAATGCTATCATGAATTGGAAAATTTTCAGACAACTTAAGGGACAAAATGTACAAGACTACACCAAAGAATTTAGGAGAAGAGCTCTCTTATTAGGGGTAGATTTGCAAAGTCAAGACACTTTGCTTAAGTACATAGTATGCTTACATAGCTACCTTAGACACACTATCCTTATGTTCAATCCTACTAGTCTAGATGAGGTTTGAGTTCAAGCCACACATTTAGAGGCTAGAGGGAAAAACACTTTTGAAGAGGGTAGGAAAGAGGCTTTGAAGGGGAAAAACAAAGATAAAACCTCAAAAGGAAAAGGAAAAAAGAATGCATCTGTCAAAAAAGAGGGAGAGAAAGTGGCTTGTAAACACTATTCAAGAGAAGGCCATGAAGAGAAAAACTGTTGGAAGTTACATCCTAGAAAAAGAACCCAATTTAACAAAAACAAAGGGAAGCAGAAAAATACGGCTACTACACAACAAGACTTAGGTGATGATTCAGGTGATGAAAATAAAATTACAGTCATGGGTTTGAAGAAGATGAAGGGAAAAGAAACTAAAACTAAACCAAGTACTAGTACTTCAAACTGTCATGTACAAGCTCCAAATGAAGAAGAAAGAATTGAATTGTTTCATGTGAGGGTTATTTCAAAACATACAAAAATTGACACATTGTTTGACAGTGGGTCAAAAGCGAACCTTATCTCTGAAGACATAGTCAAGAAACTAAATTTTGATACCATTCCACATCCAAAACCATATCCACATTGTTGGATTTGTAAGGATGCAAATTTACAGGTTTCAAATAAGTGTATATTTTTCTTTGCAATTACTGCACAATTTATTAACACGATTGAATTAGATGTTGTTCTACTTGATATTTCAGGAATTGTTTTCGGAATTCCTTACTTATATGACACGAAAGCTATCTTCTATCTCCATGAGAACAAGTATCATCTATTCAAATATGGCAAGGAGTTTATTGTTAGAGCACATCGCAAGAAGACAAACATTGCGATGGTAAATGTTGGACAGGTAAAAAGGCTAGTGAATTCTAGTAAGAGTTTTGTACTTCTTATGATTAAGCCTAAAGATGATGTGAATCATGAGTCATTTGAAGATTGTGATCCCAAGTTAAAATTAGATTTATATGATGTAGTTGATGCACATCATGAGATGTTTCAGGAGCCAACAGGTTTGCCTCCTAAAAGGGAGATTCAACATGAGATTCAGTTGCAACAATATTGTCCTCTTCCAAACATAGGCATGTACCGCATGTATATCATGGAGAATGCTGAAATAAAGAGGAAAATTAAAGACTTGTTGGACAAGGGACTCATAAGACCAAGAAATTCGCCATGTGGGTCACCGATAGAGTTGATTCCAAAGAAAGATGCAACTTGGTGTATGTGTGTGGACTTCAGAGCTTTGAACAAGATTACGGTAAAAAAACATTACCCACTCCCAAGGATAGATGATTTATTAGATCAGCTGAAAGATGCTAAATTTTTCACTAAGTTAGACTTACGTAGTGGATACCATCAAGTTAGAATTACAGAAAGTGATATTTGGAAGACTGCATTCAAAACCAAACAAGGACTCTTTGAGTGGCTAGTTATGCCTTTTGGTTTATGTAATGCACCTGCAACTTTCATGCGCGTTATGGATGATGTTTTGCTTCCATTCCTTGATGATTTTGTTATAGTCTAATTAGATGACATCTTGATTTTCAACAAGACTAGAGAAGAGCATGTCATGCATGTTAAGAAAGTACTTGATGTTTTGAGGAAAGAGAAATTATTTCTTAAGATGTCTAAGTGTGAATTTGGAAATAATTATTTAGTTTATTTGGGACATATTGTAGGAGGAGGTGCATTGAGAATTGATCCTTCTAAGGTATAAGCCATTGTGAATTGGCCTACTCCCAAATCCCTTACAGAGGTAAGAAGTTTTTTGGGTTCAACTCAATATTGGAGAAAGTTTATTGCTAACTTTTCTGCCATAGCAGCTCCTATTCATGCAGTGACAAGTGTGAAACATGCTTTCCAATGGGGAGGAAAACAACAGAAAGCTTTTGAATCCTTGAAAGAGAAGATCAGTTCAGATCCAGTCCTTGCTTTACCAGACTTCAGACAACCATTCGAGATACAGACCGATTCTAGTGATTATGCCATGGGTGCAGTTCTCTTACAGCATGGTAAGGCTATTGCTTTTCATTCTGAGACATTTAATGGTGCTATAGTTAATTATCCTACATATGATAATGATTTTTATGCATTGGTTCAAAGTGTCAAAAAGTGGAAACACTATTTTATGGGTAAAGAGACAGCTGTACATACCAATCACCAACCATTACAGTACTCGCATTTGCAAAGTAAATTGCAGCAATCACGTCATTTCAGATGGATGGGTTTCCTACAAGAATTTCACTTGGAAATAAGGTATAGGAAAGGCATTTTCAATAAAATTGCTAATATGCTTTCAAGGCCTATTATTAGTGCTTCTAATTTTCTTAAGAATGATTCTATTGTACATGAGAGTTACATATAACAATATGCATCAAAATTTTATTTTAAGGATGTGTATGCTAACTTGAGTGAAGGGAATCAAGTTGAAGAGAATGATTATCAAATGCATAACAATTTGTTGTTTCATTTGGGCAAATTGTGTATACCACAAGGAAAGAGACTAAGTGTCTTGAGAGAAGCTAATTCTTCTCTTGTTGCTGGACATTTCAGGGTAAGAAAAATGGTGGCACATTTACATAGGTATTGTTATTGGCCTCGCATGGTAGATAGTGTTTCACGTTTCATTAGAGGTTGTTCATTATGTGCTACAAGCAAGGATAACAATAGGAAGCTTGGGTTATACACGCCATTAACAATACCATCAAGGCCATCGGAAAGTGTTTCTATGGACTTTGTTGGAGGTCTACCTATGTCTAGAAAGAATCATGATTATCTTTATGTAGTAGTTGATAGATTCAACAAATTGTGTATTCTTATGCCATGTAAGAAATCTATTACTGCTGAAAAAACTGTTGAATTATATTTTCAACATGTATGGGTTCATTATGGTTTTCCTACTTCTATTTTTAGTGACAAGGATTCCAGATTTGTTGGGAATTTTTGGTCTAATCTATGGAAGATGATGGACACCAAGTTGAAAAAGAGTATTGATTTTAATTCGCAAATAGATGGCCAAACCGAGGTGGTGAACAAAACCATTGTGCATATTTTGAGAGGTTATTACAACAAGCATCCTAAGTTATGGGATGAGCATCTTCATTACATTCAACATGTTTACAACCGGGCCAAGCACTCTTCTACAAATACTTCACCTTTTGAAGCCTGCATTGGGTATTTGAAAAAGTCACCTCTAGATTTCATTCTTGAGAAATATGTTGCCATTGATGGGCATAGTGACATTGAAAAATATCACATGTTCATTGAGTGAATTCATTTTATCCATCAGCAAGTTCAAGAACATCTTGAGAAGAGTCAAAGAAAGTACAAGGAGAGGCATGACAAACATAGAGTTGATCACAAGTTTCAAGAAGGTGATGAGGTATGGTTGCACATAAGCAAAGAAAGACTGCAAGGAGAAGGTAAAAAACTAAAGCCTATTCATTATGGTCCATTCAAGATTACTAAACAAGTTGGTAATAATTTATTTCAACTTGACTTGCCTTCATATATGCAAATGTATTCCGTTGTCAAATTGGATAATTTATGTTTGTATGAGACTCCATTGATTGCTGATCAAGGGAGTGACATTTAGCTACCATCAATAAAATATTTCTCGCCAGAATTTCTGGGCAAGCTCAAGGAGGATGCCATCCTTGACAAGAGGACACACACTTCTAAGAGAGGAAGTTTCGATTATCTTCGGATTGGGCTTAAGGGAAGCAAACCAAGTAAGGCAAGATGGATGGAAGTGGAAAAGGTGAGGGAGTTGTACCCTCATCTTATGAAGAGATAATTGAAGGATTTTGGGGTCCAAAAGCTTCCCAATGGGGAGGTGTGATTAGGAGATCATGTCCATTGCTAAAAAATGCTCAAAAATGAAAGTGCTCAAAAGTTTTTTCAACTTGAGCAATCGGAAAGTCCTCGTCGCTGCTATTCTGGCACCGTGAACAGATCACAAAACAGAGGTCGTATGCAGAATTTATGAAGGTTTGAAAAGCCCAGTAAACTCCAAAAACTGGACTTTTGACCCACTTTGACTTTATATAAAAATTTTGAAAAAAAAATATTTTTCATATATTAAAGTTGTTTTAGGCCTATCAATGGGTGCCACGTGGCCCTAGGCCAGAGGTCAAATATCATATTAAAATTTTTGGAGTTAACAAGATTCGAACAACAGACCTGCCCACAAACACTGCACGCACTCGACCATTTGGGATGCTGGGTTGGTTCTTAACCCGTTAGTCTGCGGCCAATACTTAACATTGTATGGTTTTTTCTGCCGATGGCAAAGGGGGCCAGCCCCTACATCACGAGCCACTTCATATAACCTAGCACCTGGAACCGAGGGCCAAACAGACCGTAAATGATGATCACTCCGACGGTTACGCATGTGGCCAACAAAACATTAAATGCGACGAATAAGACCTGCAGTTACTCTGGAAGTCAGTGTGGGGGTGGTCACATGCCTAACTGCGAAATTTATGATAACTCCAAATTCGGTAGCGGTTACAGTTGGCGGGACCGACAATTTCGGCATTTTTTCTATTTTGGTGGGCTTAACTAGAGTTCCTCCAGTTTTGGAGGAGCTTTTCTAAGGGACATTGGGCAGTTTCTTGTTTTGGCCATAACTCCTTGGATATTCGACCAATTTTGATGCATGAATAGTCAATTTTTGGTATTCTCGACATTCTAAACACATTGGTAGAGGTTTTCGAGCCATCAGAGATAATATTGAGTAGGTTTAGCTTCAGGAGAGGTCAAGGAGCCACGAGGGCCACTAGGGTGTTTTCAGTGTATTGAGCATCCATTCTCTGTTTTCTACAAATGAATAGTCATTCCTAACTAATTCAAGCATTTTGAAGCTGTTTTTATAGAGAGCACAACCATTTGAGGCTTTTATTCACATGTACTTATCATTTTTGAGAAATAAGGTATGAGGGACATGCCATTGGGAGCTAGACTAGCAGATGTAGCCTAGGAGGGGTGAACTGCTTCATCAAATTTGCTAAGTAATATTACATGGAATGTTTAATTGTCTATTATTTACTGCTATACAATGTTCTACAAGCAAATTACATGTTTTAACATCACACATAAATATGTTTAACTAAGATAAAACCATTTGTTTCACCTACAAAATTTAGTAAACCTTATGCACAAAATTTAATTACTATTTGGATACTTAGCACAGCAAAAATAATACATTCCATTCAGATCTTAGTACATTTGGAGCTTGTACATGACATTTTGAAGTAATAGTACTTGGTTTAGTTTCAGTTTCTTTTCCCTTCATGTTATTCAAACCCATGGCCATAATTTTAGTTTCTTCACTTGAATCATCACCTAAGTGTTGTTGTGTAGTAGCTGCAGTTTTCTGCTTCCCTTTGTTTTTGTTAAATTGGGTTCTTTTTTTAGGATGTAACTTCCAACAATTTTTCTCTTCATGGCCTTCTCTTGAATAATGTTTACAAACCACTTTCTCTCCCTCTTTTTTGACATATGCATTCTTTTTTCCTTTTCCTTTTGAGGTTTTGTCTTTGTTTTTCCCCTTGAAAGGCTTGTTCCTACCCTCTTCAAAAGTGTTTTTCCCTCTAGCCTCTAAATGTGTGGCTTGAACAAAAAACTCATCTAGACTTGTAGGATTGAACATAAGGATCTAAGGTAGCTATGTAAGCCTAATATGTACTTCACCAAAATGTCTTGACTCTGAAAATCTACCCCTAATAAGAGAGCTCTTCTCCTAAATTCTTGGGTGTAGTCTTGTACATTTTTTCCCTTAAGTTGTATGAAATTTTGCCAATTCATGATAGCTTTCTATAAATGAGCTAATGGATAAAACTGTTGTTTTATTTCAGTAATGAAATCAGCCCATGATAAAATAATCTTACCATGTTTTTTAATCTCCTCCTTTGTCTTGGCTTCCCACCAAACAAGTGTTGCACCTTCCATTCTCAAAGAAGCTAGCTGAATCTTAGTGTCATTATCATGAAGGTTCTGGATTCTCAAATAAACCTCCAACTTCCTAATCCAATTTTCAAGTATTTCTACATTGAGTTCACCATTAAACATTGGCAATTCAAACTTAACATCAAGTTTTAAAAAAGGACTTTTACCAGTGTTCTTTGACTTGGGAGATTGATTCACCAAAGTAGAGGATGACGATGAGGACGATGAGGATGAGGATGAGGATAGTGGATATCCATTTTCTCCATTTCACTTCTTTGACTTATCTTCATCTTTCTTTCCTCTTGAAGATCCCTCTCCTTCCTTGTGAAGTTTAAATCCTTATCCTTCATGTTTTTCATTCCTTTCTTGGTATAGAACTCTCACCATTTCAGTCAAGTCCAGGAATTCTTTTCTGAACACTCTTTCTTCCTCCTTGGGATAAAATACTTCATAAATTTCTCCTTCCCTTGAAGTCATTCTTATGGCTTCTTCTACTTCTCTTTGAGGTGAAATTTAAGGTGGAGATAATGGCTCTCTTTCCCTCCTTGGCTGAGGATTTCTTTGAGCTTTCACCAATTGACCTTCTCCTCTCTTAAGATTTATCCTAGTAAGCATTAAAACTCTTGCAAATTGTTAAAAAAAATTTCACAATAACAATACAGAGAATAAAACTCTAGCTCTGATACCAACTTGATCTGAATTGGTGAGAGTTCTATACCAACAAAGGAATGAAAGACTTGAAGGAGAAGGATCTAAACTTCAGAAGGAAGGAGATGGATCTTTAGGAGGAAAGAAAGATGAAGATAAGTCAAATAAAGGAAATGGAGGAAATGGAGATCCACCATCCTCATCCTCATCATCGACATCCTCTACTTCAGTGAATTAATCTCACAAGTCAAAGAACACTGGTAAAATCCATTTTTTAAAACTTGATGTTAAGTTTGAATTGCCAATGTTTAATGTTGAAGTCAATGCAGAAAAAAATGACCATTGGATTAGGCAGTTGGAGGTTTATTTGAGAATCCAGAACCTTCATGATGACGACACTAAAATTCAACTAGCTTCTTTGAGATTGTAAGCTCCAGCACTAGTTTGAAGGGAAAAAAAAACAAATGATGAGATTAAAAAACATAGTAATATTATTTTATCATGGGCTTATTTCATTACTGCAATAAAACAAAACTTTTATCCATTAGGTCATTTACAGAAAGCTATCCTGAATAGGAAAAATTTCAGACAACTTTAGGGACAAAATGTACAAGACTACACCAAAGAATTTAGGAGAAGAGCTCTCTTATTAGGGGTAGATTTGCAGAGTCAAGAAACTTTGCTGAAGTACATAGGAGGCTTACATAGCTACCTTAGACACACTATCCTTATGTTCAATCCTACTAGTCTAGATGAGGTTTGTGTTCAAGCCACACATTTAGAGGCTAGAGGGAAAAACACTTTTGAAGAGGGTAGGAACAAGACTTTCAAGGGGAAAAACAAAGACAAAACCTTAAAAGGAAAAGGAAAAAAGAATGCATATATCAAAAAAGAGGGAGATAAAGTGGTTTGTAAACACTGTTCAAGAGAAGGCCATGAAGGGAAAAACTGTTGGAAGTTACATCCTGAAAAAAGAACCCAGTTTAACAAAAACAAAGGGAAGTAGAAAACTACAGCTACTAGACAACAAGACTTAGGTGATGATTTAGGTGGCGAAACTAAAATTATAGCCGTGGGTTTGAAGAACATGAAGGAAAATAAACTGAAACTAAACCAAGTACTAGTACTTCAAACTGTCATGTACAAGCTCCAAATGAAGAAGAAAGAATTGAATTGTTTCATGTGAGGGTTATTTCAAAACATACAAAAATTGACACATTGTTTGATAGTGGGTCACAAGCGAACCTTATATCTGAAAACTTAGTCAAGAAACTAAATCTTGAGACCATTTCACATCAAAAACCATATCCACTTGGTTGGATTTGTAAGGATGCAAATTTACAGGTTTCAAAGAAGTGTATATTGCGCTTTGCAATTACTGCACATTTTATTGACACGGTTGAATTAGATGTTGTTTCACTTGATATTTAAATAATTTTTTTGGGAAGTCCTTACTTATATGATAGGAAAAATATCTTCTATCGCCATGAGAACAAGTATCATATATTCAAAGATGGAAAGGAGCTTATTGTTAGACCACATCGCAAGAAGAAAAACATTGCGATGGTAAATTCTGGACAGGTAAAAAGGCTAGTGAATTCTAGTAAGAGTTTTGTACTTCTTATGATCAAGCCTAAAGCTGATGTGAATCATGAGTCATTTGAAGATTGTGATCCCAAGTTAAAATCATATTTATATGATGTATTTGATCCACATCATGAGATGTTTCAGGAGCCAACTAGTTTGCCTCCTAAAAGGGAGATTCAACATGAGATTCAGTTGAAACAAGATTGTCCTCTTCCAAACATAAGCATGTACTGAATGTCTATCATGGACAATGCTAAAATGAAGAGGCAAATTAAAGAATTGTGGGACAAGGGACTCAGAAGACCAAGCACTTCACCATGTGGGTCACTAATAGTGCTGATTCCAAAGAAAGATGGAACTTGGCATATGTGTGTGGACTTCAGAGCTTTGAACAAGATTATGGTAAAAAATCGTTACCCATAGATGATTTGTCAGATTAGCTGAAAGATGCTAAATTTTTCACTAAGTTAGACTTAAGTAGTGGATACCATCAAGTTATAATTGCAGAAAGTGATATTTGGAAGACTACATTCAAAACCAAACAAGGACTCTTTGAGAGGCTAGTTATGCCTTTCGATTTGTGTAATGCACCTGCAACTTTCATGCGTGTTATGGATGATGTTTTGCATCCATTCCTTGATGAATTTTTTATATTATACTTAGATGACATCTTGATTTTCAGTAAGACTAGAGAAGAGCATGTCATGCATGTTAAGAAAGTACTTGATGTTTTGAGGAAAGAGAAATTATTTCTTAAGATGTCTAAGTGTGAATTTGGAAAGACTTCTTTGGTTTATTTGGGACATATTGTAGGAGTTAGTGCATTAAGAATTGATCCTTCTAAGGTAGAAGCCATTGTGAATTGGCCTACTCCCAAATCCATTATAGAGGTAAGAATTTTTTTGGGTGTAGCTCAATATTGGAGAAAGTTTATTGCTAACTTTTTTTCCATAGAAGTTCCTATGCATGCAGTGACAAGTGTGAAACATGCTTTCCAATGGGGAGGAAAACAATAGAAATATTTTGAATCTTTGAAAGAGAAGATCAGTTCAGCTCCATACCTTGATTTACCGGACTTGAGACAGCCATTTGAGATCCAAACCGATGCTAGTGATTATGCCATGGGTGCAGTTCTCTTACAGCATGGTAAGCCTATCGCTTTTAATTCCGAGACATTTAATGGTGCTATAGTTAATTATCTACATATGATAAGGATTTGTATGCATTGGTTCAAAGTGTCAAAAAGTGGAAACACTATTTTATGGGTAAAGAGACAATTGTATATATCGATCACCAACCATTACAGTACTTGCAGCCACAAAGTAAATTGCAGCAATCACGTCATTTTAGATGGATGGGTTTCCTACAACAATTTCACTTGGTAATAAGGTACATGAAAGGTATTTTCAATAAAGTTGCTGATATGCTTTCAAGGGCTATTATTAGTGCTTCTACTTTGCTTAAGAATGATTCTATTGTACATGAGAGTTACATAGAAAAATATGCATCTGATGTTGATTTTAAGGATGTGTATGCTAACTTGAATGAAGGGAATCAAGTTGAAGAGAATGATTATCACATGCATAACAATTTTCTGTTTCATTTGGGAAAGTTGTGTATACCACAAGGAGAGAGACTTAGTGTCATGAGAGAAGCTCATTCTTCTCTTGTTGCTAGAAATTTCAGGGTAAGAAAAATGGTGACACATTTATAGAGGTATTGTTATTAGCCTCGCATGGTAGATAGTGTTTCACATTTCATTAGAGGTTTTTAATTATGTGCTATAAGCAAGCCTAGCAATAGAAATATTTGGTTATATACACCATTACCGGTACCATCAAGGCCATGGGAAAGTGTTTCTATGGACTTTGTTGGAGGTATACCTATGTCTAGAAAGCAACATGATTATCTTTATGTAGTAGTTGATAGATTCAACAAGATGTGTATTCTTATGCCATGTAAGAAATCTATTACTGCTGAAAAAACTGCTGAATTATATTTTCAACATGTATGGGTTCATTATGATTTTCCTACTTCTATTGTTAGTGACAGGGATTCCAAATTTGTTGGGAATTTTTGGTCCAATCTATGGAAGATGATGGACACCAAGTTGAAAAAGAGTACTGATTTGCATCTGCAAACAGATAGCCAAACCGAGGTAGTGACCAGAACCATTGTGCAACTTTTGACAGGTTATTGCAACAAGCATCCTAAGTTATGGGATGAGCATCTACATTACATTCAGCATGCTTACAATCGAGCCAAACAATCTTCTATAAATACTTCACCTTTTGAAGATTGTTTTGGGTATTTGCCAAGGTCACCTCTAGATTTCATTCTTGAGAAGGGTGTCATCATTGATGGGCATAGTGACATTGACAGAGCTCACATGTTCATTGAGAAAAAAGAGCTTATCCATCAACAAGTTCAAGAACAACTTGAGAAGAGTCAAATAAAGTAAAAGGAGAGGCATGAAAAACATATAGTTGATCACAAGTTTCAAGAAGGTGATGAGGTATGGTTGCCCATAAGAAAAGAAAGGCTGCAAAGGAGAAGGTAAAAAGCTAAAGCCTATTCGTTATGGTCCATTCAAGATTATTAAACAAGTTGGTAATAATGCATTTCAACTTGACTTGCCTTCATATATGAAAATGTATTCTGTTGTCAATGTGGATAATTTAAGTTTGTATGATCCTCCATTGGTTGTTGATCAAGGGAGTGACATTCAGCTGCCATCAATACAAACTTTCTCACTGGAATTTCTGGACGAGCTTAGGGAGGATGCCATCCTTGATACAAGGACACACACTTCTAAGAAAGGAAGTGTCGATTATCTTCGAATTGGGCTTAAGGGAAGCAAACCAAGTAAGGCAAGATGGATGGAAGTGGAAAAGGTGAGGGAGTTGTACCCTCATCTTCTGAACAGGTAATTGAAGGCTTTTGGGGTCCAAAATCTTTCCAATGGGGAGGTATGATCAGGAGATCATGTCCATTGCTAAAAAATGCTCAAAAATGAAAATGATGAAAAGTGTTTGCAACCTGTGTGACAGAAAGGTCTCTTCGCTGCGATTCTGGCACTATGAACGGTTCACAAAACAGAGGTCATATGCAGAATTTATGAAGGTTTGAAAAGCCGAGTAAACTCCAAAAATTGGACCTTTGACCCATTTTGACTTTATATAAAAATTTTGAAAAAAAATTATTTTTCATATATTAAAGGTTTTTTAGGCCTATCAATGGGTGCCACGTGGCCTGCCTGGAGGCTACCACATGGCCCTAGGCCAGAGGTCAAACAAAATTTTAATTTTTTTTGAGTTAACGGGATTCGAACAACGAACCTGCCCGCAAACACTGCACGCACCCAACCATTCAGGCTGCTCGGTTGGTTCTTAACCTGTTAGTCTGTGAGCAATACTTAACATTGTATGGTTTGTTCTGCCAGTGGCAAAGGGGGCCAGCCCCCACTTCATGGTCCAATTTATATAACCTAGTGCCTAGAACCGGGGGCCAAACAAATCGTAAATGATGATCACTCCGACGGTTATGCATGTGGCCAACAAAACATTAAATGCGATGGATAAGACCTGCAGTTATTCCGAAGGTCACTGCGCGGGTGGTCACATGCCTAACCGTGAATTTTATGATAAATCCTAGTTCGGTGGTGGTTACAATTGGTAGGACCGAAAATTTCGGCGGTTTTGCTATTCTGGCGGGCTTAACTGGAGTTCCTCCAATTTTGGAGGAGCTTTCCTAGGGGACATTGGGCAGTTTCTTATTTTGGCCATAACTCCTTGGATATTCAACCAATTTTGATGCATGAATAGTCAATTTTTGGTATTATTGACATTATGAACACATTGGCAGAGGTTTTAGAGCCATCAGAGGTCATATTATGTAGGTTTAGCTTCACGATAGGTCAAGGAGCCACTAGGGTCATTAGGGTGATTTCAGTTTATTGAGCATCCATTCTCTGTTTTCAGCAAATGGATAGTCATTCCTAACTAATTCAAGCATTTTGAAGCTGTTTTTACATAGAGAAAATCCATTTGAGGCTTTTATTCACTTGTACTTACCATTTTTGAGCAATAATATATGATGGACATGCCATTGGGAGCTGGACCAACCGATGTAGCCCAGGAGGGGTGAATTGCTTCATCGAATTTTCTGAATATTGTTACATGTGATGTTTATTTATCTGTTATTTACTTTTGTACAATGTTATACAAGAAATTTACATGCTTTAACCTCACACAGAAATCTATTTAACTAAGATAAAACCATTTGTTTCACCTGCAAACTTCAATAAACCTTATGCACACAATTTAATTACTGTTTGGGTACTTAGCACAACAAAACTAATACATTCCATTCAGATCAAAGAATTGGAAGCATTAGAAGCTGAAGTAGTCTCGCTGCGTAAGGAAGTGAAGAAGGGAAAAATTGACCAAAACTATGCCAACGGCTCAAGGGCATTGGAAGAACTCATCACAATCAACGATCTTACAATGACAAAAATGGCCTCGGTTACAAAGAAGAAGAAGCATGAACTTCTACACCAAAAAACAACGAACCTATGAGATCTGACATGCATGTAGACTTCATTGGACAAGATTCACAAGAGCAACCTTGGAAGACAATTCCCCGATGAAGATTTCCATCCAGGTACCAACATATATATCTTTCATGGCTATTGTTATTCATGTGGAAAATTTGGTCATAAAGCTGTAGAATGTCGCACGTACCCTAGGAACCAATACAATTCTAGGAGATCTGTCAAATATGAACCTCCCAGGCTCAAAGAAACATCAATAGATTTGAACATTTAAGAAATAATATGGAATGTTACAAATGTCAAAACTTTGGACACATAGCCAGATACTGCAGACTTGAAAATCCTCTAGAAGAATCTTTGAAGCCACAAAACGAATGAACAAACGAACATGGAAGAAGAAGAAGACTGATAATTTTTCTCTCACTCTCAAGGCTCAAAACAACAAAGATGTGTGGTATGTTAATAACGGTTTCTCAATGCATATGACTGGAGATAGAAAAAAAATTGTATCTCTGAAAGAGAAGAAGGATGGAACCATATCGTTTGGAAATGATGGATCTTCAGATTTTATAGGATCAAGTATCGTCACTCTCGGAAGAAAAGATATTCTAGCCCAGAATGTTCTATTGGTTGAAAACATGAATCACAATCTGCTTAGTGTTGGACAAATGTGTGATCAAGGACACACAATGTTATTCAATTTCACAAAATGTGAAATCAGGAAAGGCAGGTATGGTAAAATTGTGGCTACAACAAGTCGAGCTCCAAATGACATATATGTTCGCAACTAAATCATGTCTACTAGCTAAAGAAGATCGAAGCTAGTTATGGAAAAAATGAATGGGTCACATAAAGTTTGACAATATTGTCAGGATAAGAAAAAAGGAAGCAATACGAGAAATGCCAAAAATATCAAAACCTTCCAACACACTATGTGAGGTCTCTCGACACGACAAGCAGATAAAATTCAAATTTAAAAAAAAAGAAAACTTTGCATCACATCCATTGGAATTGATACATACTGATATATGTGGTCCCGTTAGAACAAAAGGCTTAGATGGAGAATTATATTTCATGTTAATGATAGATGACTATACCAGGATGACAGCCGTCAGTTTCCTAAAGAAAAAAAATGAAGCATTTGAGTGCTTTAAGATATACAAAGATTTGGTCGAAAATGAAATTGATTTGAAAATAAAGTGTCTAAGATCAGATAATGGCGGAGAATTCACTTCCAAATTATTTCAGCAACACTGTGACGAAAATGGAATAAAAATACAGTTTTCAACACCACGAACACGTCAGAAAAATGGATTTTTTGAAAGAAAGAACATAATCGTACAAGAAATGGGTAGAACAATGTTGAAGGACTCAAAATTGGATGAAAATTTATAGGTTCAAGCAATTGATATGACAGTCTTCATTATCAACCAAAGTCTTCTAAAAAATAATTGCAACAAGACCTCATATGAATTATGGAAAGGAAAACCGGCTAATGTAAAATATTTCATAATCTTCGGAAGAAAATGTTATATCAAAAGAGAAGATCAAAAGTTGGGTAAGTTTGAATCACGTGCTGATGAAGGTATCTTTGCTGGTTACTCATGCAAAATAATGGCCTATAAATGTTATAATCTAAGACAAAAACATATATTGGAGAGCATTAATGTTACATTTGACGAAGATGGTGTTCTAACGAATAATGATGAATTCATAGAATCTTTTAAACTTGAAACAGAGGCTGAAAAATACATGGAGAAAATTCTAGAACAAGAAGCAATTGTCAACCAGGAAGAAGTAAATAATGATTATCAAGATATACATGAACAACAAAAAGAAGCTCCTTCAAAGAGAACAAAAGAATGGATTCAAAAGAACCATACATCAAATCAAATCATTGGTGACATAAATGAAAGTCGACAGCTTCGTTCATCACAACAATCTCACATTGCTTTTCTAGCAACCTTTGAGCCCAGTATTTTTTAGGAAGCCAACCAGAATGAACATTGGGTAGCAATTATGAATGAATAATTAGATCAAATCGAGAAGAATAACACCTGGGAATTAGTTACACGACTAAAAGATAAAAATGTTATTGGGACTAAATGGGTTTTCAGGAACAAATTGAATGAAGAAGGACATTTCACCAGAAACAAAGCAAGATTGATTTGAAAAGGCTATGCACAAGTGGAAGGAATTGATTTCGACGAAACATTTGCACCAGTTTCTAGAATGGAATCCATCTAGATGTTTCTCGCCTATTCATGCTCAAGTTAAATCAAATTCTACCAAATTTATGTTAAGTCAACATTCCTGAAAGGCAAATTAGAAGAAGAATTTTACATCAAACAACCTGAAGGTTTTCTACTATCATAAAAATAAGACTATGTCGTAGGTTAACGAAGGCTCTATATGGTCTCAAGTAGGCTTGCAGAGCATGGTAGGCTTGTATTGATGGAAATCTACGTCAACAAGGGTTCAAGAAAGGTACTGCTTATATAAATATTTATGTACAAATAGAAAAAGATAATTTAACAATCATTGAGGTATATGTGGATGATATAAAATTTGGTAGCAATGATGATCGATTAAGCAAGAAATTTGCTACAAAGATGCAAAGTGAGTTCGAGATGTCTTTACTTGGCGAGCTAACATACTTCTTAGGGCTTCAAATATCTGAGCAAGGGAAAGTAATATTTATATGTCAAGCCAAGTACATCAAGGAAATGCTCAAGAAATTCAAAATGGAATATTTCAAACCTGTCCTTACTCCTATGGTAACATGTTGCAAATTGAGCATAAACGACTCATCTAAGGATATGGATCACAGGTTGCACGGATCTATGATTGGTAATCTTCTATATGTAACAACCTCCCGGCCAGATGTTATGTAAGCAGTTGGACAAGTAGCAATATTCCAAGAAGCATCAAAATAATCACATATTATTGCCATCAAAAGTATTCTTCGATATCTAAAGGGAAAAACAAAATATGGCTTGTGGTATCCCAAGGGTAACAATCTCATTATTCAAGCCTTTATAGACACAGATTAGGCAGGAAGCATTGATGATCGTAAGAGTACTAGTGGAGGGACATTCTATCTAGGTGTTTTTCTCATATCATGGTTGAGCAAAAAGAAAACCTCAATCTCGCTATCTACAGCGAAAGTATAATACATTGTAGCGACAAATTTTTGTACTCAAGTCCTTTGGATGAAAAAAACTTTCCAAGATCTTCAAGTACAATTCAATGAGCCTATTCGCATCTTCTGTGATAACACTAGTGCCATCAACATCTCCAAGTATCCTATCATGCATTCAAAAACAAAGCACATTCTGATCAAATATCATTTTGTTAGAGAACAAGTTGCTGAAAAGAATATCAAACTTGAATATGTTGGTACAAAAGAAAAAATCACTGATGTCTTCACTAAACCTTTACCTCGTGAAGCATTTGAATATCTTCGCTAGAAGCTTGGGATTCTCCCAAGTTCTCATTAGATTTTCCTTATTCAGAAAATAAAGGGGGAATGGAAGTGTGTATAGGTTCGCAGGATGGTTGTGTGTCAGCGGGAGTTACCCTTTTCCATTGATTTCAAAGGTGGAGAGAGTGTTTTAAGAAGAGGTGTCATGATCACAGGGGGAGTACTTGTGTTGCCATCAATGCCAAAGGGGGAAATTGTTGATCACTGGTTGTCATTGATGTCAACCCAAGCAGCACCAGGGGCTACCCCGATCTTGCATGGGAATTTTGACCTACCAAATTACTATATTATGAGTAAAGTATATTTTTTATGGTTTCTAATTCTCGATATGTTTCTATTGATATATGGATCGCCACGTAATTCTTCACGGTTTGAGAGATATTCATGTTTAAATTTAGTAACCCCAGTTGGTGGGCTAAAATCCCATGGGGTTGTGGCATGACACAAATAATTGGTTGTGGTCATTGAACTGTCAATAATTGATATTTTTTAAGCTCCTAAAATCCCTCCCACATTCACTTGTTGAATACCCTCTCAACCTAAGCAGTTATACAAATTGTGATCCTCATATCCTCCTCATGTAGGGATTTCGCTACTTGAAACAGGTCATCGTGGCATTTTTGCTTAAATTTTTTTATACGAAGGTTCAGAAGCTGAAATTTTTATCACATGAATCTGAAATCCGAAGGAAGCTCGTGTAAAAATTTCATATCATGGTTCATAATATTTTCGGAGATACGATCTGTGGAAGTTAGGGTTTTTGGAGGCTCCCAAAATTCATCTCAAAGAGGTGATCTTGGGAAAATAGTCATAACTCGCTCTCTGGGCATCAGATTGGAATTATGTAACAAGTGGCGAATATTGCACAGACTTTAGTTTTTTGTATATTAATTTTAGAGCTGAAGGAGGAAACATTGACACGCGGCATGTCGTACAAATTCGCTCTACTGAACTAGTCCATAATTAGGTCATTGTGAGAGATTGGCCATAAATTTTCCTTGAAGAATCCAAATTAGGTCAGACTTCTGGCATTGGAAAGAAGACTCAGAGGGTTACTACAGGACTAAAAATCACATAATGGGGATCTGAAATAACAGAGATACATCATATTCAATATCGAGCTCCTAAAAGGCAAGAAAAAGCTAGATCATGTGCTATAAAGGGCTGCAAAGGACCATACTTTCTAGGGTAGAAAAGAAAAGAAAGGTGCAAAAAAATGATGCATCATAGATAAGCTCTAGGAAATTATATTTTGTATATGCATGTTCATCTCTTAATTTCATTAGGTTCTTTGTATTCTAATTTGTTTTTTTTTAGCATTGACATATGCTCTGCAAGATGAGGAAAGTTTTGCTATTATCATGTCATGGGTATTTCCTTGAAGGCTTTTTGCAGGTATTATATATTCATCAATATAATACTCAATGCATGATATAATTTTCTGAAGAGTGAGAAAGGGTAGCATGACAATAGCAGCAATCAAGGTGCATAACATCAACAAGACTTTTACCACATGAAGTCTTCAAGTGGGCAACACTGCATACAATCATTGTAAAGGTATCATTGTACTGAGTCATTGTAAAGGAATCATTGTAAAATTTGTACAAGTGTCTATCTGCCAAGAATTGAAGAGGAAGTATCGGGAGGTATAGGATCATCATTAGGTGGTTGTGTCATAGTTGGGGTTATGGTCTAGTGTGTCTTCTTCTTCTACATCATTCTATATCATTGTAAAGTGGATCATTTTCCCTGGTACGGGAGTCTATTCTTCTTTTAGTATTTTATATGGTGATAGGCTGGTGCTAGGCTGGTGCATGAAGTCACCAACATGTTCACACCTATGAAAAATTTAGGGTTGTAGGGTGGTTCTAGGGTGAGTTGTAGCTCATTTGGTGTTGGGGCATCCGTTCAGTTGACTACTGAAGAATATCGAGCGTTCGAGCGTCCATATAGTGGGAGATGGATATGAATGATTTTCTAGATTCTAGGAAGTTGGAGCTTTCTTTTCAATTGGAGTTGAACATTAAATAATTATTATAAAATCATTCAAATGGTTTTTGTCCCGGAGGGGGTTTCCACCTTAAAAAATGTGTGCATTTTTGTTCCTTTTGTTTACTACTATCATTGTACAAACATTGATAATAATTGAATATTGACTAATGCTCTGAAATATTAATAATGATACTAATTGAAAGGAATACTGATTCACCCCCTTATCACTATTTCCAACAGGTTAAATAGAGCCTCATAATTCGGTCAGCAGATCCTCATAATTCGATCAAATAGAGCCTTAGAATTAGTTCAAACAAAGTAGAAAGAGACTCGATCAATGTTCATCAAATAGCCTTCAAATATTCTCGATCAAACTTTAGGAAACTCCTCTCCTCCTCACACATGTGAAAAAAAGAATAGATGTGTTTTATGTGACATAAATTGGTTTCGAAACGAGAGAGGTTGAATGTCAATATATAGTGGTAAAATTAAGTTGTTTTGACAAAGTGCCGCACCCATTCAACTAGTGGGCCCAGCTTGACTTTTGGAGCCTACATGAGCATAAAAAATAATCATTTTATTTCCAATACCAACTGCAACCACCAAAAATAAACACTCCTTGTTGGCTAGGGAGGTATTTAACTTTGAATTTCTTAAATGTCTTCTTTGTTGAAAATTTTCTCCATCCAAAGAAAATATTGAATGATCTTTCTATGTTAATGTATCCATCCATTTCACGTTCTAACCTAGAACCATGTGGAAAGAATCCTACATCAACATCATGAAAATTAACTAGTTAAATCCACTTTGCAAATAGATCTAGTTACTCACTAGCCAAAACCCTTTGGTGATATGGTCAAAACCTTTTGACAAGGTCAATGTTACTAGACTTGGGTCACCAACTCAACAAGTTATCACTTGGAGCAAGGTAAATACCTTTAACCAAAAATAGACGGTGAAATCCTGGGCCAATTACGATTCTTGCATGCCAATTGAATGGTAAAAAAATTGCTCAATGATAAAGGCACTCACTCTACCCAACAACTAAGTACCTCTTGGAAATATGGTCAGAAACTTCTGACCGGGGGAGCACTCTAGTCTCTAGGTCTTGATGCTCTCTAGCCAAACTACCTAGCCACATTACATGGCTCCTAGTCAATAACCTTGACCTGGTCAATGCCATTGTCCTAGGGAGAATATTTACCCCTTGATGTTATAACATCAACACTCCCTCTAACTGAGGGAAGAATTCTCAACCACTCCAAGCTTGTCCCTAAAGTAAAAAAAATTCATCTTGGGATATAAGCTTTGTGAGAATGTCAATAACCTACTTGTTTGTAGAAATGTATTGGAGCCTCACTTCTCCCTTTTATACCATGTATTGGTACTTGACCTCAATGTGCTTCAATGTGTCATCACAGTCATCTCCAAAACTTGATGAAACAATCTTGTGAGTAGCTTCCAAAGCCACACTACTCTACAACCCTCCATCTTATGTAGTGTTGAGTGCAACAAATGTTTTCTTTGTGCTCATATAGAAGAAAAAACATGATTATCTCTTCATGTCTTCTACATTCTCTTATCAATCTAAATTCGTATATCCCTACAGTTTAAATTCATCATTTGAGACATATCTCAATCAATATCCAATTGTACCATGTCAGTACCCTAAAACATGTTGTGCCACATGTCATGGAGTCAACCATAAACTGGCCAAATTCCTTTATTAGATCCATTACAACAACTGCTTCCCGATCACCCTGATTGGGTTCTCTCTCTAAACCAGATCTTGTCGTTGTAACCTTGTTTTCTCCCTCTGCCATTGTTTCTTCCTAGTTGCTAAAATATATCTATTATCCATTTATAGAAGGGATACTGCTCTTAGATATCTCTTGTCTCTAAGTATCTAGTCTGATAGTCTCAATCTCATGAAATCCACTGGGATAACTGGTCCTTCCGCTAAATTTGAATTAGAGCCTCTTAGCTTCTTCAAATTGGTCATCACGGGAGTGTTAATGTACTTGTAGTCCATCATCCCAAATCTCTAAATAATCTCAATAACATGCTTCCCTTGACTAAGGAAGTAATGCATAAAATCTATATCCTTCATCTTGAACTCAGAGGTCAACTCCCTTTGACATTGAAGAAGGGCTTAACTTCTCCCTTTATCATGGAAGCAAATCCTCCTGCCATCGTTTCTCCCTCTATCACATGATTCCTTTTTCTCTAGTCATAAAAAAGTCATATAATAACAAGATAACCAAGACTCATCATATATCCATTAATATGAGAATACTAAGCTAAGGTGCCTTCTTGAGTCCGTACAAAGCCTTCTTCAGTATTGTAAAACTAAGATTCCCTCTCATGTACCTCAAAGCTCTAAGGTAGCTCTATGCACCCTTCTTCTTCCTCAATTACTCCATTGAGGAAAGCAAGCTTCACATCCATCTGATGTGATTTCCAACCCATAATAGAAGAAATATAAATAATAATTCAGATAGAAGTGTACCAGGAAATTGGATCAAATGTCTCTCCATAGTTCTCTCCATCTTTCTAGGATAACCCTCACGAATCTTTCTTTGTACTTCCCTTTAGGTATCAACATAGTTTTCCACACATCATTCTTCATGATGGCATCCTTCCAAACTACCTAGTTGTCTACTCGCATTGAACTAGGATCTTTTCTAGTCATCTTGCACGGTTCTAGATTTTAGTACAATTTCTCCCTCTTGAGCACAAATCACTCTAGCTGAGTTCATGCTCGATCTTGGGAGAATCCTCTTGCCACAAAATTTTCTTCATTCTTTCGGATGCTTCCAACTTCTATTAGAGCCTTGGCAGTGTTCACGATGTGCCTGCTGTTGGGGTTCCAATGTTTTGGCCAGACTGGCAAGAACAAAAGACCGGACAACATCACAACCACTTTGGGGCCCTAGGATCTAGCCCTCCTGGACCCGGAGAGGGATCTCTCCATAAATCAAAGAATGATATATCTTTGAAAGCTCAAAATGAGGTATTAGGCTAGGTATGAAGCACAAAGGGGGGGGGGGGTTTAAATGATTTGGTTGGTTGTTGGGTTGGTCATGAGATCATCGACTGAGAAAGTAATGGAAGGAAAGGAGCAAAGTAGCAGGATGTTTCGGCAAAAGAGGATAGGTTAGGAATGTGCCATCCATTGGGCTATGGAGTCATGAAAGGAGATTAATTGTCAACAACTAGCCAAGGCTTTCCAAAGGGAAAGTCATATATACTAAAGGATCTTCTAGATAGATGGTGGAATGAACAATAAATAGTGAAGGTGAAAGAAGGAAAGAAACCCGATTTCTGTCTGGAGATCAGGTCAGATATCATTTAAATCCAGACCTGTTTTGACATACTCAAAGGAAACTCTTAATGAAGGCACAAAGGGTAGCTTAAGATCAGACCAGAGGTCATTTAACTCCAGATCTACTTCAACATACTCTCAAAGGAAAAATATTTAAGATTTAACACAGAACTAGGCCTAAGGTCAGAGAAGGGCGTTGAACCTTCAATGCTTTGACACTAATTCAAGAGATATTTGAAAGGCCAATATGTTTGAAAGGACCCCAGTGGACAGGGCTCGCACTAAATCCCCGGTATCCCAATTTCTCCCAGCTATAACCCAACAAGAAAAAATAAGCAGCAAACCCTGAATTCACACATTAGCTAGCAGTGAAAATTAGCTACTACACTGGTTAAATTGCATGGATCTGCCCTTAGATTCACTATCAGGAGAAAACATCAAAGGTAGGGAGAGAAGAAACATAGGGTACCATGCAAGGGTATATCCTATGCCAGATTTCTGATGCGTACCAGAAGAACAATGAACAACATGAAAAATGTAATAAAACAATGAAATGAGAGAAACATCACCCGTAGTAATAGACCAGGATCCTATGAAATTCGCTTGATTAATTGATGTGAAAAACCAGTCGCATACACTAAGCTCAATGGCTGATTACAGTCCAAACTTTCTCCTCCCAGCCTAATACGTTACAAACTGCTCAGCTACTTTCCCCCAAAACTGTTCTAACAGCTAAAATAATCCCTACAGTTGCAACTACAACAACAACATTTTTAACGTTTTTCAGGAATCTTATAGGAGAATGAATAATAGTAGGAGTACATGTGAATTAAATGGATCCATTAAGACAGAGTGGAGGAATTATCCACGCCCACTCTACTTAATAGTTCTATGTTGTACTTTGTAGTCTGGTTCAGAGTCTTTGTCAGGTCAATTTTGACCTTGGATGTGTTCCTGAAGTCCTTCTGGCTATTTGGAACTCTGCCCTGCTTTCTAGAATTAGTGACCTAGATCGAAGGGTATGCAGTCCTCTCCATACCTCCATAACTGCTGTCTGACTATCTTTAAGAAGCTTCTGTCAGTGTAACATATTTAAGGGCTCGAGGAGGCATGGAGACTTCTGAAGGAAGGTGTCCTTCTGGAGAAACAGTGCTCTGCTGATATGAATGCACTGATGTAACTCATTAGTGTGCTTAGTCTTCAAACTGTGCCTTCTTCTTTTGAACGCGGGATTAAGCGTTAATTATTCAATAATAAGCATAAAACCCTTTGATATCTTCTGCTGATATACTTTTTCGCTGCTGTAATGGCCTCTCTGCGCCCGTAATCACAGCGACTGTGATTATGAAATCAGAGTGAATTCATCACACTGTGAAACCCTGCACAACAAAATGAACCAATTATAAAATTCAGGGAGGTGGCAATATAATGCTTTGAAGGCTTGGAGGAATGGTGGAAATGGTGGAGGTGGTGAAACAAACACTGTAGTTAGGCAGGGAAATAATGCATTAGTGTAAAGCCCAAAGTTTTTAAGGTTTTGTGCGAATACACAGAATAACATGGGAAATGAATGAAACAGAGACCATGATGTGGGACCCGGTCAAGGCGGAGGGCGATTTAACATGGGCCATCGGATCTCAGGGGGAGATCGATGGTTGTGATGATCCAGTGGAAAGCCACGGTCGCGCGATGAAAAAATATGCATGGAGTGCGAGATGCGATATAGGCCGTTGATCTGGCTCAAACAGATGGTTGCGATCAAATCAGAGGATCGCAAATCGGGGGACACAGCGGGTGACACATTAAGAAATCTTTGATTGGCAATGCGTGATTGGATGCCAGCCATCCGATTTGGAACAAGATCGACAACGAATATTCAATCAGCGGGGAGACGGATGGGGGTCGGCAATCGGGGGAAACAGGAAGCGGTGCATTAAGTTTCTCCGATTGCGATTGGAGCGATGTGCGATAGCCGTCGGATCTATAGATAGATCGACGGTTGATATGTAATCAGAGGGGTGAAAGGCTCGGGGTGATGGGCGTGTGCGGGAAAAACGCTGGTCATCAGATCTTTAAATATCGACGGTCGATACGCAATCGGGGGTCCGATGTAACAATCCATCGCATCGAAACCTTTTAAGTTTATAAAGGATTGCACCCACATTGACCGCTCCGATTGCGATAAGCGCCCGGGGCTTAAGCGCTTGGTCCTGGGCACAGGGCATATGGGGAAGTGGTTAAGGGGGCTGGCCTAAAAGGGACTTAGCCTGTTATATGTAAAAAAGGGGTATTTTGGCTTAGTTTTAGTGCTTTCTAAGGCCAAAAGAGGGGAACGGTAGGGGGAATAAGGGGTTTTTAAGCCAAACAAAGGGTATTTGCAAGGTTTAAAGGGGAGTTAAGATTATTTATAAGGCTTAAAAAGGAATTTGGAGGACTTAGTAGAGGGGAAAAATGGTGTTGAAATAGAGGATTAGTGGGAATAAAATAAGGGAAATGGGGGCCTTTTGGGCATTTCTTCACAGAAACAGAGAGGCCTTTTAACTGAGAATAGCAGTGAGGATTTATCAAAGGAAAAAGGCACAAGGTGGCTTCAAGGATGATGTGTTTTCAGAGGAAATTCATTCCTTGAAGGCTCAAGAAACATTTTAGCCCCCTGTTTTCTTGTCAAAAAATTCATAGGGGGCTAACAGTGGCTCCACATGGGGATGGCTTCTTCTTGAAGGAGTCAAGAATTTAGAGAATGATCTTTGGTGTAGGCTAGATGCCTGGTACTTGACCCATCCATTTTATTTCTTGGATCAGCATGCCACAAATCATGAAGACATCATATCAGCAGAAATATTCTCCCAAACACTACCTACCCATACTAAAGTCCTAACATTTTTTCTTCTAGGTGCATTTGGACTAGCAAACCCTTTACATCATCAATTTTTTACAAACAGGAAAAATAAACCTATTCTAATGCTACCCTTATTACTCCATGAGACCAGATTAAACTGTTGGCCTCATAACTTTCTCTACCTACACTACTATCTGCTAGGATTAGGTTGTCTAGCGGATTTCTTCTCTACATTCTAAGACAAAAATTGAATATTAGTCAAACCAGGGTTAGATTGTTTGGCTTTCTATGGACCATGGCATAAAGACAAAACTGCTCATGGACTAAAAACTTTGTAGAAATTTAAAACCACTAACTAAATTCTCGTAGACTGAGCTTTATTTGAGATTTTCCTACCTACTCTACCCTAACTTGGAAATCTCTGATGCTTTTAGATGATACAATAATGCCAGTGCAGCCAGTGGAGCAGTAGCAAAAAAGGATAGAAGCACTGAATGCTCATCAAAGACAACCACAGGGTGTTCTGCATGTGGTTCTTCAAAACTGGGATCACCATCAGTGGTGACCATTCCTGATGAATTCGGCCCCTGTGAAGGATCAATGCTGGAGAAGTTGAGCTGATCTGGGCCTCCATATACTCTGCCATAGGATAAAACAACACATGATGTGCACTTTCTTCTTTCAGGCCTCCCAAGACTGGTAGGCTGTCTTCATCTTGGGCAGCTTTGACTATTGCATCTTCCACTGCGTCTTCAATGTGGTTCATGAAAACCCGATCATCTTCTTCTTTTGTTTCAACATGCAGTGGAATCTCTTCTTTCTTAGGGGGAGGGAGACTTTCCAAAAACGCTCTTGGGTCTCTGAACTGATATAATTTTTATTGTGAGTTTAGAAATTCGATCTCAGCTTCATATCTTTCAACCACCAATTCTAAGAAAATTTTCCTAAGCACGGGTTTGAATTTTGAGCTGAGAAGAATAGCCCTTGGAAGGTCCTCCACCTCTAGTTCTGCCAAGTCACTTGACATTGTATCACGACCCTCTACTATGAAACTTGGATGCATTTTTTCAAACTGCTCAGAGTCTTCCATTAGTGAAGTGACTTGGTCTTTAGCATGGCTGATGTTGTAATGCGACATGGTCTCCCAATGGAGTCTTGTGAAACCAAGATAATCAGCAGCCTACTGATCATCAGTGGAGTATTTTAATCATTTACGAACTGTGGAGTCACCAGGTGGAGGATTTAAGATTTTACCGTCCACCACAGTGATTTACTACCAAATCAAAGCTATTGGTCTTGTCCCCAGCGGATTCGCCATTATGTTGGGGTTCCAATGTTTTGGCCAGATTAGCAAGACCAAAATACCGGACAACATCACAACCACTTTGGGGTCCCTAGGATCTAGCCCTCCTGGACCCGGAGAGGGATCTCTCCATAAATCAAAGAATGATATATCTTTGAAAGCTCAAAATGAGGTATTAGGCTAAGTATGAAGCACAAAGGGGGGGGTTTAAATGATTTGGTTGGTTGTTGGGTTGGTCATGAGATCATCGACTGAGAAAGTAATGGAAGGAAAGGACAAAAGCAGCAGTATGTTTCGGAAAAGAGGATAGGTTAGGAATGTGCCATCCACTGGGCTATGGAGTCATGAAAGGAGATTACTTTCCAACAAATAGCCAAGGATTTAAAAAGGGTAAGTCATATATACTAAAGGATCTTCTAGATAGATGGTGGAATGGAACAATAAAGAGGGAAGGTGAAAGAAGGAAAGAAACACGATTTCTGTCTGGAGATCAGGTCAGATATCATTTAAATCCAGACCTGCTTTGACATACTCAAAGGAAACTCTCAATGAAGGCACAAAGGGTAGCTTAATATCAAACCAGAGGTCATTTAACTCCAGATCTGCTTCAGCATACTCTCAAAGGAAAAACATTTAAGATTTAACACAGAACTAGGCCTAAGGTCAGAGAAGGGCATTGAACCTTCAATGATTTGACACTAATTCAAGAGATATTTGAAAGGCCAATCTGTTTGAAAGGACCCCAGTGGAAAGGGCTCACACTAAATCCCCAGTATCCCAATTTATCCCAGCTATAACCCAACAAGAACAAATAAGCAGCAAACCTTGAATTCACACATCAGCTAGCAGTGAAAAGTAGCTACTACACTAGTTAAGTTACATGGATCTACCCTTAGATTCACTATCAGGAGAAAACATCAAAGGTAGGGAGAGCAGAAACATAAGGTACCATGCAAGGGTATATCCTATACCAGATTTCTGATGCGTACCAGAAGACCAATTAACAGCATGAAAAATGTAATAAAACAATGAAATGAGAGAAACATCACCCATAGTAATAGACCAAGATCCTATGAAATTCGCTTGATTAATTGATGTGAAAAAGCAGTCGCATACACTGAGCTCAATGGCTGATTACAGTCCAAAATTTATCCTCCCAGCCTACTACATTACAAACTACTCATCTACTTTCCCCCAAAACTATTCTAACAGCTAAAAGAATCCCTACAACTGCAACTACTACAACAACAACAACAACACTTTTCAAAAACGTTTTTCGGGAATCTTATAGGAGAATGAATAATAGCAGGAGTAGATGTGAATTAAATGGATCCATTAAGACAGAGTGGAGGAAGTATCCATGCCCACTCTGCTTAATAGTTCTATGCTATACTCTGTAGTCTGGTTCAGAGTCTTTTTCAGGTTGATTTTGACCTTGGATGTGTTCCTGAATTCCTTTTGGCTGTTTGGAACTCTGCGCTACTTTATGGAATTAGTGACCTGGATCGAAGGGTCTGCAGACCTCTCCATACCTCCATAACTGCTGTTTGATAGTATTAAAGAAGCTCCTATCAGTGTAACATATTTAAGGGCTCGAGGAGGCATGGAGACTTCTGAAGGAAGGTGTCCTTCTGGAAAAACAGTGATCTGCTGATATGAATGCACTGATGTAACTCGTTAGTGTGCTTAGTCTTCAAACTGAACCTTCTTCTTTTGAATGGGGATTAAGCATTAATTATTCAATAATAAGCATAAACCCCTTTGATCTCTTCTGCTGATATACTTTGCCGTTGCTGTAATGGCCTCTCTGCGCCCGTAATCACTGCGACTGTGATTATGAAATCAGAGTGAATTCATCACTCTCTGAAACCTTGCACAACAAATGAACCAATTATAAAATTCAGGGAGGTGGTGGTAGAATGCTTTGAAGGCCTGGAGGAATGGTGGAAATGGTGGAGGCGGTGAAACAAACACTACAGTTTGGTGGGGAAATAATGCATTAGTGTAAAGCCCAGAGTTTTTAAGGTTTCAGGCGAATACACAGAATAAAATGGGAAAGGAATGAAACAGAGACCATGATGTGGGACCCGGTCAAGGCGGAGGGCGATTTAACATGGGCCGTCAGATCTCAGGGGGAGATCGATGGTTGTAGTGATCTGGTGCAAAGCCACGGTCGCGCAATGAAAAAATATGCATGGATTGTGAGATGCGATATAGGCTGTTGATCTGGCTCAAACGAACGGTTGCGATCACAAATTGAGGGACACAGGGGGTGACACATTAAGAAATCTCCGATTGGTGATGCCCGATTGCGTGCTAGTCGTCCGATCTGGAACAAGATCGACGGCGGAGATTCAATCGGCAGGGAGACGGATGGGGGTCGGCAATCGGGGGAAACAAGAAGTGGTGCATTAATTTTTTTTTATTACAATTGGAGCGATGTGCGATAGCCGTCAGATCTATAGGTAGATCGACGATTGATATGTAACCAGAGGGGTGAAAGGATCGGGGTGATGGGTGCATGCGGGACAAACGCTCATTGTCAGATCTTTAAAGATCGACGGTCGATACGCAATCGGGGGTCCGATGTAACAATCCATTGCATCGGAACCTTTTAAGTTTATAAAGGATTGTGCCCACATTGACTGCTCCGATTGCAATAAGTGCCCAGGGCTTAAGCGCTTAGTCCTGGGCGTAGGGCATATGGGGAAGTGGTTAAGGGGGCTGTCCTAAAAGGGGCTTAACCTGTTATAAGTAAAAAGGGGGTATTTTGGCTTAGTTTTAGTGCTTTCTAAGGCCAAAAGAGGGGAACGATAGGGGGAATAAGGGATTTTTAAGCCAAACAAAGGGTATTTGCAAGGTTTAAAGGGGATTTAAGATGATTTAGAAGGCTTAAAAGGGAATTTGGAGGACTTAGTAGATGGGAAAAATGGTGTTGAAACAAAGGATTAGTGGGAATAAAATAAGGGAAATTGGGGCCTTTTGGGCATTTCTTCATAGAAACATAAAGGCTTTTTAATTGAGAACAACAGTTAGGATTTATCAAAGGACAAAGGCACAAGGAGGCTTCAAGGATGATGTGTTTTGAGAGGAAATGCATTCCTTGAAGGCTCAAGAAACATTTTAGCCACCTGTTTTCTTGTCAAAAAATTCATAGGGGGATAACACGTGCAAACCTCATTAGGAGGCCATGGAAGAAAAAATTGTAGCTAAGAAAAAGATACAAAGACAAGAGGTTACAAAAAAAAAAGTAATAATAATCAAGAAGAAAGAAAAATGAAATACTTGTCTTTTGATATGAATATTGTATGGAATTTTCAATTCCCTCTCTATTTGTATGGTCTTAAATAAGATCTTAAATAATATGATCCACTATACTATCATTCATAGATCTCTTATGATGTGGATTTTCATCATCATTAGCATCTGCAATTGAAGCACGTTGCTTGTCCTTCCTCTTTTTATCATTATTCCTTTTAGGACATTGGTTTTTATAGTGACCAAACTTATGACAACTGAAACATTGAATCTTTGACATGTCCTTCTTCTTTTGATCTTAAACAGGAGCAAGTTTGATTTTTTTTTTTTTAATTTCCAAAATTTCTTATTCCCTTACCATTATTTATATGATCTTCAAGTGCATGGGACTCATCATCTTGAGGTATCTTCATTTTTTCCTTTTGATATTAGGTTAGACGCCTCGTGAGTATAGACATTCCATAGTTGATAAAACTCTAGAATTTATGATCTGCCACAAATTCTTGATATAAATGAATCCCATGAATTAGGAAATCCATTAAGGGACACAATCATAAGTTTTGATTCGTCAATATTTTCTCTAATGGCTTCAACCTGATCTCTTCACTAAGAGATCCTCATGAAATAGGAAGCCATAGTATCATATCTAGACATCTACATATCATGAAGTTAATTCCTCAAGGTCATCTTCTGACAAATATTGTTGACTACATACAATCCCACTAGGGAATTATACATTTCCTTTGAAGTCTTTAGCTCAGAACCAAATGGAATCAAATGATATTTGATGGATTCAACAAGAATCCTCTTAGCGTTAATTTTCATCTTCTTGTGCTCAGAATTTCCCTAATTATCCTGAGGTTAGGTAAATTTTTCTTTTACATATTTCATGATATCATTATCTTTGATAATAAGATATATTTTAGTCTTCCAAGCCCTAAAAGATTTTGCACCTTCTAGCCTATATTCAAGCTTGATAGGGTGAGCCATCTAATCAAGATCCCGACCACAAGGAGTGATAGGTGCCTTCAAGGAGTGATCTTACTGGTATTTATTCACTTAAGCTCTCATACCATGTTGATTTTCTAGTGCTACTATAGACAATATTTTTTTTTTTGGTATTGATAATGACTTCCAATGATATGCATTCTTACTTTAGTACTTTTAAAAACATCATTAAGTAATTACACTTAGAAAAATCAATAATAGATGTAATGGAAATAGTAAATATCATAGTAGAAACACCATGCCCAATAGACACCAATTTTTTTCATTTAGGAAACCAAAACTCAAGAAAAAACCCCACAATATTTTATAGGAGTGAAATAGTTCAGTTCATCAAAAGTACAATTTTATTTTTCTAGTCAAAGTTGGTCAAATTGACCACATAATCCACATAGATCAAACGTAGTCAAATTGGCTTGAATTTAGCCTCTTGTAGCTACCCACAAATTTAATCAACCTTGAGTCAACTGGATGAATTTCAACCTCCTGTTTCTACCCAAAAGTTTGGCCAAACTACTCAAAGAATTAGTCCAACTTCCTAGTCAAAATTTGGTCAAATCTACCCAAAATGTCTTGGACAACTACCAAAAAATTCTCGAACAAACACATGTTGAACTAAACTTAGAAAAATCGGTGAAATTTCCTTAGAATTCGATCAACTAAGCCTCATAATTCAGTCAATAGAGCCTTATAATTCAATAAAATAGAGCCTCAAAATTTTGTTAAACAAATCCTTATAATTTTATCAAACAAAGTCTAAACATTTGGTCAACATAGCATCAAAATTAATCAAACAAAGCCTCAGAATTTGGTCAACAAAGCCTCAGAATTTGGTCAAACAGAGAAGAAAGAGACTCAATGAATTCTGGTCAAATAGACTTCAAGAATGATCAGTTAAAATTTATAAGACTTGTCACTTCCTCACACATGTGAACAAAAGAACATATGTAGTTAGAATAGGTTGCCAAATGAGTGAGGTAAAATTCCAATATATAGTGGTCAAATCAGGTGGGTTTTGACTAAGGGTCACACCCATTCAACTTGTGGGGCCGACCCGACTTTTGGAGCCTACATGAGCTTCAAAAACAATATTTTTATTTCTTTTACTTACGCCGACTTGAATACCAACCGGAACCATTGAAAATCAACAATTTTTATCCTCTTTTATGTTTGTATTACTCTCGGAGAAATTGTACTAGGGCAAAATAAATTTTCTTCATTTTTCTTCCCTTGTCCTTATATCCCACTAAAAGAGTGAATCTATGGATCTCAATACGACCTTTTGGAAATGAAATACATGAAAACAATGAAATCAAGACCTTGAGTGAGTTAATTTTTAATCCCACAATTGATTTATTAAAGGATTGATCAAGTTCTTAAGAAAACCCTTGATCAAGTTTCTTTCATGCACTTTCAAAATGGTCTTGATCAATGTTCTGGTTGGAGTTAAACAAACCCCTATGTGTGTGTGTGCATTTCATAGGCTGCAAATTTTTTAAATATCTCGACCTAATATTTGACCACCTCCCTGCCCAATCTGTGTCACGATATGATATCATAGTAGTTATATTGTCACATTTTCAATTTTTTGTTTAAATTATATTGATTAACAATGTTTATGCTACTATTTTTATTTCCAACTATGTATTGGAAAGTAGAAATGTTTATGATTTTTTTTTTCAATTCTTTAGTACGACATAGAGGATTGAAAACAATATGCTGATACATGGTTGAAAATAAAATAAACACGTACAAGTTGTTGATATATTTTTTTTCAATTTATTTAGTTTAAATAATCAACTAGTAGTGTAAGAATTGCCAGTTTTTCCCAAGCATGTTTTGGCAAGAAAAAACGTTATCGAGGTTTTTCCATTTCTCCAAAAATGCATGGAGGTTTGAGAATTATTGAACCTTATAAATCATTCACAAAATAACACAAATGAATACTTATAGTACACTTTTTTTTAGCAAAGATTTAATGAAAAATTGAAAACAAATTTCCCTACTAATGACCATTAGTTACACATGAGGCAAAACAAAAAACTAACTTGTTTGTTACCACTGTTCACATGAAATTACACTTTCCTAGGAAGTGAAATTGCAATTATAATGAATTTTAGCCATTGAAACCATTGTAATTAATACAATTCTTGATATACACTAAATGAGACATTGAGAAAGAGAAGAGTGGATGGGACCCTACTCCACTTAGTTTTGACTCAACAGCAACCAATGGGGCCCATATCCAAATGATAGAGATATTCCTATTTTTTCCATGCACCATCATGCATAGAATCAAGAAAGAGTTATCAATTTACCAATCCTTTTTATGTCTATACCTGGTAAGTTTTCCATGTTTTAGGTCAATTCATAGGCTCCACTCTTAGTTGCATTATTTTTTCAATTACTTTAAGTTTCAACCTTGCAAACATACTCCCTTAGAAAGCCAAACAATCTGATTTTTCATAAGGTGTTACATGTTCCTTAGAACAACATTCATCAACCCCTAGTTGATGTCATTTATAATTGAGAATAGGACAATATATGATTGACTTCAATCCCCCAACTTTCTTTCTTGATTAATGAAATCATCCTTGGAAAGCTTCCAACATTTTCTCTTAGTCATTACTCTAATCTTGAAGCCCAATTCAATGGAATAAAACTCATAAAATTTTATACCATTATAGTGTACTCAGAGCATAAGCTTTCTTTGAGCAATTTATTTTTTCAAATTAATAGCGTTGAGACCATGGTATAGATAATTAAGGTCAAGGGAAGACCTCCAATAAAAGGGATGAAAGGGAAGGTGCACACCAATATCTGGAACAACCTTTATGATGCAAGATCTAATTGTATGAGCTCTTTTACTACAACAACTTAAATATATTCTAATAGAGATGGAATTACTACAACTAATATAACCCAAATTGACCTCCAACGACTCCTCATTAAGGGATTTATATTATACTCATTCCAATTGTCAAAATTGATGAGCCTAATATCGTTATTTATTGCCACGACCTCCCCATGTCAGGATTGGGTAACTTATGCAGATGTTGCATTCCTTGGATGTGGTAGTCCTTTCTCAAGCTCCCTCTTTGGAATCAAACCTTAATCATCCATCACCCTAACACCACCATGGTAGGCCTCCATCCTAGCGTAAACAATTAAAAGGAAAGAAATTTGAGTGAAGCACTGGCAACACAAGTGTCATGCTTTTCATAGATTTATCATGATTAATTAAAGAAGTGGGAAATCCTACATAGATTTTTTATCTACTAAATATATCAACTCTAAAGAGTTAGGACTTGGTGTTGTTATTAGCTCTAAAACTACTAAAATTATCTAAGTAGTAATATACAATAAAGAAATTAAAACTAATTTCTTGAACCATCTGATAGTTTCATAGTATAAAATAGTCCATACTTATAATTTCATGGCGTATTATTTAAGATAAGAATATCACTATTGGTAGGATTAGTGAGGTAACATAATAAAAATTTAAGTCATCCCTAGATTCCCTATAGAGTACACTCTCAATTCCCATCAATGCAAAGAGCTAAATTCAAAGATTAATATAAGTTTTTATTCCTTATAACTTATAGCCTGATAAAAAATTCAATGGAAATATTACCTAGGGAGATATGTATGAATTGGACAGAAAGGAACCAAAGAAAATTCCAACATGAAATAAAGGTGAAGGGGGGTGGGGGGAGAAAGAAATATACAAAGTAGAACTTAAATTAGCTTTGGTTCACAATTGGAAATAAGGATTCATTTCAAAGGGCTTGCACCTTTCATTGCTCAACTCTTATCCCATACGCTAGAAACAAATCCAAATTGAATAATATAATACCAAAGCTACTAGTGGATTGAAGAAACCATAATAGAGAGGAAAAATACAACCCTCATCCTTTCAAACCATGCATTAACATAACCTAGGAATTTGCAAAATTTGTTACTCAAGTTTTAAATGAAACATAATCACCTATGAAAATGTCAATGAGAACAAAAAATAAGGTTAGACCATTCCCACCTCGATCATCTTTATGTGGTATTATCCATGAAAACATCAATTGTAATTGGCTAACGTAATTGGGTTTTCTAAAGGATCAAATCAAGCAAAAACAAAGCTATTGGTGGATCTGAAAAAACCAAAATATATAGGCAACATGCACCCATCCACCTCACAAACCATGCATTAAGGTAACCTCAGAGTTTGCAACACCCACTAATCAATAGTGAAATTAAGCCTAATCACCTATAACAACCTCAATGTGAATATAAAACAAGGTAGGAACGTTCCCATCTCAGTCCTATTTTTAGATAATCCTCACCAAGAAATCATCAATCATCATTGGCCAAACCAATCAGGTTTTGGGTGGAATAAGATTAAACAAGAATATATTCAATTATATATTAGAATAAATGAAATAGAGAGGAAACATGTAACCCTCCATCTTCAAAACCATGCATTACGGTAAGCTAGGATTTTGCAACTAACTCTCTAATTAGCAATGTGATAAAACCTAATCACCTATGCTAACCTCAATGTGAAGATGAAATAAGGTGAGAACCTTCCCACCTCAATTCTCTTTCTATATGGTCCAATCTTCATTGAACAAGGGAATTTAGTTTTCAATGGGAATCAAATTAGATAATAATAGAGCCGTTAACATACCAAAACAATTGAAATAGAGAGCCTCAACCTTTTAAACCACACAATGAGATAAACTAGGTGTTTGCAACAGCCACTATTCAATAGCACAATGAAACTTGATCACCTGTATTGAACTCAATGTGAAAAAAAAAGAGAGAACTTTCCCACCTCAATCCTTTTTATATATGGGCCTCACCATGCAAATACCAACCCTTATTATCCACGAAAATTGGGTTAATCCTAGGAATCAAGTTGGACATACTATTGGAAATTGAAATAATCAAGATAAAGAGAGAATAGGTAAAACTTCACCTTCCAACCATGCATTGAGGTAATTTAGGAGTTTGCAACAACATCTAAACAATATATTTGTAAAACTTGACTATTTATGAAAACCTTGGTGCAAAGGAAAAATAATTCCACGTAAATAAATCTCAAAGCCAAGATAGTCAAAGATGATATGCAAGTTAGAAGAATGGCCACATGTTCCTTACCACATGGGATAAAATATTTGCAATTCTTAATGGAAAAAGTGAGCACAAAATTTTTTCAAGAGGCCAAATGTATCAACTATAATCATTTATTTTCTCTTAAACATATCTAGTTTGACAATGCCAATATGGAAACAGTACAAGGACAATAAATTAACCCTTAAGTATATAGAACAACAAAAGGGAAATCCCTCGTAGGGATCCACAAAAATCCCCAAAACTCCACATAGAATGAAAAGCGGTTTTTTTATGAGTGTATCCAATTATAAGAATGAACAACATTACTACTCATGTTGTATAAAATGGAGAATATAGCAAACTAAAATTCAACCACCTTACAAATAACCCATATCCAATTTTTGGGTAGGTTATAAAATAACTTATTTACCACACCAACATTAGCATGAAATGGAACTTCCATCAATAATAAGAGGATGAGAAAGTATCTTGAAGTGGTTGAGTTAGCATAATGGACTTGACAACTGACGTGATGATAATTTATGAAAGCATCTAGAATAATCCCTCTTAGGGAGCCACAACTATCCCCAAAATTCCAAGTAGAATGAAGATGGGGTTTCTTTTTTCCCAATGTCACCTCTAAAGAGCTTGACCAAACTTACAACTCATGTGTTATCATGTGAAGTGGTAGTAAATTGAAATTTGACCTCACTATAAATGATTTTTTGTCAATTTTCAACTAGACCCAATAATAAGTTCATTTATCTCAACATTTTTCACATGAAATGAAACTTACATTCACAAAGAAGTGGATAATGCATAACATCATAATCATTGAACCAAAACTTTACTTCCCTTGCTAATTTATCCTATGATTAATGCTTAGTTCCTTTTTTCCAAATTCTTAAACCTTATGGACCCTAACCTTTATCACATATAACATTTAAAACCATTATTTGTTAACCCACATGAGTTGTATCTAATTTATCTTTTATATTTGATGCAGATCCTTCTCCAAAGTGAAGGTCTTCTTTTCATGAGAAATGGAGATCTAGATAGTATTCAACTCCTAGTAACAAACAAATTGGAGCTATTCCCCTATTAACTCATAAGAGGACGCATATATATTAAAAATAATTTTGTTTTTAGAGTTAGAAATATATAAGTGAATTATTACAACCATAAATAATATTTGTTTTTACTTTCATCGGGAGCCCACCATCTAGATATGAGATGTTAGTAGCCTAAAATAGTTAAAGAAGTATTTATCCTACATACAACATTGAAGGATAGCGATGATTTCTAGGACTTAATTTAATTCTTATTTAGTTATGGATATCTTTAATTTTGAAATTTTGAATTCATAAAATAAAAAATAGTAATTTAATGTATGTATTTTTTTAATCTAACTTCTATAGGTCCCTATAAGATGAGACCATATTTCATATCCACACCTATGGGGAAATGAGGTGATATAGATCACCCTTGAGGAGATACTTGGGTAGAAAAGTTAGTTGTGTAGAGAGATCTTAAATATTCCCCGTGATACTTCCCCTCAATATGTTATGTTAATGATAATAGAGAACATTTATCAATTGATGGCTCTCTATTTGATGGTGGAGGCATAGAGAACCCTTTGACAGAGTGCCATCTTAAGGAGGACGACTAAGGGTGTGGGTAAAATCACTGAGAAGAGGTGAAAGTTACAACAACAAGGTATGATATGGGAGATACACTATTTTAGATCCCTCTTAACCATGAGAGGATGAAACTAATTGAACTATATGTGTTCAACGTTGAGGTTTCAGTGCATCATGTTTAGATTTATTAGAGCATGGGGCATGTTCTCCCACCATGATGAGGTTTAATTATATTTTGTAACACATATATATGTGTTGAGTTGGTGTTGAACATGCACCCTAACTATACTAGCACACCATCACATTTTTTTGGTTTGGGTAGGGAATGAGTTTATCAGCATCCGAAGGCTCATAAAGACCTTACTATTGTACTGCCTCTTATTAGATTGGTACTATTTCCAAGAAGAAGTGTTATTTTTTCCTAGGAGTTAGCTGACCTATTGCATCTTAGATATCAAGAAAGGTATGTTATGGGTGGCATCCATGAACACTTCACTATGCATTATTTTAGTTTCTTTATCTAGGGATATATCTATAAAACCACCTATTTCTTTTTCTTTTCCAAGGAACAAAATAAACCTCCCTCCCAATCCAAACGAAAGAGTGAGGTTGCTAGTACTAAGCCAACCCACAAGTATACTCACTTAAGAGTGTTTTTATCAAGCTCAAAGGCATTACAACAATAATCATTAAGACATCAAAACTCATTATGTCACTAGCAAGGATTTGAACTTGGGTGGGGACGGTAATAATTGTTCCACCCAACCACTCAAGGTAATCCAAATTAAAAACCACAACCTATTTCTATAAAGCCTTATTTTAATTTTTTGGCTAATAATGTACTTCATATATTACCTCTTGTTCATTTATTTCAGCATGATGTCAATGCCTAAGATGCATATTTTTTGTTTCATGAGATATGTAGGCTAGCTTATAGAGGTGAGGTTTAGTTTTATACAATTTTGTATTTAATTATATTTATTAGTAATAAATTGATAATATATTAATACATGTAAAATAATGAATGAATTAATCTTATTTTTTCTTTATGACATGCAAATTTCAGCATTACTAGATGGAATTTATTCTAGTGAATAAAAAATTTCTCATCGACACGTGGTAGATGTTTGAGACCCCTTTAGTATGTAATTTTTTTTAGAAGTATATGGTTAGTACATGATTGAATTTTTCTCATACCAAATTTTTTAACATCTCTCATTCAACTTAAATAAGGCAAAGTCAAGGGCATTGGTAATGTACTCCAATGCATGAATCCATATCCAAGTCTAAATCTCCACATAACACCACTATGGAGATAGGTACTAAACTCCAATCCCTGTTTGATGAGGTATAATTTTTGAATCAATAAAATTTAATCCAAATTTTATTCAATGTTTTAAATAATGATGCTATTATGTAGTTATTAATTTGAATTGTTACATGTAATATCATCACACAAAAGGCCCAGTATGTGGGGTTGCTAATGTGATGCAACACTTCATTGGAATCATTATTATTACCAATCAATGATCCTATGATTTGTCACACAAAATCATATGCTATATGTATAGGCTCAGATCCAATATACATATATTATTATTGACTTCACCCAACTGGGTTGACCCATCTGATTAAATCTTTGAAAATATTGTTAACATATAAATTTTGTAACTAGAAAAGTTATCTAACCAAATTTTAAATTTAATTGCAGTTCAATACACTAAGGGGCATATTTATGAGTTAGTTTGATGCTTACACTCTTATGGGTGGTGATAGGCTTGGTGCAAGTGGTTGTGGATATGCAATGGCCATGGGGATGATAGTTTCTGATCCAGGTGGATATTGGTGGTCACCCGCCTATTCCACTTGGGGCCCCACCATTCTCTCTTTTAGTTTTTTAGTGTCGACACAACTTATTATTTTTAGCAGTTTTTTCGGGTCCTGAACTTCTGGAGTCGTTTTGAGGCCCTAAACGACATTTTTTTTGGGAAAAAGGGGAGTAACATGGGTCTACAACCCATGTTTCTCACTCAAAATTTGTAGTCCTCAGATAGATCTTTCTAACGAGCTATTGAGCGCGTCAAACGGATATTGGATGCCAAAGTTACGTCCCTGGGAAGTTGAAACACCAATTTACCCAAACAGGACCCATAGTTCTGGCGCTTCATCTCCTAGGGTTAGGTTTTTGGATGTTTATGGTTTTCCATTGTTTATAAATAATAAATAGGCCCTCAAGCCTCATTGTAACTCAATTCAGAGGCCTGTAGCCACCACATCTCTTCTCAGAGATAGCTACTAGCGCCCTAGCTAGTTTATTTCCATTCTGTTTGTAAGCAAATTTCAGTTCTTTGATATTAATGAAATGAAGTGTTATTTCCACTGTATCTTTGTATTTATGGTTATATGTTTATTCTGTTGCGTTCCTGCATAAATCTGGATAAGTGGTATCATAGCGGTCTACTTTTTCTCAATCCTTCTTTGCATGTCCCCAATGAGGTCAGGGTATAAGGAGTTAGGGCTTGATCTGGTGGAAGCCTTGCAAGATCAGCCTCGCAAACCCAGACGGAATCCCATGGGGGCCAAAAATAAAGATGAGGGAGCAAGAGATCCTATCAAAATATTGCTTGAGGAGGCCCTCGAAAAACAAAGGAACGCGATGACGAATAACTTTTCCCAGATCCTTCAACGACTACCCACCGATGACGCATCTACATCCAGCAACCACTCTAGAGGTGCGACTCCTTTTAAGGTACAAGTAAATTTTGACATTCCCATATTTGAGGGTAAAATAGATGCAGATGTCTTAGATAGATGGTTGAATCTATTAGAAGGGTATTTCTCGGTTCATGACTTTTCCGACTGGGAGAAGATTATTTTTGCACTCCTTAAAGCTACCCCCCATGTCAAGGACTAGTGGAAACCTACTGTGAGAAAGGACCAGACAGAACCCTCTCTATTCTCAGTCATTACAACTTGGAATTCTTTATGAGATGCAATCAAGGAACAATACTATCCTATGGGGATCTATGAGGACAAGCACATACAATAGACCACGCTACGACAACAAAGGGATCAAGATGTGCATGAGCTGACGAATCTGTTCCATACCCTGTGCACAAAGTTGTGTATCAAAGATTCAGAGAAAAATCTGGTGCTAAAGTATCGCAGTTGTCTGCACATATACATTCAGGAGGAAATGGAGTTCGTCGACATCTCCTCGCTTGGTACAGCATACCAGTATGCTGCCAAGATTGAGCAGAAATTCAAACAGAAGAAGCGAGACTTTGGATTTGCGAATCAAAAGCAAGGGAAAGGTGCTCCCAAACCATAGAAAAAAATATAGAGCCAAGGCATGGTGGCTCAAGACAACCTGTCGAAGCCACAAGAAAATAAAAACACCACAAAGCCAAAGAAGGACATGGGAAAGTGGTGTGAGTTCCATAAGAGCTCCACTCACAACACAAGTGAGCGTCGGGCCAAGTAGTCACTAGTGGCTGAGATGAGGGCTTTTGAGTCAGATACATGCTCTGACTCTCAATCAAAACCTGACAAGGGGAATGAAAAAGGCAAACAGATTATTGATGCGGAGCCCAATGCCACTGTTGCCACTACAAAGATCCAAAAGGAGGAACCGAAAGATCCAGAGGTGGAGGAACGTCTCCTCCACTCCCAGGGCTCCTCGGTACAGTTCATTTTCGACAATGGGAGCCAAAAGAACCTCATTTCAGTAGACGTCGTGAAGCGGTTTGGCTTGCTGACCATAGCTCACCCACATCCATACACCATCGGGTGGCTTCACCAAGGACGAGATCTCCATGTCAGCCAGCAGTGCCACCTTCCCTATAGCATCAAGCCCTTCACGGATGAGGTATTATGTGACGTTGCTCCTATTGATGTTTCCGATGTATTATTAGGACAACCATACTTGTGGAAGTGTCATGTTGTGTATGAGTCTCGGCCTCACGCTGTTATTGTTACTTTGGGAAATAAGTTGTACAGGATACCAGAGGTACCACCTCCTGCCACTATCTCTTTGGTTACTGCAAAACAATGCAGTAAGCTCATTTCCCAAACCAGGAAATTCGTTTTCCTAATGATCCGCCCCCAGGGCAAGAAGAAGACTATGTCCACGACCTCCAAACAGGGCTCCTCTACACGACAAAAACAAATGGACAAGGTTGTGGAGGAGTACGGGGACATCTTCACCTCACCCACAAGGGTTCCTCTACACTGTCAGGTCAAGCACCCGATTGATCTGACCCCAGTTGTGCCAGATCTATCGGCACTCTATTCTGGAGAACAATGAAATAAAGAGATAGATTCAGGAGCTACTGTAGAAAGGTCACATCCGACCAAGTTCATCACCCTATAGGAGCCCGATCATGTTGGTACAGAAGAAGGATAGGATGTGAAGACTCTGTATTGACTATCGGGCACTGAAGAAGATCACTTTTTGGAATAGGTACCCGATCCCATGGATTGATGACCTTCTGGACCAACTCAAAGGGGCGAAATATTTCAGCAAGATCGACTTGAAGTCTGGGTATCACCAGGTACCAATTGAACCCTCCGATGTGTGGAAGACTGCCTTCAAATCCAAGGAAGGCCTTTTCGAATGGCTGGTCATGCCTTTCGGGTTGATGAATGCTCCCGCAACCTTCATGAGGTTGATGGACAACATCTTGCGGCCATTCACCAACTCATTTGTAGTGGTGTACTTGGATGACATTCTGATCTTCAGCCAGACTTGGGAAGAGCACCTCCACCACATCTGACAAGTCCTCCAAACACTGCGGCAACACAAGTTGTGCGCCAATTTGGAGAAGTTCACTTTTGGCATGACCTAGGTTCAATATCTAGGATACATTATTGATGAAATGGGGGTGCATGTGGATCCAGCCAAGATCCAAGTCATTCGAGATTGGCCAGCCCCAACCACTATAACAGAGCTTCGCATCTTTCTGGGTCTTGCTAATTTCTACCATAGGTTCGTGTTGGGATTCTCTCATATCACTTGGCCCTTGAGTCAAGTCACCAAGGGAGGAGCGAGAGCAAAATTTTTTTGGTCGGAATCTCAACAGAAGGCATTTACAGGATTGAAAAATCGCCTCTGTTCTGCCCTAGTGCTCACATTACCAGACTTGCAACAACCATTTGAGATTGAGACAGATGCCTTTGATTATGCCATTGGGGCAATTCTTACTCAACAGGGACATCCAGTGGCATATCATAGTGAGACATTGTCTAACACAGTTCGCAAGTATCCCATTTATGACAAAGAAATGTATTCCATTGTGCAAGCTTGTTGACAATGGAAGCATTACATTTTGGGGAAGGAAACAATAATCCACACAGACCACCAGCCCCTGCAGTTCATACAGACACAAGGGAAGTTGCAGAATGATCACCATTAGAAGTGGTTCACATATCTGCAACAGTTTCATTTGAACATCAAGTACAAGAAGGGTAGCACCAATAATGTTGCAGATTGTCTCAGTCGACCACCGATCGTGGCGCTCACCACCATTCTCAACTCTTATGGGCACGAGACTTCTGATTGGCCGCTTCTCTACTAGAGCAACCCAGAATTCAGCCACACATACAAGTCACTCTTGGGGGGTACGCAAGTTCCAAATTTTCACCTCCAAGATGCACTTTTATGTCACCTGCGACACCTTTGTGTTCCTTCAAGAGAGCATGCCAAGATGATATGGGAAGCACACTACAGTAAAATTGCTGGGAATTTCGAGGTCGCGAAAACAGTAGCAGTATTGCAGAAGTATTTCTATTGGCCGAACCTTTGAAAGGATGTCGGGAAGCACATCAGATCCTACACTGCTTGTGCCATTGCCAAACCGACCATCAAGAAGCAAGGCCTATATAATCCGCTACCTACCCCTATTCGACCTAGGAAATCCATCTCCATGGATTACATGTCAGGCCTGCCTTATAATAAGTATGGAAATGACTATGTTTTCGTGGTCGTCAACAGATTCTCGAAGATGGCCATTATGGCAGCCTGCAAGAAGAATATCACAGCAGAAGCCACTACTAAACTCTTCTTTGAATGAGTGTGGGTGCACTTTGGGATCCCATAGTCTATAATATTAGATCAGGATAGCAGGTTCCTCAGCACATTTTTGTCCAGCCTCTGGTCAATGCTGGACACCAAGCTCACCAAGTCCACAACTTTCCATCCCCAAAAAGATGGCCAGAAAGAGGTCGTCAACAGAATGATTGTACACATTCTGCACATGCAAAATTCCAAGCATCCATGCACATGGGACAAGAGCCTCCCCTATGTACAACACAATTATAACCAGGCTCTCCACAGCTCAATTGACCACAGCCCCTTTCAGGTGGGCTTGGGATTCCAGCCACTATGTCCCATTGACATAGCCATGCCATTTGTGACTACTCAGGCCGATTCGGCTCATGTCCAGTCTGAAGTTGACAAAGAAAATAACTTCATCAAGCACATTCAACACATCCGCCAACAGGTTCATGACATATTGGATAGAGCTAATGCTAAGTACAAGCAACGCCATGATCAACATCGGGTGCCACACAACTTCTAGGTGGGAAACAGAGTGTGGCTACATTTGCAGAAGGAGTGCCTCACTGGACCCCACCGCAAGCTTCTCCCGCTTCGATACGGGCCGTAAATTGTCACCAAGGCTATAGGGAACAATGCCTTTGAGCTCAATATTTCACCATTCCTTGGTCTGCACCCAATATTCAATGTGGACCGTCTTCGTCCTTACTTCCCACCTCTACTGGACACCTTTGACATTGCATAACAACTCACACCAACAGAGTTAAACCTAGACTGCATGGAATAGGCCACCACAGATTATATCATGGACATGCAAATCAAGAACACTCGCCAACAGAAGACCCAACTGTATCAGGTTGTTAAAGCTGGCCAACTCCTGCACCAAGGAAAGTGGTTCACTAGGGACCAAGTTCAGCAGAAGTTTCCTCATCTCATGGAAGAACTTAACGCAATGGGGACCATTGCTTCCTGAGGGGGGAGGAATGATCCAGGTGGATATTGGTGGTCACCTACCTATTCCACTTAGGGCCCCACCATTCTCTCTTTCAGTTTTTCAGTTTCGACTCAACTTACCATTTTTAGCAGTTTTTCAGGTCCTGAAATTTCAGAGCTATTTTGAGTCCCTAAACGATGTTTTTTTTGGGAAAAAGGGGAGAAAAATGGGTGATAGACTGATTTTTCTCACTCAAAAGTTGTATTCCTCGTATATATCTTTCTAACGAGCTATTGGGCACGTCAAATGGAGATCGGATGCCAAAGTTACGTCCCCGGGAATTTGAAACACCAATTTACCCAAACGGGACCCATAGTTCTGGCGCTTCATCTCCTAGGGTTAGGGTTTTGGATGTTTAGGGTTTTCCATTGTTTATAAATAATAAATAATCCCTAAAGCCTCATTTTAACTCAGTTCAGAGGCCTGTAGCTGCCACATCTCTTCTCAGAGATAGCTACCAGCGCCCTAGCTAGTTTATTTCCATTCTGTCTGTAAGCAAATTTCAGTTCTTTGATATTAATGAAATGAAGTGTTATTTCGGCTATATCTTTGTATTTATGGTTATATGTTTATTCTGTTGCGTTCCTGCATAAATCCAGATCAGTTACCTAATATAAGGTATGGTATAGGTGGCCATGGTTATAGGGATGGTGTTGCTAGATTATTTAGATTTGCAGTGTTTCCTTATAGCTTGATGTTTATGTCATGTTAGTGTTATTAGAATAGTGCTTTGAGTTATATTAGATCTAACTATTTTATATATAACTTTATATTTTTAATAATTTGTATAGACTTTATGATTTTTTTTGGACTTTAGGATGAGTATTGATTTATTTCGATACTATTAATAAATATTGATGTGCCTTGATGAGTGTGAATTTTATGATGTATAAATGGCTTTGAACAAGTCTAAAATATCTTTTTCTTAAGTATGAAGTTCCATAAAATTATAATGAACTAAAAAAACATTGTGATTAGATTTCATTTTGTTTTTTAATTACACAATTTGGACATGAAAAACATTGGCTGAGATTTTAAAATTTCAAAATGATTAACTAACATATAATGCCTCCAATTCACATTTAATACATGATTAAATTTTTATTTAGATTGGGTGTACTATTAAGACACTTCTTGATGTTAAGGTCATTGGTTCAAAACTCGTGGTTAGTCCCACTAGCCTAACTAGCCAAAAAAAGACCTTTTCTATAACGGGTTTACATATTTTTTTGAAACAACTATAAGGTTTAGGAGGTCATAGATACTATTTGTATAATTAGTTTTAATGAGTAGTGGCCCCTTTTTCTTTACTTGTTTGAAAAACTCAATCTTATTATTTGAAGGTATTTGGTTATAAATGACCTAGTTTATTGAGTATTTTGATAATGAAACTAAAATATTTAACTATCTCATTGGAATTTAACTAAAATAAGTGGTGATTTTAAATGGGTTCATTTTAAATATTTTTATAATGACAACATAGGCAAATTAAAATATATTGATGTCCCTGATGGGGGTGGAAACTAGTGCTTCTAAGGCATAAGGGGGGGCATTAAATCCCTCCCATGTGCGACATTCAATCTAATGAGTCATGTAGAGGATGACTTAGATAGCGTGAACAAGGTGAATGTTCTAGAGGCATGATGAGTATATGTGTGGTTTGTGCGGTTACTGGATTCTATTGTTGGTTTCACGGTATGGGAGTTACGATAGCGATGAGCGGAAAGTTTTCAGGTGTGCAGCACTACAAGGAAAAGACCCTCTAGCGGATGTTTTTGAGGAACCCCATAAAAAAATACCCCATACATCCGTTTCTAGCGGAGTTTACTAGAGGAGGTTTGGAGGCGGAGGGTTTTGTGGATGTTTTCTGATCGGTGTGCTTATCATTAAACGTTGCCCCGGTGCTCTGGAATACCGAAAGCACTGGTGCACACAAAAAAATTGGCACACCGGACACTGTGCACTCCGTCCACACCCGCACGGTGTGTCGTATTATTATATAGCATCGGTGCATCACAACTCTTCCGTGCCGTTGCATTATGAAATACCGTGCCAAAATCGAAACCACCCGGTGCAATAGAAAGAAACCGCACCGGTGCATCATAAAACAACCTGCCAAAACACAAACCGACCGGTGCGTTTGTAAGAAACAGAACTGGTGTTCCTATAAACCATGCGCATCGGTCAAGGGTAAAATTAAAAAAAAAAAATTACGGCAAAAAACCCGGATTTTTCATTTTCCAGTGCTCCTGAGCTCTCAATTACCAGTGCACGCTCTACCATAGAATGCACCGGTGCACACAAAACATTGGCACACTGGACAGCATGAATGACGTACACACCCGCTTGGGGCGTCCTATTATGGTCACACACCAGTGCTTCAGTACTCTTCCATGCTGGTGCATCATAAAACACCGCACCAAAACAGAAACCTGCCAGTGTGTTCTTATCCAAGAGCACTGGTGCGCCTATAAAATGCACGCACCGGAATAGCGTTAAATAAAAAAAAATTAAGGCCAAAAATCAGTCATTTACTAATATTCTGCACCGGTGCTTTATGAATATTCCACCCTGGTGCATCATCAAAACATCGCGCCAAAACTGAAACATCCCGGTGCGGTGTTAGGGAACCGCCTCGGTGCATTATAAACAATGCGCCGAATCTAACACCACCCAGTGCGGTTTTAAGCAAGCGTACCGGTGCACCTATAAAACCCTGCGCACCAGAACAGGGTTAAATAAAAAAAAAATTATGGCCAAAAAACCACATTTTTCACTTTCCTCAGTGCTCTAGAGCTCTCAAGCACCAGTGCCATTTCCTTTTCTCTGAGCCGCCCTGACATCAGTGCTCTCATTGCACCCATTGCACGCACTGCTACTCTAAATTGGCCACCAATCTCCAGCTTGCATTTTGAAAAATGGTGGGAAAAATTTATTTTGCAAATTTTACAGCCAATATGCCTCCTCGACGGCGAAATGTACAGGTATTTTTCTATTTTTTCCATAATTAAGCCTTATAGCGGACTAGAATTTAAAATAAAATTAAAAATAACCATTAAAAAAGAAAAAGAAAAAAATTCACGCAGTGCGCCTGAGCTATTCGGCTCGCACCGGATAGTGGCGCTGCCTGTAAAATTTATAGGGCGCACCACCACCAGTGCTAACGGTATCCTCACCGTTTCCGAGGCGGTACCGAAATGCGCCTCGCATAATTTTAAATTAAAAATAAAATAAAATGTGGTGCGCTCATTTAGCCAGGCGCACTGTTGACCATGGGAATCCCAATGCGGTGCGTTGACGGAATTATCCACCCCGGTTTATGTCAGCGCACTACATTCCGCATTCCGAGAGGGTCAACGGTGTGGCTGGGTAAAATACTGCATCGTCAACTATGTAATTGTCAAGAAGTCGGTGCGCTGACATGACTATACGCTTGGGGGCATATATTTCAGTCAGATCACCACTATTATGAACTTAGATATAGTCAACGGTGCTTGAAAAATAGACAGCTGTGCCGAGGCCAGTGCGTTGTATTTCATTAGGGGCACCGGCACTGGTGCGCTACAAACTTAAGCCGCACTTTGTGGCACACCAACTAGTCTATTTTTTTTTTTTTCAAAACATAAATAAATAAATAAATATATATATATATATATATATATATATATATATATATATATATGTATATGTATATGTATATTCCTAAATACATGTTTGTTTTAATAAAAAAAAATTATTTAATATGTCAATGATTCAGAGAGAAGAGGAGGCACAACAACAACAACAGGGTGAACAATATGACATGATTCGCCAATGGGAGGCCCGAGAGAGGGATAGAGTTGCATACCCTCGCCCTATTACAGCAGATACCCAGAGGATCCTTAGGCAGGTAGGCCTCCTCAAGTTCTATGAGGAGGTTACTTCCCTAGAGGCCCATAGTGTTTTTTTGAGATATCTTATCCGCAGGTGGAATGCCCACCAACAAGCTTTCCAGGTTGGTCCTAACCAGTGGTACACATCCACTGAGGAGGATATTTATTTTATTACAGGACTATCGAGGAGAGGGGTGGATTTTCTCTATTCCCAGACGTTCCAGTTGGTTGTGTAGCAGGGAGTTAGTTAGTTTACTCCCAGAGATACATTGGAGCACATGTACTATCTCCTTCAGAGTTTCAGGTACCTGGAGGTCAGTTACGTATAGGTGTATTTGGTAGATAGGACGTGCAGTGCCTCTCACTTATCATTTCGACCATTTCGCATAACACTAGTGACGGGAAATGCATTAGTTGGTCGCTTTTATATTATGTTGATTCTTTAGTACAAAAGCCACGACTTGTCAGGTGGTCTGCCATTTTTTTGCGGTAGTTTTGTACGGCCTTAGATAGATGTCATGCTCATGCACAAGGGAGGGTCAACTTCCCTTTTGCTTCAGAACTGTTTTGTTTATTTTTTGAGAGGTTTCCAGACATGAGACCTAGTTTTGTTCGACAGCCTCGTAGGCCAATGTTCGAGGCCCGGATGCACATGTGGGGGTAGATGATGCCCAAGACGGGAGACATTATGTTTCCAACCAGGATATCGCATGATGCACTGGACTTACTAGCCAGTGTTGACGGGCTGCATCCCTTCATTATGGTCCCATCTCCTTATGCTATATTAGATTGGCGAGGGTGTCCCAACATCCTCTTCACAGATGATGAGCCGCCAGATGATAGAGTTAATATTACTATTTTATTTATAATTATTCTAACATGTTCTTTAACTTGTTTTTATTAAATTGTGTAATGAAAATGTCTAATTATTGTTGTGTAATTGTATATATTTTGCTGACATTGGCTCTTTTGATGGCGAGGATATGCCGGATCCACCACATGATCTAGGTATGGATCCTGATGACAATTAGGACATGGTCGATGCCGAGGATGATCATGATCAGGATGAGGCCAGTGTAGGAGAGAGACATGCTCCTGCTCATGGTGCACCGGTACCACCTTTTTCTAGGCGTGGTTGACCTGAGACTAGATATAGGATGGAGTTTTGCAACCAATATTGTGCATTTATTTTTGATGTGGGCATCAGGCCCGCTCATTACAGAGACATACAGGCCGATGATAGGTTGTTATGGATGTGGAGAGGCATGTCGCGTGACATGTATGGCCTGATGCGGCAGGTTGTAGGAGCTACGACATCTGTTACGTGACTGAGGAGAATTTTTCGTAGTTATAGGCATAGTAGAGCCACGACATGTGATGGACAGTCCACGAGTAGCGACTTACATGCATCTCATGATCCTTCACCTCGCGCCGCACCTGATGAGCATGAGGCTCCACTAGCAGCATCTAGAAGTCATCATGGAGATGAGGCTAGACCATCGGCCACGTCCAGTCAGCAGCCTGCAACATCCATTAGTACTAGTCATGATCATGAATAGGCGCCTAGACCATCGACCGTCGAGGCTACACCCTTTACTGAGCAAGCCTCCACTTGTACTGCTATTGATCATGTTATTATACTACCACTAGCTGATCCATGACATTTATATTACAATTGTATATTTTTAACATTATTTAGTTATATATATATATATATATATATATATATATATATATATATATATATATATATATAATATATATATATATATATATATATATATATATCCGTGTGTGTGTGTGTGTGTGTGGTGGCTCGAGGGTTGAGGGGTCCTGACCCATGTTCGGAGGTTAAAGTTTTCTAACAAACCCCTATACTACTGGCCCTTTCGGCAGTGACCTGCTTGCGTAGGCCAAAGTCTCACCCAAAGCAGTATGGGAGGGTGCTAGAACTAGATTTCCACACCCTGGGAGAGGGCAGGTAAGTCAGGAAAAGTTGCATTCGACTTTGCAAAGATCAGATCACATATTACAGAACCCATATCTATTAGTTCCTCCGCATCCACGTGCGCAATATCATGTATAATCTCAATGAATAACATATATAGGAAAGGCAACTATCGCAGCTATTCTGCATCAAGTCTTGCTAAAATGTATTCAAATCAATGGTCAACGCAACATAAGCATTTACTTTTTAGTTAAGGCCATTTCATGAGTCTTCAAGATAGAATCATGCATACCACAATAGATTCAGATCTTAAGTATAAACAAGTAACAAGTATTTTTTATGTACTTTAAATCAATGACACAAGTAGCATACATAAACATATATCATGCATCCAATAGATTCAAAGATTTCTAACAAATTTCTTTCGCATTCATTAATTCTTCGATCCTTTTACAATACCTAAAACCCAACCCGCACACACACAGCCAGGTCCTATCACGCCAGGATCGTAGGATCTTCGCGGCTACGCCACAGGGAGTCCCTTCTCAAAAAAAAAAAAAAAAACCAAATGACCGCTAACTCGCAATTCACACCAAACTCAGAATTCAAGTCTCCATTTTACAACTAAAAAAGGTTCAACTACTTATATTATTTTAGCCTACGATTCAATGGTCCGCAAAAACCATGGTTTGCGGACTCTTGGTCTACCCTTGACCCACTTACAATGCAATAGGGGCTTTGACCCACCCCAAAACCCCTGCGTTAGACTAAATATAATAAAAATTATACAAAAATGGACTAGATTCACAGCTCTTGTAGGAGACCCTATTCCAACAATCCCCCAACACAATCTTGTGACTCATCCCAAGTCACTGTGGTGGTGGGGTCTCCACCTACGTGCGTAGTGCATTGACAGCTGCGACCAATGGGGGAAGCACTTCTTGACTCTGAGCAGCAATTCTCTGCACAATATCTACAAGCTTCTGTGAGGTTGGTCCCTCTGTCGCGGCCGTGATACTCTCAAGTGTCTGGTTTAGTCGCTTCACGCACCATCTACATCCTGAGAGTCAGAGGGTCAGAAAGGTGCCTCGCTTTAAATGTTCCCCGACAACATGCTTTATGGCAGAGTCCCTCGATATCATCTGGGGGAAAAGTTCCATCGCACCAACCGTTGTGAAGGGACCAAGGTAGGTAATGTAGCCTCAATCTGCTTGAAATATTCCTCCTTTTGTCGCAAGTCCTGATTAAGTTTCCAAAGACCGGATCATGTTGGATCTTGGTCCAAGTCGATGGCTTTGTGCAATCGGGTGCCCCGAGAAATCTATCCTTGCATTAGTGTTGCAGCCTCGGTCACCAATGGGATGTCGGCCACCGGCTCGCACTCGGGGGTGTTTTGGGTCGTTAGCCATTATGTTTATATCTTCTGCTCCAACTGTGTCTTAATAACCTGCATTTCCTTCCTGGAATCCTTCAATGCTGCGACCAATCCTTCCACTTTAGCTTGAGGGGTGGCTGCGGCTGGTATTTCTTCTGTAACTTCTGTGCAGAGATGGTGGATCAAAGTTTCGAGCTCTGCTTGCTGCCCGATAGAAAAGAGTACCTCTACGTTTTGCGATGCGATGGTATGTTTGGAAATACCCAGTTGGTGGTGTACTTGCTAGTCCTGATGGTGAATTTCCTGAAACATTGCGGAGTGGAGACCCTATAATGCTGCATGGGGTAGCTTGGAAAGATTCAGTTGCACCCTTGGACCTGCTTGAAGCTGGATCTCTTGGTCTGGCGTACTGACCACAAGGGCGGCACTACGTAAGGGACAGAGGCAAATTTCTTCCGTGGCTAGTGCTGTACTGCTAGATGCCAAGGGAATTTGTCCCTGGACCATGCTGGTCTGAATGGTGTCTATCTTTAGCTACAAGGTTCGAAGCTCTTCCTGGATAGCGCTGATCGCAGCCTTCTGGTGATCCTCTAACACGACCCATTTTTCTTCTGTGGCCAGTGTAACAACATCTGGGATTTGTTCGAGATCTCCATATGTCAACATAACTGTCTCATCCCGTTCCTTCCGTTGGGCGCACTGCTTCTTTTGGGGTCCCTTGGCAGGCTTGCCTATGTGTTTCATACCTCTGACGTTCACTTCCTCTGTGCCTTGCTGCGACTCAACCTGGGTCTTGGCTCCGGTGTTCTTCATGGTGGCCTGTGGTGGTTGTGTGTCCTTTTTCGCGGCTGCACCGGAATCTTTCCCTGTGCTTTTGGCCTCCTTGGTGGTAATAGGTGGGGGTACTCGCGTCGTGCTAGTACCAACGATGCCCTTTGTGCTAGTTTTGAAGCCTATCTTTCAGGCGGGAGGCCATAGCGCAATCACATTGTTGATTTCCTCGTCTGCTACCATATAAGGAAGTGATGTCCAAGTTTTATCCTTGTGGCTGCGGATCTGAATGCTGTTCGTGGTATCCTGGAATGTTGTGATACTCTTGTACTTGTCATATACTATGGGGGACAACCGAGGTCGAGAATTGATGGCTACGGCCACACTACTTTGGAAGAGGACCCATAAGACTTAGTTATCTTCTATGCGCTGCGTGTCCCTGGAATCCCACAGATGGGCATATCGGGCCCCTTCGCACATATCTAGAGGGAGCTTGGAGAGGACTAACTCAGCAAGGGTTTCCCAAGCAATAAGGGCTATAAGAAATAGTAGCCTGGCATACCAGAAGTCTTTACCCTGCTCCTATGATTCGCAGACATTGGCTAAGAACTCGTCGCATAAGTATTGGGCCCAATTGAGGCAGACCCCCTTTGCACATTGACCGGCTAGCCAAATGACATAGGCAGGGATGGTTGTGACCTGGCACTTTCTCATTAGCTTGCAGGCTAGTAATATGGTACCCATCTGCGTAGTCGAGTTGCTGATGGATTTTTTGATGAAGCCTTGCGTATTCCTTTCCACATGGTAGGTCTTACACACATACTTAGCAGTGTCCCCTTCATATTTCTTGCCCACACGCTCCAGAGGGTGTGGCCCATTCATGGGAAGGCTCGTGATTCTATGAACCAAGGCAACATCTATGGGGAACCTATCCCGAATCCATAGGCAACCATTGTGTACTAGGGTGAGCAGCTGTTAGGCCAGTCGATCCATGACGTTGTAATGGCCAAAGTGAGGCATACGTAGCAGTTTCAAGAGCCTGGATCCGGCCAATCCACTTACCCAGCGCTGAGGAATGACTGTGACCCCATCGTCTGCATAAATTGTGTTGAAGTACAGCAAGGGGGTCAGCTCAGGGAAGGCTTTGGAATTTTCCAAGTCGTGATCATTGAATTTAACTTCATGGAGCTTCCTGCAGGGGTCACTCAGGACAGGGACTTCTCTCGGGGTTAGCAGCATCTGTGGGTAGGTAACCAGGCCATCAAGGTTCTTTGGTGTGCACGTCAAGGGCCTGTGCGGACAGATGAAGGGAGGTAACTAGTTGATCGTATTTGCAGGCAAGGCTTCCTCCTGCGCAGCTTGAGCCTGAGGTGTTGCTCGTGGGGACTTGGCATGCCTTGGGGAGGTCCTAGGCTTCCCTGAAGCCCATTTTGTAGCTTCAGGGGGCTTCCTAGAGCCCTATGCCTGCTCTTTTCCCTTCCTTGTGACCGGCAATAAGGGTAATTCTTCATCCTCAGACCCAATCTCCATCACTTCCTCAACTTCTGGGACAGTAGGTGCTGAGGGCTTAGCCGGGTTAATGGCTGTCATCCTAGCGTGGAAAATGAATCTCGAATCTAGGTGGCTACTATCAGCAGGGGGTGGTTGATCCGACATGAGAGGGATAGTGTAGACCTGAGAAATCTTATAGCTCAGGCTCGCTCTAGAGAAAGAGGATAGGTGCAAGTTATGAAAGTGAGACGGAACCCTTGTTTGAGCTATCCGGCCCTTTATATAGCGCCTACGGGCATCCAACGGTAGGGTAAAATTGACTTGGAACTTAGCATCAGATAAACAATAAAAAATCCTCAAGATCTGCCCCATTAAATGCCAACGAATCGCTCCTTTTAACGGTAACTTTTGCTTTTTACCAGATGTTACTGTGCCAATGGCTAGTTTTCGCACCTCTTGTGCACTTGACATTCCTACTACATTTGGTTCAAACACCTGTGCTTCCTGTGCATCTTCCTCCAACACAAGCTTAAGCCCCAAGTACTTCAAACCCAAAGATATGTTTGCTCGGCTTGTGTCATCGTAATAGAACTGGGCCGCCTTCATGAGCAAATCTTTCAGAGGTGCGATGGTCACTACAGATCTCCGAACAAACTTCCTGTAATAACCAACGTGGCCGAGAAGTGAGCGCAGCTGCCCCTTTTTTTTGAGAGCTGGCGGATATATAACATTCGCATCCCCAATTTTAGCCAGCGTGGGGTGCGTCTCACTGCTATCCGTTCGCAGCTCGAGTGGTCCGGTATCGATGCGCACCCTGTTCAATTATGAGTCAGGACCCTCTCGTGGATCCTTCTTACCTTCTTTTAGAGCTAAGCTGCAATATTTGATCTTGCTTGGTGTCCGCAGCTCCCAATTGGGTATTTTAGGTGTCATATAGAGGTTCGATTCACCCCATGCTACAGTGTTAATGTCTTGCAGAGCTGTGTTAAGCATCTCTGTCCCGCCTATGAACCCAAACTAGAAATTCATCCCTCAAAGCCTCCCAGTGGCGGGTGTGCTGGTGGAGTTCCGCATCTAAGTACCATGCGGTGGGATGTGGTCCCAGGGAATGAATAAGCAAATGAACCCACTCCTAGGCAGTTCTTTCGCACCATTGTTTTATCCAAGTGACCAGATATTTGCGTGGATCTTCGGGTCCAAGGAATGTTTTGATTCACACATCGGCTGGGGCCTCAAATTGTAAGATCAACATATTCTAACACTCCTCCCAATCATGGAATGCCTCCTCATGCGTTACCCACCATTGTGCAGGTGATCCTTGCATGGCCAGCTTACAGGCCCCTAGCCGTTGTTCTTGGGGAACCTCGGCTTCAAATGCCCGCAAAAAGTCCCTAACATTACCGGAACCATCGAAATAAGGTAGATATCTTACCTCCAAGGAGATGCAGCGTAAGTTCTTCGTGATCCAAAGACATCTTAGTGCAGAGACATCATGTAATCGGTTTTTCCAGTTCCGCATCTCCCTGTCAGAGTCAGAGAAACATTCGCTGTCCTTTTCCCAGTAGAGTAACCCCTCTGCTATGGGGTTGATCCAATCTTCATCTCACATAGTCAACTTATAGATGTGATCTACATCCTCTTTGTCACACACTGGTTTTGTGTATCGTTCACCCTCCGCTCAATCTAATGGTACATTACCCTTGTACCGTTATTCTCAAATACCATGCTTCTATTCTTTAGGTTAATAATGCCTCCCATATCGATGGCCCAATCCAAGCCAAGGAGTGCAGGGTAGGGGTCTGCATCTTTGATAATTTGAATTACTTCAAAATTGGCCCAGACCTTAACACCTGCGATGTCCACCAAAATATTCGATAGTATTCCCAATGGAATGATCTTATGTTGATTGGAAATACATAGCTAGATAGTGGACCATTCAAACTTAGGTTCCCCCATTCGTTGCCAAGTTTTTTTAGGTAATACATTCGCATCTGACCCTAGGTCCAAAAAAACCTGATCCATCTCGTAATCACCGATCTGCGCAGTCAACCGCATCTCCCTGTCGGTGCATTTATTATACCTATAGAGTTTATGTATGTCCTTGACTTTCGGAGGGAGGATAGGTCGTGTTGTACAACTATATATCAATGCCTGAAGATTTTCCACAGCCCTCGGGTTGCGCAGCAGCTTCATACATGCTTGTAAAAAGGGTTTAACCTCCTCATCTACCTTGAGGTCCTCAGACGGCTTCAAAGTAGATGCCTCTACCTCGGTAAAGTCCTTACGAGTTGCGATAAATGTTTCTTTCTCCTTTTCTAGATCCAACCCTTCCTGTTTGCTAACTGCTGGCCAAATCAAAGGCTCGGTTGCAGTTTTCTCCCTAGCCCCCCCGGTGGCCATCCCATGCGTGTTACGACATTCACGCTTGGATCTTTGTCTCGTAGTTCGGCCTTAACCCTCTACAAATTTTGCATAGGTTTCGGCTGCTTTTCCTGAATCTTCACTATCAAGAGTAGACAGTCTTCAATCTCATGGTCCAGCTGCCTGCAATATTGGCAGGTCTATCTTGTAGGGTTTGGACAGTCCACAGTTATAACAGATGAGTTGCCCTCGTCCCCGACTTGCGCTTCCACCTCTTCTTCCTCCCCTGCCCCTTGTTGGGGAACCCCCTGCGCTGGAGAGGGATATGGGTGAGGATGGATCTGACTGCACCCTATAGAGATTCCCCCGATCGATCATCAAATCATACATCTGGTAGTTCTGTTCATCATGTCTTATTGACTTGCAGAACCTACACCATTTCTGTTTTACTTCTGGGACGTACACAACGAGGCAGGGATAGTGGTTTATGTCGTGCAGCCCTGCAATGCGGCAATCATCACACCATAGTGCTGGCCCACTTTGTACTTCCACCTCCCTAGGGCGCAGTGGACTAGTTCCCCTAGTGTGCATGTATTCTGTTAACAACGGGCAGTTATCCTTGGTGTGACCATTCATCCTGCAATGTATGCACCATCTTTCCGGGCTAGCCTCTGCACCTCGCTCCTTTCGTAGCATCTGGATCTCCATGTGCATAGCCTCTAGTTGTTCTTAGATACGCTGGACGCCTAGCTGGGTATCGTCTCTGGGTGCAGCTTCTAAACTTATAGTGACCTCTAAGGCTTTTTCCGGTGATTCAAAAGTTTGGTGACCTATAGGTATGCATAGGTGAGGCAACAACATAGCAATGAACCACTCCGTGTGTTGTCTATCGTCATACTGAAATCCTCCTTCCCTGATCACCTTCTTCAGCTGTTGATCAGCCTCCCATACCGATTGAGAAGGCCCTTGCTTGAAATCCTTTAGATCGAACACTATTTGAGAATAGGACTTAGGCTTCTTGAACTGTTGTTTTAAGGAGTTATTGATCTCTTCGATGGTTGAGTTTGCATGTTGTCCGATGTATCCCATGTACCAATCCAAAGCTCTTCCTTCGAAGGCAAGGGATAGCTGTGCCCTCTTCACCACATCACTAGCTACGTTCTGCGCAGTCCATACTGATTCTACAACAAATCAGAACTAATCCATGTCCTCATCTCCTACACCCTTAAAGGTAGGCAATTTCATGTGCACAATCATGTCGTCTTCTGGTGGTGGAGGTGTAGGTGAATTCTTACCGCTACGCTGGTTTGAAAGTGGTGTGGCTGAAGGACTTTGCGCAACTGCTTCTCTTACCGAGCTGTAGACAGATCTACCTCCTTTTAGGTTGGTCTGATAGCATTTTCCACTTCGCGTCGTACTCCCATCCAGCTCAGCGTTCATTCATTCGGTGTGGCCACACAAGATACTTTTTCGCATAGTAATATCTTAATCAGCAATGGTAAAGTCTTCAGAAACTTACCCTTAAATCCTTTGAAGAATCTTCGCTCTGCTTTGGAGTAGGAGACGAATTTATCGATGGCAAATTCCATCGCGAATCACCCAGTGGTCTATGGTGCGAGTGATGGTGTTATCAGCCTTTTATAACCACTGGATCAATTCTGGGGTCCACTGTGTGACCCGCTCGTCCTTCCAACACTTCTGAAATTTGACCAACCTTGCGAGCCACACCTGGAGCTCGATCGCAATTGTTATGAAAAAGATCTCGTAGATTTCTATGAAAATATACCTATTTTTCCACTCTTCGGTGGTCAACCTCTTACTATGGTTTTCTTTCATTGTGAATTCCTAAACTTTCCATTCAAACCATTCATTAATTTCTTTTCTTTCACGTTTCCAGTACGGCCTTGGCATTACCCGATCCCTCTCTCAAAATGCTCTCGGTCTCAACAACGGAACGATTTGTTGGCTCGAGGTGTCCTGACCCAGGTTCGGAGGTTAAGGTTTGCCAACAAACCCCTATACTACTGGCCCTTTCGGCAGTGGCCTTCACCCAAAGTAGTATGGGAGAGTGCTAGCACCCGGTTTCCACACCCTGGGAGAGGGTAGGTAAGTCAGGTAGAGCTGCGTTCGACTTCAAAAATATTAGATCACATATTACATAACCCAGATCTATCAGTTCCTCCACATCCACGTGCGTAATATCATGTATAATCGCAATGAATAACAGATATAGGAAAATAAGGCAACTATCGTAGCTATTCTTGCATCAAGTCTAATAAATAGATTCAGATCAATGGTCAACACAGCATAAGCATTTAGCACAGTTACTTGCGGATCTCAATATAGAATCATGCATACCACAATAGATCTAGATCTTAGTATAAACAAGTAACACAAGTATTTTTGCAGCTTAAATCAATGACACTGAGCATACATAAACATATATCACAGATCCAATAGATTCAGAGATTTCAACAGCCTTTCGCATTCATTAATTCTTCCGATCCTTTTACAATACCCAAAACCCAACCTGCGCACACAGCAGGACTGAGGATCTCCGTGCACACAGCCAGCAGGAGTCTTTTCCCAAAAACACAAACAGGTCTGCTAACTCACAATTCACACCAATATTAGTCCAATTTTGTCTTACAACTCAAAAAGGTTCAACTGCTTATACTATTTTAGCCTACACATCCAATGGTCCGAAAACCGTGGTTTGCGGACTCTTGGTTTACCCTTGACCCACTTACAATGCATTAGGGGATTTGACCCACCCAAAAACCCCTATGTTAGACTAAATAAAATAAAAAATATACAAAATGGATCAGTTTCGCAACTCTTGTAGGAGACCCTGTTCCAACAATATGGTCCATATATTTTATGTTCATGTTGCAGCTGTACTTAATTTACATGTTGGTGATGATCATGATGTGGCGCATATTGTTAGGTCATGTTAGATATGTTCATTTAATGTTTAGCTTGCAGATAGATGTGTATATGTGATAACATGAGTTATTTGACATGAGATGTATATAATTTGATGTTTGTGTTGTGATGATGTTAATATATAATGTTAATTTGATGTTTGAATGTGTTTTTTAGTCGAATATGATGTTTGTACGATGGTTATCATGATCGTGATGATGTTTATTAATTAATTTAATATTAAATGACCATGATATTTATTAAATATTATGTTGTGATTGTAATTGAAATTTAAATTTAAATTGTATGTAAAATTGCAAAATTGTATTTGTATTTGTACTAATTGTAATTTTAACTGTAATTGTATGTAAAATATTTATTAATGTAAAATTTTAATTGTAATTGTAATATTTCATTTATTGTGAAATGTTTGTAATTATATATATGAAAAATTGTAAAATTCTAAAATTGTAATTTTAATTGAATTGTATGTAAAATATTTGTAAAATTGTAATTGTAATTGTAAATGTAATTCTATGTAAAATTGTAAATGTAATTGTATGTAAAATTCTAAAATTGTAATTGTATTTATAATTGTAATTTTAATTGAATTGTATGTAAAATATTTGTCAAATTGTAATTGTAAATGTAATTCTATGTAAAATTGTAAATGTAATTGTATGTAAAATTAAAATTGTAATTGTAATTCTAATCGTAATTCATGTATGTGAAATTAATGTAAAATTTTAATTGTAATTGTAATTGTATGTAAAATATTTGTAAAATTTTAATTCTATTAATGTGAAAATTTTAATTGTATTAATGCCAAATGATTTTATTTAAATATTTAAATTTGTAAATTTGCAAATAATTGTAAAATAAGAAATCTAGAATAATACAAATTTTTGTAACATAATAAAGTTTAGAAAATAATGAAAATAAATTCATGTACTTTAGAATTATCATTATTTTGTTATGATATTACATACAAAAAAATAACTTTATACAGTTTAGTGCATTTATCATCATAACACGCACTGGTGCTTCACAACTCTTCCGCACCGGTAACGAATAAACACAAATATAAAAAAAACACAACTCTATTTTCTTTAAGTAAAAAAAAAGCGGCAATTTGAAAAATGGGCAGCAAAATATTTCCGAAAATCTAATTTCATAAAATAATTCTTTAAATACTAAACACTTTTCATTATTTCACTATTTTTGCTAAAATTTTCAGCCAGATATTTGCAGGAGAAAAACCTGGAGCAAGAGAGTACGAGGGCACTGTGGAATAGCGAAATACGTTCGAACATAAGAATTCATATAATCAGAAACCAAACCTCTAGTGATTCAAACCATGTATCATAGAATTTCAAACCATATCGTGATTAAATTTGATTATTTTTTTTACTTTTTTTTTCTGCAGTATTTTTTACTTTTTTCTGCAGTTTTGTCCATTTTTACCCTAAACCCTTCATTTTTTTGTTTTTTCCCTTTCTTCTCCCTATTTATGTGATTTCAGAATTAGGGCTTTTCATTTTATATTGACGTCCAACCCACAGGACGACTTGCATAGTCGGATCCCAATCCATTCGACCATTGCGTGAATTTTCGAAAAAATGGATTTTTCTTTATCGGTGCACCCTGCGTACGCTACCGCACCGGTGCGTTGTATTATACAGTGCACCGCGCAAGTACTGTGTAGTAAAAAAATTGAAAATATTTTTTCTAAATCCATGCGCCATATCTGAAATAGAGCACTGGTGCTCCATTTAAGGAGGATAGCACCGTACGGTGTATTACACCGTTTTTGTGGTGCGTTTATAATACCCCATGCACCGTACGGTCTATTGCACTATTTTTGCAGGGCATTTATAATACCCAGTGCACCGTACGGTCTATTATACTGTTTTGCGGTGCGTTTTTAATATCCCTACGCGCCGGCTGCGGTGCGTACCGCATGAAAGGCACACTAGTGTCTTGAAATTTATTTTCTACTTGAAAAGTTGAGAATTTATTTATAAATATATTAATGAATGATATGGTACATATTTCAGATTGATAAAGAAATGATTGACAAGAGATCAAGTAACAAAAATACTGTTAACACATCAAGAAAAGAAAAAAAAGGCAAGTTCTTTGTAAATTCTTTATAAAAAATATTATTTTTGAACTATATGTAAGTTTAACTAATATGTATTGTTTACTGTGTATCATGCAGAGCCACAAAATGACGAAGCTCGATATAATTATTTCTGATCTAGGACTAGAAGAGCATAAAAGTTCAATGGAAAAATTGCAAAAGGATGAATTAGGTGAATGAAAAAATACTATCAATCTAATATGAGTTTCTTTTTTAATTATCATTAATAATATACTTAAAATTATTAGATAACATGTGTCAAACAGTCTACTAATTCACATATATTTAATGTTCTACAGGGACCAACAACTCAGAAAAAGAATGTTGTTCTAAGAAAAGAAAAAAAATAGAACATGCAAATGAAAATGAATTGCTCCTTAGCTCATCTAGAGTGGTGTTAGAAGTTAACAAAAGGGGGAAATTTTTTTACAAAGGTTTGAGGGATCTAATGGAACGAATGTATAGACGTTCTTTCCACTTACAATACAAAAATCAAAATGATTTCAAGAACCAAATTTTATCTAAACTACAGGAAGAGTTTCTAGAGAATTGGTCAATGAGACATGTCAGACTTTTAATAGCAAAAACATACAACAACAAAAAAGAAGGAATGAAAAAGTAATATTCCTTTAAATGTTTGTCTAGAATTATTTATAAATATCACTTTTGTTATATTTACTTTTCATATATCAATATAAAAATTAAATATTTTATTGCCATGTTACATTTTCAGAAAGATTATGAAAATCTCAAAAGATGAACGGGCTAATATCATAAATATGCCAGAAGGAATGTCCAAAAAGGTGTACAAGGAGATGGTCAAAGAAATGGACAAAATTGCTTTGTAGGAGGATCCATCTCAACAACAACGTGCTTCAAATGTAATATGTAATCATTGAATTTTTCGATCATTAGGTACAATAAATAAACAATTTATCATTAAATATTAATTTTCAAGAATTTTCTTGCAAAATAAAAGAAAATGGAACCCATTCAGCACATAAAACAAGACAACAAGGAAGAAAAGTGTTGATCTCTAAGTTTGTGAGTAATTTTTACTTCCTTATAACAACTTAACTAGATTTCATTTTTGTATTTTTTAGGTTGTTTTACAAAAATCATCATTGAATGTCTTCAAACAGGTGCTAACATACAAAGAAGAACCATCAGGCGAATTGATTGAAATTGGGTTAAATATGGGTTGTGAGTATATGTTGGCATATCAGAATTTAATTGTCGAATTTGTAAGCATCTATTGATCTTGTTTTACTTAGCTCCATCTATAATTAATAGAACAAAAATATCTTTTATATTAAATATATGATTTGTTATGGGGTATAAAACTTGTAGGAAACAAAGTATGGAACTGCGCCAACAGATGAAATTTTGAAAGATAGCATGGTACATGGTTTTGAAAGAATGTGTATAGTTTATGAGTCAATTGTTGCTATGGTACGTCATTTTTCTTTTCGATTTACATTAATGTATATTATTTAATATTGCAATTTTGATTATTCTCACCAATGTATATACACTCATTTCAGTTTATTTTTATGTTTGTAGATGGAAGGTGAAGAAGAAGAAAACAATCAACGCCGTGAAAAAAACATTCCCGAAAATAACCCAAGTCATGGAAGTAGCTCTAGCAGTGACAACAATTCAAGTGAAGAATGATGATCACTATGTTTGGATATCAAAGCAAGGAATTTTATTTTTTGAAATATGTCTGTGAAATCAGACATTTTTTTTAATGTAATGGACATAATATCCCAATTAAAAGACAAAGGGATACGAATAGCTGTCCCATTTTGTATGATAAAGACTGTCTTATTCATATATATATATATATATATATATATATATATATATATATATATATATATATATATATATATATATAATCATAAAATGTGTTTTAATTTATTCTATTGCGTTCTCCATTGTCGTTCTCAAATGCACTAATAAAAATTTAATTCATATAAATATTCTTATAAGATATATATGTGTCTACTTTTGATGAATAATGAATTTTAAAAAACCACAATAATTTTGATATGATATAACAAATTAATCCAAACAACACATTCAAATGCATTAATAAAATGTAATTAATATGAATATTGTTATAATATGTGTCGACTTTTGATGAATAATGAATTTAAAACAATCACAATACTTGGACTGTCATAGGTCGATGTTTCTAAAAAAAACAAAATGAATACCGGTGTGTGTCAGTAACTGTCGACTGGTGCATTTATGTGTCTATACGCACCGGTGCCGTTGTGCGATCTATGAGAACCGCACAAATATTGATACTAGTTATAAATATCGGTGCGTTTGTGTGATACTACGTACTGGGGCGTTTATGTATCTATAAGCACTGGTGCATTTTTACGATCAATGGGCACCACAAGAATACCAATACCAATTATAAATCTCGGTGCCTTTCTGTGCTACGATGCACTGGTGCATCATCAAGGTATACGCATCGGTGCGTTGATACAACCTATGGGCACCGCACAAATCCCAAGACCAATTAAAACGGCCCCGTGCATTGTATGACCAACACTATGCCCGGTGCGGTTTTACACCTAAAGGTCTCGGTGCGTTCGTTCGACTAAGACAGCCCCGGGGCGTCGTCTTCATGTACGCACTGGTGCATTAAATCCAGAGTAGAGCACCGATGAAAAAACATCCGCAATAACCTCCGGTCGCCCATTTTTTTTTATTTGTGTTGAATTTCCATTAAAAGCTCCGCAAAAACCTCCGTAACCATAAACGGATGTTGTAGCAAATGTTTTTTTGACAATTTTGGCCAATTTTATAACACTAAAAGCCTCCTTTATAACCTCTGCTAGAGGGTCTTTTACTTGTAGTGCAGGGAGGATACAAGCTTGAGCCTTCACATTCCCATCATTCAGTGACATATGCATTGTCTAGAAATTTGGCGAGCTGGGAGTTGATTATGTATTAGAAGTTATTTAGGGAAAAATAGTTTGGGATCCTGGTTCATTTCGGCCTCTAGCGATGGAGAACATGCACTAGGAGCTTGGGCATGTCAAAATTCACTTTGGGTGGGCCGATAATGATTTTATGTTTGTGACTTTCCTTTCTTCCATGTAAAACTCCCAAGCCTGTTTTTTTTAATTGGTCGAGATTTGTGCCTTGGGTGGTCTAAATTGGCATGTGTTGAGGGTTTCATGGGGTTACTAGTGCCCGATGATGAGGCCACCTGATCTAGACTTATGAAAGAACACAATAAAATACATAAATATAGATAAACACAGAGATGCATCATAAATAACAATTCATTTCATTAATATCACATAACTAAAATATGCTTACAGACAAAATGGAAATAAACTAGCTAGGGCATTGGTAGCTTATCTCTCAGAAGAGATGTGGCAGATATAAGCCTATGAACTGTGTTACAATGAGGATTGAAGGCCTATTTATTATTTAGAAACAAAGGAAAACCCTAAACATCCAAAAACCTAACCTTAGGAGACGAAATGCCAAACTATGGGCCACGTTAGGGTAAATTGGTACCTTAATTTCTTGGGGGCGTAACTTTGGCATATGAACTTCGTTTGATGCACATGATACCTCGTTATAAATATCTATCTGAGGAATAAAACTATTGGAAATGAATATTGATTCATTTGAATAATATTCACTTATATGTGATTTTCCCAAAAAACGTCGTTTAGGGCCTCAAAACGACTCTGAAAGTTCAGGACCTGAAAAATTGCCAAAAATAGTAAATTATGATATAATTAAGGAAACTGAAAAATTGAAAGAAAAAATGGTGGGGATCTAAGTGGAATAGGTGGTTGGCCACCAATATACACTAGATAATTTCTCTCCCCTAGGAAGAAATGGTCCCCATTGCGTTGAGTTCCTCCATGAGATGAGGAAACTTTTTCTGAACTTGGTCCTTGGTGAAGGAGTTGGCCTACTTTGATAACTCGATATAACTGGATCCTCTGCTGGCGGGTCTTCATGATATATGTGTGCATGATTTGATCAGTTGTGGCTTATTCCATGTAATATGGGTTTAACTTTGTTGGTGTGAGTTGTTCTGCCATGTCAGATGTGTCCAATAGAGGTGGAAAGTAGGGTCGAAGGTGGTCCACACCGAACACTGGGTGAAGAATAGGGAATGGTAGAATAGTGAGCTTCAATTCATTGTCCCCTAAAGCCTTGGTGATGATGTATGACCCATATTGGAGCGGGAAAATCTTGTGGTGGGGTATAGCGAGGGGATCCTTCTGCAAATGTAGCCACACTTTTTTACCCACCTGGAAGTTGTGTGGCACTCGATGTTGATCATGTCATTGCTTGTATTTAACATTGGCTTTGTCCAATATGACATGAACCTATTGGCAGATGTGTTGAATGCACTCAATGAAGTTTTTTTCCTTGTCAGCTTCAAATTGGACATGAGTTGAATCGGCTTGAGTAGCTGCAAATGGCATGGCTACATCAATGGGGCATAATGGCTGTAATCCCAAGCCCACCTAAAAGGGGTTGTGGCCGGTTGAGATGTGGAGGGCCCAGTTATAGCTATGTTGTACATAGGGGAGGCCTTCATCCCATGTGCGTGGATGCTTTGAGTTGTACATGTGCAAAATGTGTATGATCTTCCTGTTGATGAACTCTATCTGGCCATCAGTTTGGGGATGGAAAGCTATGAAATTAGTAAGCTTGGTGTCCAGCATTGACCAAACACTGGACCAAAATGTGTCGAGTATCCTGTTGTCTCGATTTGAGATGATAGACTGTGGGATCCCAAAATGTAACTACACTCGTTCAAAGAAAAGTTTAGCAGTGGATTATGTTGTGATATTATTCTTGAAGTCCGCCGTAATGGCCATCATCGATAATATATCTACGACCACAAAAACACAGTCGTTGCCATACTTAGTAGAAGGAAGGCTTGACATGTAATCCATGGAGATGGATTCCCAAGGTCAACTAGGGGTAGGTAGCAGAGTATAGAGGCATTTCTTCTTGATGGTAGGTTTTGCAATGGCACAAGCAGTGCATGATCTGATGTACTTCCTGACATCCCATCAAAGATTCGACCAATGGGAACAATTTTGTAGTACTGCCATTGTTTTCTCGACTCCGAAATGCGTAGTGACCCGACTCTAGTGTGCTTCCCAAATTATCTTGGCACGCTCTCTTGAAGGAACACAAAGGAGTCCCAAGTGACATAACAGTGCATCATGGAGGTGAAAATTTGGAACTTGGTTACCCTCCAAGAGCATCTTGTATGTGTGGTCGAATTCTGGATCGATCTTGTAGAGAAGCAACCAATTAGAAGTATCATGCCTACAAGAGTTGAGCACAGTGGTTAGCGCCACAATTAGTGGTTGGCTGAGGTAGTCTGCAAAATTATTGGTGTTTCCCTTCTTGTACTTGATGTTAAAATGAAATTGTTGCAGATATGTGGACCAATTATAATGGAGATCGTTCTACAAATTCCCTTGTGTTTGTATGAACTAAAGGCGTCGGTGGTCTGTTTGGATGACCATTTCCTTCCCCAAAATGTAATGCCTCGATTGGCAGCAAGCCTTCACAATGGAATAAATCTCTTTGTCATAAGTGGGATACTTCTGGACTTTTTCATACAAGGTCTCACTGTGATATGCCAATGGATGCCCCCATTGAGTAATAACTGCCCCAATAACATGGTCAAAGGCATCTATCTCAATCTCAAATGTTTGTTGCAAGTCTGGCAATGTGAGCACTGGGGCAGAGCAGAGGTGATGCTTCAACTCTACGAATGCCTTCTGTTGAGATTCAGACCAAAATAATTTTTCTTTCACTCCTCCATTGGTGACTTGATTCAAGGGCCAAGTGATATAAGATAATCCCAACACAAACCTATGGTAGAAATTAGAAAGACCCTGAAAACTGTAGAGCTATGTTAAAGTTATTGGAGCTTTCCAATCTCGAATGACTTGGATCTTGTCTAGATCCACATGCACCCCCCGCTCATCAATAATGTATCCCAGATATTGAACCTAGGTCATGCCAAAAGTGCACTTCTCGAAATGGCACACAACTTGTGTTGTCGCAGTGTTTGGAGAACCTTTAAAATGTGGTAGAGGTGCTCTTCCCAAGTTTGGCTGAAGGTCAAGATGTCATCTAAGTACACTACTACAAATGAGTTGGTGAATGGCCACAAGATGTCGTCCATCAACCTCATGAAGGTTGCAGGATAATTTGTCAACCCAAAAGGCACGACCAACCATTTGAATAGGCCCTCCTTGGATTTTAAGGCAACCTTCCACACATCAAAGGGTTCGATTGGTACCTTGTGATACACAGACTTCAAGTTGATCTTGCTGAAATATTTTCACCCCTTGAGTTGGTCCATCAGGTCATCAATCTGTGGGATCAGGTACATATTCTAGATAGTGCTCTTGTTCAGCGCTCGATAGTCAATACAAAGTCTCCAAGTCCCATCCTTCTTCTGCACCAACATAGTCGGGCTCCCACAGGGCGATGAACTCGGTCAAATGTGACCTTTCAGCAACACCTCCTGAATCTGCCTCCTTATTTCATCGTTCTCCATAACAAAGCACCAATGTATTGGTCCATTGGGTTGCGGCGCACCTGGGGTCATATCGATGGGGTGCTTGACCTGACAGTGTATAGGCACCCCTGCGAGTGAGGTGAAGGTGTCCCGTAATCCTCCACAACCTTATCCATTTGTTGTTGTCATGTGAAGGAACTCTCTCCAAAGGTCATGGCCATGATCTTGTTCTTTCCCTAAGGGCGGATCATCAAGAAAGAAAATTTCTTGGTTTTGGAAATAAGCTCACTACATTGTTTTGATTTAACCAAAGAGATGGCTACAGGCAGTTCTACCTTTTGTATCATGTACAACTTATTGCCCAAAGTAACAATAACAACGTGAGGTCAGGACTCATACATAGCATGTCGCTTCCACATATATGATTGGACTAATAATAAATCACAAACATCAAAAGGGGCAATGTCACATAATACCTCATCCGTGAAGGGCTTGATGTTGTAGGGAAGGCAGCACTATTGGTTGATGCAGAGATATTGTCCTTGGTGAAGCCACCCGATGGTTTACAGTTGTGGATGTGTTGTGGTCACCAAGACCAGCCACTTCATGACCTCTTCTAAAATGAAGTTCTTTTGGCTCCCGCTGTCGATAATGAACTACAGCGGGGAACCCTTTACCCACATCTGGGAATGGAAGAGGTGTTATTCCTCCTCTGGATTTTTTGGTTCCTCCTTTTGGATCTTCATGGTGGCAATGATGGTGTTTGGCTTCACATCGATAATTTTATTCCCCTTTTCACTCCCCTTGTCAGGTTCTAATTCAGAGTTAGAGAATGCATCTGATTTAGAAGCTTTCAGCTCAACCACAAATGGTTTCTTTTCTCGACACTCACTTGTGTTGTGAGTGGAGCTCTTATGGAACTCACAACTCTTTCCCATGTCCTTTATTAGCTTCACGGCATTGTTATTTTATTTCAGATTTGACGAGTTATCCTGGGCCGCCCCGCCTTGGTTTTGTCCTTTGTTCTACAATTTGGGGAAACCTTTCCCTTGCTTCTGATTCGTAGATCCAAAGTCTCGCTTCTTATATTTCAACTTTTTCTCAATCTTAGTAGCATACCGGCATGATGCACCAAGCAAGGAGATGTTGAGGAACTCCATTTCCTCCTGAATGTATCTGTGTAGACAACTGCGATAATTTGGCACCAAATGTCTCTCGTAATCTTTGATGCCCAATTTTGTGTGCACAATATGGAATAGATTTGTCAGGTCATGCACATCTTGATCCTTTGCTACCGCACTATAGTCCATTATATTTACTTGTCCTCATAGCTCCCCACATGATAATATTGTTCCTTGATAGCATCCCAGAAATAATTCCAAGTGGGTGTGGCCGAAAATAGAGAGGATTCCCTCTCGTCATTTTGCTCACAGTAGGTTTCCCACCAGTCCTTGACATAGGGGGCGACTTTTAGGAGTGTAAAAGTAATATTTTCCTGGTTGGAAAAGTCATGAACCGAGAAATACCATTCTAATAGATTCAACCACCTATCTACAACATTTGCATATATCTGGCCCTCAAATATGGGAATGTCAAAGTTTACTTGTACCTTAAAAGAAATTACACCTCCAGAGTGGTTATTGAATGTAGATGCACCACCGATGGGCAGTCATGGAATAATCTGAGAAAATTTATCCATAATCGCATTCCTTTGTTTCTCGAGGGCCTCCTCGAGCAATATTTTGATAGGATATCCTGCTACCTCGTCTTTCTTTTCGTCCCCCATGGGTGGTCGTCGAGGTTTGTGAGGTTGATCTTGTAAAGGTTCAACCAGATCGAGCCCTAACTCCTTATACCTAACCTCGTTGGGGACATGCAAAGAAGGATCGAGAAAGATAAGATCACTCTGATACCATTGATTTAGACTTATGTGGGAACACAATAAAATACAAAAATACACATAAAATCAAAGATGCAGCAACAATAAGACTTCATTTCATTAAATATCACATAACTGAAATATACTTATAGACAAAATGGAAATAAACTTTCTAGGGCGCGGGTAGCTTATCTCTGAGAAGAGATGTGGTGTCTACAAGCCTCTAAACCATGTTACAATTAGGCTCGAAGGCCTATTTATTATTGAGATGCAATAGAAAACGCTATACATCCAAAAACCTAACCCTAGGAGATGAAACACAAAACTATGGGCCCTGTTAGGGTAAATTAGTACATCAATTTCCCGGGGTCGTAACTTTGGCATACGATCATCGTTTGACGCACATAATACCTCATTAGAAAGATCTAACTGGGCACTACAACTAATGAAAACTAATATTAAGTGTTTGACCCGTATTCACCTAGAGGTGATTTTCCCAAAAAAATGTCGTTTAGAGCCCAAAAACGATTCCGGAAGTTCAGGACCTGAAAAATTGCTAAAAATAGTAAATTGTGCTACAATTAAGGAAGCTAAAAAACTAAAAAAGAAAATGGTGGGGGTCAAAGTGGAATAGGTGTTTGCCACCAATATCCACCAGGATCACCACCAGAGGTGGAACCAACAAAATGGTGGTTTGTGTTAGATATCTCTTTTATATTTTATCTTTAGTGAACCAAAGTAGTGTGGGACTTATCATGGGGGAAGGTTTTCGAATATTTTTCCATCGATGGAAAATTATGGTGGGAGGATCGATGGGTGTTGTGGGTACTATCAGGCTAGAGGATTATGCAACCACAAAAAGGTCGTGCTCACCAGGGAGCATGGCTTCGAAGCCAAGGCATTTTCCACTGTGCGGAAGAGCGAGATGTCGAGGAAGAAGTGGACTAACAACCTGTCAATTCACTAGGGAGGGTAGAGTAACCTCCCCCATTTGATTCCCTAGAAGCTCAGATTCGTCAGGTCACCCTTCTAGTGGAAAAACTAACTCGATATCATCACAATGACCATAATTAGGCGATAACATTCATGTACGTTATTTAGAAAAATGTGTGGCACATGATGGACACGTAGGTATCACTCCTTTGTGGTCTGAAAAGGATCTAGGATCAACTTGAAGGATGGCTGGCACATATGGAAGCCCACATGCAAGAAGCCTTTCTTCCTCCTCTGCCACCTAGTAGGGGACCAAATGCTTTAGGTCTAAGAAATGTTGATGATCATGGATGACCGTAGGTTGAATTCTCATCCTTGGACTCTTTTGGTTAGTTTGGTCCATTTTCATGAGATATTTTAGTTTCATTTTGTTGTTTTTTTTCCTTTACCTTCTGGCCAATAAGTCTAGTATAAATGAGACCAGAAGCATTTTGAAATCAAGCTCCTCATGATGTACTTTTAGGACAACTTAATAGAAATATATGAAAAAACTAACATTGTAAACTCATATTAATATGACACTTTGAAATGAAAATCTTGGATCTATTAAATTGCAGATGCTACTAATGGTTTTCCTGGCGTGATAGGAAACAAAATGTGTTTATTGTTATGGGATTACATCAACATTATATTGTACTTCAAATTGAGTCAGGATATTATAATATGTTAAATGATTAATCTTGTGCTTGGATTTTGATTATGGAACCATTTGATGCATTTATTGTAATTTGTTCAAACACATGAACATGGTTACTAATTAATATGTATAGGGTTAATGGGGTTGTATGGAAGTGTATACTATACCATTAGGAGAGTATGAACACCATTTATGTTTCCACCTACTAGCACTCCTTTCCATGACCTAGGTTGAAAAATTGGTCATGCTTTTAATTAAGGTTTGCACACTAGCATGATAATAGGCCATATATTTGGTTACTCATGAGGTTTATTTTAGGGGAACACTTTAATTTTATATCATCATAATTCCCCAATGACCATTATTGTTTTAACAGGGGTGAAAAAGGTTGAGTTAATAGTGTCTCAATAGTTGCACTAATTTTCCCACTAAGAAAGTTATATGATTGAAAGGAATGTGGCACAACATGGAAGCCTTTATACTTATTGAAGGGTATCACGTGAAGGGTATGGAGAAGCATGGAGCCCTTGATATTAAATATAAATGGTTAAGTATATAATGAAACAAGATTTATTAAAACATATAAAAAATGTTTGTTTTTGGCATGTGCTTCTTATTTAATATGAGAAAAATGATCATATAGCTTATGCATTATAACATAAAGGAAAATTTAATTAAATGGATAGTGGTATGATTGAGCATATATATTATTGAGTATCTTATAAAAAAGAAAAATAAATTAGTGAATTAAAATTCATTAAGAAAATAAATATATTCTAGGAATGTGCATAAAATAAAAAATAGATTAAATAGAGAACTAAAGAAATTGGTGAACAATATTTTGAGACTATGAGAGGGAATTCCTATTACTAGGCTTACTGACTACACACAATGAACAACCTTTAATGAAAAGTGACATACTTTCAAACATATGAGGCCAATAACAATACCTCTGTAGATTTTCCACTGCTTTTCTTACACCAAAATGACCGACAATAAGAGAAGTGTGTGCTTCCCTTATGACATACACTCTCTCCCCTTGTGGAATACAAATCTTGCCCAAATGATACAAAAAGTTATTATGTACATGGTAATCCAATTCCTCAACTTGGTTACCTTGACTCAATTTTTCATAAACATCTTGAAAGTCACTATCAGATGCATATTGTTGAACATAACCTTCATGGAAAACATAAGTATTCTTGAGTAAAGTAGCTACACTAATAATAGGCCTAGAAAGAATATCAGCAACTTTATTGTATATACCTTTCTTATACCTGATGACCTAGTGGAATTTTTGTAAGAAACCCATCCATTGAAAGTGTATTGACTATTGTAATTTAGTTTGTGATTGCAAGTATTGCAATGGTTGGTGATCAGTGCGAATGATGGTTTCCTTTCCCGTCAAATAGTGTTTCCACTTCTTCACACTTTGAACCAACACATATAGCTTCTTGTCATAAGTAGGATAATTTATCACCACACCATTGAACATTTATGAATTGAATGAAATGGGGTTACCATGTTGTAAGAGTATTGTGCCCATGGCATAGTCACTTGCATCTATTTGAATCTCAAAGGGTTTTCTGTAGTCCAGTAGTGTTAGTATTGGGGTTCAACTGATCTTCTCTTTCAAAGCATCAAATGATTTTTTGCGCTTGCCTCCCCACTTGAAGACCTTCTTAACACTAGTCAATGCATGCAATGGAGCTACAATAGAAAAAAAATTAGCAATGAACTTCCTCCAATATTGTGTTGCTCCTAGAAAACTTCTTACCTCGGTGATTGTCTTGGGTGTTGGCCAATTCACAATGACCTCAACTTTAGAGGGGTCTAACGTCAGCTCACCTCCTCCAACAATATGTCCCAAATACATTAAAGAATTTTTACCAAATTCACATTTTGACATCTTCAAAAATAATTGTTCTTTTCTTAAGACATAAAGCACCTTTCTTACATGCATGACATGTTCATCTCGTGATTTGTTGAATATCAAAATATCATCCAAGTAGACAATGAAAAACTCATCAATAAATGGTCTTAATACATCATTCATAACTCTCATTAAAGTAGCTCAAGCATTGCAAAGACCAAAAGGAATAACAAGCCACTCAAACAATCCTTGTTTAGTTTTAAATGTGGTCTTCCATATGTCCTCTTCAGCTATTCTAACTTGATGATAACCAATTCTTAATTATAACTTAGTGAAATAATTTTCATGCCTCAACTTATCAAGAAAATCATCTATTATCGGGAGTGGATAACGATTGTTTACCGTGATTTTGTTTAATGCATGGAAATCCACACACATGTGCCACCAACACAATCTATGAACCACATGGTGAGGTAGATGGACGAATGATTCCTTTATTCAAAAACTCTTGGATTTTCTTCTTGATTTCAGCACTTTCCATTATCGGCATGTGATGCATGCCAATTTTAGGAATAGAACATCCTGTTGTAGTTTTATCTCATGTTGGATTCCCCTCTTGGGAGGTAACCCCTTTGGTTCCTGAAACATCTCGCCATAATGAATTACCAAATCAAACAAATCAGATTTTAATTTATCCTCACAACCTTCAAAAGATTCATAATCCGTATCATTATTTTGTTTGATCATAAGAAGCACAATTTGTTTTCTTGAATTTACTAGTCTCTTCATTTTCCCGGCATTAACTAAAGAGAGGTTTAACTTTTTTCAATGAGCTCTCACAATATATTCCACTCCATATTTAAAAAAGTGGTACTTGTTCTCACGACGATAGAATATTTATTTCCTGTCATAGAGATAAGGACTACCCAAAACAATTCTTGATATGTCAAGCAATACAACATCTAACTCAACTTCATCAATGAAGTTTGTGGTGATTGCAAACCGGAAAATACATTTTATTGTAACCTATAAATTTGTATCCTTGGTTATCCAACCCAAAGGATATGTCTTGTGATGAGTTATGGTTTCAAGTTTAAGCTTATTTACTAAGTCTTCAGATATTAAGCTCACTTGAGACCCACTATCAAATAGTGTGTAGATTTTTGTATGTTTTGAGACAACTCTTACATGAAACAACTCTATTCTTGTTTCTTCACTTGGAGTGTTACTGTGACCATTTAATGAACTAGTAATTGTTATGGCTTCTTTTCTCTTTGTGACCATGGCTGCAATTTTAGTATCATCTCCTGATTTGGATCCAAGATCCTATTGTGTGGTAGCGGTTGTCTTTTGTTTCCCCTTGTTATTGAATTTCTTAAGCCTCAATTCTAGATGAAGATTCCAACAGTGGGATTCATCATGACCCTATTTGGAACATTGTTTACATGTGGTTTTCTCCCCTTCTTTTTTAATGGATGCAATTTTATTTTGTTTTCCTTTGAAACCCTTTCCTTTTTCACCACCCTTAAATGGTTTCTTTTTACCTTCTTCTGGTACATTTTCCCCTCTTGCCTCAAGGTGTGTAGCTTGCACACAAAACTCATCTAGACTAGTGCGATTAAACATGAGGATGGTATGTTTCAGGTAAATGTGTAAACCCCCTATATACTTCAACAAGGTATCTGGAGAATGCAAATCAACACTTAACATAAGAGCTCTTTTTCTAAATCCTTGAGTGTAATATTGCACACTTTGACCTTTCAATTGTCTAAATTTTTTCCAGTTCATAATGGATTTTTGCATGTAAGCTAGAGGGTAAAATTTCCTTTTAATGGCAGCAATGAAATCAGACCAAGAAATTGAGATCTTACCATGTTTTTTAATCTCATATTTTGTCCTTGCTTCCCACCATACAAGTGTTGCACCCTCCATTCTCAAGAAAGCCAATTGAATCTTTATGCCATCCTCTTGAAGGTTATGAATTCTACAATAAACCTCCAATTGGAAAATTCAATTATCTAGCTTCTCTACATTCACTTCACCATTATACATCGGCAACTCAAATTTAACATCAGTTTTAAGTAAGGGTGATTTACCAGTTCCTTTTGAGGTATGTGTATGAACATGTGGAAGGGTTGTGGTAGTGGAAGATGATGAAGAGGAAGGTGAATATGGTGGTGATGATGGTGGTGGAGTGGATGGTGGTTTATTACCATCTCCATTACCTCCTCCTCCTGGAGAACCCTTTCCTCTAGGAGGCCTAGAACATTCTCCTTGCATCCTTAAATTCCTCTCCTCATAGAGGACCTTTACCATCTCTGTCATATCAAAAAATTCTTTTTTAATACTCTCTCCTATTTTGTCATGGTGGGTTCTCCTTCATGAGGCATGCTCACTGAAGACTCAACTTCAATTTGAGGATGTGTTGGTGTTGAAGACTTTGGAAACCTTTCCCTTCTTCCTCTTGAGCCGACTGTAGAGCTTTCAACCAGCTTCCCTTCTCCTCTTTTGAGTTTTAACCTTGTAAGCATGACACAAACTTGCAACAATTAGATCCCTTATTGCACAACAAAACTAAAGTTGTGATACCAAAATGATCTGATTAAGGTGTGTTATTAATGATGTGATAATTCCTCTTTCAGATTTTTAAACAAATGTTTTACATGTGCTTAAGGTTTCAAGTTCTCTTCCAAGTTACTGAGTCTCATGAGTGATTTTTATGTTAATTTTATGAACAATTTAACATAATATAAAGAATGAACAATAACAATAAAATTTACATTACATTACCATAAAACACATCAACACAGGGATTTGATGAAGGATTTCACCCCTCCTAGGCTACATCTCATTGGTCCAGGTTCCATGGCTTGAGCCTCTATATTATGCTCAAATTCACAAAATGATGTGTTTACAATGATTTTATGCTCCTGAAACTTGCTTCATTGAGTCCATAACACTAAAAAATGGTGCCTTAGTCTCTTTCTGCTCCTGATTTGGTCGAAAACCAGATGAGTTATTGCCTGATCTAATTTTTCCACAATTTGCAAAAAATCTGGGCTGGTCCTACAAATCTTCCCGGAATTTGGAAAATTGTCCTACAATTTCGCCGACTCGTGGTGCAAATTGTGGGACAATTCAATTTTCTAATGACGCCTGTGAACCAGATTAGCACTAACAAACCCTGCTTATGGTTAATTAAGTCGCAATTAAGGTTTTAATGGAACATGTTAATAAAACTAGTTTAACGTTAATTAAGCATGGATTAAAGTTTTAATCAGTGCTTAAGGGATAGCCCCTCCTGCTTCGCCCACGGTCCCAGGTATTGGTCTCATGGCTTGGGGGCTGGCCCCCTCTCCCACCATCGGCGCTTTGACTAAATTTTAAAATAATGTGGTGTTTTATATGGTTAAGATTCATGGCATAGGAGAGTTGGTAATGATGCGCGTTAGCTTGGAGGAGGTATCAGGTTCGACACCCTTCCGGTCCCTCTGGTATTTCATGATAGTTTTACACTTCCATGAGGGGGGCACGTGGTGGCCCCAGGCTAAGCCACATGCCTCCTCCTCATTGGCCTCACCACATACCAATTGGAAACCAATCATTCACCAGAGAGATGGGTTGACCAACCTGTTAGTATGAATATTTTGTCGAAGTGTACGAAAAAATACCACTTTAGCTACGCATAACTTATAGCCCTAACATCAAATGTGGCTACCAATATCTTCAGATCTGCAGTTAGTTGATCAAGACAAGTGCTACAAAAAACCAGATCTATGCATAAAGAGACATTAAGCAGTAAAAATAAGGTTTTGCTCCATACATCCAATAGACAAGACAAGAACAATATTTTTTGAAAGAATTTTTTGTATTAAGGGCACCTGGGAGGAAAACAAGAAGGTGTTTTCAATTCTCCTCAATGGGATGGGTTCTTGGAAGTCCTCAGCACTTCAGATCTAACATTTCTCTCTCCTGTTGGTGTAGAAAACCCAGACAAAGATAGAACTCAAAGGGAGCTCACACAACAAATAATGGAAAATATGACCAAAAGTATGGATCCAGAGTGATCTTTAGGCAAAAAAAGGTGCTAAATGAATGGAAAAACCCTTCTATTTATAACAAAATATTGAGTTAGTCTAGATATTACTGCATAATTAAAATATTATTAACCAATTCTAGATCCAAATTTTTATGGAATATTTTATTATATTTGTTGGAGGGAAAGGGAAATTGACTTGGGTCAAATCCCTTTATTTGTAAATAATAAATAAATAAATGATTTATTTATCATTTTAAGGAAGTGGTTGGAGGATAATCAAATAAATAATGATTTATTTAATTATTTATGGGTGATTTAGTCATATTTAACAAGGAATATTATTTAAATATGATTTAAATAATTATTCTTAGAAAATAATAAGACAAATAAAGATTTATCTAATTAATTTCTTTGTTTTGGGTTAAACATGACCAGGGAGAATAATTAAATTATTGTTCAATTGATTATTCCTTGAGGAAAATCAAACAAATATAGGTTTGTTTAATATTTCCTTTTGGGGTTTCATGTTTAGACCATAAACAACCTAATAAATGTGTTTTATTAAGTTATTTCACATAGTGAAGGCAATTTTACTTAGGGTAAAATTGGTCTTACATGGTGTACTTGGGTCCATCTAATGATAGTAGGTTAGATGACCAAAAAATGGTGTAACACAACCTGTTGACTTTCCCAGTCATTGTACTATGTTAAGAGTGAAATTACATTTGGGCTCCTATACTGCCGTAATTTTTTGCTAAATTTGCATGTTTAGGAAAAAAGAGAAAACTGGTTGAATCCATCTGAAGTCCATCTTGTGCGAAGCAGGTTGTGTGGTCTGAGCGAAGGCTGCTTATGTGATCGTTTAGGTTTCATGTCATTCTGAGAAAAAACAAATTAGCATAATTTTGAGCATTTGATCAATATGTGGCAGAAATCCAAAAGAGTCACAGGTTTACTCAAAGAATAGACACTCTAGAAAATGTATCAGCAATTGGTCGAACACTTGCAAAGGTCAAAGAAAACATCTGGCAAGACATAAATGAATCCATAACATATTTGTGGCCATTAATTGAAATTGTGTTTGAACAGGAAACATTACTGGAAAAAACAAAAGATCAACTAATAATAGAGGTAAAGAAATAATTGGGTAACAAATTAAGAGATGCAACAACATTAGTCAGGATTTTGAATTCAAAAAATGTGAAAGATCTCAAAGAGTATGACATAGATGACAGAACTGAAACCATTATGGATGTTAGAAAGGTTCACATCAAAAGGAATTTAATGCTGCAACTTGAAAACAATGCCATAATTTAGAAGCCAACCTCCAAAAATTTCACAGAATGTTTAATGTATTGCATCAAAAGGGACTGCTAGGTCTAAGAGGAATTGGAGATAAGATGATCACCCTTGAATAATATCAGTGAAGGTTCTATTCAATAGTCACAGACAAAGCCAACTTGTCCAAGATCAAAGGGACAATTACAGGGAAGGCTTTCATTGGCAGTTTGACTTTTGAATTGTTAATTCAGTATGAGATAAAACATTTGTTTGTACTCAAACCCAATTTTCAGAAGTACACCAAAGTGGATGAGACTGACAAAAAGTTAATCAAATCCACCATTCCTGATGAGGAAATATGGGAAAATTATGTCTACTCATTGATTGAACTAGAAAAGATGTTTACAATAGTAATTTTGAGTTAAACAACAACATGCATATTTAAAGGAATAAGTGGACATATAATCAGAAAAAGAAAGACAAAACAACATATTTTTAGGCCCATTCATAAGAAAAAACCTCGAATTCAGTGCCAGAAAACTTTAGCAGTTTTATTTCCATATCTTATAGATCTATTTTTATAAAAACGTATTGAAATATAATTGTAAATATATCTTGACATTTAATCAAGATATTTTAGACCAAATTGTATAAATACTTTGTAGATTGAAGTATGAAGGGTTGAACCATTGTGATAGAATTTTGAGCAGACCTTTACCCTTCTAAATTATTTTTGAAGTAATAAAAGGATTATGTATTCTTTTCGAAATGACTTGTGTCCTTGTTAGTTCTTCTTTGTCAATTATATTATCACTATGTTTTTCTGCATGTATTTGAAGTTTATGGGAGTTCTGGGTAAGAATAGATTGGGTATCAATCTTTATGAAATCCCCTATGAAGTTATAATCCTTTAAAGAGATCAGTTTATTGGATTGTTTTTCAGAGATGACTCCTCTATATCATTAAATTGTAATCTTCCCTTAAAGTTTTAAACATATATTGTTTGGCTGTAAAATTATTTTACACGCATCTACTGCATATGACAAGTTAAATAATCAGTTTGATGTTTAGCAAATCATATAACATCTAAGTTTTAAACCTTACATATCTCATCAAAGCTAAATTATTGTTAAGAGGTGAAGAATCAACCCTTCTAATACATCGTTAGTAATTAAGAATTGTACCTATTTTAAAAAGTTTAGAGCTTTGGTCATCCAAAAAACTTTAAAAACCAACAAAACATTATAGATGTTGTGGCATAATTCCTAACCTAGAATTATCTACGAAGGTACAACATGTGTTCCCACCCAAGGCACATCGCTCCCCGGGAAAGAAGGGGGTCGATTTTAAGCCATGGGGTCGTTGTGTCTCGAGAGCGTGTGCCCACTGATGACAAAATGGCCCCATGGGAGGCAGGGGTTTGGGGGGGAAAGTTTAAATTTTTTTTTTTTTAAGGAATGGTTTTTTTTTGTATCTTGGATGAACCTGAATGGGATCCACACTATCCAATATCAAATAAAATAAGGTGATTGTGAAGACATTGCAAAAATCATACTTAAAAGGGATTATTCCCTAGTTATTGTAGATATTCCTCATGGTTTTAATATCCCAAAAATTGAATATGATAATGACCCTTATACTTATCAAGCTTTGAGTAAAGTGGTTGTGGGATTTCTAGAATTCACAACATCATCATTTTAGAGATTTGTGGCATTTCATTCAGACACACAATTTGCAATGTTATTAATAAGATTGAAGGGAAAATAAAACTCAAGGATGCAATTTACATGGTAAGACATTGAATTTGTATGTTTATGCTAAAAAAGTCATTTATGTACAAGTTAATTGAACTTTTAGTATTTCATGTTACAGGAAAAAATCAAATCTTATTGGTTGCGGAGATAAACCAATTATAAGTGCTTGTGAGTTCATTCATGTTGAATGTTGGACACACAATGATAGCTATAAGCTTATGCTTTTGAATCGGGTAAATGGAAAGATTCATAAGTAAGTACTCATTCATGATGTTGTTGTAAAAAAACTAACACATAAAGATAGAGAAGAAAACAGAGAGATAGTTAACACATATAAAAATCGAGAGTCATTAATTAACTATATTATAGATTTATGTTCAAATGAAGGAGATTGGGTTTTGGATTTATTCTGAGCCCCGGGTTATTTTTATTATATAAAATTGAATTTCAATATTTTTTTTTTAAATTTTTGTGTTTATACCAATTTACTTATTTATTTATTTTGTACTTCATGATTAGGTACAACACTAGCATGTTGCTTACAAAAACGAAGAAATTGCATTTCCATTGATAAAGACCCAGTACAATGTAAATTTATTCAACAAATAATTAATGCTCTTCAATTTATTCCAGATCCAATGGAGGAATTTGGTCTGAAGAAAGTGAATTTTAATGAATTTCGTGTGGAAAAAAAAAGCAAAGGAACCTTAACCACCATTAGATGGAATGATTGGAAAGGCATACTTTGAGAGATATACAGACATAAAAGATTCATTAGAAGTGGAAAATGACCAAACTGGAGCAGAAAATATTATGGAAAAAGACAATAATGAAACTTGAGAAGATGAAGAGTATGGGTTACATGATATTATTGATTAAATTTTAGTTATGCTTTCAAATGAAGCTCATTTTTTGTAACTATTAATTAGTTATACTTTTAATTTTTTGAATTTGAGATTTTATGAGAAGAATAAGTATTCAATTATTGTTATTTTATGTTTAATATTTGTATTATGTGACTTTTAATTTAATTTTTATGTGAATCATTTAATTTTTGAAAAAAGCTGTGATTGTTATTATTATTTGACATAAATTTCATAAAAATTGTTATTTTTTATTTATTTTTATTTTTTTCCTATAAAATTGTTTATTTGACATGTCACTTTTATCAAAAAAAATTTAAAATGTATAGTTTTTTCTGTTATATATATTCAAAATGTGTATTTTTATGTCAATTGTTAAAAATTATTGTTTTTTAGTGACAATTATTTGATATGCATTGAAATAATAATTAACAATATATAAATATACATAGGATCGAAACTTTAAAATTTCAACATTTTTTTTTAAATCTAGGCAATAGATCAAAGTTCTCACTACAAAAAATAATGAAAAGAAAAAATAAACAATAAAAACCTGAAAAATACTTAAAAAAATATGTGAGAAAGAAGAAGAAGATGACTACTTCAAAAATTGTTAAATTTAGAAAATAATTGTCCACATTTAATACATTATAAGATTAAAGTTAAAAAATAAGTCTTCTAAAAAAAGGGGTTGATGTTGGCATCAACGCTTTTCAAAATCAACATGAAAATCACTAACATTTTAAAAGTAATGTTTATACTTGATACATGAGAATATTTAAAGTGTCAAAAATATGCTAAAAAAAAATTAAGTGTATTATGAATCAACACTTTTCAAAATCGGATTACTTTTTGCTACCTCAAAAAAATAGTACTCGGTACAACACCTCTTTCAAAGTTTATATTGTTTCCATATGACACTTGTCCATTTGACAAATGACAAAAAAAAAGTAACTAAGTTTGAATTTAAGTCAACCTTTTACTTATGTATAATACTATGAATATTCTAGAATATTAAGTGGAGGTTAAATCCCATCTAATTACTAATTATTGATAATTAAATTAAAATTCTAAAAGCCTTAGGTTCCCAAATAGGAACAAAGACATGCGTGTGGGTGTAATTATAACTTTATTTTTAGATATTATTATTATTAATTGTGAGAGACACTCTACAACTCAGTATATGGGCTAAAGGGTTAGATCAAAAAATAATAACTAGCACTTACTTATAGATTAAATGGGTGGTAATGCGTATAGAGATCAACCCATAATAGACACCAAGACACTTATTTCATAAGACATATTATATTGCCAAGATTTAAAGAAATTATAAAAATTAATTAAATTAACTTTATTTTAACTTATTATTATTATTAATTATAAAAGGAATTAATAAATGAGTTAAACATATATACATTTAAGAAAAAACATGTAATAATAAAAGCATAGTAAAACAACTATAAGTAATGTGATTTCAATGGCACTAGTTGAAATGGCCATTTTCAATTAAATTGAAAATAAATTAGCATAATTATGTTTGAGATAAATCTCAACCCTATATCTCAATTACTCGTAAAAACATTTCATAGATATTTTGTGGAGGTTAAATCTCTACCATCCACCTCGTAATTATTGATAATTAAATTAATATTCTTGAAGTTTTATTTCAAAATAAACATATTTAGCAACATAATAATAAAACATAAAATAGTCTCAATTTATTAAAAAAAAAAAAAAAAATAGTAATAAAAACAATAATTCAACTCAATTTTATATGTTGTATTATAATTTTATTTTTATTAATAAAATTATGAATAATTTTTTAAAATAATTTATTCTTGTAATCATGATAATTTAGAATTTCATGCTTAAATTTAATTAATAAATCTATAAATAAAAATAAGAATGTTTTTGAAATATATATAAAATTCAAGTAATAATAAAAAATTAAGATTCATTTTACCATTTGAATTAAAAGAATATTGATTTATATATGTAAAAGTTATATTTAGATTTAATTAATAACTTAATTGCACTGAGAAATGCTAAATAAAGACTATGGAAGTAATGTTGTAAAACATTAGTTATGTAAGGTATTATGTAATGTTATGTTATGTTGACTAGAAAACACTAAAATTAAAAAATAAAATAAAAAATAAAAAAATAATAATTATATATAATTAAAATTAAAGATTAACATTGAACTTGATCCCTTTGGGTGCATGATAGATATTGATTTAAGATGGATCTAGGCTAATAATTATTTCAGAATTTTATATTTTAATTTAATTAATAACTTAATACTTATAATAAAAATGTCAAACTCATGTGTATGTGACTATATGTATTATGAGGATTTTAATAAAATTAATAATAAGAATATTTCTGTATATATAGAAATATAAATAGTATTATTAAGAATCATGTAGTCTAGAGAATGTAGCAAACATGCGATAGGTTTTTAGTTTTAGGGCTTCATGGGTTTTCCGCAGCCGACTCACATAGGCTCGCGCATCGCTGGAAGAAATACCATGTTTCGGTGGCCAATGGGCGTTATCGACCGTTGCAGGTGGACGAAGGAAACGTGCAAGCGAGCATCGGCATTTGATACCGAGAACCTCTAACGGTGGAGTCATACCATGCCTTGACCTTCAAATTCGACGTGTATGGAACTGCACGAGCACCCCTCGACAACAAAAATGAAAAAATACGCAGATTCAGAGCAGTCGAGTTTTTTCCCCTGTTTAGGTTGAAGTGGGAAGGTCTGTATATCAACATTTGGATGGCTCGAGGTATGTCCGAGATGACCGTTGGTAGCTCGCAGGCCTGTAAAAAAAGTTTAATTTTTCGTGTGGTCGGATGCTCCTTCAAGTTCATATTTGGGGGATTGGGCCACCTTGTGTTACCTTGTACAAGCTGGAAATGTGGTGGGGGATTTCCATGCCCCTTTCTTGCATGTCTTTCTGACTATGGATGCACATGGGCATACATCTCATTACCCATACAACATTTTTCACCCCCTGACAGAAGTAGCTGCCCTGACTCATGGAGGACCTGACCTGTTTTCGCTTGGGATCCACCGACCCAAAACGATCACAGCATTGCAGAGGCACACATAAATGGCACTGATGGGAGACAAAAAAATGGAAACAATCAGGTAACCCCTAATATTTTTCAAATATTTATTAAACCCCTTGTGGGGAAAAATATAATATTGTGGATAGAAGATACAAAGCAGGTGATAAACTGAAACAGAAAATCAAACAAACACTGGATGCCCAACTCAACTGCAATCACTGATCTATGAAGGCAGAATCCTACAGAAATACAGATCCATAAAGGAATACTTCATAAATTCAAGGTCAACCATTATCCTCAACCTTCGGCAAAGAGGAGGAGGAGCAATAGAACAGGGAAAATCCAAAAGCCTTGGCAGAGTAAGGGGATGCATCACCTCAAAACATGAAAAAAATAGAGGAGGGCCCTCCTTCGAGAACATACTATAGGGGAACAAAAAAGCTACCACAACTACAGAACTAGAGGGCAACACCCCTAGTCCTTACATAATAGAGAAAATGAACCATACACCTGAACTGGCCATAAACACACCCGAGATTGATGAACATCGCAACACATATGAATCTCAAGGAATCATATGTCATTTCAACAGTTTTTGGACCAAACCAATGGACCTATTTCATTGGAATTTCACAAACTGAACCATGGATTCTAAAATACATCTCTGCTCCAAAGGTTTTCTTCATTGTCAAATTTCAAAACTCGGAAGTCAAAGACATCATACTCTAGGATGGACTGTGGTTTTGGGGATCTATAGGACTATACATTACCTCATGGTTCCCAGATTTCGATGCAAACACTATGGTGGTTTCCAAAATGTTTGTTTGGGTCCAGCTGTATAACCTCCCCTTACATTTTTGGAACGATAATGTCCTTGAAGTCATAGGGAACATTATTGGGCGATACATCAAAACAAATACACTGTGATTGGAGGAGAGAATCTACACCTTCACACGTATTTGTGTGGAAGTTGATTTCAGCAAAGGATTACCAGAAAGTATACAGTTAGTACACAACCAAAAAAAATGGATGCAACACCTAGATTGCGAAAGCACTTCTTTCAGATGCAGAATTTGCAGGCAAACCAGTCACTTGCAAAATAGTTGTCCTGAAGAAAAAAGAGATAACCAAAGAAACAAGAAGGCGGGGAAAGCACCAAAAGGCTGAAAATTTCCTCCTTGTGGACTAGAGGAGGAAACATAAGAAGAAGCAGAAGAGCCCACTCCCAATGGGAACAATCAGTCAACAACCGTCCAGGAGGCACAAGAAAAAGAATCAAAGGATCCAATTGAACTACAAAAACACCAGGACACGCCCGTAAAGGAACCAATGGCGATAGACATCAGTGGGAATAAATGGCATCATTTATCAGACACCCCTGACTCGGATAAGGACAATGGAGCATCTATAGCTGAAAATCAGCTTGCCCTTGTCTCCTCCCCATCATCACAAGGAGCATGGTGAAAGGAGGAAAAGAAGAAAGGGAGAAAAACTTAATTTTCTCCTCATTTGTATATTAATGACTTTTGTATAAACATTGAACACCAGCCACAGTTGGTTGTTGGAAAAATTCTCAGCTGATACAACATGTAAGTCTGTTTTCATTAAGGAAATTACGATTTTTTCCTTGTAAAAAAAAGAACGATGTAGTCTAAGTTATAGATGAAATAACTTTTTCACCATCTCGCAATACAATCTCAAGAAAGATTGTGTTTTTTTTTTAATATATCTTTGAATACATAAATGGATTCAGCACCCTGAAAAACCCCTACGACACTAGAACTCTACAAATTAAACAACTTAAACTCAAGTTTTTAAAAATATCTACCAGATTTTGATTAAAATTAACAAAAAAACTGCTTTGAAAAGGTCATTTCCTCTATAAGTTAGACTATGCCTTATTAAGAACTAGGATAAATCCATTAACTTTGGATTATTAATCATTTAGATGAATTAAATCTCTCAAGGTGCAAACATTTTCTTTAAGTTTTGCACTCAAAAAGAGATTTACATGTTGAGAGATTTATGCCTCTCACTTGGAAAATTTAAATTTATTATGGATCTATATTGGTTATAAAAATGATTAATATATGACTTAATTACATACGCATTTAAAAAAAACATATAACAAGAAAAACATACTAATGAAACAATAAGCAATAAGAGTTCAACAAAATGGAAATCGAATATGTGCACATGATTTTTTTATTAATTAAATTGACAAGAAAAAGGAGATAACTAGCTTCAAGATAAATCTCAACCCTTTATCCATGACTACTATTAAAAAGATTTAGTGAAGGTTTAATCTCTACCATCCACCTAATTGCGCAAAAGGGGCATTCTACAATCCAATATGAAGGAAATGTGTAACTCCTTCCTTGCTCAAACTTGAATTGGCACATATCATTTTTTAAATAAAAATTAAATATCCTATAAAAAAGTAAAAAACAATGTCCTCTTTAATAAATAAAAACAAAAATGCATGTAACACTAATAATGCAGCTCTCATTTTGATCACTTGGTTAGAGATGTAGTAAAAATATTTCACTTTCACTCCTAACCATAAATAAAATATGTCAATGTCCACAACTCATGGAGGGAAACTTATTCCTTTCCACTATTGTATATAAGATCATTGTATTGAAGTTTAGTAGAATCATTTGATGGGTTACCCAATTTTGAACTTGATTTGTAATTGATAGGAATTTGGTAGAGTTAGGGAAAATGGATATAACTGCAAACTAGAAATATGAAATGAGTATGTGTTAATCAAGAAATAGAAAGTTTGAATATTCTCTATTTATTTTTCAAAGTTGAACATTATAACTTGAATTATCCATTGCTAAACTAATAGTGGTCAACAAACAAATTCATTTTTATAGTCTTTCCTTGACAAGGACTAGTAAATTTATATCTAAAATGGAGAAATTAATTGGGTACTCTAGCTCAAGGACTTGTATAAAGGTTGGTGCATATATCCACTAGTAGGTTTTCACATTTACATTTTTAATTCTATTAATTAAATTATTGAGGAATAAATAAATAATGGTGGTCAGTAACTCTTAGTAAGTACATTTATTTACATTTTATTTTTATTCATTTTTATGCAAAGACTTACTTAAATTATGATGCACAATAATCAAAGGTAAATAATTTATTTTTGAGAGTATGAGCTATTTTCAAGGATTTTGATTTTGGGGACTGGTGCCCATAACCACTAGTAGGTCTGCACATTTACATCTTTAATTCTATTAATTAAATTATTGAGGAATTTCAAGTAAGGTAAACTGAGTGGTTGAGGTGGGCTATTAACTTCTTAGCATGTATTTATTAGGCTCAGGGAGTAGGCGGCCCCTCATTGGGTCATTCCTTAAATAAATAAATAAAACAAATATTGAGGAACTCGTAAGTATAGTGCACAAAAATCTAAAATTCATGGCATGAATATTGCAATTGTATCCCTAAATTATGGAAAAAAAATTATGAGGTAGTTATTCCCATGGAATTGTATTGTCAAAATATTGCACTAAGGCTTTCAAGTTATGGTCTAATCAAATGTTTTAAAAATAGTGTAAGTTTTATTGGGCAATGCTAAACTAATAGAGGTCAACAAGAAGATCAATTATTGTAGTCTTGTCTTGGCAGGGGCTAATATCATAATTTTATACCAAAATTAAAAAACAATAAGGAAAGAGATATGTTTATACTAGGCTAGCCCTCAATATAAACTCAATTAAGAGTGAAACATAGCCATTATATTCCAAAGTGTAACATGTCAACCTACAATACTTGAGCCTATGTTGGAGGGTAACAACTATTTTGTCCAACCACCCAAGCTAAACTCGATTGGCACACACACACTACAACAGATCCAATGCATTAAATTCCACATTCATTGTGCTGATCCCAAAAGTTGCACAAGCCACAAATTTCACGGAATATATGCCTATTTCACTTTGCAATATTGTTTATAAGATTATTTCTAATATTATTTCATCCCGCATAATAAAAACATTATCAAATTTTATATCGCCTGAGAAATTTGGGTTCCCGGATCATGGAAAAATTCAGGATACAATGGATATTACACAAGAATGCCTATACTCCATCAAGGTAAAAAATAAACATGCATTGTTATTGAAATTATATTTGATAAATGCATATGAACGTGTGGATTGTTTTTTTTTAGAATAGTTTCACACAAGATTAACCTATCTTTGATGGTTGTTGATTGGATAACGGTGTGCATATCTTTAGTAAATTTGCAATAATAATTAATTATTTTCCTTCCCACTTATTCAAGGCATCATGTGGACTAAGGCACAATTTTTCACTTCCCTGCTCTTATTTTTGTTAGTGATTTACGGTTTAGGTAGGAATATTTCAGAGGCACATTCATGTGGTTTATTTTTAGGGTATTGGATCTCTAGAAATATTTCCATAACCCATATTATATTTGTGGATGAGGTTCTTATCGTGGAGAAGGTTTATGTTATTAAATGGAATATTTTACATCAGATCATTTACTCTTTCGGTGATGCTTCAAGTCTCTACTTGAGTAAGTCAAAATCTTTATTAATCGTAGCATCCCTGCATGAGACTTTTGTTGCGAAAATTGCAAAACTAAATATGATTGATCCTACTCCACTAGATTATGGTTTCAATTATTTTGGTTTCATTCTAAAACTAAATAAATATGATATAAGGGACTAGATTTAGCTGATGGATAAATTTGAATGGAGTATTTCATTATGGTCACATAAATGGCTAACTTTGGGGAGTGGGATGATACTCGTTCAATCGGTCATGTAGAGTATGACATTCTACTAGATGCATCTTTATAATTTTCCAAAAAATATCCTTAAGAAGATAAATGTATACATGTCAAAAAAATTTGGGCAGGATCTAGGGGTGCCAATAAGAGAAACCTTATTGGCATGGAATTATTTTCCTTGAGGTATGAAGAGTGGGGATGTGGTCTATTAAATATAGAACATTTCATATGGGCTTTGTTGATGAAGAGTCTATGTCGCACACTAAATGGTAATGGCATATGCCAGAGGATTATAAAAAAAAAGAAGTATCTGAAAACACAATCATTGAGGACATGGATAAAGGATGGGGCATGTTGAAAAGGGCAACAATAAATCTTGAAAATGGCATCAAGAAAGATTTTAATTTAATTTTCCCTTGAATTAAATTAGAATAAAATTGTAATTCCATATCACATGACAGCTTGTATGAGTTAACTAAGTTAGGATGACTTAGCTGGTTCAGTTAATTCGATTTGGGGGTCAAACTAGAGGCATGTAATGTGTCTCCTACAATATAGGACCCCTGGTTGAGTTTATTTTGAGTTGTAGTAAATTAACTCAAATTATCTGAGTTAAATTAAATTAAACTAGTTCTAAATGATGGAGGAACTAGTATGAGGTTAAACATTGGGGTGTCGCTTCATGTGTTCAACCAATTAACTAATAATTCACTCATAAATAACTCATGCATGTCAGTTCTGAGGAAGACCTACTTGAGATTGGATTTCAAGAGAAATCTACTATCAGTTCTCTAATTATTTGGATTGTTTAGGTGGTGCATTCAGTCAGAGAAAGGCCCCTAATGGATTGTGCAGTATGGATTGGGAAATTCCCCAATTAATATTGCCTAATTACCCAAGGAAACTGCGCAAGGAAATAGGGACTTGAGCAAGCTAGAAATTGGTAAGTATTGAACTAGGCTTGTCTAGGAATCATCGAACAGATATAGATAGTGCAAAGGTTTCTCAGTTTGGATAAAACCATTGTAATATTCTGAATTATTTTAATTATGAAATATATAGATAGCGGGATTTTTAGCTAATGCTTTCCCCAGATAAATATTTGTGTTGTGCGATTGAAATTCTTTCTCTTTCATGTTTTGTGATTTCAAGGTCTAAATTGGTTTCCGAAATTGGTAGAGTTGATTCAAGTATAATGTTTTAGAATTTTACAATTATCAGTTGGATTTACATGGATTTTATACATGGTGTCAAAGCAGGAACCACTCTAGAAGAGAATATTATGAGTTTTTTATGTACAGGTGAATCGAATTTGCAAATCTACACTTCAGGGCTAGCAACAGGATCAAGATGTCTTTCTCTAGATTGAGACTCAAATATTCCCTTGAGGGTAGTCCAAATTACATAGCTTGGAGAGACTTTATGAAATCATTGTTGGAATACAACGAGCTGAAAGAATTCATAGACAATGATATTCCTAAGCCTGCAACAACAAATGCTCAAGATATGGTGGCATGGCAGAAGAACGTAGAATATGGAAGAAGGATTCTGTTGGAAGGTGTTTGAGATCATATTGTCTTGAACGTCCATGGAAAGGAAACTCCATATGTTATGTGGAAGGCCTCAAAAATATATTTCGGAACAACAACAACCATCGGAAGATGGCACTGAAGGAAAAGCTCAGAAAAATAAATATGGAGGAGGGCGACACAATACCAAAGTACTTGACCAAGTTCACCCAATGTCATGATGAGCTTGGAAGTGTTGGTGTTACCATTTCTGAGGATGATATGGTGAGCCTAGTACTTCTAGGCCTTCCAAAGAGTTGGCACAGCTACCAGGATTCAGTAAATGGGAGGGAGAAGCTACGAAAGTGGGATCTATTGTGATCCGACTTGGTGCAAGAAGTGATTAGCAGGAACACTAGAGACGAGACCTCTTCCAAAGAAGAGGAATTTTAATTAGTCAGTAAATGAAATAAAGCCAAGGGAAATAAGTCCCAAGGCAAAGAGGGAAAGAACAAAGACTTTTCCAACATCAAGTGTTTCCATTGTTACGAGTTCAGGAACTATGCCACGAAATGTCCATAGAAGAAGGAAATCAAGAAGGAGTCTACAGTAGTAGTTGTAGATGAAGCTCTAGATTCACAGTTCGAACTTGATTTCACTCTCATTGCATGCATGGAAATAACTTTAATGGGATGCATGTAGTATATCAACAACGATTCCTCGTTCCTATTATGGGGAATGGAGATATATTTAATTACTTGGAGGAGAAAGACCTCAAGAAGAACATATAATTTGGAGATGATGGGAGGTATAGCATGGGCAACAGTGTCGTTACCTTTTAGAGGGAGTATGGATCTCCTCTTAGACTCACAGATGTGTGGTTTTTTCTAGGACTAAAGAAGAATATTTTTTTTGTTGCGGTATTGGAAGATCGTGGTTATGATGTGATATTTAGCAAAGGAAAGGTTTTCCTTAGACACATCGCCACAAGACGTGTGAAGCAGATCAGTGTACGAGTCAAGAACTTCTATTATCTCAAGATATAATATGTATGAAAATATTTGAGGAGAAAGTCAAAGGGTAGAGACTTGGTGGTTGAGAGGGAGAATGAATTACCTCTCAACATACAACCTCGGAAGAAGCCTCAGAAAATTGTGGAGTAGTCACAATTGGAGAATCAGAGAGGAGACCGAGTGGAGTCATCCACTCAAGTAGAGACCTCTAGTAGGGGGGAATTTCGATCCAAGTGGGCAGAGGGAGCACATGCAACAATACCTCCAAGTGAGAAGTGGGTGTGATGTGAAGTCATAACCCCAAGAGTGCATAAATTTGGACAAGGTCCATTGAGATTTTTTGTCTCATGGATCATTACCTTGCTACGGGGAGCCAAAATAGACAGTAGCAGGATGTATTAGTGGTAGTTGATGGATTCAGATTCCAGAGTGGTAGATGTAGGGACTAGCAGCAGTTAGATACCAGGGAGCACAATGCAGAGTTAGCAACAACGTGAATTTTTCAATAGAAAATGAAGTATCTAGTAGCAGTAAGAGACTTAGGTGACAGATGAATCATACTGATCACAGTTGATTCAGTTTGGATGCTTTGCAGTTTTAGAAATTGTAGTATCAACAACACTAGAGATAAGTGTTTAATGCAGAACATTCCAAAGGTACCTTATCACGATAGGGTTGAATTCCTTTCTTGTTGATAGGGAGTGTTCAAAATGGCATCAAGAAGGATTTTAATTTAATTTTACCTTGAATTAAATTAGAATAAAATTTTAATTCCACATCACATGACAGCTTGTACAAGTTAACTAAGTTAGGATGACTTAGTTACTTCAGTTAATTCGAGTTGAGGGTCAAACTAGAGGCATGCAGAGTGTCTCCTACATTATAGGATCCCTGGTTGAATTTATTTTGAGTAGTAATTAATTAACTCAAATTATATGAGTTAAATTAAATTAAACTAGTTTTAACTTATGGAGGAAATAGTAGGAGGTTAAACAATGGTGTGTCGCTCCATGTGTTCAACCAGGTAACTGATAATTCACTCATAAATAACTCATGCATGACGTCAGTTCTGAGGAAGGTCCATTTGAGATTAGAGTTCAAGAGAAGTGTATTATCAGTTGTATAATTATCTGAATTTTACAGGTGGTGCATGCAGTCATAGGAATGCCCCTAATGGATTATGGATTGGGAATTTCCCTAATTAATAGGGCCTAATTTCCCAAGGAAACAGTGTAAGGAAATAGGGACTTGGGAAAGCCATAAAATTGGTTAAGTATTGAACCACGCTTGTCTAGGAATCGTTGAGACAAATAGAGATAGTGCATAGTTTTTAAAGCATGGAGAAAAGAATTGTAATATTATCATATTATTTGACTTATACAATATACAGATAGTTGTATTTTTAGCTAAGGCTTTCCCCAGATAAATATTTATCTTGTGCGATTGAAATTCTCTCTTTCATGTTTTGTGATTTCAAGATCTAAATTTGTTTCCGCAATTAGTAGAGTAGATTCAAGTATAATTTTTTATCATATTACAATTATCAGTTGAATCTACACGCATTTTATATAGGGCAGGAGTTCCATACTTGACATCTTACATTCTGAACAATATGATGAAAATTAAAAAATGGTTGATTGGGAATATGAGGTGGGAGATCGGATCGAGATTTATGGTGGTGATTAGACTAGATCACATCAAAGCTTATATGGGGGACCATTATTTTCCTACTTATTTCACTTGATGTACTGATAATTTGGCCATTTATTTTTTAAATTAAATACATGTAAATTATATTTGATCCTATATTTCCTTCTTGGTTTAGTTCTTGGGATCTTGGTTTAGTTTGTGAAATGGATGCTACTTGGGATAGGTATGTTTATAACTTATCTATGGATAATATAAAATTGAATGAAATGGAGGAAAAATTCACATGGGATGGAAATTTTATTAACATTGAGATCTCAGTAAAGGGGGATCACAAATTTATCACTCGTGCACAACATTTAATTGAGATTCGGAGGTGGTTTCAAAAAATATGGAAGTGGAACCTTCCTCTTAAACTTAAATTCTTTGGTTGGTTGATGTGGAGAAATAAGATCTTAACGTGGGACAACATATGCAGGAGGGGTTTCATTAGGATAGGGAGATGTGTCGTGTGTGAGTCGGCACTTGAGGATGTGGATCACCTATTTCTAAAATTCCCTTTCATGATCGCCATGTAGACTGGAGTTTACAATATCCTTATGATGATTTTTTACTATAATAACTCATCAATTGAAGCTTGTCTTCGGGATTGGTTCTCAGGACATAAGGTGTTGTGCACTCTTCCTATTTAAATTTATTGGTGAATTTGGAAGTCTAGAAATGATAAAATATTTGAGGAGTCCTCGATGGACATCAAGAGGATGTACATAAATATAACAACATATCTCAATAAAATTGGGCCAATGAAGGAAAAGGGGCATGTGAGACATAAAAAACACTTGAATAATTGGAACAGGTTCCCAGTGGGTTCTTTGATGGGGAGGCCTACAATGATAAGTGTGATAGTGGGGCTTTTATTATCATAAATTCAGGTACTTATTATCATTTTTCCAAGAATAGTGGGGCGGTCCCTAATACCCGTGTGTAGACCATTTCCCTTTATAGGGCACCATATTATGCAAAGTGGATATCCATCAAGTCACTGGTTGTATTTGGAGACTCAAAAGTGGTTATCGACTGGGTTCTGATGCAGTCTTCTTTAGAACCTCCCTTGCTTATTAATTAGATGAAGAGAATCAAAATGATGATGGGATGTTTCAATGAACTAAATCTTTCTCATATATAAGAAACATAATGTCGTTGTAGATGCATTGGCAAAGGAGGGACTCAACAAACCACCCAGGAAGATTATTTATTATGCTTTTTGCAATGGAAAATTCCATAGTTCAGGGAAAACCCATATGGCATAGTCACTTTACTGATAATATGGATTCTCTGCTATATTTTCCCTATTTATTTTTGTTAATATATTGTGATGGTAGGAACATAATATGTTTTATCTGGATAGGTTACATACTAAGACAAATTCCAATATGGAATGTTTTGTTTATTTTTTTTGTTCTCATAGACATTATATATAAATAGTGTATATCTCGACTATATGGTGAGATGTGATAAATATTTGCAGGGATTGGAAATAGAACATATATGGAGAGTATATTGACACATATGGTATAACTATGCTATATGTATATATTGGTTTTTTCTTTTCTAAAAAAAACATCCACTTTGGAACTTATGTATAATTCTTATACCTTTTAAAAAAAAATTATTCCAAAACTTAAATAAACTATTGGAATATCCATGTTGACTAATTTATTTCAATATATAGAGAAAGAAAGTTAAGTAATTATAATATTTTAATATCCAAATAAAACATGGGGAGGATTTTTCTACCATACATTAATGGTGTAACTGATAAAATTGCCAAAGTCTTGAGAAAGAACAATATTTTCGAATAATTTTCAGCATCTGGGACTATTAGACAAAGAATGCGACCAGTTAAGGATGGCATAAGCACTGAACAACTCAGAGTATACAAGATTGACTGTTCATGCGGGAAAAGTTATATCGGGGAGACTGGGCGCTCACTTCAGAGAAGACTTAAAGAGCATGGAGCTGATATCAGGTATGAATGATCACGCACCTCAGCCCTTGCAGAACACTCCTCAAAAACCAAACATCAAATACGTCTTGGGGATGCAAATATTATTGCGAGAGACGAGTACTATCAAAGAAGAAATATAAGAGAGGACCTCAAGATTATAAAGCATCCAGATAATCTTAATAGGGAAGGGGGAGTTGAAATCAGTGACACTTGGAGACCTCTTCTTCGGCAAATCTACTCCTCCAAAATACCTTCCGCCGAGGCATAGTTTCTCAGGTATAACAGTCTCAGGTATGTTCCCCCCCCCCCTTTTTTGAATTCTAAATTAAATTAAATTAAAATTATGATAATTATTCCAATTAATTGATTTTTATTTTGGTTAAAATAAAAATTAATTAATTAAACAATAATGATTAGTAATAGATTTTTTCTATTTTCCTATATAAATTATTAATATAATTAATTAAAACAATTAATTAATTATAAATGAATAATTAATTATATTTATGATTAATTAAGTTATTAATTATATCTATTTATATTTTTTAAATTTGATCAAAATCAATAATTTTCTCAATTAATTAATTAATTATAAACTTTTATTAACTAATTTTATAATTAATTAATTAATTTTAAAAAAAAATTATAATTTTTTTTATAATTAATTAATAAATTGTATTTGAAGTTAATTATTATAAATATTTATAAGTAATTTTCATGAATTAAATAAATAAAAAAATTTAATCAACCATTTTTTTAAGTAAAATATAATAAAATGAGCATAGTTAGAATGAAAATTTATTTACAAATATTAAAATTAATAATAAAAAAGATTTATTAAAATAGAAATGTAATTATTAAAATAAAAATTAATAAAAAATACAAAATTAAAAAACCTTTGTCGGCTCTTTTTCAAGAAATTGTTCTCTATTAAAGGTCTAAAACCCTTCTTAAAATTTCTTCATTCTAATTGTCCTGATGATGGATCCCAGTTGGGATTCGAAACGTCGACACATGTTCCTCAATACTATGTATAATCCAAAAAACTTCTTACAAAATAATTAAAAGCAAAAAATCAATCACCTACTTAAAAAAGTAATAAGAAGAAGATTTGTAATTCAACTAATTCCTAATATAAAATTAATGTGTCATTTTAAAAATATTAATAATAATAAACAAATTCAATAGAGTTCATAAATAAAATATTTCAATGTACTTAAGTAATTATGTGTATTTAAAAATATATTAATATATCTTAAGTCCTAAAAAAAATAAGTAATTGAAAGTAAAAAATCAAATAACTTTCTAATTGCCCCGAGCCCAGTATGGTATAGATGGTGTAATGTCTTGCCTTGTCTTGTCCTGTCTTGTTTAACATTTTGAATCGGTCAAATTACATAAATTTAAAATTAAAATTAAAATTAAATTAATTAATAATTAAACTAAAATAGTTAATTTACCATTGCCAATTTCTAGACTCTAGGTTTTGAATATAATATTTTTATTATTCCTAGAGACGTTCTCCAACCGAATATGGTAGAGATGTAATGTAATGTAAACATTTTAAACTCGTCAAAATAAAATAAAATAAAAATAAAAATAACCAAATGAAAATAAAAATGATCCCTGGTATTCACATGGAATATAGCCTATTTAAAGGGGGGAATTAAACATAACTGGATCTATATGACCCTTGCATATCCTTTCCTCCTTGGAGCATTATTCATTTTTAAAAATGCAACGAAATTTTCTCAATTTGATTTTTCATTGACTAAATTTAGAAAATTTGAATTTCCACATCAACAGGCAACTTAGATGATGTTAACTTGAGTGACATGGATTATGTCACCTATTTTACACATTAAATTCGAGTTGGAGGAGTAGGATTTTAGTTTAGCATGTGTGATTTCTCATTTGTAGCAATCAATGTCAGTTATCTAAGGTTGTTTTCAGTTAAAATAGTTCCAATTGTTGGAAGAGCTAGTGGAGGGTCAAGTTGTGTAGTGGGACTTCAATAAAACTTAGTTATCATCCAATTAATTGATTAATCAACCAAAAATACTTATTTCATGTAGATAATTCGAGTTACCCAGCTGAGATGGATATTCCAAGGCAATGTAACATCAATTGTAGACTAGTTCTGAGTGTACAGGTGTTGCATGCATTCAGAGGAAGAACCTAGAGGAATTGTGCAATCTGATTGAGGGAATTTCCTAAATAAAGGGGATAATTCCTCCAAGAACAACGCAAAGAAATAGGAGCTCAAGCCAAGGAAAAAATTGACTAATTATGGATCAGCGGCCTTAAGTGAGAAGTGAGATAGGTTGAGCAATTGCAGGATGAGATCAATTGATAAAATAAATTGTAATCCATCTCTATTCTTCTGATTAATGCAAGAGGCTTTGGGGTTCTTAGAAAATTTCTTTCCCCAGATAAAAATACTTGTTGCATGTGTGTGATTTCTTATTGCATGTCTAAAATTTTTGTTCTAAATCGTGAAATTATGTTCGCAAAATAGTAGAGTAGGTTTGTGTCTTATGATTTTGGTTAAAACTTCATGAGCAGTTGTAGATTTAGAGCATAATTTCTACATGGTATCATAGTTGGATTCACAGTAGAGAAGAAATTTGAATTTGTTTCTCAGAGACTTGAATTTGGAGATCAATGTTGAAAGTTTTCTTCAAAAATAAGAAGATAGCTTTCAATGGACTAAGACTAGAGTACGCCTTGGAAGGAAACTATAATTTTTTTACATGGAAGGATCACATGGAGGTGGTATGGGATGATAATAGATTGCTAGAATACATCAAGTCAGATGTTGCAAAACCATAACCATATGATGCTCAGAACCTTGCTTAGTGGAATAAATATGTGGCGAAAGTGAGGAGAATCATATTGGAGGGAGTACAAGATAATATTGTCTCAAATCTCCATGGAAAGGAAACTTCATTCGTGATGTGGAAACCACTATTAGAATTGTTCAAGAATAATAGTGACCATAGGAAGTTGGCACTCAAGGATAAACTTCGAAGTATCAAGATGCAAAAGAATGACACAATTCCACAATATCTGAGAAATTTCACACAGTGTCATGATGAACTTGGTGGGGTTGGTGTTACTGTCCCTGAAGAAGACTTGGTGAGCCTAGAGCTTCTATGCCTTCCCAAGGGTTGGAAAAGCTATCAGGATTCGGTGAAAGGGAGGGAGAAACTACCAAATTAGGAGCATGTATGATATTATTTGGTGCATGAGGAAATACGGTGGAATACAAAAGATATAACTTCATCCAAGGGCGATGATGAAGATAAATTTTCATTAGCTGGAAAGGAAAATAACTGGAAAGGGAAGAAATCACAATCCAAACTAGAATCTAGTCAAGGGGTCAAGAAGAAATATTTGTCAAAATCAAATGCTTCCATCGTCATGAATATGGGAATTATTCCACTAGTGTCCACATAATAATATGAGAAAGAAGACCTCAGGAGGAGCAGCAGGTGAAGCTTTAGCTTCATAGTCTAAGCTTAACTTTATCCTCGTTGCATGCATGGCCAACACAATGATGGGGAGTGTGTGGTACTTGGACTCAGATGCCTCGTTCCACATGACAGGGAATAGCGAATCTTTCATTGTCATGAAGGAGAAAGACGTGAAGATGAGGATTGATATGGGGGATGACGGAATATGCATCGTGATCGAGGTCGGCACAGTAACCTTTCAGAGGGAGTTGAGCTCCCCCCTTAGGCTAAAGGATGTCATGTTTGTGCCTAAGGAAAAATTTCGTCTCTGTTGCAGTTTTGGAAGACCGTGGACATGATGTGATCTTCAAAAAAGGAAAGGAATTCTCGAGACACATAGCCATAGGATAGGTGAAGCAAATCAGGTTTCGAGTGAAGAACTTGTACAAGCTAGATGTGGAGGATTGTGTTGCATTGAGCACAAAAGCAGATAAGGTGCAGAGTTGCGATGTCAGTGAAATTTGGCATAGAAGACTAGGTCACTTGCATCATGGAGCTTTGAATATTATGAGGTAGATAACCGAAGGCCTCCACAAAGTAGAACTTGAGCATCAGGATGTATGCAAATGATGTACTTTTGGGAAGTACACAAAATACACGTTCCACGATCAGAATAGCAAGGCTCATGCAGTCCTAGAAAGGATTCACTCTGATGTCTATGGGAATTTCTCGACAACCACCACTTCCAGGCACATATATTTTTTCATTTTCATTGATGATTACTCATGAAAGTGTTGTATCTTATTCATGTAGAAGAAGGAGGATACTTTCTCCAAGTTCGTTGAGTTCAAGGCACTAGTGGAGAAATAAACAAGCAAGAATGTGAAGGCTCTCAGGAGCAATAATGGAGGTGAGTACATGTCGAATGATTTTAAAAAATTATGTGTAAAAGAAGGAATTCGACAAGAGTTGACAACATCCCAAAACCCACAGCAGAACGGGTTGGCTCAGAGGAAGAACCGTAGTGTGGTGGGAGAAACGAGGGCGATTTTTCTTGACCAAGGCCTGCTTCTGCATTTGTGGGCCAAAGCATGAAACACAACAATCTATTTGCAGAATCAAAGTCCTCATCATATTTTAGGCATGATTACACTAGAGGAAGCTTTTTCGGGGAGAAATTCGAATGTGTCACACTTCAAGATATTTGGAGCCTTTGTCTACTACCATGTATCCAATGATACCAGGAAGCAGATAGAGCCGACATTGAAGTTGGGGATATTTGTGTGGTACACAAAAACTCCCCATAACTACCATGTGAACTTTCCATTCCTCAAAATGACAATGGTGGGAAGGGATGTAAAATTTGATGAAAAGAAGGCCATGTTGTGCTCTCTTGAGAGGGATATTTAGATCCCACCAAAGGAGGATATTTTAGCTTCGAAGGAGAAACCTCAAGAAGTTGTGGAGCAACCAAAAATTGAGGAGCAAAGAGTGGAGACCACAACTCAAGCATAACCATCCAGAGAAGGCGAGAAAAGGACTAGGGAAGATGAGAGAGTTGTGTAGGATGTGAGGGAGAATGTGGGTGCCCTTTTAAATAAATGTAGACAAAGAGAATCACCAGATCGGTACATTGGCTACATGCCTCCGATGAAAAATACTGTAGAGATTAAGCCATCCTCTTTCAAGGAAGAATTAGAGAAACCTATATGGTTTGATGAAATGGTGGAGGAGTATGAATCCATTGTAAGAAAAAATGTTTGGGAAGTGGTCCCAAGACCACCAGATAAATTAGTTGTTGCTTTGCGATGAATCTTCAAGGTAAAGCATGCAGCAGATAGAAGCATAGAAAAGTATAAGGCTAGATTTGTGGCCAAGGGGTACTCTCAGGTTGAAAGGATTGACTATGAGTAGACTGTTTCTCCTATAGAAAATTACTCATCCATCAGATCAATTCTTGTTATGTCTACACAGATGGGGTGGAAGATCCACCAGATGGATGTGAAAACAACATTCCTCAATGGAGTTATTGAGGAGGAGGTGTATATCGAGCAACCAGAAGGCTTCAAAACTTTTTATCAAGAGTATCATGTGTGCATACTCAAGCAATAATTGTATGGTCTCAAGCAAGCACCCCGTGCTTGGTACACCATGATCGATAGTTATCTCACCAGTTTGGGCTTCACCAAAAGTAAGCAGATGCAAACCTCTATCATATTTTGGTAAAGGTAAATTGTTGATTATTGTCTTATATGTTGATGATTTGATTTTAACTAGTGATGAGAAGTTGATTAGATCACTAGAAAATTTGGCGGAAATTCCGACGGCCAATTCGTCGCTATTCTGACACATAGTCGTTGCAAGAGCGACAGTTCGAGGGCAGACAAACCGTGGTTTGTCATGCCGTCGCAGTTCCGACGCACGTAAAAAGTGTCGCACTATCGACACTTCTTCCGTCGCTTCTGAACAAGCGTCACTCTTCCGACGTCTCAAAAACCGTCGCGCCTCTGACATTTGTAAACTGTCGCACTTCCGATGAAATGTGGGTTGACGTTTGGAACGTCGCTCTTCCGATGCTTGTAAACGGTCGCAATTCCGACCCAACGTGGTCCGACGTTTTGGACGTCGCTCTTCCGACGTCTGTAAGATGTCGTAATGCCGACGATATGTGGTCCGACATTTTGAACGTCGCTCTTCCGACGTTTTTAATCTTTCGCAATTCCGACGAAATGTGGTCCGATGTTTTTATACTGTCTCTCTTCCGACGTTTCTAGGTTGTCGCAGTTCCGACGTCTACAAGGCATTGGTAAACCGACGGAGGGTTCAATTTAAAAAAAAAAAATTAAAACTTTAAAAGACGAGAAACGCTGTTTTGAATATATTATATGAAGTAAAACAGTCGATGAAGTCATTACATTTTCACATATGAAGATTGGAACCCAAATATCCATCCAGAAAAGTGGAAGTCCCACCCTAGAGAGGCATCTATAAGAAAGTGAAATAGCGATGTGCCAAGACTAGTAAACAGCAGACTAGTCACAGCGTCCATTGTTCCAAATACAAATTAAAGTACACAAAATCCTTGAACAGAGAAAAACGCTAATCATGTGAGGAGTGTGATATGTCCAAAATATAAAAAGACCATCAGACCATATCAATAAACCAGCAACATAGACCAGCATAGCTAGTTTTGAAGGCAGAGTGATAAACATTAATCATTTTTTTTACAAGAGAAAAAATGTTGTTTTGAATATATTATATGAAGTAAAACAGTCCATGAAGTCATTACATTTTCACATCTGAAGATTGGAACCCAAATATCCATCCAGAAAAGTGGAAGTCCCACCCCAGACAGTGATATAAAAATACCCCATGTCACATACAGGGACTTGATATAAAACCCGGTAACGGTCCACATGGAGATTATCGACAAATCTGAGAAAGCATCCAAATATGCCCGAGGCATCTATAAGAAAGTGAAATAGCAGTATGTAGAATAGTAAAACAACGGATAGAGTACCGACGTCCATTGTTCCAAATACAAATTAAAGTACCCAAAATCCTTGAACAGAGAAAAACGCTAATCATGTGAGGAGTGTGATATGTCCAAAATATAAAAAGACCATCAGACCATATCAATAAACCGGCAACATAGACCAGCATCGCTAGTTTTGAAGGCAGAGTGATAAACATTAATCATTTTTTTTTCACAAGAGAAAAAAAGTTGTTTTGAATATATTATATGAAGTAAAACAATCCATGAAGTTATTACATTTTCACATCTGAAGATTGGAACCCAAATATCCATCCAGAAAAGTGGAAGTCCCACCCCAGACATTGATAGAAAAATACCCCATGTCACATACAGGGACTTGATATAAAACCCAGTAACGGTCCACATGGAGATTATCGACAATCTGAGAAAGCATCCAAATATGCCCGAGTCATCTATAAGAAAGTGAAATAGCAGTATGTAGAATAGTAAAGCAACAGATAGAGTACCGACGTCCATTGTTCCAAATACAAATTAAAGTACCCAAAATCCTGCAACAGAGAAAAACGCTAATCATGTGAGGAGTGTGATATATCCAAAATATAAAAAGACCATCAGACCATATCAATAAACCAGCAACATAGACCAGCATCGCTAGTTTTGAAGGCAGAGTGATAAACATTAATCATTTTTTTTTCACAAGAGAAAAAAACGTTGTTTTGAATATATTATATGAAGTAAAACAGTCCATGAAGTCATTACATTTTCACATCTGAAGATTGGAACCCAAATATCCATCCCGAAAAGTGGAAGTCCCACCCCAGACAGTGATAGAAAAATACCCCATGTCACATACAGGGACTTGATATAAAACCCAGTAACGGTCCACATGGAGATTATCGACAATCTGAGAAAGCATCCAAATATGCCAGAGGCATCTATAAGAAAGTGAAATAGCAGTATGTAGAATAGTAAAGAAACAGATAGAGTACCGACGTCCATTGTTCCAAATACAAATTAAAGTACCCAAAATCATGCAACAGAGAAAAACGCTAATCATGTGAGGAGTGTGATATGTCCAAAATATAAAAAGACCATCAGACCATATCAATAAACCAGCAACATAGACCGGCATCGCTAGTTTTGAAGGCAGAGTGATAAACATTAATCATTTTTTTTTCTCAAGAGAAAAAACGTTGTTTTGAATATATTATATGAAGTAAAACAGTCCATGAAGTCATTACATTTTCACATCTGAAGATTGGAACCCAAATATCCATCGAGAAAAGTGGAAGTCCCACCCCAGACAATGATAGAAAAATACCCCATGTCACATACAGGGACATGATATAAAATCCAGTAACGGTCCACATGGAGATTATCGACAATCTGAGAAAGCATTCAAATATGCCCGAGGCATCTATAAGAAAGTGAAATAGTAGTATGTAGAACAGTAAAGCAACAGATAGAGCATTGTTCCAAATACAAATTAAAGTACCCAAAATCCTTGAACAGATCAAGAAAAACGTTAATCATGTGAGAATTCTAAGTAAATTTAATCTATTAACATTGCGAATAAAATTACACTGAAGTCAAAAACAACCCAAATATCCATCCAGAAAAGTGGAAGTCCCACCCCAGACAATGATAGAAAAATACCCCATGTCACATACGGGGACATGATATAAAACCCAGTAACGGTCCACATGGAGATTATCGACAATCTGAGAAAGCATCCAAATATGCCCGAGGCATCTATAAGAAAGTGAAATAGCAGTATGTAGAATAGTAAAGCAACAGATAGAGTACCGACGTCCATTGTTCCAAATACAAATTAAAGTACCCAAAATCCTTGAACAGATAAAAACGCTAATCATGTGAGGAGTGTGATAACCATCTGCAGAAACCCAGGCTCGCTTGTAAGATCAGGCTCGCTTGATTCCAAAATTGGTAACCATCTGTTGCATCCGAGATGTAAGGTTCAGGCTCGCTTGTTTCCATTAGTAGCCCGCTACAGCATCCACCATGTTCATAGCAAAAAGGTTCCTGTAGATATACAGAGAAAGAGTATAATACGTAGACCATATAAACATGGCTCTGTATTTCAAAAAACAGGTTTAAAATAGAAACAGGGAAATTTTTTTTTTCTAAGTAAAGTTAATCTATTAATAGTGGGAATAAAATTACACTGAAGTCAAAATCATTTCCTAGACTCATGGAAAATTTGTCATCAAAAAATCAAAAAATTAAGAAGATATTAACATTGCGAATAAAATTACACTGAAGTCAAAAACATTGCCTGGCCATACTCATGGAAAATTTGTCATCAAAAAATCAAAAAATTAAGAAGACTGCCCTCATATGGGGAAACCAGTCTTGAACGTTTAATTTACAGAATTCAAAAATATTACAAAGGTCCAGCATAGTAAAATGAACTAAAAGTAGCCCAATTAAGTGGGCCTGCTAAGCAAGAAAAACAAATTAACCAAACTACTCCTCCGGTGGTTCCTCCACGATTCGGCACCATCCTTCGGAAGGTCCAGGATCGCTAGGTGCTACCTCCACATGCATGCCACGGCTCCCCTCCTGAAGGCCCGAATGCTGGCCGGATTTTTCCGAGCTTAGACCCGCCGGACGGGTGCATTCTTCCTCTGTTTGGGCCTCCTCGCGGAAGACCACAGTGACTACAGCTGTGATTCGCGGGCGGTTGAGAGTGCAATCAAAGGAAAATTGCGCAGTGCGCGTCGTGGGAGAAGGTGAACTAGCGGTGGGGAAGCCAGGAGCAGGGGAATCCATACGGTGGCCAGATGCTACAAGCTGACCCCGCCCACTCCTAGTATTTGGATATCGACCTAAGTAATAATCACTGGACTGGCCGGAAGTCGACTCTGTTGAGGGGCTGGAGGGAGCGCGTCGGGGTTGACGTCTAGTGCTCCCCCTGCGGCAACGCATCCTATGATGCACGCGAGGCATGGGTGCAATCTCAGGCGCAGTGGGCACAAGAGGAGATGAAGAAGCAGAATTCCAATTAACAGAGGAAGACAGACAGAGACAGAACCGAGAGAAATGCAAATATGCAGCAACGTCTAGGCAGAAGTTCAGCTGGCCACTTCTCCTTATCGTCACAGTTAGCAGGCAGTGTAATCCAGCAACCGGCTTGTCTGAAAAACCATGGCTAAATGCCATTTTGTCGACCCATCTGCAATGCAATCAAAGGATGCCCATCATAATTAATCTCTGATCATTAATAATGAGAGCCGAAGGCCGGATCAAATTGGAGCGTGCGGAATCGCTAAGAGGAGTGGAGGTCCGATCTTGAACAGTGTTAAAAATTAATTAATGCAGATTTGATGTGAAAACTTAATTGAACAGTGTTAAATGTTAATGCAATTGATATGAAATCGCCATATCCATGTCCCATCACCTTAAACGCCATCGAATGCACCCGCAGCCGGGAGCAGGGCAAGTTTTTATTGAGGACACGTGGCAGAAATTGATTGGAGCGGATCTTTGTTTGGGCCGCTCGCGCAGTGGAAATCCGGACCCGTAAAATATTAGGGCAAATTTGATAAGAAATTCGTGTCACAAAATTGGCCGACATCAGCAGGCTATTTTGGAACGCGAATTTGGTTTGAATTATGGTTTATCGCCGTTTGAAGTCCGGCGGGCTTGACTTAAGAACAATTTTGTTTGATCCCATCTTATAAAATTTGTGTTGGTTTTCTTTGATAATACACATATTTATAATAAATCATGGGAATACCACACTAAAAATGTGGAAAAGTTATATAAATAATTATTGAGAACAATCATTTTTATGTAAAAATATCCAAGGCGAGGTCTGTGTAGAGAACCGGGGTCGTGAAAACTGTTCAAATATAAAAATCCCGCTTAATAAAGAGACAAAATTGCTGTGCTTTCGGAACCTGACCCGAGGATTGGACATGAGTTAACAAACAAAAGGATAGCGGAACCAGACTTGCACCCGTGGTCAAGCCCTCTACCAAAACCATGAGCGGAATCACAAAAGTGGGTTGCCCATATCGCACCGCTTTTGCGGAGTAGGAGGTATTTCCTATTCGCGAGCGATTCCATAGGGAATGCGACACGTGGCGAAGTGACCCCCGGAAAACCACCGTTTAACCCACGCCATCGCACGTTAAAGCCCGACATTGGAAGCCGAGCGAAATTGCCAAGAGTCGTTGATTTGGAGAAGGGCCATCAGACGGTGGTCGCACGTTGAACTTGCCCAGAGGTTAACTAAGGTGTGCGGAGGATAGCCAGGTATGATACGAGTGTTTGATTGGTTATTGATATATATAGGTGGGGCCGGAGTATAATGAAATTTTTTAATTAAACGATTGGCGGATAATTAGCATAAGTCTGGAGTGTGATTGTTGTAAGGCTGGGTGGTGAAATATAGAGCCGAAAGTTCATTACAAGTTATTTATTTAAAAAGAAACGTGGAGTATAAATACAAAGTGTTGAAAGTTAAACATTGGTTATAAGGATTGGAGATAATATAAAGTCGAGAATATAAATTAAAGTCCAAACATTGTGGATAGTATTTATTTATCAAATTCTACGAATTTGATAAATAAACCCGAAGAAAGAAGAAGTCAATTAAGACTCACGCTGGAGGAAAAGAACGGGGTACACCAAGGGGAAATGCTGACAGAGCGATTGTAGACACACCATCTCTCCTTGGGGGTCCAATTTCAGTTTTGTTGCGTCACACGATGATCTCTCTTCTCTGGCATTTACTTGTATTGAAGATCACTATTCTAGGAATAAGGAGTTATTTTCTTCAAAAATAACCCTAGCCAAACATTGACAATGCATCAAGGATATCTTTCTATGCTTCATAAGTACATATGTTCTAATTCTAAATCATGTCTTGGAAGTGGTTGTTTTGCTGGAAATTATTCACCAGTTGGTTTCATACCAAAGTCTTTTTCACATTTTCAACATCCAATACATGAAAAAGATAATGGTTTAAAACAACATAAATATTTGAAATTTTGCAAGAATTGTCCGGCACACTTTGAATATGAATTTTTAAGTCAAGTGCATGATGCTGTATTGGATCAAGTGTCATTTTGAATACCAAATGTTTCACAAGAAACTTCTCAACATGCTACCCTGCAGTAAGGATTAAATGACAATATTGCATCAACTATTTCCATAATAAAAGTGCACCTCAGCCATAAGACTAAACAACTACAAATGTTGTAGATATAACAAGACCACACAATCAAATGTATTCCACAAGGCCAATACTGTATGAAAAATGAAAAGGAGTTTGCAACTAAAAATACCTTAGGCAACTAATTCAATTAGATACACCAAACCATCAGCAAAAAGGAAAACCAGCCTACTCAAAAGGCAAGCGTTTACCTCCTTTGACAAAATTTTGAGTTCCGAAACAAGGGCCTTTATTGTCTTGTCAATGCCTCTAGTAATTTGAATGGGGTTTGCACCTGCTGCAACAACCTAAACAAAAAGGTTTCATTTCAAATTATTTTCCACAAATTTAAGATACAACCATTGTTAGTTTTGTATTTCCTAACAAGCTCATAAATTTTGACAAAAGAACCAAAATGTTTTAATACCTGATAGCAATTTTTTCACTCAAAAACTATCTTAGACTCAATAAACCCAACCCAAAACTAAAAACCAAACACCATAAGACCCTACAAAAATGAATAGATGATCTTAATCCAGTACTATCGACAAAAAGTTACCTTTACACCCTCACTTATTAAACCCCGTGCTGTTGAATTTTAACTTCAACTGCTGCAGCAGAAGGACGGATGCAGCAGCAACATTTTTTTTTGGAGGTTGCTTGCATGCCATCCAGAAATTTAATTCAGCATTTAAAATTCCTGCAAGTTTTTTTTGTAGACGGCCACAGCCATATTTCTGTACAGGATTGTATTTAAACACAACAGCCAGCATTAACGTAATTCACCAACCAGAAATTAAACAAACAGAAATTTACCCGACAGTTTTGTAAATTCAAAAGGAGGACACGTGGAGCATTAATATTGGATCGCATGAAATTGAAGGGAATCTGAAAACCTGAAAACCGGACCCGAATTTTTTATAGGGCACATTGGATTGAGAATTCAAGTTAAAATTAGGCAGACGTCAGCATCCCATTTTGGAACGTGAATTTGGTTTGAAATTCAATCTATTCAGACTTTTGAAGTCCGACAGAAAGGGTTCTTTAATGTTTTGATAGTTTAATATATACATATGTTTTAAACATATGTTATATATATATCATATGTGAAATGAAAGGTGGGCCATAGAATTTAGTTTTAATTTTATTTTTTTTAAAAGAGGGTTTATTATAATATGTTTCTCATGAGAAAGGTTTTTTATTTTATTTCTTTTCTAACAAATTTTGTTGTACAATGTTTAATATAGATTTAGAACTTGTGCCTTTTTTAGTTTGTCACGAGTTCATATAATTTACTTATGTTTTGATACCATGTTTCTTTCTTTTTCCAATACAATGGTTTCTTGTTACAAGAATGTTTAATACGAGCAAAGTTTAGATATGTTTTATATGTTATGGCATATAAAAATAAAAAGGTCGAAAAAGCTTGGTAGTTTTTTTTATAGGCAGTACGTAAATTTTTTATTACACAGCAGTGTGTAAAAAGTGAAATACTGAGTGTAAATTTTTAAGTGTGTATGCACAACAGTGCGAAAGGGAAAAACATAGCAGAGTGTTTTAGAGACAGAGTATGTTTGTTTTGAACTGACAGTGAGTTGGTTTTATGCACTGCGTTTTGTAGCAGTCATAATTTTGTAATCCCTCTCAGTGAGGAAGTAGTGTAATAGTTTTTTTTTGAGTTATTGAAGGGAATAGAAGTTTGTTTTCAAAGTATTGAAACTCTGTCTCCTGTCAAAGAAATTTTTATTTTCTCCGTGTTAGAGGAAGGGAGATTTATTCTCCATTCATTGTTCTGGAATTTTTCAATATTCCAACATGTGCAAGAACAACAGATGTTGTGGTTCCATCCCCAGCTAAATCATTTGTCTTTGCCGCAGCTTGCCTTACCAACTTGGCCTCAATATTTTCAACTGGGTCCTCTAATTCAACCAATAAAAAGGCCAAAACCATGGCATTGAGATACATTTCATTACACTGTCAATAACAATAAAATTTGACTCAGCCATAACCCTTTCATTTTATTGTTGTGAAAATATTTATGCATTACTCTAATGTGGCTAGTCCATAGGCCAAGTAGACCACTGGGTAACAAATATGTTTCTTTTCACCTTTGAGTTTTCAAATTATGCCTACCAAATCTAAGACATTTAAGAGGGGGAACTAATACAACGTTAAAAAGAAAACCAAAGCACACATCTACAAATTACCTCCTTAGCTACTGTCACACCATCATTAACTATTTTTAGAGAACCATGCTTGCTCTCCAAGACAACATTTTTCCCTTCGCCCCAAGGGTGACTCCAACAAGATCAGCAAGTTTGTTCACACCGCCTGCAAGACAAATTGACAATGCTTTCAGTAAGTGTGCAATTGAATGCCAGACCATATGCCAAAACAACCCTCCATGAAAAATTAAAATAACACATTAAAATCGAATATAAGTGGACAAGGAAAGATCCACCGCAGTGAAGTTTCACGTGCAGGTGACCTTCCTTTAAACATAATTTTTTCTATGAACTGCAATTTTTTTGTCACTGAGCCATCCTTGTTGAAGTACAACTCCTTTTCCATAGCTCTTGTATTAACTACCTTCTCTCTGTCACGTAATCTCAGAGTCCCTCTTCTGCTTGAGCAATTAAAGGAAATGGGTGAAAAAACTGAAAGAGAAGACAATTGTCTGCCATAATTATCAAACATTGCACCCAACTTCTTCCCCTTTCCATTGTTACCCAATGAGGTAGATGTGGCAATTGTTGTTATACTGCCCAAAGCAGAGGCCATCTTCTCTTATGCTGAATATAGAATTACAAGATCTTCATATTAGTATGAACCTTAAAAAACATGACTCCTATTGCTAAAAACCACTTTTAAGTTGTAACAGGCAAACTAAACAACTATCGCAACTTTTGGCAACTTCTGGAGCATTAAGAGAGAAACAACCAAAGAGAAATACAACCACAATCCTCATTTTAATGAGACCAGATTATATATTTGCATTAAGATAATAGAAATAAATCACGACTATATTAAGGCCAGCACAAAACAATCTTTAACCAGTGTCTCTCGCGGCCTTCAGGTTGCCATGCTAGAGGTTGCATATTTTTAATTTAAATTCTTGACCTCTCGTGCCTATCTATGAATGCATCCAATGGGATATCTACATCAAATGCTCCTTTATATCCCCAAAAACAAATTCCCTACTACAAGAGCACCAGTATTGATGAATCACCCCACACCATCCCACCCACTAGAAACGGTGAAAAAGGAAACCCGAGAAACCTTCTGAAATATCTCAAGATGACTATATGGGTGGTTCTTATGAATCAACCAACCATTCAGAACATGCTCATCAATCCAAAACATAAGTATTATGTGACAATATTTAAGCAGGCACTGAATCAGATTTCTGAAGCTATGTTAGAGAAACCCTAAACTCTCACTGAAAATAGGTGAAATGTGGCACCACTCAGAGATTGACATGTGCCAATTGGTACAAGTGGTAGACAATTGGCATGCTCAAACAACGAGGTGATGCAAGAATGACATGAGGGATAAAATATCAGAAAAGCCCCAAATCTGGAGAACTAAAGCTCATCACCAACCTGAGATTGACAACTTTACATGATGTAACCTATGAAATCGTAAATGAAGAAATCATAGTAACAATAAAGTAACCTATGTAACAATAAAGTCGGATTCATCCTGGGAGTGGTAATGGGAGAAATCATAGTGAACAACAGGAAACATGCAGAGTTGCTTACAATCAAATAGATGAAAAACACATACAAAAAACCTAGATAATAATCATGAACAAGCTTAATATTGAATTATGAACTGTAAAGGAACTTACAAAATGTGACATTACGACCCTGGTCAAGCGCACAAGCAAAAATATCCTGGACATGACCCTGGTTGACAAGTTGTATTGCTCATGATGCAAGAGGATTTGTACCTGCACTGCCAAGTCAATCAAAATCCATCATTATCTATAAAATAAATATAAGTAATTGATGTAGTATTTTTTACTCTAAGATGCATTCTTATGATAATGTTAGAACATATGTTGAAAATGTCAAAACATACCTGAATAAGCTCCTCTTCGTTTCAAGAACAATTTATTGGAGTCGCATGAACTTGGAACAAGCCTCCCACGATCCGAAAGAGTAGCAACTAAGTCAACAGTGACTTTTTTGTTGCTACACTGGATCGAGGGAGGTTTGCTCCAAGATTAAATCGCTCCAATAAATTATTCTCTACTAAACAAGGCCAACCACGTGAAGGTGGAAGCTCTTATGGCCCCTCTCCCCCCCACCCCCCCCCCCCCCCCCCACATCACTCTCAATTCCCCAATACCCAATCTATATTTCATTTTTTACTTTCATGAGCATAAAAAAAAATATTCAATAACTAATAAAAAAAACAATTCAACAAAAAGTACGCAAGGAAACATTGCAATTAATGCTTGACATAAAAATAGTATGATAAATGAGTTTTTTATATAACGCAAAAAACGTTCCAAGTATGGTAACGTTTGTCTTATAATAATACAATATTTTACATTGTCAAATTTTCTTTTTCTTCTTCCTATTTTTAAATCTCCTAATTACATCATCAATATCATCGTGCTCTGCTCCTGTTTCGTGCCTTTCAACCCGCACTGCTAACCTAGTTGCGTATTCACGATGTCTGGGCTCATCTAGTGACGGGGCATCGCCTACAAAAACAGATAATATTAAATTTTAATTGTCAGTTTTTAAATATCATTGAACTAGTTCGGTAATATTAATAAAAAAAATTGCAATGAGATTATTTAACTGGTGCACCAGTTGTCGCCGCTGACCTAGTTGCATTGTCACGATGTCTGGTCTCATCCAGTGACGGGGCATCGCCTCCAAAAACAGATAATAATTAAATTTTAATTATCATTTTTTAAATATCATTGAACTAGTTCGGTAATATTAATAAAAAAAATTGCAATGAGATTATTTACCTGGTGCACCAGTTGTCGTCGTTGGGATTGTTGCCCTGTCTTCCTCTCTGGTGGTAAGATCCTCAAGGGAAACATTCTCTGTCATTTAAACAAAAAACGTTATAAGGACAACCATCAAGGTATAATTAGAAAAATTATAAGTGGAAATTAATTACCGTCACGGCCCTCACTGATAGCAGTATTGTCGGCCTGGTCCCCACTACAATGATCAGGTTGCACGAGAGGATCATCTACATCTGGCTCTAAAACTGGGTTATTTACCTCGTCGGTAGTGTTGCTCCCCCGATTTAAACAAAGTTGTTAGACATTAAATTTATGGACGAAAACAAAAATATTGAAAGGTTAATGTTTTACCTTATCAGGCATTGTAGATCTTGGGACCTGCCCCAAGCTTCTGCGACATTCAACTACAGCTTGATAGCCAAAACGAAAAGCGATATTTTTATCTTCCTCTGTAGTTATTGTTCCGAAGTCATCACCCTACATTATATATGATTGTGTATTTTTAATCATATCTGATAGGATTACAAAAACGTTGGAAGGCGATACAATTAATTATAAGATGTTTAGCTACTTAATTACAATTTTTGCAGCTAATTTCAAGTAGCCACCCTGGCCGAGCTTGTGATGGCCCTTTTTCTCTATCCTAGCTTTGGTTGCCTTTGAGGTGTCAGGCAACCTAGCATCAAAAGATTGAAGTCAGATATGACGTAGCACACTTTTATTTTAGACATAAAGAAAATTAAAGCTATTGAATTAAAGTTGTAATTTACCTTGCGGGGCCAGTTGGCATTTTTCCTTCTTTCTTTGCCCTTTTCTCTTTTCCGTCATGGATGAGTGCTCTCCACTCACTCTCTGAAACTGCGAGAGGACGCTCATATCTAGGGTTAAATTGCAATTGCGTCCTATAGGTGTCCTTGGTATATTTCAAATATTTGTCGGCTACCTGAGCCACCGCTTTTCTGTCAACTGTGCCGACCCCAAAAAGGGCTTCTAGATAATCTAGAAGTTCTTTTTTTAGGTTGGAATTTTGGGAATTCCACCCTGTACGTATGGTTGGGCCAAAAATTACCAACGCATGGCTCTCCAGAATCCTGTAGAACTCATTGTTTCCTACACAGAATAAAACCAAAAAAAGAAGAAGATATTATCATCAATTTAAAAATAAAAATCATGATAAACATGTTTTAGATAAAGTACATGAAATAGTTAAAATATTAAAATTTACCTGGGAGTTGTACATGCTTTATAGGGACACCCTCATCATTCACCAACAACGTGCCATTAATGGTCCCTGTGGAGATGACACGTGTAGCTCCAGGAAACGCAATAATGTAGTTGGCCATATCAGCCTCATCATTGCCAACACGTTCAGCGGTTGGCTGGGTGTCTGCGTGGGCAGGGTGTGTTTCTTGGCTGGCACCTAAAGGAGTAGAAGGTGTACGAGAGGGTTGCTGGGCAATCTCTTGCCCTTGTGTCCCACTACCACCAACACCGGGTTCAGCAAGTGCCAGAAAACGCTACATACAAAAGAACTTTTTGTTAGTTTAGTCAATGTAAAAATTAAAAATCAAACTATCACAATTCATCTCATGCAAAACAAAAAAATATCCTTTTGAATTTTTATTATTACCTGATATGTTTCTAGCTGGCTCATAAGTTGTTTTATCCTCTCTTTTGTTTCAGGTGTTTGAGGCGCGTCTATCAAAGTATTAAATTCCGACCTTGCATCTCGTGCCTTTTTTCGCAACAAGAACACTCGAGATAGGGATGAAGAAAGCTCTTCCTCAAAGAGGGAATCATCAGGTGTACCATGGCTAGGTGTCTGCATATTTGAACAAAATTAATATTATTTCAATTATGTAAATAACTAAAATACCTTAAGATAGAGCAATGCTGGCACTTTACATGTTCTTCCGCTGGCCTCTTTCCGCGATCATCTCGTCTCGGGGTTGTTCCTGCACTGCTCTGATCAGTCTGCCACATTGCAATAAAATTATAAATGTAAAAACTTGAAAATAATATCTAACTTGAAAACACAAAATGAAAACTAAAATAATTTCTAATAAGACACCGGAAGACAGAGTTAGAGTTTCAAATATGCCTTGCATTGAATTCAGTCCTGGAAACATGTCATTGCACATTAAGGCACCCAAACATTCAATCCACAAATGATATATTTAAGTAGGCTTCTCCTATTCTGGAAAAACACCATACCTATAATGCATTCACTTGCATGTATAAAGGGAAAGGAAAACATGTTTTCATACAACGGTGACAAAGGCATCTTGGGGAAAGGTATCCTCACTTTTTATTTATGTTGTTCACCCACACCACTCTCGTGTTTTCACTAATCCTATTTTGTCATTTTTGGATTCAAATTAAGTTAAGGCCTTAAGTATTTTTTGACCTTTCAGTGTAGTTTTTATAAGTGGCATGTATGGATTTTCCATTAATTCTGCACTTTTTCTCTTCATGTGCATGTTTCCCTGGAAATCAAATGCATGATTTAGTCCCATACATTTAACAAGCTTTTGGATCAACTCCATTGGCAATATCATGTTTCCTATTCAATCAAAATTTATCTCAGTTAGGGTAGGTAGGAAGGTTTTCCCTTTGTATTAATAGGGCATTTCTAGCTTGCATTTTTATTATATCTTTCAAATTTAGTGTCGTTTCAATTAGGGCATGAATTTTTGCAACTTTCAAGGTGAGAATGAACAAAGACAAATTTTGTGATGGATGACTGTATATGACTCCATGGCCAGAGGAAAAGGCACTAATCTACTTCTTCAAATATCTATAGTTCTCATTCACCTCATACGGAGATGGTCCCTGATTTTGAGCCAAATGTTGCAGCAAAAAGTTCTCCCCCTCCATAATTTGATATTCAATGGAAATTTCTTAAATTGATGATGGGGCAAGATTATGGAACATTGGCACATACATATGTAATGGAATTCCAAGATCATGATATATGTTTGCATATGTTTATGGAAATGTTCCAACAAGTCCCCTGGAGGTGGGAGCGAGGGGACGAGGGAGCGCGGGAGCGGCCTATGCAAAAGCTCCCTACCAATTTTCAGGAAACGTGGGGGGACGTCGGGGTCATAAAAATTATAAAATTTAATATTTAAAATGTAACTATATTTTTGCAAGGAATGTATATACAATCATCATACACTTGCATCATGAAAGATAAATCATAAATGATAAAATTAAAAATCGATGAATGATGAATCATATAATTGAAACAAATTTAAAAGTTAAAAGTTAAAACATACATCATACAATCATGCATGTAAGTTTGTAAGTTTGTAACTATATAATAATTAATGTAACTACTAACAATGTACAATGAAAATAAAGTTTAAGATATCATATGACATATTATATCAAGATTCAAAATAGAGTTTAACTGAAGTTTACAACTCAAGTCCGAAACATAAAACTTAAACGCAAATAAGTTATGTCTGAAACATAAAACATAAAACATAACATATGAATATCAAATGATATCATCATAATGATAAATGAGCATAAATGCTCAAGTTAATGCCCCACTATTCTCTGCATCCAACTTCTGCACGAATATATCAAGATCAACCATGTCACCATCTGAATCAGAATCACTTGGATTCTCAAATATGCTAAGTGGCACATCAACTTTTAACACGAAACCATAAACTAAAAGGGGCGGTGAGGGGACGTGAGGGGGGCGTGAAGGGGGGTGTGAGGGGGCGTGAGGGGGCATGAAAGGGGTGTGCGGGGGCGTGAGGGGGCATAAGGGAAACATCCCCTAGAAATCCCCAAGACCCTGGAGCGTGAGGGGGCGAGGAATCTAGACCCCTAGGTGGGGGGGCGAGACCCCGTGTAACACTGGTTTATGGAGGTGGTGGAGCAAAAAAGAGCTCAAATAGAGCTGAAATTTTTCACATAAAAAGGACCGTGGGCTTGACTAATGGTTCCATTTAAAAAATGATATCTAGATAGAGAATAAGTGTAGCATGCAAACATGCATTGAAAATCCATCTGAGTTTGCATTGTATTACTTATGATGGATTCAAATTTGGGTTTCAAAATGCCAGGTTATGGCATGATTTTGTCGAGAAACTCTTAGTTGGATTCTCATTTTGGTTTAATTTATATTTTAAGTTTGTTTTGCAGTCTTTGGGTGATAGTAACTCATGAACTAGGTTACCAATGTGTAACAATCATATTTCAAGAATAAAGTTGTGATTTTTTTATATTATTATTATTATCTATTAGCTACTAGTATTGACACCTAATGCCTGGAATTTTGACATCTTGATAGCATGGATAATTTCGAAAATGTTTCTAGTAATGTTAACATAATAACTATCATTACGTGTCTTCACTTTTGTCACCATAATAGACCCGTGATATGGACTCATCACACAACTTCATATGCTATGTCCCAACAAGTTCAAACTGGTTGAACCTACCTCATAGTGTGGTTATTAAGGACAAGTTGCTTGATATATAACTCGATAGCATAGACCACGTTGCAGTTCTAAAAAGAATCCTCAAGTGTCAAAAAACTTCACAATATGTTCTACTATAAAGCCTTTTGGGATACCTGAAATAATATATGTATCATTGATGACTTCTAAAGTATGACAAGATCCAGAGGGAAAGGAAATCAATGGAAGAGTGATCCACCAATGAGAACCTAGAATTTAGCATCAGATGAGTTAGAGTCTAGGAAATTGAAACCTTATAATTTTAATTAGTGATGAAGGACATCACATAGGTAATTATATTTTCATGTAGAATAATCTGTTAATTCAAATTTAAACTACATAATATGAAAGGCATACCATAAATTTTTCCACGAAAGTCCAAACAACCTATAAAAAGGGAAAACCTTCTTTTTCCATGGGAAATAATTTACCTTTCCTTTTTCAAGATAATCTAAATCACAAAAAATATGAACTATAATGCACACATTCTTGGATAATGTGAAAGTGGAAAAGGAATACCCTACACAAGTGATGCACACATGTACATTTGAACACTAATAGATTTTTGTAGTTGAAATGCAATGCTTGTTTTCATTTAAATGTAGGGTTTTTTAAAGCAGGGAGAAATAATGGCTGCCAAATTAATAAGCGTTTCTTTGGGAAAAATTTAAATCTTGTATTGGGTGATGAAGATAATAGAGGGTATTGAATCTTGATTCTTGACATCTAGAGAGAACCATACAGCCTAACACAATCCAATAGAATTGACCAAAAAACCCCAAATAGATTCAACCCTACTATAGGAGGAAGGGCCTGCAGTAAGAACTTACCATTTTGCAAGAGCCGAGGGCGAATGTTGTTCTCCGTGCGAGCCGAGGGGGTGAACGCCTGAGGGCTAATGCTGTGAAAAATGTTGTTCGCAAGAGCCGAGGGCGACGTCGTTCCGAAGAGCCGAGGGTGAATCTAGGCGAATGTTGTTCTCCGCAGAGCCTGTGGCGTCAAGCGAGGGCGAATGTTAGCCTCGGCAAGAGCCCAGGGCGGGCCGTCGAGGGCGAATGTCAAGCCCGCAAGAGCCGAGGGCAATGCCGAGGCGACCGTTCCGCAAGAGCTTTAGGGCTAATGCGCGGCTGCGGATATCGCACGTGCTAATGTAGCACACATGTACATTTGAACACTAATAGATTTTTGTAGTTGAAATGCAATGCCTGTTTTCATTTAAATGTAGGTTTTTAAAGCAGGGAGAAATAATGGCTGCCAAATTAATAAGCGTTTCTTTGGGAAAAATTTAAATCTTGTATTGGGTGATGAAGATAATAGAGGGTATTGAATCTTGATTCTCGACATCTAGAGAGAACCCTACAGCCTAACACAATCCAATGGAATTGACCAAAAAAACCCAAATAGAGTCAACCCTACTATAGGAGGAAGGGCCTGCAGTAAGAACTTACCATTTTGCAAGAGCTGAGGGCGAATGTTGTTCTGCAAGAGCTGAGGGCGAACGCTAAGGGGGAATGCAGGGTGAATGTTGTTCTGCAAGAGATGAGCGCGAATGCTGAGGGAAAATGATGTTCTGCAAGAGCTGAGGGCGAATGCTGTTCTGCAAGAGCGGAGGGCGAATGCGCGCGTCATATCAGACGTTAATGTAGCTATTGCGATGCATACGAAACAATAAAATCATTTTTATGTAGCGCGCATATAAGTTTCGAATTTTTATGTAGAGCGCATATAAGTTTCATATTTTTATGTGGCGCGCATAGAAGTGTCGTTATACCGACGGCGGAAAAAGCGTCGCTATTGCGACGGGTACCTAAACGTCGCAATGGCGACACCTAGACATTGTGTCGCACTTGCGACGACTGGAGTCGTCTCAATAGCGACGCTTTGGGCCAAAGTGTCGCAATTGCGACGTCTTCCTCCAAACGTCGCAATTGTGACACTTTTCTAAGTGTCGGTATTGCGACACTTTTCTATAAACGTCGGTATAGCGACGGGTTCGGGCGGGATGGAAAAAATTTGGGGAAATTTCCGACATTTGGTCAAAAGCGTCGGAATTTGCGCCAAATGTAGTAGTGGATATTGCAAGAGAGTTTGAAATGAAGTACATGGGTCTCATACACTACTTCCTCAAATTGGAAGTGTGGCAAGGAGAAGAGGAATTGTTTGTCTCTTGGGGGAAGTATGCCAATGAGATACTTTAGAAGTTCCACATGGACATATGCAAACCCATGGAGACTCCCCTAAAGAACAACTGGAGGAAAGAGGATGCCACTTCAAGTGAGGAAGTGGATGCTATTATTTACCGACAATTGTTGGGTTCACTCATGTATCTTGTGAACACACGAATAGATATACGTTATGCAGTTAATAAGTCAAGCGAAGCCATGGTTTGACCAACCAAATTATTTTGGAGGGAAGCTAAGCATGTTCTACAGTGCCTCATAGGCACTACCCAGTTTGGACTATGGTACAGATAGACAAAGGGAGTGAAGTTGCATGGCTTCACAGATGCAGATTGGGTGGGGATTCCATAAGACCAAAAGAGTACACCAGGGGGAAGTTTTAGTGTTGGGTCTGCAGTAGTTTCTTGGTACAGTAGGGAGCAAATATCTATGGCACTAAACTCAGCAGAAAAAGAATACATGGATTCCAGTTAAGCATCATGTGAGGTTATATGGATGAGAAAGAAACTTGTTTGATTGTTTGGCCAGATGATGGATCCCACTGTGATCTACTGTGATAATCAGATTTGCATCAAGCTCTCTAAAAATCATTTTTTTTCACTATCGATCCAAGCATATATATATATATATATATATATATATATATATATATATATATATATATATATATATATATATATATATATATATATATGTGGTATCACCATCTAGGGGATTATGTGCAGAGGAAGATCATGCTTTTATAGTACATTTCGACAGAGGAACAAGATGCAAACATTTTGAAAAAGGTCTTGTCAAGACATAAGTTTTATTTCCACAGGTGTAGGATAGGGTGGGTTGGTAATCCCTTTCTTGCTAAGAGGGAGTGTTGAAAAATGCAGCAAGAAGTTCTCAATTTGATTTTTCCTTGATTAAATTGAGAAAATTTGAATTTCCACATCAGCAAACAACTTGGATGATGGTAACTTGAGTGACATGTCTTGTGTCACCCAGTTTACTTAGTAAAATTTGTTTTGGAGGAGTTATAGATCAATTTATCATGTGTGATTCCTAATTTGTAGCAATCAAGGCCGGTTATCTAAGGTTATTTTCAGTTAAACTAGTTCCGATTGTTGGAAGAACCAGTGGAGGGCCAAGTTGTATAGTGGGACTTCAGTCAAACTCAATGATCATCCAGTTAGCTGATCAATAAACAAAAAATAGCTAGTGTATGTAGAGAATTTGAGTTACACAATTGAGATGGAGATTCCAAGGCAGTGTAACATCATTTGTAGACTAGTTCTTAGTGTACAGGTCTTGCATGTAGTTAGAGGAAGGAACTAAAGAAATTGCATAATATAATTAAGGAAATTTCCTAAATAATAGGGGATAATTCCTCCAGGAACAACGAAAGGAATAGGAGTTCAAGCCAAGCCAGAAATTGACTAAGTCTTAGTTAGAGGCCTTCAGTGAGAAATGAGGTAGGTAGATAACTTGTAGAGTGAGCTCAGTTGATAAAAAAAATTGCAATCCATATCCATTATTTTGATTAATGCAAGAGGCATTGGGGTTTTTAGCAGATTGGTTTCCCCAAATAAAAATACTTATTGCATGTGTGTGATTTCTTATTGCATGTCTGAAATTTTTGTTCTAAATTTTGAAATAATTTCCGCGAAATAGTAGAGTAGGTTTGTGTCTTGCTATTTTCGTTAAAACTTCTTGAGAAGTTGAAGATATACAACATAATTTCTACATAGCATGATCTTGAGTTACATCCAAAGCTAGGAGAGCTAATTTATTTATACATTTGCAGCAAAATATAAACCTATATTTTTGTTTTATTGACTTTCTTTGTGTTTTTTTTTTCAATCTAAGTGACCATAAAGTACTTACGGATAACAATTTTATCATCTTGATTCTGAACCTGTAATTTACAGTATTCCTAAAAAATTAAATCTTTTCAAGAACTATAAAATTTGCTACAAAATTCAAAACAAATGATGGATGTTGTCTTGAGGGGTCCTGACCCATGTTCAGATTTATTGTGCAACCAACAAACCCTCCAACTAATGGCCCTTTTGGCAATGACCTGCTTGTGCAAATCAAATTCTCACCCGAAGTAGTATGGGGGGGCGTTGGACCTAGGTTTCCACACCTTGAGGAAGAACTTGATGTTTGGCCCTAAACATAATTATCACAGGTAATATGCAGATGTGTGCAGTAACAGAACAATAGGCTAATAGACTAACTTCGTCGCACGTTATTCCAACATGCAATATATATGTCTCTGCGCACAATAAACAAATACACTTAAGCAGATCTATTCATCATTCATGTACTTAATCAAGAACTGATACTCATGCATAAAATATGTAATATATTCGCACAGATGCAAGTTAACCATAACAGAAGTAAAGGCACAATCAAAGAACCGATTCTAATCTCAAAGAAATTAACATAACATATTCACAATAATCGTACAAACGACATATCAAGCACATAAGACATTTTATTTCGCTAAAATTTTTTGTTATATTAATTGATCCAACAGTTCCAGTACATTCAGACTTCCCTTACAAATTACCCTTTCATGCACACAACCAGCGAAGTCCACACACAGCCAGGACTAGGTCTCCGCGCACACAGCTAGCAGGAGCCTTTCTACCCAAAACCAAGATTTAGACTGAAATACCTACGCAAAAAACATAACAAAATAATAACCAAAAGATATATGATCTCTTCATAACTTGACCTTTACATATTTATATCAACTTAGCGCACAGAAACCATGGTTTGAGACTCATAGTTTTCCCTTAAAACCCATTTACATAAAATAGGGACTTTGACTCACCCCAAAGCCCCTTTGACTCTTCCGCACAGCACACATAACAACATATATACAAAAACATAACCAAAATTAACCCCAAGGGACCCTGCTCCAATAGTCCCCTAACACAAACTCGTAACACTTCTTGAGTCACTGTGGGGTGGGCTCTTTCATCTTTTCTTTGAGCATGGCGATAGAGGTCTTCAATGGAAATACCACTTCAACACTTTGCACAGAATCTCCCTGTGCTTCCTTGACCAGATTTGCATTAGTTGGCCCTTTAGCTACCAAAAAAATGTTGCGTTGGGTCTGATGAAGGCTCTTCAAGGCTCCACCCAATGTTTGAGACAGCTGCAGGGCTTCCTCATCCCTGGCTGCATCTATTCTTCCAAGAGTTGCTCATGGCGACGCAGGTCCTCTATCTCTGTTTGAATAGCCCGAGCCTCCTGAAGACGGGAAAGGCATTGTGCTAGCACCAATGTGGCCATCTCCATCCTTATATCTGCAAGCTGCTGCTCTTTCACCTGCAACTAATTGTGCATCTGCTGCACCATTGGGTAATTCAGAACCGAAGTCCAAACACCCATGTTGGCTCGAGGGGTCCTGACCCAGGTTCGGAGTTCAAGATTTTCCAAAAAACCCCAATACTACTGGCAATTTCGGCAGTGACATACTTGCGCAGGTCAAAGTCTTACCCGAAGTAGTATGGGTGGGTGTTGGAACCAGGTTTCTACACCCTGAGAAAGGACAGGTAAGGCAAGCAGAGCTGCGTCCTGCCTCGAGATGTTCAGATCTTCCCGAGCAGGGCTTATAGATCTCTTTTCACATCCACGTGCGCAAGGTCAGTTATACTATGGTGCTTAACGATCATATACTTACAATACAGTAGCTAAATATTGCATAAAACATAAAAAAATAGATCTACATGCAATAAAACACTTACACGGAACTTTCACAGCTAAATATAGAATACACATAATATAGTAATTACCAATGATTCGCATAAACAATACACATAGATTCAGTTCTCAACAGCCTTTCTTATTCATCAATTCATCAATTCCCTCTTACAATAACCATCCCAGCTTGCGAACACAGCAGCAGGGTCCACACACAGCAGGACTCTGGATCTCCGCGCACACAGCCAGCAGGAGTCCTTCCCCAAAAACCCAAACAAATTTCCTAAACCACAATTCACATCAATATCTCTTCATTGCTCTACCTTACAACTCAAAATGTTCCTCTATTCATACCAATTTAGCTTAAACTTTCCTATGGACCGCAAACCGTGGTTTTCAAACCCCAGGTTTACCCTTTGACCCATTACAATGCTTTCGGGGCTTTGACCCACCCCAAAACCCCTGCACTAGACTAAATATAATAAAAAATATACAAAATTGGACTAGTTTCGCAGCTTGTAGGAGACCTTGTTCCAACAGTCCCCCAACACAATCTTGTGACTCGTCTCGAGTCACTGTGGTGGTGCGGTCTCTATCTGTGCACGCAAGGTATTGAAGGTGATGATTAGTGGAGGTAACACTTCCTGACTTTGGGCAACAGCACTTTGTGTGATATCAACAAGCTTCCGGGAGCCTTCAAGAGCCGTGGTAAACTGCTCCAATATCTGGTTGAGTCGCGCAATGGCGTCATGAGCACCCTGAGATATCTGGAAGGCAACATCGCCCCATGGCTTTAAGTGCTTTCTGATGACATGCTTGGTGTGTCAGAGATCCGCAATTGTGTCTATGAAGGCGTTGCTAGTTTTCAAGAGTGCCAGATGTTGCGCAGGGACGATGGAGGGCAAAGTAGTTTCGATCTGATCGAAGGCATATCCCTTCTATCGTAATTCCTCCTTGACACGCTGAAGCATCGGGTTGAACTGGACCACTGTCCAGAGCTTCATGGTCGCGTCGAGCAACTGAGTACCCAGAGTAAGTTGTCCTTTAATAATATTCGTTGCTTCTGCTATCAACGCAACCCGTTTTTCCTGTACCTCTGGGGGTATGGTAGGCTGTGCTTGGGCCTGACACGCAGTGAATTGGCGGGCCATTCGAGCCTTGAGGGTTTGAAATTCGGTTTGGGATGCCTTGAGTGCTGCAACCAAGCCTTCTATGGTAGCCTGGGATGGAACTGGTGCCAGGATTTCATCAGGGAGCTCTGTGTCGAGCTAGTGAACCATTGTTTCGAGTTGCTACTGCGCGGTCTGGTCACAATGATGGACCACTTGCAGCACGGTGGTGTGTAAATCCTGTAACACCTCGCGGGGTAGCTGCACCAAGTCTAGTTATAGATCAATTGGTTTATATCAATTGGTTTGTGCGGGTTTTTACCTTTATGCGGCCTAGACGACGGTGTAGCCGGGTGGCTTTGTGCAGTCGTCTCTCGCAGAGGGTTATAGGCAGATATTTCCCCATCAAGGTTGGTCTGATAGTATTTACCACTACGCATCGCGCTCCCATCTAGATCCGAGGTCATTCAGTTGGTATGACTACACAAAATACTCTTCTCGCACAGTAATATCTTAATCAGCAAGGGTAATGTCTTCAAAAACTTGCCCTGGAACCCTTTAAAGAATCTTCGCTTGGCCTCAGAGTAAGAGACAAACTAATCAATGGAAAATTCTATCACAAATCCTCCTAGCACACTGTCCACCCAGTGATCTACCATGTGCGTGATAGTATTGTCAGTCCTTTCCAGCTGCTGGATCAGCTCTGGGGTCCACTGAGTGACTCGTTCATCCTTCCAACACTTATGGAATTTTACGAGCCTAGCCAGCCACTGCTGAAGCTCAATTTCAAATGTCACAAAGAATATTTCGTAGCTTTCTGTAAGAATGTACCTATTTTTCCACTTTTCCGTCGTTAACTTCGTACTGCTATTTTCTTTTACCGCAAATTTCTGGATCTTCTTTTTGAACCACTCCTCAATTTCCTTCCTTTCAGGCTTCCAGTACTCTCTTTTCATTACCCGATCCCTTTCTCAAAATGTTCCAATTCCTGGCAACGGAACCATTTGTTGGCTCGAGGGGTCCTGACCCAGGTTCGGAGTTCAAAGTTTTCCAACAAACCCCTATACCACTGGCCCTTTCTGCAGTGACCTACTTGCGCAGGTCAAAGTCTCACCCGAAGTAGTATGGGTGGGTGCTGGAACCAGGTTTCCACACCCTGAGAAAGGATAGGTAAGGCAAGCAGAGCTGCGTCTTGCCTAGAGATGTTCAGATCTTCCTGAGCAGGGCTTATAGGTCTCTTTTCGCATCCACGTGTGCAAGTTCAATTATACTATGGTGCTCAACAATCATATACTTCCAAGACAGTAGCTCAATATTGCATAAAACAGAACAAAGAAGATCTAGATGCAGTAAAACACTTACATAGAACTTTCGCAGCTAAATATAGAATACACATAATACAAAAATTACCAATGATTCGCATAAACAATACACATAGATTCAGTTCTCAACAGCCTTTATTATTAATTAATTCATCAATTCCTTCTTACAATACCCGTCCCAGCCTGCGCACACAGCAGCAAGGTCCGCACACAGTAGGACTTCGGATCTCCGTGCACACAGCCATCAGGAGTCCTTCCCCAAAAACCCAAAAAGATTTCCTAAACCACAATTCGCATCAATATCTCTTCATTACTCTACCTTACAATTCAAAATGTTCCTCTATTTATACCAATTTAGCTTAAACTTTCCTATGGTTAGAAAACCATGGTTTTCGGACCCCAGGTTTACCCTTTGACTGATTACAATGCTTTCAGGGCTTTGACCCACCCCAAAACCCCTGCGCTAGACTAAATATAATAAAAAATATACAAAATCGGACCAGTTTTGCAGCTCGTAGGAGACCTTGTTCCAACAACCCATGACCTCATCTAACAATTGGTCGCACTTGGATACGGTGACTACGATGATGTATGCCATTGCCTTGACCTCAGCAGTATGTTTTGCTCTGACTTCCGGAGGTGTTTCCGACTGCAGCTTCATCCAAAAATCTGCAATTTGTTGCTCAAACTCTGCTCTGACATTCTGCACCTCCTTACGTGGTGCCTTCAACACAACGGCTAGCCCTTCCAATTTTTCTGTAGGGGCATCTAAGGTAAGGATTGATGGCACATCGTTACGGGCTTGACAAATTTTGGCTTCTAGGGCGACGCGCTGAGCCTTTGCGGCATGACACACTTCCTCAGTTGTATGTTGTTTCTACTGCAGTTCGGAGGCTTTCTACTGCGATTTAGTGGCAACACAGTATGCTCGGTCCTCCCTGTACTGCAGCTCATCCACAATCATGTTGTGGATCATGTGGAGTTTTCCTGCAGGTAGCATGACTAAGTCAACATGGATTTCACCACATGCTTTGAGTGTCGCGCTCAGAGTTGGTGACTCTACTCAGATAGTAGGTGTGGGGATCTACATAAGGCGACTATCCCCGGTTAAGGGTAGGAGTATACTAATTAGCTTCGCGTTGGTGGCAGGCACACTCGCTTGATGCTGGATCAGCCGGGCCATGCTCGCTTGTATCAGGCTCACTTGAGCCATCAATTCTTGAATTCCACTATGTACTACTTCGAGCGTAGCCTTGTACTACGCTTCCAATTCGGTCCACATATCTTCAGTTGCAGAAGTGACAGTGTTGGAAATTTCATTGAAGTCATCCTCTGTCAGCATGTGGTCTTCTTCACCAGCTGTTTTTGACCATTTTCTCTTCTTTCTCAGAAATTCTGCAGTTTGAGAGAAGCGCTTTATCCCCGTGGTCATCTGTGTTTTCGTCTCCTCAAAAATTTGAGCTTCGATCTCCTTAGGACTTGCACCATTCTTTTCATGCATTGTCTCCTTCTCCAGATCAATGGTCTCACCGGTTGTGGTCGGTGTGGCATCTACTCCAGTTTTTTTATCTGTTTGTTGTGTACCTATTCGGGGCTTTGTAGGAGTCTTTGGAATTGATGAGGATGCACCCTCTGTGATGCGCGACTCCAACCAAGATTGTGTCCAATCTACTATGATGCGTACTAAGTCATATTCGGTATCTAGATATGGCAACTCATACCATAAACCCTCAATGGCGCCCTTCACATGGATATGGATATTGTGGAATGTCACTTTAAAGTCCACGATAAACTTGCATTACTCGTACAAGGTTAGAGACAAACTTTGCTTTAATTGAATTTCTTAACACAATACTGAATCGAAAAGGACCCAAAATATCTTGTTCTCAGTGATGCATGCGGGGATTGTGGAGTTCGAGAGCTTGGCATACCACGCGGCTTCACAAATATCGGGCCCAATGTCAGGAAATTGAGTTTCTTTTGGCGTCTTCTAGCTAATGAGCACTATCAGAAGGAATAACCAAGCGTAGTAAAAATGATTCATGTCTTCTTGTACCTCACGCACATTCTCCAAAAGTTCCTTGCAAAGGTACTGGGCCCAATTATATTGTACACCCTTCTTGCACTACCCAACGAGTGTAATGACTTGGCCCAGGAATTCCTTTAGTCTACACTTCCTCATCATTTTTCATGTTAGGATGAGGGTGCCAAAGCAGATAGTTGGGTCATAACCTCACTCACCACAAACTCGCGATTATGGTGCGTGACCTGATAGTCATTCTTGATTTTCTCTGTGACCTTCTTTTCCTAGCCTTTGCCTCCAAAATCATCCACAAGGTTTGCGCCTTGATCAGGTAGGGTGGTGATCCACTGGGTTAGCACAATATCGATGGGTATGTGCTCTGCCAGCCATAAACACTCATTGTGGACAAGCGCGAGAAATTGACGCATGCAGTTTTGGTTGATCGAGCTGCGCTAGAAGTGTGGAATCTATAATAAATTAAGCAACCCTGCTTTGTGCAGGCCCAACACATAGTGCTTTAGCTTAATGCGCAAAAATCCTCCTTTATAGGGACCTGGTCCAAGTATTTCTCGGGTGTGAGCTCAGGAATTTTGTCTGCATCTGTGAGGTCCCAGTCCTCCATTTTCAACATCGGAAATTTGGCGAACATATCGCCTTCAATCGGTACATTTTATGTTATCAAGGGCATGTTGATATATGCACGCACTTTGTCTAGGTCCTTCAGGACCTTCACTGACGCTTTGCGCGGTGCGAAGTAGGAATGCAACTGCGAGATATGGGCAGTTTCTACCACGTCCTATTCTTCCATGATTGTCTCAAGCAACTTTGCCATGGGCCTCTTCTGATGCTCAGCCGTAGTGGAGCGCAGCTTAGGGGTCTTCTCTCTCGGAGATTTCTGGGACCTTTATGTCTATCCTCTCCTGGTCAGGTGCAGTCTATGTTTGGTCTTGATCCGTTGTTTGAAAAGGAATTGTACCATAGCGGTTTAGGCCACGTAATCCCGCCTAGCATGACTGGCGAAATCAAATGTGTTATGTGCTTGATATGTCGTTTGTTTGATTATTGTGAATCTGTTCTATTAATTGATCCAACAGTTCGAGTACATTCATACTTCCCTTACAAATTACTCTTCCATGCACATGACCAATGGAGTATGCACACAGCCAGGACTAGGTCTTCGTGCACACAGCCAACATGAACCTGTCTACCCAAAACCCAGAATTAGATAGAAATCCTTATGCAAAAAACATAACAAAACAACAACCAAAAGATAGATGATCTCTTCATGACTTGACCTTTACATATTTATATCAACTTAACGCGCAAATACCATGGTTTGAGACTCATAGTTTTCCCTTAAAACCTATTTACATAAAATAGGGACTTTGACCTGCCCTAAAGCCCCTTTGACTTTTTAGAGCAGCGCACATAACAACATATATACAAAAACATAACCAAAATTAACCCAAGGGGACCCCGCTCCAACAATGGAGGATAAGTATCTTAGTCTACTAGTGTAACCACTGGTTTAATCATTAACAAATTTCTAAGCAATTGTTAGGATTTTTCAAACAATCTCTGTTAATATGTGTTTTTATATAATGAACAGAAATTTAATTTGATTTAAAAAAAAAATGATTATGGAATTGGTTCCAAAAGGTAAAAGACCGATGTTAAAATAATTCAAGGTTATGAGTTAGTTAAATAGAATCAGTTCAAACAGTTGCCTCACCTCTGCGGATAAAAGGGTAATTCCATAGAGGTAGGGGGGTTCTGTTTGGTAACTGAGGGAAGAAGGCTGGAGAATAATCCTGAGACTATTATACAATGGAATACTTCCAAAAGAAACTTCTGATATTACTGAAATTGGAGACTGGACCGAATTGTCCCGTAGTCTCTTCCAGGAGATTCTGTCAATTAAATAAGCTCATACTTGGAGCACGGGGGAGAGTGAGGACGTTATTGCCTCACTAATGGTAGGGAGGAAACCACATCATTCTAGCTTTTGAAGTGACAGATAAGTACAAATAATTCTCTGTTCTTTTTAATTACAGTAGAAAAGAACAACAGAATGATTATTTTTCTATAATGAAGGAAGGAAAGAATTTGTAGATAAGATTATGTTTATTATAAAAGTGATTGAATTTACTTGTTAGATTGGGACTGTAATGTTCTTCCCGACAGATATAACTTGCTCTGTATAGCTTATATTTAAAACATTTTTAAAGAATAGGGTTTATTTCTCTAAATAGAAAGATATAGAGGTGAGAAGAGCACAAAACAGTTCTACTGTATTTAACTATGCAGGAAGTTGTTATCACCAAATTCTTGCAAGAAGAACTCTGCGATGTCTACTTCCTAATTCTATGATAAATCATGGACAGAGGTGGTCTGGTCACTAGAAAACATTAAATAATGCAAGAAAGATTAAGTATGAAGAAATATTGCCTTAAACCAATGTAGTGCAAGAGAGAATCTACTTCATAATCAACATTGCTAATTATTGTAATCCAAGACAGAATAGAAAAATTGAAATCTCTATAGCGAAAACTGTAAATATATAACAACAGATATATCAAGAAAATACCCATTCGTAGGAACAAGAAAATCTTTCTCTAGTTGAGATTTAAATGCATGTATGTATAAACATTCCAGAGAAATCACACAAATTTTATTAATGATTATTTATACAAACTTTCTTTAAAAGTTGTCGCTTATAAATTTTACAGAAAAATTGTAAGATAATGAATACCGTAAAACCCTGTGTAATAGCTAACTGCAAATGCAAATCTTGACGAAACAGAAAACTAACCTTTTCTCTATTATTCATTTTGGAATTACCATTATACTTTATTCATATGCAAAAAGGAAAAACAAGAAAGCAGGAGATTTCATGGAAAAGAACTAACAATACTTATGACGAAAATATAGATCAGAAGAAAGTGGTATAACGCTGAGACTTCATATATATGCGCACAGTAAACTTACGAATAAATTGTTTATAACACAGGAATTAAAGTGTCTAAAGTCTCTTCTGGGAAGGTTCTTAAAACCCCAGAGTAAGAGTATTGTTCCTTTACAAAAGGGTAAATCTGTATGGAAGACCCGTATCGTAAAATGTCTTGCAGCATTAAGAAAACCTAGGAGAGGTTGAATGCTAGCCGAATGCTAGTGTAATGGACAACCCAAGTCAATGAGTACAATAGTATTGAGATAAACCATTACGGCACCTGTGACAGTAAAAAAAAACTCCATAGTAAGCATTGAAATGTTGATTGGGGCCAAGAAAAATATATGTAGAGATGGACATAGCGGAAATGGGAAAAGTAAAGCGAACCTGCAAGACAAGTATACAACCAGGGTTAAGGAAATCATGCAAGAAAATCGCAACGAAGGAGAGGAAGAACTTTCAACCTGGAAATAAATGTATTACCTGTGGAAAGCTTGACCAAGCCATTTAGCCGCACCCTGAAAGGGATCGTTTTAAGAAATTAAAATTTAAGCTCAAGTTTGGAAACAAATTCTTCCTATTATGTAAAAATCCGTAAGGAAGATATGTGAAAACCACTTAAAAAAAAGAGGCACATTACCTTGGTGCGAGAATGTTGTTCGCTTCTACAGGAGTACTTCTACGCGAAGGGAGGCTTCCAGTAGGATTGACAGAGAAGAAGAAAAACCCAGAGTCTTTCGATAAATCTCGCCACGACTGCAACCTTCATGAAAGTAATGGTCAAAATACAGTGAGTTCTTCATGCCAATAGAAGAATGGTTCTGAATAGCATTAAGAACTCTGGTGCGATGCAGCAAAACCCTCTCACTAGTTGAATCGAAGAAAATAGACAAGCAGTTAGTTTTTTTTTAGGTTTTTAATCACGAGACCGGTTACGGAAGAAGGCAGATCAACCATTGATCTGGAGAGTGATCCAACGGACAAAGATCATCCAGGTGTTAGGGCTCGAAGCCACATACAAATCGAAACCATGGATTATCTATCTAATGGTTAATGTAATTTAATGCCAACACCAAACACTTGATGATCTGGCACTTGCACAAGGCTCGAAGGGTGATTCACACCTCAATTCCAGTAATGAGATCTAAAGTCATAAATGAACAATAAATATGGTACAGATACGAATAATGTAACAGGATTATTGTTGTAAACCATAATAGTGTTACGAGTATAGAGAAATGTAAACATAGCATATATCAGATAAGATAAGCTTATATTCTAAAAACATAAGTGCGGATTAAATTATGAAATGTTAATAGGTCAATGTAGAAGAGTTATAGTAAAGTTATTTTTTATTTGTGGTAAATTTATGTTATAATTATATTTAGTAGGTTAGATGAACGTGACAACTAGATTTATTGAAAATTATACAATTTGTGTAAGGAATATATTTGTTTCAATGAACCAATGCACATTTTTGGGATTGAAAATGAGATTTCACTTTTTTTGCTACATTTTTTCTTTTTTCTTTTTACCCCCACTTGTTTTATATTTTGGTAAAAAAAATTGACTTTCAATTAGTTTTGAAAATTTTAAACATATCCTATGATTAAAGTTTTGAAAAAAATAAATATTAAACTAAATATTTTGAAAATTAAAAAATAATTTTTAATTTTTGAAAATGTAAATTATTTTTTTCTATTTGGTTTATGCCTACTTTTATGTGATTTTAAATTGAATTATGAGATTTAAAAATTATATTAAAAAACAAAAAAACCTAGAAAAAGTTTATATTCGCTCGAGTGTCATAACTTTGCACAAAAAATTGCCATGTGCATAGTTGCCCACCATTTTTTATCCAAGTTGCACACCATAATTTAAGCAAATATTTGCATAAAAAATGGTGGGAAGCTATCCACATGGCATTCTATTGTAAAGGAATTCCTAATTACATTTATTTTCATCGTATGTTTACTAATTTCAAAGGAATTTCAAAGTAGTAAAATATTAAGAAGTATAAAGTTTCTATATTTCTATAATTTTAATAAAATCCATTCATTTTTCTATTTATTTGGAGTTAATAAAATTTTAAAAAGTTTTTCAAATATTAATTTCTCACACACATATATGACTTTTATTTGTCAACTATTTTTTATTTATTTATAAATTTTAGGTACTAAGCAACAATGTTGCATATTATACTTTGTTTAAAATCTAGCACCGATAACCTTAGAAACAACTAAACCGTAGTATGAAATTTTCTCAAATATATCTTAATAAAAAAATAAAACATCAGTTTTTTCAAATATATCTTAATAAGGAAATAAAACATCAGTTTGTCACATTTTTTATGATTCAATAATGATTATCGAAATTTCTCCACCATGTCCGTAGAAGGTGGAAAAATACCTCTCAGCAGCGTAAAGCTTTGAATATGTCAACGAGAGTCCAAAAATTTATTGGAGATTATCACACAGTATTTATCTTTAATTATCTATAACAAATGTAGATATTTTTTCATTTGGAATTTATGGTGTCCACGGGGATGAATATAAATATTACTAGATTTTGAAAACTTTAAAATATAAGTTGTCACGCACTATTTTGATATGTATCCTTGATTATCTACTATTGTAGGTTCCTTTTCTTTAATTCAGAAGTTTAGAAAGAGATATAAGTTATTTTATTTTTCTTATGCAAATAGATATAAGTTATTTTATTAAAATAAAATAACTTATATCTCTTTCTAAACTTCTGAATTAAAGAAAAGGAACCTGCAAGATAATTGTTTTTAAAAATATTATATTAAAAAAGGAAGACAAAGTGTAGGTTTTTCAAATTTGTAAACTAAATTTTGATTTCTAAATGGATTTGGTAATTAAAATAAATTTTAAATTTTTTTTTTTTTTTAATGTAAATATATTTTCATTTATCTGATTAAACTTTATATATATATAAAATTGTTTTTAAAAATATTATATTAAAAAAAAACAAATTTTAGGTTTTTCAAATTTGTAAATTAAATTCTGATTATTAAAATAAATTTTGCCAAATAAATAAATAAAAATTAACCAAAAACAAAAAGTTATTTTCATAGTTTTAATTATTTTTTAAGTTGGATAAATTTATAATTAAGATAGATAGAAACTAACTTAGATCCATCTTAATTCCAGATATGTGAAGCATCAAGAGGGATTGAATCTGTGGAGGTGCAAACTTTTCCTTAAATTTTGCACTCAAAAAAAGGTTTGCACCTCGAGAGATTTGATCCCTCTTGGAGTTTGATAGATGAAAAGTTAAGATGGATCTAGGCTGGTGAGATTAATAAATGGGAGATGTACAATTAATTTAATTTTCAATTTTAAATTAATATATGGCATTTAAAAAATATTATTAATAATAAAAATATCAATATAAATCATAAATCAAATATTTCAATTACCTAAGTAATGACATATATTTAAAAATAGATTAATAATAAAAAACATATTTAATATGAACAATGTGATTCATAAATATTTCAATACCCGTGTTTAATAAAATAATTTAATGTCAACTATGTATATATTATATAGAGAAATTGAAAAAGGTAAATTCTTATGGTTAAAACATTTTAATTATTTTGTTATTCTATATTTTTAACCATTTTTAAATTATATGTTTGAGTCAATTTTGTTTAAAATTCAACAAAGATTTATAGAAATTGTAAGTTTAAGCTATGTAGTGTACATAATCCAAGTTCAAAAAGGGAATTTTCAAGACAATGAATCCATTTATGTATTCAAAAAAGTAATTTAAACATTATTGCATCGAGAGACACATTCTTTCTTTCAGTATGAAAGAGATGCATAATTTCTTTCATTATCAACTTTGAATTGATACATTTCATTTTAAAAATAAAAATAAAATATTCTCTCAATAGAAAACAATATTCGCAATAGTAAAAAAAAATGCATGTTTGCTTAGTTTTAATTATTTAAACATTATAAACCATTAATAATCTCACTCTCATTATGCTCACTGGACTAGTTTTTTGTGTGGAGAGGCATTCTATAGAAGAGATGTTGTAAGGTAAATATAAACATTTTGACTTGACCAAATAAAATAAAATAAAATAAATTTTAAATAAAATTAATAATTTACCCTTGGTGGTTTTTGGGCTTTAGGTTTTGACAACTCTTGGTTTTTCCCATGGTATTTGTTATGATGAAACCTATTTAAATGCTTGAGGAAATTGATTATGGAATGCAAGAGTACCAACTTAGATCCATCTTAACTCCAAGGCTCTAGGTTTTGACAACCCAAGGTTTTTATCATGGTATTTGTTATGATGAATCCTATTTAAAGGCTTGAAAAAATCCATTATGGAATGCAAGAGTACCAACTTAGATCCATCTTAACTCCACGACTCTTAAGTTTTGACAACCATGGTTTTTCCCATTATATTTTTAATGATGAAACATATTTAAAGGCTTGAGGAAAAAAGAAAAAAGAGAATATATATATATATATATATATATATATATATATATATATATATATATATATATATCGCTTTTAAAAATATATTAATAACCAAAAATATTAATGTGGACAATGTAGTCAATAAATAAAAGGTGAATCTCAATATTATACATTTTGGCACGTTTAATATATAATAATTTTATTTTTATTATGTAAATAGGAAATAAAAATATATTATGTAGAAATTCCATGTGTGTATGGAAACTTTAGCAAATACATGTATGATACAAGAGGCGAGCAATAGTAAAAAAGAGGTATGGGTAATAAACCCTAGGGACAACAAACTCTCGACATAGAGAAGAGAGGAACAAATAAAATCATGGCACACAGGCCTGCCGAAAAAAATCCTAGGGCACACAGGCCTGTGAAAGCACAAAAAAATGGGTCATCGTAGCGCGACAGATTGGAAAAATACAATGATTGGGGAAGAAATCCATGCCACAAGAAGTAGCGTACCCCGAGGCAGAAAAACCCAGCTATAGGAGAAAAAAATTTAAAAAAATTAGTGCACAAGCCACCCTGCGAGCTCAAAAATGAGACCCAGAACCAAGCCTCGAGAAAATAAAAAGCTGGGCCGCAATTCCCAGCGAGAACCCATGATGGAATCCTTGTAGAAAACTGAGAATTCAACCACGAGAAGATGCATGTAGTGTGGGGAGAAGAGGTTGCGACAAGGCCACGGTGGAATCCTTATAGAAAATTGAGAATTCAACCACGAAAAGATGCATGTAGTGTGGGGAGAAGAGGTTGCGACAAGGCGCAAACATAAATGTAGAACCCAGACCTGAGACAAGGGTGATGCCAACAAAAGAAAGAAGTGAGTGCAAATATGTAGAAGACCGTTGATAAAACCAAAACTTGCCAAATAAAATCACAATCCAAATATTACGTCAAACCCTAACAGGAAAAGACATGAAGACAAGAGTCAAGTGATCACCGAGACTTCCACCACCTCAACTCTACACAAAGTGGTCTAGGCAATGGTGCAAGGAAACATTGCATAAATGACACCACCAACTAGCATCAACACCTGCAAGAAAAGAGAACCGTTATAGAAATGTGAAAGGGAGGCATGAACCAGAGCCAGAGCAGCTAGGGTTTAGCAGCTCCGACCACACTTCTTCATAATGAAACATTATATACCAATATATATCAATTGGGGTTATTTTGGGTGGTTGGGAATGCTAATATTTATCTCCCCCACCTAGGTTAAATTCTTTGAAAGTGATATGATGATAATAAATATTGTTTTAATGGCTTCATGCCTATAAATATTGGTGTATTGAACCACAATCTCACCCTCGTTGAGAGAGAGGATGATTTCCTTGAAAAATTGTATATAAAAAACCAATATATATTCATCTTAACCACAGATGTATCAAGGGCCGAGAGGGAACAATTCTCTCGAGATGTATAACTTTTTTCAAGTTTTGCACACTAAAAGGGGTTTGCACCTCAAAATATTTGATTCCTGAAGACACTTATTAGATTCATGGTTAAGATGGATCCAACTTAAAATATTTTCACCTCATTGACCCTCACTGTCACGCTTGGGCCCTCACTGTCACCCTTGGGCCCAATATATATTCATCTAAACCACGGATATATCAAGGGTCGGGAGGGATAAAATCTCTAGAGATGCAAATATTTTTTCAATTTTTGCACTCTAGAAGAGGTTTGCACCTCATTGACCCTCACTGTCACCCTCAAGCTGAAAGAGAGGATGATTTCCTTAAATAAAATATAAAACCAATATATATTCATCTTAACACTGATGTATAAGGGTCGAGAGGAGTCATATCTCTCTATATACAAATATTTTTTCAAGTTTTTCACTCTAGAATAGGTTTGCACCTCAAGATATTTGATCTTGAAGACACTTACTAGATTCGTGTTAAGATGGGTCCATCTTAAAATATTTTCACCTCGATATATTAGATCCCTCTCTACCCTTAATATATGTGTCGTTAAGATGAATCTATATTGGTTATATGTATAACCAATGAATATGTATCCATCTTAACCACATATCTATCAAGGATCAAGAGGGATCCAATCTTTCAATATGCAATTTTTTTTCAAGTTTTGCACTCTAGCAGAGGTTTACACCTCAAGAAATTTAATCCCTTTAAAAATTTACTAAATTCGTGATTAAAATAGATTTATGCAGATAATTATTGATAACTAAATTAAAATTTTCCAAAATAAACATACCTATAAACATAATTAAATATATTTACTAAAAAATTATATACATATAATTCATATAACTCATACATACAAACAACTCATACATACAAACAACGTTATACATGTCTACTAAATAAATGTAATTTGAACTACTTTAAATATGTGCTTACAACTTATACATGTAAACTCAATATAGTCACTTAATAATTATATATAAATTAAATGTATTTTTATAAAATACTATACATATGATTCATGCAAACCACTCACATGTGTGTACATTTAAACTTCAAAAAATAAAAGGTGTACACTTTAAATGCACGAAGTATACAACCCATAAATAAAGATATGTGCAAACTCAATATAATTACTTAATAATTATTTTAATCACTTATTTTGTTGCATTTTAAGAGATTTGAAGTTTTTGGGTGTTTAATAGTTTTGGAGTTAAGATGGATCAAAGTTGGTTTAATCCCCTTTAAACAGGCTATATTTTATATGAATATCATGGTTCAATACCATTGGTTCTCATATCATGAATGAAGACAATGAAGTTATTTTTATTTTAACAATAATTTTGCTTTTAAATGTTATCTAATACCACAGGTTTTTATAAACTTTGAGCTAAAAAACAACAATAACTTTGATCAAAATGAATATATGCTAATTAAAAAAATATATTCAAAGTTAATTTTTTAATAATATATAATAAATATTCGTTCATGGGTTTTGGATAGACATTGTTAAAGCACTCCTTGATGTGAAGTCATCGTTTCAATTCCCCACCCTAATGAGAGTGATGTATTTGGACATTATGATGAAGATGTAGTCTTATTCAGCGTATCATATATATATATATATATATATATATATATATATATATATATATATATATATATATAGAATAAATATTATTTTATTTTTGTTTTATTTTGATGATAAAAATGTTACAAGACATTACAGTACATTACAACATCTTTATCAGACTAGGTAGGATAACACTTCTCTCACAATAAAATGAAAACAACCTTTATATTATATACAAATTATATAAAGTAATGTTTTTTAAATAAATTAAAATAAAGTATTTAAATTCTATAGATTACATTAATTTATAGTGAAATTTGTGTATTTGTAAGGCTTTGATTTGAGAATATTAATATGATTATATTTTATTTCAATCATTAAATTATATTTAATGAATTTATAGAAAGTTTAATTTTATGAAATATATTGATAAAATTGGAAAAAGTTAAAGTTGATGAATGACATTTTCATATTCGAACATGTTGCACAAAGAATATCATCTAGGGTCTTATTCCACTTGCATGTTCAATGTGGTTTATTCTCGCTTGATTTAAAAAAATATATATTATTAGCGAAGTTTGAATGTTATTTAATTTGAATGTTTTAAATTATATGGACTTGTTTGATATGGTGAATGTTCTAATAAGTTGTAATAGATTCCAGTTAAATGAGGTCATCGGCAAAAATTATGGGATAGTAGGTATTCCATGATGGTTTTGGTTATCTACGTCGTCTTGTATGGGAAGGAAAAAGACACATTTTCAGAGAATTAACAACCACAATGATTTCTATATTGTAAGGAGGTTTATCAATATAACTCGCAGGAGGTTTATCACAGGTGGTGCGTTTTCCAAACAATAGTAGTGGGTGATCAAGTAACAAGCAATAAAATTCAAGTCAATGCTCCAGATTTATAGGAGGTACATTGTTGGCAAATGTAAAAAATTGGAGCATGTGGGACAATTCTTTAGGAATTATTACAATCTCTACTACTTAAAAAAGTTCCAGTGGCATGTATGGCAGCTGCTAACATGTATGGCAGATGCTATAAAACAATTCAAGAAATTGAATAATGATGAACCATTTTGCAAGGGCTTAAGATTTTGAATATGGTGTTTGGAAAAAACATGGTTAAGTAGGAACCTGTTAAACGAAAGAGGAAGGTTTTTTTTTTTTTAACAGGGAATTTGTAAGTCGTTTAAAATTGCATTAAAAACTATCATCTTAGAAGTAATGAGTAAGAACTCCATAGACAATGTAAATACTAAGATGTACATGATGTGTGAATCCATCCTAACCATTGTTATCAATAATTACCAATAAGCAACTAGAAAATATGCACATAATTGATGATTATGCCATACACAAGGAACCAACTTTGTAACTGGTATTTTGTTATCAGGGAAGCAACCAGGAGAAAGGGGACCTCTTCTTATGATACCCATAGAGTTCTAATACTAGAAAAAGTTTTCCAAGGCAATTTGATTTCTTTTAAGGTTATTGTTTGTTTAGGAATTACTCCAAATTCAATTAATTCTCCCCCCAGGAAGAATATTATCACTATCCCTTCCTTCCATGTAAAAAAGAGGCAACACTGCGAATTTAAAACTTGATTTATCATGGATTAGGCTCAAAGAAGAATACCCCTTCTAATATGATATGATCCACATATTTAATACTCTATTGCTATCACTTAACAAACTCTAGAACTTGGATATCAAAACCATGGGGCTCTTTCTTGTTAGATGTTATCATATTCAATTTGAACACAAAACGATTTTTCATTTTTGAATTTGTTTGTAAATTGTGCAGAGTGACTGTTGTTGTGAATGTTGTTAATAAAGGACCTTGGTTTATGAACAACTCTAACATATTTATTAAGTTGTGGAATCTAGGTTTTAATTTTCACATAGAATCTTTTATAGAGGTCTCAATATGGGAAGATTTCTTAATCCAATTAGTCATTGTAATTTGCAACAATTTCAACCTTCACTATGAAATATCATTAACAAAGTTACCAATTTATTGAGAACTATAATCCCAAAATGAGAACTCTAGCCCAAAAAACCTTTATTTTTGTGCAAAAAAATAAAAAAGCACCCATAAAAAAAATGTTGATGTTACATCAACTTTTTTTTGGTTAAAGTTCCAAATAAAATTTAACAATGACATTGAAAATCAAATTTTGTGTGCAATAAACATGAAAAAACACCCTGAAAATGAAAAGTGTTGATGTTAAATCAACTTTTTTTTCTCATGTTTAAATTCCAAAGTGTTTTTAACAATGACATTAAAAACTAAATTTTCATGCAATAAACATGAAAAAACACCCGAAATTGAAAGGTGTTGATGTTACATCAACGTTTTTTTTTTTTAATTCCAACATTTTTTTGCAATGGCATTAAAAAATATATATCACTATTGTGAAAAGCCTTAAAATTCCAATAATTTTCGACAATAGTGTTAAATATAAAATATCACAACTCCAAAAAACCTAAAAATTCCAACACTTTTCAACCATGACATTAAATATAAATATCATGATTCCGAAAACCCTTAAAATTTTGGGATTTATCAACCATGGTGTGACATTTTTCAACCATGGTGTTAAAGATAAAATATCACAATTTCGAAAAACTTTGAAATTTTGACATGGAATTAAAATCAAATATCAAGACTAAAAAAACCTTTAAAAATGAATACCTAAATCAAAGAGTCATTATACTAAGAGGAAATATATTTTTAAATGTTAAAAGTATAACACTTTTAAAATCTTAACCTAAGACAACTTGACGCATTCTATTGAAAATTTAAAATCAACCATCAAATTTAAAACTTAAAAATCAATCATCCAATTGACACACAATGAGACAAACTTGATCTTAAAATCAACTATCAAATTGACACATATAGTAGATTCAAGTTAATAGTTTAGTATTGACAAAATCCCTGCAACCAAATAAAAATAATATATATATATATATATATATATATATAAATGAAAAAACAAAACAAAAAAATTAAATTTTAATATAAAATTTAAAAAATAAAAGTTAAACAAAATTAAAAACAACTCGGAAAAATAAAAATAAAAAATCAAACCAAAAATAAAATCATAGATAAATAAATAAACAAAATGAAAAACTATTAAAAAAAACATAACTTAAAAAATTAAAGCTTTAACCCATAAAAATTAAAAATATTTAAAATAACAAATAAAAAAAATAATAGAAAACATTAAAAATGTTTAAAGAAAATATTTACACCGAAGATATTTCCTTTCGAAAAGAGTCAAGCCAATTTTCAGTCGACCTTTTTATTCTTTGTGTGAAATATGTACAAACTGTTAAATATGACATATGTCCACATTCCAAATATTCTGCGTAGTTTCTGTTTCTGTTTCGGGCCCTTCACCACCATTTTCGCCCGCGACTCTGAGAAATGATGTCCCCTACACCCCATCTCACTCGCTTATTTTGTTGAGTTAGTTTCAGGTGTTTTCAACTATGTAATATTTAGTGAAACATTATTTTTAGGATATTTGTTTTTTTTAACTACAGTTTACGTTAATGATAATATAAGGGATTTAATTTTATTTGGATTTGTGTGTTTTTTTAATTAATTTTAATAAAAATAAAAATGATTATATATATTTGGGTATTTTTAATGAAAATTATTATAAAAAATTAATAGTTTGGATCTAGAGTTAAAATATTGTTTGATGGTCTATTTGCGACTCTTTTGTAAATTTGTTGGAATTTAATATGCTGAAAATGACATTTTGTTTTTTTCTGTTATGAGCTTCCATGATGCTAGATTTATGACTTTTAATTGTGCATGGCCCTATACCCGGCTGTCACGCCTCTATACTTTCGGTGTATTTCAACCACGCTATAGACGGGTGCGGCACTACTGTACTTTTTCTTTTTCCAAATACTCAAGTATATAGACTATGCCTTTAGCAACACTTGTACAATTAGTTAAACAAATGCTCTTTCAATATGCGGAAATAAACATAAACATCATTATCAATCCACAAGTGCACTCATACATACAAGGGAGGGGCAACTCTCTGTTAATAATGACTTCGTCTGATAATATGTTTCATAAATATAAAATTATAAGTTCCAATCCAGCAAAAGCCACTTCTTCTCCTTGGCAAGGCAAGTTAGCCTTTTGACGAAGGTCTAAGGCTTGTCAACCATCAAACTAGCCTACAACAATCATTTACAACATTGAGTTTTCACCTTGGGAATATCCTGCAAAAAACTTCCCGAGTGTTGTCGGGTCACTTGGGTCACTTGAATCGGCACTACAAATCAGTTTAGATTATCCCACGAGTTCCCTGTGTGTCCAATCCGCCTCCCACTGTATGGTTAGATGCGGCCCGTCAATACGCCCATTCTGCAATTTACGACTCTCAATTCTGATCTTCGATGCTCCCGGGATGGCTTTCGAACTGTCGTGCAGTTCGTGTAGAGACGCCCTTTCATTAGTCACCTGACTCGCCCATCTGCGATGCGGACACCCTCGTGCGCCACCCGACTTGCCCGACTTGAATGCTGCGGATGCCCTCGTGTGCTGCCCGACTCGCCCGACCTAAACGATGTGGACACCCTGTCGTTAGTCACCCAACTCGCCCGTCTGCGCCTTCTTTCTCCGTTCACCGTGTTGTCTCATCAATGAGCTGTTGGTATGCTCATGGTGCTCCAATGAGTAACCTTGATCGTTGTGTGATGTTTGTTGGATCGAATGATGAGTTTCCTCCATTGTCCACACGCATATTAATACGCGTATCAAGTGTGGCGTGGGGGTGTCGTGGGTCACTTAGTAGAAATGAGCCGACCTACCCGATGCCCTCTGCTCAACTCGTTCGCCCATGGTGTGCGTCGGCCTCACCCTCAATACGTCGGCCGCTATAACGTCCAACACGTCGGCTAGTGCAACGCACCCGCTATAACGCGCGTCCACATGCCCGTCACCACACGCCCGCGCCCATGCCCGTTATGGTGCACGTCACCCGAACTTGTCAAATGCCCCAGTGGACGTGCCCGTAGTGGTAAACGCGCCACATGAAGTGTGGGTCTTACACGTGCCAACCCATCAATGACACATTTGGCATTTGGCGTCATCAAGAATTCAAATGCATCTAATATTTGTTATCCTAGCTACAATGTACATTTCTCATTATGCTCACTTAGTTAGTTGTTAATATTATAATTCAATATGAAAGATGTGGTAAAAATATTTAACTTTCACTCTTGGAGTTATAAATAAAATATATGAATTTCTATGTTAAATAACAAACATTTACATAAGTTTATGAAGCTAAATTAATTAAAAGTAAAAAAAAAAAAAAAACTCTTATGTTTTTAGCATAAATATTTCAATATAAAACTTAAATAAAATTAAAAAATTAAAAAGGAAGAAGCCATTTAAAATAAAATAATTTAGTTACTTCTTGATAAGAGACAAATGGATAATTCATTCAATTTTAAATATAAATATTATTAATAAAAAATATTCAAAAATACGATTTAGACAATGATTATATATATATAGAACTATTATAGGATTTATCAAGCACTAAAAGTGATTAAATATATTGATGTGTAAACTTTTTTTCAAGTTTTAAATTCTAAAAAGTGGTTTGCATACTAAGAGGTTTGATATTTCTCGACACTTAGTGAGTAATTCAAATAAATCTATATTGATAAATATTGTAACTCTAACTCAATATAAATGCTAAGAAAATATTTTAGTAAATTTTTAGTTGGGAATAATATAATGTCAACTGAATATAAATAGATAAAATAAAAAAATATTATTTAATTATTAATTTTTGGGTCTAAATAATGTAATAAGTAGACTATAAAAGAATATTTAACAATTTGTCTGTAGGTTTTAACCCTGAACAGAAATTATCTACACACGAATCATATAACAGAAAATAAACAATAGCGAGAGCATAAAACATAAAACAGATAAACACAGAGATTTTCCCCTGGATCCCAAATTGGGACGACCAGCTTGATTTTCCATTATATTCCTTTTAGTGTTACAACACATATATATACATGCCGAAGCATACATAAACCCCAATCCATTAACCCTGGATTAGAACATAACCGTAGTTCCCTTGACCGGATCTACAAAATACCAGGGGCCGAAAACCATCGTTCCCCAAAACCATGTGCAAACTCATGCACAAAACATGGGTGGTCCATATGATGACCCCCTGCTGCACCACAATGACCTCCTGCTTTGCGCCCGACGCAACGTACAATGTGTGGGGCTAGTCGTGGAAAGAATATAACACATATCCAACATTATCCCACTTGTTGTTTTCTTTCCACAGGGGGTCACAGGAGAAATTAGTCATTAGGCCAATTCTTCAACACCCATTGTTTCTCTACACCAAGAGAAATTTTGAGTGCTCACAGACTTCGTCAATGCATCTGTAACATTCTTCAAAGTGTCCACCTTTACCGACAACACCCTTTTAGCTTCAACCATATCTCTAACAAAGTGATATTGAACATCAATGTGCTTTGTCTTTGAATGATAAGCAGGGTTCTTAGCCAAGAAAATTGCACTTTGGCTATCATAGTCTATCCTTATAGCTTGTTGTACCAACCCCATACTTGAACATAATCTTTGCAACCAAACTGCTTCCTTGCTTGCGTGAGTGGTTGCTATGTATTCTGCCTCTATAGTTGAAAGAGCCACTACAGACTGTCTTTTACTCATCCAACTGATTGCGCCTCCAAATAGGCTAAACACATACCCACTTGTAGATCTTCTTTGGTCCAGATCTCCAGCCCAGTCTGCATCAACAAAACCATGAATGTCCAAAATTCTTTCCAATCCTGGTCTTCCCTGGTAGCACAAGCCATAATCACTAGTGCCACGTAAATATCTGAAAACCCGCTTCACTGCTGTCCAATGCTCCTTCCCTGGGTTTGACATAAACCTGCTCAATACTCCCACTGCATGTGCAATGTCTGGTCTAGGACAGACCATTGCATACATCAGGCTACCCACTGCACTTGCATATGGAACATGGGACATATCCTCCTCTTCTTCTTGTGTCTTGGGACACTGTTTAGCAGATAGCTTTACACCTACAAGAATAGGAACTTTCACCGGTTTACTATCCTGCATATTGAACCTCTACAATATAGTCTCGACATACTTCCTCTGGTTTAACCAAAGCTTCCTCTTTGCTCGATCTCTCTTAATTTACATGCCCAAAATATAGTTTGCAGCACCAAGATCCTTCATGTCGAATTTGGAGAACAATTGGGTCTTCAAATCTTGGATAATTTCTTTGTCATTTCCAATCAACAACATATCATCCACATACAAGACCAAATAAATAACACGATCACCAATTAATTTAAAATAAACACAGTGATCCTCCTTGCTTCTGGTGAAGCCAAGTCCCCGTATATAGGTATCAAATTTCTGATACCACATCCTTGGTGACTGTTTTAACCCATACAGAGACTTCTTCAACCTGCATACTAGTTCTTTCTTACCCTTCACCATAAACCCTTCAGGTTGCTTCATGTAGATCTCCTCTTCTAGATCCCCGTGAAGAAATGTTGTCTTCACATCCATCTGTTCTATCTCAAAATCAAATGCAGCAGCAACAGATAAAAGTAATCTAATAGAAGCAACCTTGGCAACAGGAGAAAAAATATCACCAAAATCAATTCCCGGCACCTGGGAATAACCTTTTGCTACCAACCGAGCTTTGTATTTCTCCACCTTGCCTTCTACATTCATCTTCTTTTCGCTTGCATTGCTCCGTCAGGCCTTCCTTCCATCCGGCAACTCCACCAGCTCCCATGCCTCATTCTTGTGAAAGGATGACATTTCATCAACCATGACCTTCTTCCAAAGTTTTCCATCCTCTGAATCTACTACCCCCCTGACAATTCTGGGATCATCATCAGTTATAGTTAAGGCAAAATTTGAACAGAAAGCAGATGGACTACACCTTTCTAGTTGTCTTCTTTCTTGAGCTGATCTTCTCAAAGCTGGAGTTTGTGGCTCTTCCTCTTCTGAATCTTCTTCTGTTGTAGAGTCTGATTCATACTCCTTTAGCTCAAACTCTATCTTCTCAGGTTCCTTTGGTAGGACTTCATGTGTAACATCATCTTTCACCTCTCTAAACACCACATCTTGGTTGTACACAACCTTCCTTGTTTATGGGTTCCAAAGCTTGTAACCCTTTAAACCATCCTTATACCAAATAAAGATGCACCTTTCAGATTTATTATCCAACTTGGTCCTTTTCTCCTTTGGAACATGTACATATGCATCACATCCAAATACCATTAGATGTGAAAGAAAGGGTTTCTTACCAGTCCATACCTCATGTGGAGTCTTATTCTCCAACGTTGATGAAGGTGATCTGTTAACTAAGTAACATGCAGTCTCCACTGCCTCTGCCCAGAATTCTTGTCCTAACCCGGTACCACTGAGCATGCTTCTTGCCTTTTCCATCAGTGTTCTATTCATTCTTTCTACAACTCCATTTTGTTGAGGTGTATATGGAGTAGTCTTCTGTCATGCTATACCACACTTCTTACAGAACTCTTCAAATTCATTCTTGCAGAACTCCCCACCATTATCTGTCCTCAGCGCCTTTATCTTCTTCTACGTACGGTTTTTTCCCACCGGAGCCTTAGTCATACAAATTCTCAGATCTTCATTTATTATAAAAGAAATATATCCATGTATTCCTTGAGAAGTCATCTATGAATGAAAAATAGTACACAAACTTTTTCAGTGATGTAACCGACACAGGTCCAAACCCATCATTGTGCACAAACTCTAATATCTTGTTCGTCCTCTTAGCACCAGAAGGAAAACTCACCCAATTATGTTTTCCATATACACAATGTTAATAGAAATCGAAATCCAGAGATAAATTAGACATACCTTCTACCATACCATTACCATTTAGTATCCAAAGACCCTTCTCTCCAATATGTCCAAGCCTTTGATGCCAACAACGCGGTCTTTGCCTATCCCCGAGACGACTAGGCTGGCTCCTCTTTCGGAACCACGAAGCTGGCCACACCCCGTCCGACCGACAATTTTTACGCACGCTTATGCGAGAGTTCCAATTCAAACTCCCTGCATTAATACCAGTGCTCCCCAAACCATCTTGCAAGTATCTTTCTCGAACATTGTTTTTACACCTGCATCATCCATCTTGCTTACAGAAATCAGATTTCTGGCCAATGCAGGAATATGCAGAACACCAGGAAGTGTTCTAATCCTTCCACCTTGCAGCTTCAGCTTGACCTTTCCACGTTTGACGATTCTGGCCTTCTTATCATCCCCTAGGAAGACATCACCACCATCATATTTCTCATACTCGCAGAACCACTCCCTATGGGGAGTGAAGTGAAAAGATGCACCTGAGTCAATCAACCATGACTCATGATCTACATGTGTATTTGAAGAAGAAGCCAAATACACATCCCCACCTTTATCCGAGGTGGTTTTTTCCTCTGCAGAAGGAGCATCATTAGATCTCTTTCCTTTCTCAGGAGCTTTAGATCTGCATTCCTTTTTGTAGTGTCCTTCCTTTCTGCATTTCCAGCACACCTTTACAAACTTTCCAGGAGATTTAGATCTCCCTCTAGATTTATATCTCCCACTCGAAACCTTATTCTTGTTTCTTTTTTGGGACCTTCCTCGTACAGATAAGGCATCTCCATTTTGACCCTCCATATTTCTCTGTCTCATTTCCTCCAACAGCAAGGCTAAGACAATGTCATCAAAATTCAAGGTAGTTGTATTTCTACCTATTGCAATAACCACACTGTCCCACGAGTCTAGTAGAGAACAGAAAAAACTGATGCACTTATCTTCATCTGAGATTTTAATATCAACAGATGAAAGCTGACTTACCACAGTATTGAAGGCGTTCAGATGCTCTTTCACCGAGTCTCCATCCTTCATCCTCAGGTTATACAACTTTTTTCGCAGAAACAACTTATTCACCAAAGACTTAGATTGGTACAAAGTCCCAATTTTTTCCCACAAATTCTTCGTCGTAGCTTCCCCAGATACATTCAACAATATTGAATCTGAGACACACAATCGTATTGTGCTCTTAGCCTTCCGATCTAGTTTCTTCCAGTCTTCATCTGACATTGTCGTTGGTTTAGTACCTAGATCTACCGCGATCCACTGATCTTTATCCACCAGCAGATCCTCCATCTTGAGCTTCTACAACTCAAAACTATGACCATTAAATTTCTCAATCTCTATCTTTATGTCGCTCGCCATCTTCTTTCACAGCAAGAATCGATCCCGCAGATCTCCCACTGAACAGGGTCTACCTCAGGCCCAAGCAAAAAACCCTCAGCAGCAAAGGCGTCCCCTTGAAGCTGAAACAACTCTGATACCAAATGTAGGTTTTAACCCTGAACAAAAATTATCTACACACGAATCTTATAACAGAAAATAAACAATAGCGAGAGCATAAAACATAAAACAAATAAACACAGAGATTTTCCCCTAGATCCCAAATCGGGATGACCAGCTTGATTTTTCATTATATTCATTTTAGTGTTAGAACACATATATATACATGCCGAAGAATACATAAACCCCAATCCATTAACCTTGGATTAGAACATAACCGTATTTCTCTTGACTGGATCTACAAAATACCAGGGGCCGAAAACCATCGTACCCCAAAACCATGTGCAAACTCATGCACAAAACATGGGTGGGTCTGCATACCAAAAAAAAAAAAATTTGGGGCGCTGCCACCCCCCTACTGCGCTCGGCGCAACGTACAATGCATAGGGTTAGTCGTGGAAAGAATATAACACACACCCAACATTGTCTAAAAATATTATTTAATTATTAATTTTTGAGTCTAAATAATGTAATAAGTAGACTTTGAAAGGTTATTTAGCTATTTGTCTAAAATTATTATTTTAATTTTAATTTTTGGTTCCAAATTATGTAATAAGTAGAGTGTAAAGGATTGTTTAACCATTTGTCTTTTGCTGTGAATAATATTTTAAGCATTTGTCTTTTGTTGTGAATAGTGAAATCTCAACTGAACTTGAATTTAATAGATTAAATGATGTTTGAAGAATTTGAAGTATTTTTTCCAATTTGAAAGAGAATATGGTTTTGCAAGGTAGTTTTTCTGACAAAAGTATGAGTTATTGGTAGTGGTTTTTTATTTATGGTAAAAGTGGTTATTTATAAATCAAAATAGTGAGTAAAAGTATTGCTAAAATGTTTAGTTTTATTTTGTAATATTGAAATAATAATAATTTTCATTCATTTTGAAAAAATTTATTATTATGAAAATAGAGATAAAAGAGAATTATCAATGTTATATTTTCTTGAACTTAAGTTCAAGTTTATGTGGTAGATCACAACTTCTAGCTTAGTAGATATAGTGCTTTGTTTTGAGTACTATGGACACTTGGATGTTTCTTACCCATGAGAGTAAAAATTAACTAAATAGTAAACTTATTTGATAAAAAAACTGGACACCAAGTCACCACAAATTTTATTTATGGATCCAAAAGTGATTGAATAAGTAGGCTTAGTGTAAAACGATCATGCTTTGTCCAATAAAGGAAGTGTTATATACATGGATGTAAAGATGACAAAAGAACCAACCTTACCATGCAAGTATTACTCTTCACTATTCCATTGGAAATATAAACTAAAAACATAATTTCAATAATGGATATCAAGAAAGGGAACAAGAAATCTCTTTAACTAGGCTATAGAATGCAAATTCACTATAAAATCGAATGAGCTCTAATTAATGTATTGCTTAGATTGAAATTTGAAAGGAAAGGGGAAAAAGAGGATGACACATCAACATAGGCACTCTCCACTTAGATTTGTAATAAGTGACCTCTGGGAAATTATGTAAAGCAATGAAACATGTCGGTATCTTGTGACAAGCAAATTATATATAGTCTCTTCAACTAATATAAAAGTTTAAACATGGAATGTCTAATTCCTAATCTAGGATTTGGGTCATAGAAATTAAAATATAAAATATCATAGTTTAATCACACTGAAAAATATTATAACTTACCAGAATGCCCTTAAAAAGGGCTTGTAGAGTAACAAGTAGGGAGAAGACAATGATGGCATAAATTTAAAAGACTAAATCTGAAATAATTTTAAAATGATATACAATATAAGATTTATTTAATTTAAAAATAGTTGAAAGACTAAATCTAACATATAGATTTGTTGATCATTATTTTTTATAACATGAAATTGATTTTAAAATGAGAATAAAAATTAAAAGAAAAATAAAATCAATTATATGATATCAAAATGTCTTTTATAACACTACAATTAATAAAATTTTAAAATTACAATTAATAAAATTAAAACAAAAATTTTAAGAACATGAATGTATATTATTTATAAATAGTCATAGTTTATATGGGTAGTCATATTTATTTTTATTTAAAGTTAATTTTATTTTATATATATATAAAGCTATTAACTATATAATGGTTTAGAAAATAAAGTTAGAAATATTGGAATGTAAAATTGTGAAAATATCCATTACTATTTTAAAATTTTATATTTTGAATGTAAGATTTAGAGTTTTCTTTATTACAATTTTTGTATGTTAAAAATTAATATTTTTAAAAATTTATTGAATTTTAGAATTTACAAATAAAAATTATGAGTATTTGTGTTATTAAAATCTTTTTGAAATTATGTGGTTGATTTCCAATTCTAAAATTTACTTATGAGCATGCATTGAACAGTGGCTTTTATATTTGACAAGACGATCTTTCTTTTATTTTTGACAAGATAATTTTCCTAAATCTTTTATAGCTTCGGTGTATATTTGCACCTTTAAGGACAATTTCTAATAAATTACGCCTCTAGCTCAGAATCCACTGCGACACCTCTTTGTGGCCAAAGATCCAGAGTTGATAGTCTCTATCCCTCAAATTTAAATCTATTTCCATCATAAAAAATGATTCAACTAACGCTGAAATTAGATTTTTTTTTTAAATTTAATAAGAAAATTTCACCAATAAAAATGCTGAAATGTTCAATGTTCAATGAATGTTGAAAGAGCGTGCAATTGTCGGTGCATTCTTTCTTGAGTGATGTTCGAATTCAATGACAGTCATACAAAATCAATAAGTGGGAACGAAAATTTCAACAATGGCATACCCAACTAAAGATTTCAATTTGAGCGGTTGCGCCTTTTCATCTCAAAGAAAATCTGACCACCGCCGAAGTAATCTACTTTAAGCGAGCATGGAATCAAAGCAGAAGAGGCGCTTACAATGGCCCATTTGGATTTGCGTACTTGTGTTTCCCTATTTCGTCATTAGTGCCCATATTAATGTACTACAGGATGGTCTTTCCCTGCAAAATACTCCACACCATTTCTGAGTTCTTATCCAAGTTATTTTGTCAACTATAAACACTGAATTCCAAAAAAAAACCGCAGGTACATAAAGCATTTTGTGAGCAATTCAATTGTAGTTCAATTACTGTCAAGAAAAATGGACAGACCCAAAAGATATCTCCTTCCAGGAATGAGATTAAGATGAGCATTTCTAGCACCAATACCGAATTCTCTGTTTTTTCACAAGCATCCATAGACCGAATTCTGGCTGATTTGAACGCTGTTTGTGGCTCTTGAGGAATTTTTCAATTAATTAAGAAGATAGTTTTCCAATGATAATGCCAGCTCATGGTGCTTCTTTTCGGAGAACACCATGTATAGTTGGGATTAGCACTGCTAGGCAATTTCTCAAAGAAGATTATTTGACAATTATTTGACATATTTAGCAATGTTTGCATTTCGAATTCGTTGCATAGATTACTGAACATTGAATTCCCTCCTTGTTTGGATTGCTCAACCGTGGCTCGTTTTATACGATCAAATCAGTTGAATTGCTGCAACCCTTGTTCAATGGAGGTCAGGTGAATCACTATGAGTCTGGTTGAATGGAGCCATGTTGAGTTGAATCGTTGCGAGCCCTCTGCAAATCAGTTGAATTGCTGCGAGCCCTAAGCTATTTGTTTGGTGCTCGAGATCATGAAATGGAAAATTGAGGCATCATGTTCTTATACGTAATGGGTCGCCACAACTAGACGCTTGCAAAGAATCAACTGATCACAAAGTGCGAACACTGTGATGCCAACTTATGGTAATACCTTATCTCCGTCGTAAATGACTCTAAACAAATCACCTTCAAATGCGCAAACCAAAATAAATTTTCTCATTTGTAGTATTTCTTAATATATAAACTAGTATTTGCACCAAATGTTGCAAAGGAAACGTAGTAATTCGATAGCATACTCAATAGCATATAGAAGAATTGTGTAGATGAAGGCGAATGTGATATGTAATGTTATATAAAGGTGCACAAATTTTTCTCTAAAAAAACTATCAACAATATGCCTAGTTGTAAAAATCAACAATACTCCTAGCTATGAAGTCTATATTTGTGCTCTATGTGAAATATAAATTTAGTTTGCATGATATGATCAAGTATTTTTTAAGTTTTTGAATTTAATAGTACTCTTTTGTACATTTGAACCTAGAAGTAGATATGTGTGTATGTGTGTGTGGGTACTCTTATTTCAAGAGTCAACAATATCCAAGAGGGGCCATGCTTGATAGTAAGCTTTGATATCATCATTACTATATGTAGACATAGTGTCCCCATAATTAAAGATCATAAAACAGATGAATGAAATTGCTTTCATATTCCACGACATTTTTCCATCCTCTTGGAAATACCCTTCTTCTTCCACAGAGATTGCAGCTTCATCGTGAGGCCACTGTGTTCTATGCATAACATCTTTCCCATTTTTAAGTCCTATAGTTTTACAAAATTGACACTATATGATTAACAATAGAGTAATTTGAGACAACCCTAAGGGGTTTTTTGTACAATTTTTACCATAACCTTTCCATCCATCCAATATATATTCCAGACTCTTCTGAAGAGAGAGTATATTATAGTTTATAACTTGATCCAAAATCAAAGAAAATGGCTAGGGATTTCACAAGTTATTAGTTTATAAATTATCCACAATCAAAGAAAATGGCTAGGGATGTCACAAGTTATCATTCACACAGTGAATGTATTGATATTCTCAATTGAAAAGGATCCTATTAGATGAACAGTGATGTATTGACATTCTTAGTTGAAATGGATCCTATTAGATGCATGGTTGTCAGAGACACTAAAAAATTCAAAATAGATATCTGTTATGACATCCATATTTTCAAAAAACCATACAAATTTCCCATTTTATACAACAATTTCTAACAATAATCGCTCTATTTAGTCTCTAGTTTTTGAAACCCCCCACCCACGCTAGGGAGATCACACTATAAAATAAAATGTCCCTGTGGAAATTAAAAATAATAAAATAAAATAATAATAAACTATAAAAAAAACCCATGGTATTGACCCATGGTATTCATGTGGAATGTAGTTTATTTAAAGGGGGGAATTAAGATGGCCTACATAAATCTTAACTCTGGATCTACCAAGAGCCAAGAGGGATCAAAGGCCTTGGTATGCAAACCTCTTTTAGAGTGAAAAGAGAATTGATTCCTCTCATAAATAATATAGATCTAAACCAATTATTTAATAAAATTATTTTTAAATGTTTATAACCATTATTCTTTTAAATTTTTACTTAATAAAGTGTATCTGAATTTTCATACATCCAAATATACATTGTTTTTCTTGCTCTATATTATTTTTGTTACATCTATTTTATTATTCCAAAAATACACTGTTTTTTTTGCTATATATTATTTATGTTATAATTGTTTTATTATTCACAAGTAGTACTTCTTAATATATAAAAAATTAAATTAATACTGAAATTTTTTAAAATATGTGATATTTTTTAAATTTCCAAATTATTTCAGAGGACATGATTTACCTTGAGCAATAATGATGAATGTTCATAATTCTCATTTCTTAAAAAACACACTAAATTTACCTTTAATTACTTAACTCTAATAGTTTGTAACTACATACATACTCTTTCAATTTTTTTTTGTTAATGAATATCAAATTTCTATATATACATATCCTTAAATACCTAATTTTAGCTAAAAAAAATCTTAAATGTTTTTAATTTTATAATCATAAACAATTTTCATATTATATGATGTCAAACTTACTCAACATTTTAGTTGGAAATTTTAAATAAAGTTTTTCACTACATAATTTTAGTTTTTATAATTGTTTTTTTTTCAATTCCAAACAAAACTTACAAAAGAAAAAACCCATTCAGTAAGTCCTTATTGTAGATTATCCAAAATATACTCTAGAGTCTTTTGAAGAGAGAGTATACTCTACTTTATAACCTGATCGACAATCAAAGAAAATGGCTACATATTTCACAAGTTATTAGTTTATAACTTGATCCACAATCAAATAAAATGGCTAGTGATGTCACAATTTATCATTCACATAGTGATGTATTGACATTCTCAGTTGAAATGGTGGCCAGGGACACTAAAAAATAAAAAATAGATATCTATTATGGCATCCATATTGTCTACAAACCATCCAAATTTTTCATCTTATACAAAAATTTCTAACAATAACTGCTCAATTTACTCTCCAATATTTTAAACCCCACCCATGCTAAGGAGATAAGAGTGTAGAATCAAATGTTCTTGTGGTTTTTGTAAAGGGTTCATAAAAAAATAAAAAAAGATAATGATAAAGTCAATCTTGTGGTATAATAATTGGTTTTTGAATCATTGTGACAAAATAAATGTTCAATTTACTCTCCAATATTTTAAACCCCCACCCATGCTGAGGAGATCAGAGTGTAAAATAAAATGTTCTTGTGGTTTTTTTAAAGGGTTCATAAATAATAATAATAATAATAATAATGAGAAAGTCAATCTTGTGGTATAATAATTGGTTTTTGAATCATTGTGAAAAGAAAAACATCACATTAGCTCACAGAATATATCTAATGCTATAAAGATCTGAGATGATAACAAAGTTTTGAATCATGATAACTAGGTGACAACCAAAACTAAGTTGTAGCCACAAGCAATAAATCACAACAACTCATAGAATATATCCAAGGTTGCAATGAATCACATACATAGTGATGGATCCTATGGGAATTTTAGTGCACATAAAACACCACCCTAAAAATTCTATACTCTTGATCAATTTATAATAACCTAAGATTTCTAGATTGGATGTCAAGGTGGGTGGTACAGTAATTGACGATGCTTCTTAAAGGGTAAGGGAATTTAGATACTCTATCCTTCCAACAAAGATATAAAAATTGATACTTGTATATTTTAGTTTTAATAAATTGACACTATGTGATTAAGAATAAGTTACAAACATAAGTAATAAGAGGAATGTACACGAGGGCCATGGTAATTAATGTAATTCTTTGCACTTTTTTTATTTAGAATACTTTTATTTAAAATAGTAATTTGTATTTATATTTTTTTAAATGAATATTGTTAAATGTGTAATTGAGTAAAATGTATTAAATTGATATTCTAGTTTTTAAGATATTTATTTCAAAAATTCAAAGTATGGTGAGTTTTGTTTTATTAAGCTTTACTCTAGATGTGCAGAGAATGAATCTATCTCAAGTCCAAAACAAGATTCTTCTTTCTCTTCTTATTCTAGCTTGCACCTTGATATTCCTCCTCTCCTCCTCCTTGCACAAATTTAAACTATGAGGCACAAGGTAGTTGTTGCATATAGGAACATTTAGATATGATAAGAAAAATGTGATACTCTATTGTAATTTTCTCTACAAATGTGATGGCAAGTGTGCCCTAAATGTTGACAATTTCATGGTTAATGTAGTATAAGCTACATGAAAATTTACATTCTTGTATACAATAACAAGAAATCTATGCCCAATATCCAACACCATAGAGCAAGACATGTTCACCAATTCAATAGTTGCTTCCAAATCTCTCTCAGTGCTAGAGTTTTTTTCTCAATAGACTTGCTTGTTATGCTCTTGATGAAAGCCATCGTTGTTGCATATAAGAGCATTTAGCTCTGATAAGAAAAATGTGATAATGTGTTATAATTTTCTCTACAAATGTGTTGGATTTTTTTCTCAATAAACTTGTTTTTACTTCTCTTAAGTGATGAAATCCATAGTTGTTTCATATAGGAGCATTTATCTCCGATAAGAAAAGTGTGATACTGTGTTATAATTTGATCTACAAATGTGTTGGAGTTTTATTTGCAATAAACTTGTTTTTACTGCTCTTAAGGGATGAAATCTATTGTTGATGCATATAGGAGCATTTAGCTCTCATAAGAAAAGTGTGATACTGTGTTATAATTTTCTCTACAAATGTGATGGAAATCCTGCCATGAATTTTGGAAATTTCATTGTTAATGTAATATAAGTTAAATACAAATTCATTTCTTCTACATAAGATCAATAAAGCTATGTTGAGTAACCAACACCAGAGAAAAAGACATGTTTTCCAATTCCATAAATGTTACCGAATCTCTCTCGGTTTTGGAGTTAGTTTCTCAATAGCCTTATTTTTACTTCTCTTGAAGTGATGAAAGCCACCTCTCCATACCTTTTTTACTATCTTCACAAAGAACAAAAGAAACAAAATTCAATCAGCGACACTGAAAAAACAAGAACATGGTGGACACAAGGGAGATCACTAGTAAAGAAAAATGTGATCTTTTGAATATTTTCAAAGATCATGAAAAAACTAATACATAGGTGACTCAATAGGAAGTGGTAAAGATTAAATATGGAGGAACTACACCAAAAATACCTTTGATTTTGAAGGAAGAAAATCCAGATCTATTTCTTTATTCATGAGGCATTCATGTTGGCATGATCAGACAATGTCTTTAACTTAACTTCAACATGGGCCTCATGATTTGTAAGGTTCAAGGAAGTAGTATCGCAGTAAGATTTCACTATAACATGGTCCTTTCCTTTTCTTCATATAATTATTTGTTAAATTAATAATTATTTATTTAATGTATTCAAATAATTTTTATTTTTATTTTTAAATTAAATTAAAATACACACACACATATATATATATTCTCTTCAGCTATATCTTATGAGTTTAGTATGTTTTCAATCAAGAAGAGGCTTCAGATTTTAAGAACTATATCTTAGATATGAGCACATGATTCTATTAAAATTTATGAAACAAATTCAATTTTTACAACTTGTATGTTTTAATAGAAACAAGTTCATTTTTTACAACTTGTATGTTTAATTATGTGATTTTGGAAGTGATGATGGCCTCTTTAAGCACTTGATTAGTATTGTGAAAAAATTTGATTATATCATTAAGGAGTATGAATAGTTCGTGTAGCAGTTGCATTACTTATAACAGAATTTAATATCCTTTCTTGTTGATACATACCACCTAATCTATGAAAAATTGTAACCATGTCTGTAATGATATATGCTAATCACTTCAATTTTATGTTAATGGAAACACACATGAAGATGCTTGTAATTTTCAATTAAGTAGTCTTCAAAAGTTCCTAACTCTATTTTAATTACATAAATGCATTGAAAACCATCTGATAGTATTTACTTCAGTTGTTTTATTTGGACATGTTGCAAGTCGACATATTGTGCCAATAAGTTCGATATATCTTATCAATTTAGTATTTTTTCAATCAAGAAGAGGCTTCAGAGTTTAAGAATTGTATCTTTCTATTTGATAGCTCTTATAATCAATATCTTTGAAACCTCCATGACGTGCTTCCATGGAAGAAAATTTTTCCATTCATTCCTTCACGATAGCTCCTTCTATGCAACATCTTATTTCTTTTAGGTTACTCTTTCCTATTCTATTGCCTTAAGGCATTTCTTTTGTAACATGTGGTGAAATTGCTAGTTAGTTTCATTGTCATTAACCTAGGGTGAATAGTGTAAGGCAAGGAAATGGGTGACTTGTGAAAGGTATGGGATATATATATATATATATATATATATATATTTCTTCAAGGAAAAATAGTAATTTTATTGTAAGAAAATAAAATTAAATGTTGTATAAACTTTAAGAGCTTTTGGTAATACTAGTAAAAAATTGAGACCCAAAAAAAATAAAAACTAGTTGAAAAACTTGGGTTTAACTGTAAATATTTGGCTACCTTTTTCTACTTTCTTTATTTTCCACTTTCGCTATCCTCCTTGATCAAGAGTGACAATTACAATGACTAGTTGGTTATGTGCTACCATCCTCATTTTTTCCTTGTCTGAGTCAAAGCTCTCAGATGAATAGGGGTGTTTGAATATTCATGTCTCCTTCTCCTTCTACACTGCTTAGACTGGAGTTCCTGTTGCGTTTGGATTTTGCAAATTCATACCATGATTCCTTCTTCATTTGAAAATATGTTTGCTGAAGTTTATTGTGGGTTATGGTTTTCCTCATTTATGGGATTTCTCATTTCCTCATACTCTTCTTCATCAAGTTGTTGCTCTGGAAATTTCCATCCCCTAGGCTTTTTAGCATATTTTTTTTCTTCCTTGGATCTTTCTTTGTCATAGGAAATGAGTTTTGTAAATTTCTTGTTTGTAGACATAGGCGGCATCTGAAAACCATGTTTTCAAAATCTAAAAAATGGGTCCAACATTGATTGTTATGTGTTAGAGACTATAATCAGGTAGTCCTTTGTTGAGTTATACCTCCACACATATTCTGTCAAAAGTGTAGATTGTTCTTCATTTATTTGATTATCCATCTTGATGTATCTCCCCAACATATTCCCAATTCCTTCTAGTACATTTTGATGCCAAAAATGAAGGGGAAGATTGTGCAATCTAACCCAGATCGACATTTTGGAAACCACTATTATAGGTCAATTTGGGCATCATCTCCTGGACCAATGTATAGGGTCTATCATCCCCTAACATTTCAGTTGCTATATGCCCTAAGACAAAGAACAAGAAAAATCAATCAAAAACTTTCATCTGCAAAGGTTTCCAAAGTTTGAAGTTTATAATATATCATATGAGAGCTCACCAACGTTGCCTCTAAAGGGAATAAGTGCATTGCATATGCAGGTATCCCTATGCAAGGCTTCTCTGCAAAACACTTCCCAACATCCATGGGTGCGATGGTCACATTGGGAGTGAAATTATCATTGTTCTGGAATCTCCACTTGGCCAGTGCCTTCTAGAAGATTTCACATGTGTAAAACTTCGAATCCATGTGTCAATTTGACATCTACAAGATTGGGAACATGTCTTACCTATTATTGGAAAGTCATTGATTGTAAAACTACCTTCAACTCCTCTATAAATTGAGCACAGATCTTAGTGTTTGAGAAGGAAGAATTTGTGTAGAGAAATGCTGGTGGAATTTCCATTGAGGAGAATGATTTGAGTGACAGATTGCTAGAGATATCTGCATTGTGATGAGGTTGGGATGCTTCTGGAGATGGTGACACTAAATCAATAATTGGGTTGTAACCTCCCCTTCTATCATCAATAAATATTACTACTTATTTTTCCCTATATGCATCTGTATAAGCTTTGATTGTCAATATCATGATTTCTTAGTTGATGTATATGGTTTATGCTTTATTGATTTAGCTAAATAACTTGAATATACATCTATATTATTGCTATCTCTTGCTGTTTAGTGTTCATTCTTGCAGGAAATATTTTGCACAGCTAGCTGGAATTTGAAGCTATAGAAAAAGCGACAGAAGGAGACTTTGGAAGCGCTTGGATCCCAAGTAGGTTCCTTATTTCATTTTGTGTGTTTGTTTACAGTTTGGAAAGACAGTTATAAAGTCTTTGAAATGTTGTTCTAGATTAGCACCTGTCTAGGGAAGAATGATTTTTCCGTAATTTATAATTCTGCATAACAAATTGGCGACTCTACTAGGGAATATTACTCTTTAATCTAGGTGTTTTATCCTCTGATTTTCTCTGTTTATTCACCCAATAGTTGTTACTCACAAATATTAGGCTTTTTAAGATCCAAATTTGCAAAATAAGTGTGTTAAACAGCTATGTTTTTCTTTATACACTGCGCCCAACGCACTCTTGGACAAGACACAGTGCTTTTCATAGCACTGTATCCCTTTCAAGCCTAGGTTGCAAAGCACTGTCTCTCTTTAGAGACTTCGTTGCCTCCTGAAACCATCCAAATTCCCTTGAATTTGTCTTTGCAGTTTGTTTAAGTTTGTTTGTTTCTATGTTTTAAAAAGCCTGAGCCTCATATTGACCAGTGAATTCATCTACCTCTTCCTCCTTTGAAAGAAAATTTATTCAATGTTTGTTTAAAGCATTTCTATTTATCATTGGAAAGTTAATTTCAAAGTATTTTTATTGTCGCATTAGATCCATTTGCTTTTGAAAAATGAAAATGTCGTAAAATCTTTGTTTCCTGATAGGAGAAATTGTTGTTTCATTCCTCATTTTTCCTTCAAAAGAGAAATTGTTGTTTGTATTCCTAATTTCTCAAAAGTAAAAGGCATTTTTTTTTATTGATTTAGTGCACTTAGTTTCTTTTCTGCATTTATAACATTAAAGGAACTGAAAAGAAAAATTTTCATTTGGAAAATGCATTTAGTTTGTGTTCTTTGATTTGTTTGCTCACAAATTGTTTGCTCTTTCCCTCTAGTAGCTAGGATTTTCATTGAAAAACTAAAAGTGAAAGATTTCTTATCATTCTTAGTTGCATTTTAGGAATTTTCCAATACATCATTGCGATGAACCTTTGAAAGGAAAATTGTTAAACAAGATCAACATAAAATTAATCTCAATTTACTTAACAAAGAATTGGAACAATAACGATAACATTTAGAAGGTCTAGGCTAGAGATGTGTTTCGATGTCATAAAACATAGCAGTTGTCGTTAACTTGTCTGCAATACATTCTGAGTGTGATACCTCACTCCACATACGTAAGTATATCGTAGCTTGTCCACGTACTTTTGGGTATATTGGGCGGTGTTACAGTATGATAAGTACAAAGGGGTGCTCTCACTGTATGCTTTCGCATCAGACAGCGCTAATACAGACTTGGGCCTCCACATACCTTTGGGTATATTTGGGAGGAAAAATTTTAGGTGCTATCCATCCATAGTGAACCGAGTCGGCCACCTTGTAAATTGTGATACACCGAACACAAAATTCGGGGAGATTGCCTGCCCGTACTTCTTAGTTCGCCAGGAGGTATTCTGCAATTCACAGTTTCTTGGTAAACCCTTTTGCCTAGCATTACCCTTTTATTTTGTTTATTTGTTTTTGGTTAAAATAAATCAGTAATTGTGGAAGAAAAAAATCCTTTCCCTCGTCATTTGCGTAGACTAGAATTAAAGCCACCTTTACCACCAGAAGTTACTTCTGGTAGGCGAAGGCGATCACAATCTGTCGAATCAAGAACGATTCGTATCTCTGGTGAAACATCATATTTCCATAAACCAGAGTTAGCTCAAGTTGTTTCTACACATCTTGGTTCATCTACTTTTGTCGAAATGGAGTCTTCACAGCTACTTGTGGTCACGATCCATCCAATCAGTGAGACCATACCTCCTAGACCCGACGTTGTTCAACCAGAAATTGATCCTTATCCTGTCTCTTCTTTTCCAGAAAATCTGAATCCTGAATTCGTACAACCGGAAGTTATTCCTACCTTGGTCATCCCACAAATTTCTGTAGCTATTGAATCTCCCATATCACACAGTCAACCACCTGAAATATACTTTGGGCCTGACGGTGAAATACTTCCCCCTGGTTTAATTACGATTGAAGAAATCCCACAAGACGAGACACCTTTAACTCCAACCCATTTTGGAGAGGAACTTTACTTATACGAGTCTTTTCCTCAATCTACACCATCTACTTTTGTTGATCGTGTTCCTTTTAAAACTCGCGTCAATTCAAAAGGGTATACATTTGGTCAAGTAACCAAGCCTGAACCAACATCTTCGGTTGGGCCATCTGTTCCAATTATGTCAGCTCCTGCCCTAGCTACCTTGTTGATGTTTACGATTTCACCAGTCATATTTTCATGGTGGCCCTTTGGTCCCATCAGGTTACAAATCATTATCTGGCATTTTCTTTGGTGCATCTTCAAATCCATGGACTTTGCCAATGACATCATCTGGTATTTTAACTGGTAATCCTATAGTGAGTACTGAACGACTTGATTCTTTATACACATCTTCAGGGAAATATTGAGGCAGTCCTTCTGGGTCTATTCCTTCAAGTACAATATCAACTATACTCCCAACATTTGGAGAGCAATATTTTACGTCTTATTATCCTCCTCATGTTGGGGGGAAATATTTTGTCACCCAATATGACAGTACTCCATCACTTTTTGGTCAACCTAATGTCAAAATGAATGTTTGTTAGTGGCAATCCACTTTTCCTATCCAACAAAAAACGTTTGTACAATCGTATCAACCAGTTCAACCTGTTACACCCACATCATTTCCACTTGTCAATACATCTTTACCCCTGTTACAGAATCAAAATGTTGTGCAACCTTATCAAACGGGTCCTTCAACTCAATATCATCAAATGTTGGGTCCACAGACTCCAAATCCTTCAGTTAATTTACAACAACTTGTATTCGGAATTATCTATTCACAAGTTGGTTTACCATTTTATGGGATGTCACAACCGCAACCTAGTTATACCTATCAACTGAATTTAAGTTATCCTAATTTTTGTTATAACATTGGTGGACAGACCCCTTGGCAGCCTCAGGTGCAAATGCCTTAAACTTAATTTCAACAAGTATCATATCCAGGTTTTGGTCAACAGAATCCTCAAGCATTTTATTTTCAAAACAACCCCTATCTAGGTTACCAGCAACAAATTCCTTATGCTGGTGCTCAAAGGCTTATTTCTTAAGCAATTCCATCTTACCTTGGTTATGCTCAACCTAACCTTAATCGACAGTTGCCCTTTGTTGCAACTTTAGAGTTACCAGATTTAAATCAGCTAACTAATGATCCAATTAACGTCTATGCTCCTTAGTGGCCGATGATACCTCATAAATTACCCTCAGATATTCCTAAGTTCAATGGAAACCCTGAAGAAGATCCTTTGACTCATGTTATGACTTATCATTTATGGTGTTGATCAAACTCCTTGAAAGATGATTCTGTTCGACTACGTCTTTTCTAGCGTACGCTCACAGGTCCGGCTACAAAATGGAATATTGAATTACCTAGAGCTTCTTTTGATAATTTCACTGCCCTAGCTACTATCTTTTTGACTCATTTCCAGTTACCCATCAGATATGAAACTGGAACGGAAATCTTAACCAATTTCAAATAGACTAATGCTACTGACATCTCTGATCATATTCATGAGTGGCGTCATCATCGTAGAATGGTAAAGACATTTGTTCTGGATCAGCTCCTTGCTAAATGGTTCATTAAGTCCCTGTTACCATCTATAACTGAGGATGTGGCTAAGGGTGGTGTCGTCACAAAAGAGCAAGTTATCGCTCATGCCCAATATTTAGACTTGATTTACACTCAATCTGGCACGCTCTATGAAAAAATTCCTAACATGCCGAGATCTAATTTTACTGTTCTTTCTCAATTAAAGGAATCTCATGCCAGAGACGGCTTGATTGGCGCTTAAAACACACATCACACTACTACATCTGATCCTACTCCTGCTTCCAAAATTAATGTCGTGTCTTTTTACAAGGGAAAAAGTGACAAGCAACCCAGAAGTAATAAAAAGGGGAAATCTAAGAAAAAGAAAACTTCTAACCCGTAGAAAAGATCATCTGATCAATCGTCTGGACCTAGGAAACCTTATTATCCATGCATAATCTATAATGAGGAACACTTTGTTAGGGATTGTTCTCACCACACTGAAGTTGCAAAAATCATCAAGACTTACCATGTGTCAGCTATGTTGACAGACCCATTTCCAAATCCAGACACAAACATGGTTGCGACGGATCCAGCTCCTAGTTTCCAAGTATTAATGTTATCTGTCATGAAACCTTCAACATATATTTTGGTGTCAATGCATAATATATATTATGGTATTCAGGCCACTGATAAACCTACTACCTCGACAACGAATCCATCTATGGAATCAGTACCACCTACTGTTATTCCTGAATTGACAATCAAGCCACCAAAGGGAGTAATTCACAAATCGACATAAAATCCTCGAGCAAGAGCCACACAAAATTATAATATAGTTGAATATTTGGCTCAATCCCCTTCAGCTATGTATGCTCTTAAGGTATTACAAAATTTCCCCTCCCAAAAACAGGCTTTATTGTCGGCTATTGGTGGAATTGATCTGACTAATTCTAATCTTGTTGTCTTTAATCATATGGGTTATGTGCCACAACTACTAGAAAAATTGGCATTCTCCATACAAGTAAATGTTCTCAATAACCTTGTTCATTGCACTATTATTGATGAGGGATCATATACATGCATTATGTCTCTAAATTGTTAGAAGTCACTTGGCTCGCGATGCTTATCACAATCATCAATGACGTTGAAGGCATTTGATGGATGTACATATAAACCTTGTGGTATTATTAATAACCTGCATGTTGAGCTAGGGGGAAAAACAATGAATATTGATGTTGAGGTTGTTGATGGACCCCTTGAATATAATATTTTACTTGGAAGGCCATGGGTATATGTAATGACTACAATTGTTTCTACATATTTTAGAATGATTGCCTTTCCACATAAAGGTACTATCACAGTCGTTAATCAACTATCATTCTTTGCCTCCGCTTCACAGGTAAATGGAAGCGTTCCGTTCATTCACATACCCCAACTAGAACTTCAGAACATTGGTGTAGGAATCGTAAAGGGTTCCACTTTAATGGGAACCTTTGCATTACCACCGCCCGCGACGTTGGCAAATATTGCAAGTATAGATACCTGCTACATGATCTCTTCCACTCTATCTGGCTTAAGGGAGAGTATGGGTGATTCTGAAATTACTACGTTGGATGAATTTCTGCCGCCCAGCCCTATTGAGCTAGCATAGCAATCAATATATTTGTCTTGGGTGGAAAATATGAAATCAACATCGCCGAGTGTTTGGGTTGATCATTCTTTAGATTTTGCTACTCCCTCTGATCCTTTTTCCTCAATGTTCTTGAAAGATGAGAATATTTTGGAAGCCATTATGTTAGAAGGAGAACCATGGGAAGATTATCATCATTGTTTCCATCTTCCTGATCATGAACAAAATTATCTTAGTGAATTATATCACCCATCCATCAAAAATTTATTTTCTAAATATTTACCAATTAATGAAATCGATTCCAAACAAAATCTATCAAATATTTAAGAAACAATTTCTATCGATATTTCGACCAAACCTAACATTGTAGAAAATATTCATGTCGAAGTATCTTGTTCTCCATCAAAACTTGAATCATATCTCTCTCTATTTCATGAATTCCATGATGTATTTTCTTGGTCTTATGAGGAAATGTTGGGCATAGATACTAGTATTGTTGAACACACTATTAATATGTATCTTGATGTCAAACTGGTGCGTCAAAGGCTTCGTCCTATTCATCCAAAGAAATCCAATGCCATCAAAGCATAAGCTGAAAAACTTTTGCGTGCTGGTTTCATATACCTTGTTCTGCTAAATGAGTGGGTTTCAAATATCATTCATGTCATGAAAAAGAAAGGAACCATTAGAGTGTGCGTTGATTATCGGGGTGTCAATCTTGCTTGTCCAAAAGACACCTATCCTACTTCCTTTATCGACCAGATTATTGACGATTGTGCTGGATGTGAAATATTTTCGTTCATGAATGGATTTTCCGACTAAAATCAAATCAATATCTACCCAGAGGATCAATATAAGACAACATTCATCTATCCCTGGGGCACATTCGCTTATAGAAAAATACCGTTTGGCTGAAAGAACACTGGGGAAAATTTTCAGAGAGCAATGGGCTATGCTTTCAATGACATCAAGCACATTGTTCAACCTTATCTAGATGATTTACCAGTGCATTCACGAAATCGAACTGACCACCTGATGCATTTGAGAGCCATTTTATTACGCTGCCAACACTATAAAATACGCCTCAATCCACATAAATGTGTGTTTTGTGTTGGTTCTGGTCATTTTCTTGGATTCGTAGTCTCAAAAGAAGGAATTCGAATCGACCCATTGAAGGTTCAGGCCATTCTTGATTTGCCTGTGTCATAAAACTTACTTTAGATACAGAAACTTCAAGGAAAGGCTAACTTCCTAAGAAGGTTCATTCCAAACTACGCCAAAATGGCTAAAGGATTTACTCGCCTATTGAAAAAAGGGGTTCCCTTCCATTCGGACCAAGTTGCGCAAGCTTATTTTGATGTTGTCAAGGACACTGTTGTCCAAACATCATTAATGTATCCCCCTAATTATCAAAATGATTATTTCCTATATATCACCGTGGCCGAAACGACCATAGCTATGGTATTGGTCCAAGTAGAAAATGGAATTGAACATCTGATCTATTATTTGAGTCATAATCTCAAGGTACAGAAGTTAAGTATTCATACGTAGAAAAGCTTGCCTTGGCAGCTGTTCAAGCTGTCCAAAAATTTTGCCATTATATCCTGCTCCAAAAAACCACTATCATTTTGGATTGCAACCCCATGACTTATATCTTATCACGTCAATTGCTGGGGGGGGAATATTCAAAATGTATTTTCATTTTTCAGGAATTTGATTTGGAATTCATCAAATCCAAGTCAAAGAAGTCTTTAGTTTTGGTTGAGCTTCTCTGTGACCTTCCCTCTTATAGTACTGCAACTACGTCAGAACCATCAATTCCTGATGAGTCTCTATTTCTGATCGAATCATTTGATCCTTGGTATGGGGATTTCATCATTTATCTCCAAACTCAAACTTTTCACTGTAATAACTCTCTCTTTGAACAACGACGTATTCAATACCAAGAAAAAGATTATCTGATCCTCGGCGATACACCTTATTTTCGTGGTGTTGATACCATTTTAAGGAGGTGCCTCACTCAGGAGGAGGCCGAAAAAGTGTTAAATGATTGTCATGCTAGGGCTTGTGGTGGACATTTATTTGGTTGTGCTACCGCACAAAAGATACTCTGCGCCGGTTAATTTTGGCCTACTATTTTTCGAGACTGCATCCTTGCAGTCAGAAGTTGTCATGCGTGCCAGATTTTTTATCGTAAAATCTGCAAATCGTTAGCACCAATGCATCCTGTTGTCTCTGTGGGACCATTTTCGAAATGGGGTGTTGACTTCATGACCTGTAACCCTCGTTCTTCTGGGGAGCATGGTCAAAGTGATGCCCACATTCAACAACACAGGACATACAACTGCATTGTTTTTCTTTAATCATGTTATCGCATGATTTGGGGTCCCACAGGCTATAGTTACAGATCGTGGGAATCATTTTCGCAATCACATGATGGCTGAATTAACTGCCAAGTTAGGATTGTCACATGATAATTCTACTCATTATCCACAATCAAATGGACAAGTTGAAGCTATAAACAAAATTCTTATGTGTATGCTTCAACGAATGATAGGAGTTCGTAAAAGAAATTGGCATTTGATCCTGTACTCCACCTTGTGGGTGTATCGAATCTCGGTGAGAAACACAACTGCATTTACTCCTTTTCAATTGGTGTATGGTCTAGAAGTTATCTTACCAATCCAATGTGAAATACCATCATTAAAACTTGAAATTGACTTATTACTTGACACCTCAGAATTAGAAGTGTGTCTCCTTAACCTCATCCATCTTGATGAAATGCGTCATGAAGCCCAATTGGCCAACGAAGCACATAAGAGACGTATAAAGGTTCAATACGACAAAAATTTCCAGCCTCACATTTTATCAAAGGGCGACTTGGTCCTTCTTTACGATCAAGAAGCTGGTGTAATAGGTACATGAAAGTTTGAGCCATTATGGCATGGCCCCTATATTATCAAAATAGTTCTTGCTAAGGGCGCCTATGATTTGGTTGATTACGATGGAATTCCGTTGGTGCAGCCTAGAAATGGGTTGTATTTAAAACATTACTATGCTTAAACATGAGTGTAGTAATTTTTTGTATTATATTGTATATGTATGTTGTTGATTTGCATTCACTATCGCATATGTCTAAATCTTCGGTACCCTTTGTTGGATATGCTGATGGTGCTAGTCGTAGTACACAGAATCTATCCTCTGCAGCGTGGGCCATTTTTGCTCCGAACGACGAGTTAGTGAGTTTTCAAGGGATTTGTATTGGTAGATCGATGAACAATATCATTGAGTATATCGCATTGATTGAACTTCTCTCGGATGCCATTTCATTTGGTATTAACCGTATCATCATAAGGTTAGACTCACGACTTGTGGTATTACAACTTACTAGTGTTTATACTTTTTAATTATAAATCTTCCGGGAAATCACATAAGAAATTTTCCTTTATACTGTTAGAAATCCAACATTGCATAGATTGTTCCTTAGAGTTCGACTTTTGGAAAGACACTTTGATTTTATTCAATATCAACACATTTCTAGAAATTTAAACACATTGACTGATTCATTAGCTAATCAAGTTTTAGACATACATTTGCAACATATTTAAATAAAACATGCACATCATTGAATAGGATTGCAAAATAAACATAGGAAAACACTGAAATCATATAGATATATAGTTATAGGTTTTTACAAAAATTTGTGCTCAAGACACATTGGTCATCTGACCTCAAAATGTATGCAAACTGTCACAAGTAAACTAGTGGTGCTCGTGGTAACATGCTATAGATCTAGATATCCTACGAAGTAACTGCATCCAACGGTTAGGAACCCCAATAGTGTTTCGCTGCAGTCGCATGGGTAGCTCTTCAATCTGGCAGTCGAGAATCCCGAAGGTCAAACCCTCTATGTGCTATCGAAGCTTAGCCAGAGTCTCAGCTATATCAAGATCCTGAAGGACTGCTATCCCGACAACCCTCTCTCCTGGCACATCTGCTTCGCATTGTGGTTTCACTACTGGTTGAACACGACCAACATCTTCATTACATCAAACATTTATTTTAGTCTTGGGAAAAAATCAAAATACAAAAGAATTGTATAAACCTTAGAAAAATAAAAAACATGGTCAAAACATTCTTACCTATTGTACCCCACTGAGTGCCTTCTGGTAATGCTAAATCTGGATCTCCTCGGAAATCAACACTTGCGTATGCATACTCTTCGATGGCAACAATATGTCGCCAGAACCAGGTTAAGAATGTAGTCGAGAACACAATGGTATATTGGCCTGCATGCCTACCCATGAGTTCTACCCAACTCTACATCCACGAATCTCTAGGATTAGACACATCCAATGTCACATGTTATGGCTGCATTAGTGGAATCCATTCCAAGGCGAATGATATAAGGATAGAACCATAACTGAAATTTTTCTTCCTTCCTCCCTTTTCTTTTTTCAGTTGTTCCTTTATTTTAGAAAGAACAACTTCATACCAGTTGAATATTGTTGGCTCCATACACTCTAGTGCATACTGCATATACGATCTATTCACTACATGTAGTGTAATGGCACCGACAAGTTTTGCGATCATGAAAAGGATAGTTCTAAATGGAAAATTTATAACATCTCAGATGTTTATCTTTCCATATTTTCTTGGCTCTGCCCCTGGATAACAATGATGCAAAACATAATCTCTCACTGTCTCTCCTCCAACAATAGACCCTGAGAGCGAAATGGGCAAGCCTCTCCTCAATAAACTTGTAATAAAGTACACATCCTCGACTGTTATAGGAACCACTTGGTTCTTAATATGAAATGCCTTGATATATGGATCCCATGCTCGAACTAAGAACTCCAATAGTTCTATTTCTTGCCTCATCCCTGACAATTTGAAGTACTTAAGCAATCCACAATCTCTTAGGGCTCTTACTATACTTGGATCATTTAAGGCAATCATATCCTGTTCTTCATTTTCTCTTTCCCTCCATGTAATCGTCATTATAATCCGATGGAAACCTGAAATACAACCATAAGATCCATAATATTCCATTCATTGCAAAAAACTAGGCAAATTTTGGGCATAATGTAAGAAAAAAAAATCTAGATTGTGCTCAACGCACTACCTAACAAGAGACAGTGTGTTGTGTATGCAAGTAACCTTCATTGTACTGACTATGCAACACAGGTTTCAACATTCAGGGGTGTGTTTCCCTCTTTTTGGGCATATTTTACCCTAGGGGCCTTAAAACCATAAAAATTTGCAGACATTGGAAATGAAATGAATACTAAAGGAAAGAGGAGGTTTATATCACTAACCTGGATCAAACGACAACGAAAACCATCCACAGACTCGTTAAATTATTAAATAGCGATACTTTTTAAGCCCGAAGGGTTGAATTATAGATAAATAAAATGTTATCCTCCTCAAGCTTGTTAAAAAATAAAGAGGTACTGGTTGACATATGACCGGGGAAAATTTGGGAAAAGGGAGAAAAATTATTTATGGTAGTAAGTCGCTCTTGAACATGACACTTCCTTCACTCCATGTCCGTGACTGTTTGGGTTGGGTAATCATCTTGACGATTCATTCATACCTATGGTTCATCATACCTTCACTTTGTTTTTGGGTCAATGCTGCCAACTCATCTCAGTGTCGCCAATATGTTCAAGAGAAGTCATCCAGTGAATAAGTCATCCTTCTGCAATACTCATGTTTGCAGTATGATGAAATATTTTGTCCTTGATGGCAACCTACTTGATGAAGTTGTCCTTGACGGAAACCTACTTGATGAGTTGCCTTTTGATAGCAACCTGTATGTTAAATATCTAAAAATTATGTATCTACAGATCAATTCAGATGTGACAGAGAAAGGAATTCCAGTAAGTGCCAAAGAAATGATAAATATAATATGTTACAATGTATACATAGGTTTGATGAAGGCAACCCGTGTATGGATGCAATGTATATTCTACTTTTGTGAAGGCAACCCACGTATACATCCAGAATTAGCATATACACAATTTTTATGAAGAGAAGTCGCGTATATACACGGAAAAGAAGAAGCAATGTCGCATATGTCTTTTGCGCTCTAAAATTTTGATACCAAGGGGCATTACCATGGTATTAGCCCAGAGTATTGAGCGTTTGATTGTCTATTTTATTCCATCCAAGAATACCATCGGAAGTTGTGTGGTTTTGGCTCATGGTATTGATAAAGGCTAAAACTATATAAGGAGAAGAAGATCATAGTGCAAAGAGGGTGGATGTGTCTAGGTATTGAATGAATAATTCTCTCTGAAGTATATATTCATGGAATGGGTTACAGTTTATTGATAGATCTAAATTAATAATGCACCTATGAATACAATGAAGGATCAAGATCTCTAGACCTAAAATGACTATGTATTTCTTAGATCTGTTTATGGAATGTTTAGATATGTGATCTAGTGAATGTTTGCTGAAGAGAAGGGTTATATATCTGAGTTGATTATTTATTCTGAAGAGTTGCGCAGCCCTATAATGTTTGTAGATCTATACGCAGGTTCGCCTCAGCAAAAGTGTATATATACGCAGGTTAGTTTCAGCAAAAGCGCGTATGGAATCTAAGGTCAGTCCTGTAATGTTTGCAGATATATACGCAGGTTTGTCTTTGTGAAAGCGCGTATATACACGAGTTCACTGAAGTAAAAGCACATATGGAATCTAGGGTTTTTCTGAAGAGTGCAAAAGGAAATCTCTGATCTATTTTGTTGTATTACTATTGTCTGTCAATGATGTATTTATATAGATTTGGGTTGTTTGAATACTTATTATGTTGCTGGTTGATTATGATTAAAGATTAGTTGTTGGTTGATTGATTGATGATTAAATGAATGAATTGATGAGGTTATGAGTTTCAATTTGATGTATGTTCTTTGAGCTTAAATGTGTGGAGTGGGTCCAGCTTGAAAATATGATGAAAATAGGCCTACAAGTGGTGTTGTGTGGAAGCTGTTGGATCTAGTATGAAAATTAATGAAACATGGTCCATGGTGGTGCTGAGGGTCGAAGCCTTCAGTGAGGGGGTTGTATCTCCCTTCCAGTGATAGCTAGTAAACGAGATCAAGGGGTAGTAGCTCCCTTCCAGGAGTGGCTGGTAAACGAGATCAGGGGTTGGATTTCCCTTCTAGTTGTAGCTGGACAACAGGAGAAGGTTGCAGCCTTCTGCAGGTAGATGCCTACGTGCCGGTATGAGTCTGCCCCAGTACAAGATTGTAAACAGTTTTCTTTGTAATAAATATTGAAGACAAAATACGACAGCAGCGGTGGTTTTGTCCTGAATTGGGTTTCCACCTTAAATCCTAGTGTTCATGTGTGTTTCTTATGTGTGATGATTTATTCTATTCTTACTGCACATACTTACTGCTTACTAAACATCTGTTGAATGAATGATGCACTGATCTAAGAATTATATGCATAATAAGATCTCTATTAATACACAAGTTTTCTTAAGGATATTCGCGTGTATACGCGAGTTGGGTTCATTAAAGTCGCGTATGAAATTTAGTAAGGAAAAATTAAAATTTTTTAGTAAGCTCTAAATACTGATTCACCCCCCCCCCCTCTCAGTATTTTTCCCAACAACTCATAAACCTTTATTCTCATGACCGTCATCTCTGAAAATTTCTATATCAATTCATACCCTTATCTCCGAAATCAATAACTCTTGTTTCACAATAAGGTGACTTCCCGTCGACAACAAATCATTATCCAGGAAGTTTACTTAGAAACATCAGAATCCATTACCGTGAGGCTTGTTACAGCATCGACAAGATCCTCGCTTCTGGACTTTTGTCTAAAATATTTTGTTTGTCGTTCGACATCAAATCATCTATTCATGCCTTACAAAATGTATTGCAGTACCTTGAGGACCATTGACATCAATGGTGGTTCTCTCACGTTTGTTAACAACTCACATCATTGGCTGGTAATCAAGCGATGTATTTCCATGTTCGACGACAAATCATATATTCGCATGGCTAGACTTTTACCCGAATGATCGAGTGAATGAGATAAGAAGAACCTGGATCTAGTTTCAGCCATCCGGGTTGTGATTTCAGGATTTTTGTACAGATCATCTGTATGGTGACCTTACATACAGATCGTCATCCGAACATGGGCCTATATCTGTAGGCATGTCTGTATTGGGCAAAATTCTAATGTAGACGACTTTATGAATTATGTACATGTTATTAGATTGTTTATGTGTTGAACATGGGAATGCCTACCCTCAGCAATTATTATCAAGAGGATATATCATGATGTAATGTATTGTAAGATTGATGTAGGTTGCCACTCTGCTTCATCTCCAGCCCATCACAATGTAAAGCATATCAATCAAAATATTGTTGTTATTATTCTGACTTCATGCTTTAGGGGGCAATTGTTATAGGTAAATTTGGGCATCATTCCCAATGACTTGGCTAATTGGGCATCATCTCCAGGACCGATGTATAGGGTCTATCATCCCCTAACATTTCAGTTGCTATATGCCCTAAGACAAAGAACAAGACAAATCAATCAAAGACTTTCATCTGCAAAGGTTTCCAAAGTTTGAAACTTATAATATATCATATGAGAGCTCACCAACGCTACCTCTAAAGGGACTAAATGCATTGCATATGCAGGTAGCCCTATGCAAGGCTGCTCTGCAAAGCACTTCCCAACATCCATGGGTGCATTGGTCACATTGGGAGCGAAATTATCATTGTTCCGGAGTCTCCACTTGGCCAGTGCCTTCTAGAAGAGTTCACATGTGTCAAACTTCGAATCCATGTGTCCATTTGACATCTACAAGATTGGGAACATTTCTTGCCTATTATTGGAAAGTCATTGATTGTGAAACTACCTTTAGCTTCTCTATAAATTGAGCATAGATCTTAGTGTTTGAGAAGGAAGAATTTGTGTAGAGAAATGTTGGTGGAATTTCTATTGAGGAGATTGATTTGAGTGAAATATTGTTGTAGATATCTACATTGTGATGAGGCTGGGATGCTGCTGGAGTTGGTGACACTAAATCAATCATTCGGTTGTAACCTCCACTTCTATCATCAATAAATATTACTGCTTATTTTTCCCTATATGCATCTATATAAGCTTTTATTTTCAATATCATGATTTCTTAGTTGATGTATATGGTTTATGCTTTATTGGTTTAGCTAATAACTTGAATATACATCTGTATTATTTCTATCTCTTGTTGTTTAGTGTTCATTCTTGCAGGAAATATTTTGCACAGCTGGCTAGAATTTGAAGCTACAGCAAAAGCGACAGAAGGAGACTTTGGAAGCGCTTAGATCCCAAGTAGGTTCCTTATTTCATTCTGTGTGTCTATTTACAGTTAGGAAAGATAGTTGTAAAGTATTTGACCTATTGTTCTAGATTAGCACCTGTCTAGGGAAGAACTATTTATCCATAATTCATAATTCTGCATAACAACCACCATTGTATTGTTCTCAAAATTTGGGAACCATGGAGTAATAAAAACACCTGTATTGCCCCAAAACCATGGACCCTCTCTTTTAAAGGAAAATTATTTATCCTTCATTGTTTCAAATTTTATGATGAAGAAGCCCATAGAGCATAAATGGACATCAAAATTGACTGTCCATGTATGAAGGCTCCACTAAAATAGGTATATTGGTTTTGGCCAGAATCCGTTGAATCTGCAAATGACAACATGAGATTGAAAGATTATACACCGATTGTTTACCTCTGTTATATCTATTATCATTGTTAGTGTTTCATTCAATCGTTCCACAATATAAGGGGTTGGAACATTAAGGATCTAATCATCTTTGACTAAGGCCTCAAACTTCCCATCAAGAGCACCTTTGAATGATGTTGATCCATTGGGTTTTTTAGAGTTTTGATTAGCCAATCCACCCCTAATTCTCATACCTAGAATAATTGTGGAGTATTTTCCTACTCCATAATCTTAATTTAGAACGATTTTGAAACACCTTTCCTTTGTATTCAAGAATTTTCACATCTATTAGAATACCCATCTCGATCTGGATGGAGTACTTCAAATTTTCTATTATGAAACCATCTCGAAAAATAGAAGAAAAGAGATATCAACGCCTTAGAAATCAGCCACTTAGAGGGGGGAAACCTCCTTTACATTACATAAATGAACAATTCTCGGATGATACAAATGAAAAAACCTCCTTTCTATATAGGAGTCCATGGGGTCACAATATAATCCTAGCCGACCTAACAATAATAATGTAAGGGCACAAAAATAACAATAATGGGCTTTTATGGGGCACAATAATAACAATATGGGGACTACAGGGGTACAAAAATAACAATAAGGGGGCTACACTTACAATAATAAGGTACTAAACTAGTAATATCGGGACCTAACATGGCACTCTCCTTCAAAAAAGTGTTGTCCTCAACGCTTGATTAGCCATGTATGCTTCTGTATAAAATTCTCATCCTCCCATGTGGAATATTTAGTGGGTAAGTTATTCCACTTGATGAGATACTCTAAAATTGATCTATTTCATAGCTGTCGATTTCTTGTTTCCGTGACTGCTTCAGGTTCCAAATCGATTTTTCCTTCCTCATCAATTTCTGGAAATATTGTTTGAACTAGAAGTTTGTCACCTATATCCTTATTTAAGTATGAAACATGGAAAACTGGGTGCACTCGAGAAGAAGCAGAAAGCTTCAATTTGTATGCCATAGTACCAATATTCCAACACCTTGTAAGGAACATAGTACTTTAGCAATAATTTATTATCCTTCGTAGCTTGCTTGAGGGACATTTGTTTGTATGGTTGTAGCCGTAAAAATACCCAGTCTCCTACATCAAAACTTCTCTCGCTGCGATGTTGATCTACTTGTTGTTTCATTCGATTTTGTGCAAAATTTAGGTTATCCTTTAAGAGTTGGAGAACTTATTGTTGAATCTTGATGTGATCTTCCACTGCTTGAACCTTATAATTTTCTCTTAAATATGATGTGATGGACAGTGGATGATATCCATAAAGTGCCATAAATGGGGTCATTTTTGCTGCAGTATGGAAGGAAGTGTTATACCACCATTCAGCCATAGGTAACCACTTGACCCATTGTGTTTTTTTATCAGATACAAAACAACGAAGATATCCTTCCAAACATTTTTTCACTATCTCCGTTTTCCCATCGGATTGAGGATGATAAGATGAGCTATGAGTTAGTTGAGTACCCAAACAAGAAAATAATTTCGTCCAAAAATTTCCAGTGAAAATGGGATCTCTGTCACTTACAATAATATTTGGGTTTCCATGTAGCTTTTGAATTGTTTCCATAAATGCAGTAGCAATTGTGCTTGCTTTAAGTGGATGAGATAATGCACAAAAGTGTGCATAATTCGTAAGTCTATCAACTACCACCATGATGACACTCTTTCCTTTGGACTTAGGTAAACCTGTGATAAAATCCATTGAAACCTCCTCCCAATGTTGACTTGGAATGGATAAAGTTGTTGCAGACCTGAGGTCTTAATTGTCTAAATTTTAATTTGTTGGAAAACCAAACATTCTGCCACAAAATTTTGAATATCAGGTTTAAGGCCATCCCAAAAAAAATTATTTCTTCACCCTGTGGTAAGTTTTTAAAATTCCCGAGAGTCCTCCTAAGGGAGAGGTGTACAATTCCAAAATAATCTTTTGTTTTAGTTGGGAATTATTACAAAGGTATAAGTAATCTTTTTACCATAAAAAATCATTTTTATAATTAAATGTATCAGATGTATTGGGATCTTGCTACAAATTTTTAATGAGTGTATGCACTTCTTCGTCATTCTTCCATTCCTCCCTTGCTTCAGTTATCCAATCTGGTTGGATAATAGAAATGGCACAAAGCAATGCTTACACCTCCTCATCATTTCTTGAGAGTGCATTTATGGAGAGATCATAAATGCTTCATACCTAGCCTAATACCTCATTTTGAGCTTCAAAGATATATCATTCTTTGCTTTTATGGAGAGATCCCTCTCCGGATCTAGGAGGGCTAGATCCTAGGATCCCAAAGCGGTTTTGATGTTGTCTGGTCTTTTGGTCTTGCCAATCTAGCCAAAACACTGGAACCCCAACATAATGGTGACTCTGCTGGGGAAAAATTGAGTGCATTTCATCTTAAATATCCTTAGGCACTCGAAAGACCCAAAATCTCTGGTTAGATTGGTATCTCATTGCTGACAGTGCATAGCATCCTGCTCCAAGCTTTCAAATTTATCCACCTAGAGACTCCACACTCCATAACTCTCAAAATACTCCACTAGAGGAAGAACCTGAAATATGGCCAGGCCTCATAGAAGGATAGAACATTTGGGTTGGATTTGGTTTAAATAATTCATTGTTTTTGTCTACCACTATGTTCTATCGTACCTTAAGCCTGATCAAGTGTACAAAGGTGAAACTCACATTGACTATGGGAAAGATCTCAAGCCTCAGTCTTCAGACCATAAACAAACCTATGCTCCTGTGAAAGACTTGGTGGAACAAGAGCCTCATGGCGTATCTCTCACTCCTAAAGAAACTTCAAGCAGCCATGGACTTATTGTTGCACCACCTACACCCACAAAGGTCATAGAAAGATATAAGCCCCTGGTTTTTCCTCTTATCTTCCAACCCCTTCCTGCAGGACTTACCAATAAGCTACCTTTTTTCGATGGAGAAAATTAAAATATCACTGTTGATCAGCATGTTCAAAACCTTGAGGATTTACTTGACTCATATGAAATAGAAGAAGATGATGTGTGTATTAGACTGTTTTCCTTGTCATTGCAAAGGAAATGCTAAGAGTTGGTTTAAAAACCTTCCAGCTGCAAGCATCATCAATTTCCAGCAGTTCGCTCAAGTTTTCCTTGATAAATGGGCAGTCCCGAGAAATGTCTTCCTCATCCTAGAAGAATACCAGAATTTGAGAAGACAACCGGGAGAGACAGTACAGAAATTTTATGCCAGGTTCAATAAGGTATATAATGCAATACCTGCTAGCATAAAACCACCCTTGGGATGGGCCCTATTGCACTATCCGAGTTCTTTTGATCCTGAGGTGGAATTCCATATAAGAGAAAGAGAGCCTTCGAGTCTGCAAAGTATAGCAGTTACTGTCGAGTACAACATAAAGTGTAGGGAGGAAAGACTAAAATCAACAAAGAAGGACTGAGCAGAGAAAATAGCGCATATCTCTTTAGAGAACAAGCTAGAAAGACTGATAGAGACTTCCAACACCCTTCTAAATGTAAAAGAGGAAGAATATGAGATTGAAACCAGAAAGAATGATTGGAAGCGACCTACACCTCGTCCTTGGAAACAAAAAACTAGATCACTGCAAGACATAAGTTACATGCAAAGCATGTATGATGAACAAGATTTTGAATCAGAAGAGGAGCTTGCAGATTTTTGTGAAGAAAGGTTTGCTGAGGATTCGATGGATTTGGCTAGTAGCATTGCTTATAATTATGATTTCTTTAACATTGATCTGTCTGATGAAATTTTTTTCCAAAAGGAAACTGAGTTTGCAGGACCATCATCAGAATATTTATGGGAGGAAGATCAGGGCCAACAACTTCAAAAAAGTGATGAGCCAATCTATGATACTGATGAAGAAAATGTTGAAAGCCTGGGAGCAGACGAAGATTCAATAAATCTTCCCTCTGTTATATATCAGATAATCAGTAATGATTACCATGAAGATGGAAGTCAACATATTTTCAGCGCAGAGGATGAGGAAGAAAGAAATGAAGGAAATCTTGAGCAAGATGTATATCCTGAGCCTTCTCCTGAAAGGGTTGAGGTACTCAAAGAAACCCTTGCTCAAGAGTATGTTAATTTTTTCACAGAGTTCATTTCACTCCAGAAGAACCTGCCAAGGTCAGAAGAGGACAGCCCCGCCATACATGATGAGTCCTCATGTTTAGGCTGCAATGAAGATGAGGGAGATCTTCTTTCCCACATACATCTTTGTCTTGATCCAGTGGAAGAAGAGGTGTACCTAGTTGACACTTACCTGCCAAATACTCCCAACCTGGAAAGGAAGGAGTGTGAGTACAGAGGCCACACTGCAGATGCAGTGATCAAATCTGCCCAGGATACAGACAGCCTACCAGTCATGGAAGGCCTAAAGGAAGAAAGTGCACATCATGTGTTCATTGATCCTGTGGCAGAGTACATGGAGGCCCTGATTAGCTCGAACTCTCCAGCATTGATCCTTAGCAGGGGCTAGTCTAATCAGAAGTGGTCACCACTGCTGGTGGCCTCAGTTTTGAAGACCCACATGCAGAGTACCCTATGGTTATCTCTGATGAGCAGTCAGTGCTTCTATCCTTTTTTGTTACTTCTTGACTGGCTACACTGGCATTATTGTATCACCTAGAGCATCAGATATTTCCAAGTAGAGTAGAGTAGGTAGGAAATTTTTTTAAAACTCAGCTTGTGAGCATTTAGTTAGTTTTTTTTAATTTCTGCAAATTCCAGCAAGCCAGACATTCTAATCCTGGCTTGACTGTTTTTCAATTTCTGTCTTAGAATGTAGAGAAGAAATATGCTAGACTGTTTAATCCTAGCAGATAGTAGTTTAGGTAGAGAAGCTATGAGGCCAACTGTTTAATCTGGTCTCATGGAGTAATAAGGGTAGAAATAGAATATTTTTATTTTCTGATTGTAAAAAATTGATGATGTAAAGGGTCTGCAAGTCCAAATGCACCTAGAAGAAAAAATGTTAGGACAATAGTATGGGTAGGTAGTTGTTTGGGAGAATATTAATGCTGATATGATGTCTTCATGAATGTGGCAGTTGATCCAAGAAAGAAAATGGATGTGTCAAGTACCAGGCATCTGGCCCACTCCAAATATTATTTTTTGAATTCTTGACACCTTCAAGAAGATGCCATCTCCATGTGGAGCCACTGTTAGCCACCTATGAAATTTTTGATAAGCAAACAGGTGGCTAAAATGTTTTTGAGCCTTCAAGAAATACATTCCCTCTAAAAACATATCATTCTTGAAGCCTCTTGTGTCTTTTCCCTTGTAAATATCCTCACTTTTGTTCCTATTCAAAAAAGCTTCTCTGTTTGTGGAAGAAAATACTCAGAAGACCTCCATTTCCCCTTATTTTCATTCCCACTAAGCCTCTGCCTTCATCACCTTTTTCCCCCTCTCAAATTTCCTTCATTAATCCTCAAATCTCCCTAGAATCCCCTTTAAAACCTCATAATATCCTTTATTTGGTCTTAAAACCCCTTATTCCCTCTATCGATACCCTCCTTTTGGCCTTAAAAAGCATTAAAATTAAGCCGAAAACCCACTTTTTACTTATAATAGGCTTTGGCCCCTTTCGGCTAAGCCCCTTAACTACTTCCCCACACACGACCCGCACCCAAAACCAAGCGCTAAAGCCCTGGGCACTAATCACAATTGGGACTTTCATTGTGCACATTTCCCTTTGTTAACTCGAAATTTTCCGATGCGAGGTATTTTGTTATGTAAACCCGTGAGTGCAATGTCAGTCGTTGATCGTTCAAGATCTAACGGTTAGAGCTTGTCCCGCAGCGTGCCTCATCGCCGCTCTACATTCAACCCTCTGATTACGTGTAGACCGTCGATCTATCATTTTGATCCAATGGCTATCGCGTAATCGCATCACCGCCAATCGCACCAATCCCATCGCATTTGACCTCCGCCGATTGGCGAGTCCTGATTTGATCTGAGTCGTCCATCCCGCATGATCCTACAGTCCAGGTTTCTCCTCACTCCACTCGTTTTCCCCCGTCTTTTCCCCTTCTGATCAATCTCCGCCGTCGTTTCCCCACCAATCCAATGGCCCTGGTGTAATCGCAAGTTCAAATTCAAGAGCCTTGGCCTCCTTTTTCCTCCGATTGCGATTGATTTCCCACCGTTGATCACTTTAGATCCAACGACCCTCTTTTCTCCCACCCATTCATTTAACCCTTTGCCTTCCCGCTCCCTCTTTAATCCTGACCGTCCATTGTTTAGATCTCACGGCTGGGATCTAACCCGCTTTTGACTTTCCACTACCTAACCGCCAGTGCACTTTCCCATATCGTGCTCACTCCTCCGTCGTCCGATGCTTTTGCTCCACATCCAACGGTCAGAAATCATATCGCATGAATCTCGTGTTCGGGCTTTAACATTTCAAAATCACGCGATGAAGGCAGTTTTGTTTTGCCACGCGTCATGCAACGATGTATATCGTGTTTTTTTGGAGATTCTTCAAAACCATTCTTTTGCAGCGTAACTCTGGCGGTTTTACCAATCATCAATCTCAGCCGTCCATCTGATCAGATCAACGACCCATATCGCATCACACATTTCATTCATATTCCTTCCATCGGACTTTCATAGAGCTTCATTGGACAATCACCACCGTTGATCGCCTCCTGCGATCCAACGGCCCACAATCAATCGCCCTCCGCCTTTTGGGTCCCACCATTAAACGCCCGACTTTCATTCATTTTTCCCTTTATTCCTTTGTATTTTTCTCAAGCACTAAACTTTGGGTTTTAACTCTAAGGAGTATTTCTTCAGCATGATTTAATATTAACCCCTACGTTCATTAATCTTGGCCGTTAATCACCGTTTCCATATCTGATCCAACAGTCTGCGACCCTCATTACCCCAAATCTCCACCAGACCATTCTTCCATCATTATTTCACCATTTCCACTGTTTTCCACTGTTGCGCCATCATTCCACAGGCCTCCACAGCAAATCTTCTGCCACTCCCCTGGATTTCTATAACTAGTTTATCTCATTGTGCAGGGTATATGTAGTGGCAAATTCACTCTATCTCTAAAGTCACAGTCATTGTGGCTAAGAGCGTAGAGAGGCCACTATATCAGCAAGGTGAATCAACAGAGACAGATTAAAGGGGTTAAAGCCGGTAATTGAAGATTTAACGCTCTAATCCCGTGTTCAAAGGATAAGGGCACAATTTTAAGACTAAGCACACATAAGAGTCATATCTGTGTTTAATGTCAGCAGAATGTATTTTCTCAGAAGGACACCTTCCTACAGAAGTCTCCATGCCCCCTCGAGCTCTTAAAATCCATTTCACTGACAACAGCTTCTAAAGAGCTATCAAGACAATAGTCACGGTAGTATGGAGACCTGCAGACCTTTCCATCTCGGTTACTTATTTCAGAAGGCTACCACAGAGTACCATACAGCCAAGAGGACTTCAAAGAACAAATCCCAGGTCAAATATCGACCTGACAAAGACTCCCAGACCATACTGCAGAGTGCATATAGCGATGCAGAGCCATTAAGCAGAATGGGAACGAAACACTGCCTCCACTCTGTCTTAATGAATAAATTTAATCTACATCTTCCACTACTGCTATTCATTCTCCTATAAGAACTGTCGTAGAACAAATTGTAAAGGTTGTTGTTGTTGTTGCTAGTTAGAGGGATTCATTTGACTGTTAGAATAGTTTTGGGGGAAGTCGCTGAGTAGTTTGTAATTTAGTAGGCTGGGAGGAAAAAGTTTGGACTGTATCAGCTATTAAGCTCATTGTATGTGAATGGTTTTGCACATCAATTAATCAAGAAATTTCACAGGATCTTGGTCTATATTACGGGTGATTTTTCTTGTCTTTTTTCATTTTAATCATGATGTTCATATTTCTCTGATAAGAATCAGTAAATCAGGCTTAGGATATACCCCTGCATGGTACCCTAATGTCCATTGCTCTTCTTATCTTTGATGTTTTCTACTGATAGTTAATCTAAGAGCAAATTCATGTAATTTAACCAGTTAAGGATGTTGGTCTAGCCCATGCTTACTGATGTGTGAATCAGGGTTTGTTGCTTAGATGTTCTAGTTGGGTTTAAGCTGGAATAATTGGGATACTGGGGATTTAGTGTGAGCCCTATCCACTGGGGTCCTTTTCCAACAGATTTTCCTTTCTAAGATCCCTTGGAGCTGGTGTCAAAAGCATTGAAGGTTCAAAGTCCTTCTCTGATCTTAGGCCTAGTTTTGTGTTTAAATCTTAAGTGTTTTCCCTTTGAGAATATGCCGAAGCAGGCCTCGAGTTAAATGACCTCTGACCTGATCTTAAGCGACCTCTGTGTCTTTCCATTTCACTCCTTAATGTCCCATCCCACCATCTAACTAAAAGATCCTTTAGTATAGATGACTTTCCCTATGAAGGCCTTGGTTAGCTGTTATGCAAGTAATCTCCTTTCATGACTCCATAACCCAATGGATGACACTTTCTTGATCTATTCTCTTTTTCCGAAACATCCTGCTACTTTTTTCTTTTCATTCCACAACCTTCTCATTTAATGATCTCCGACTCAACCCAACAACCAAACCAATTTAAAACAACCCTTGTGCTTCATACCTAGCCTAATACCTCATTTTGAGCTTCAAAGATATATCATTCTTTGCTTTTATGGAGAGATCCCTCTCCGGATCCAGGAGGGCTAGATCCTAGGATCCCAAAGTGGTTTTGATGTTGTTTAGTCTTTTGGTCTTGCCAATCTGGCCAAAACACTGGAACCCCAACAGGCTGTAGAATTAGGACAGTAAACTGAAAAAGGAACTTGTAGAAAAATTATTTGTAAATGAAACTCCTCATATACCCCCTAAAAGAGAAAATTATTTTAAATGAAGTTAATACTAGGAGCTACACCAGTCTCTAGAGCCCTACCGGATGAGTACCCCAAAATTGTAAGAGTTAAAACTGCAACTACAAGAGTTGATGAATAGAGGCTATGTAAGACCAAGTGTATCCCCACAAGGAGCACCAGTAATGTTTGTTAAAAATAAAGTTGGAACATTCAAAATGGGTATAAACTACTGACAACTGAATAAACTGATGATCAAGAATATATATCCTCTACTCAGGATATATGATTTAATTGATCAATAAGTTATCATAAATTGAGAACTAAAGAAGAACTGTATGAAGAGAAAGACACTGAATATATGAATTAGAAGTTCTACATCATTGGATTGATTAATGACTTACTCCTTCATGTGTCAAATAAAGAAAAACATAAAGAAAAACTCAGAATTGTTTTTCAATTCTGCAAAATTTAGAGAACATAAATGTCATGATAGACTTAACAAAAAGATAAAATTTAGGGTTTGAGTCATGTAAATTCGAAAAAAGGATGAGTAGTGGACTAAGAAAATCCACACGTTAGCATGAATTGATCAGTATTTCCTAATGTTTTGGCCATAAGATAAACCATGGGTATTGAAAAATACTAGAGGAGATTGATAGAAATATTTTTAGTCTTAGCCTATACAAATTTCTCTCTACAACAACAAGGAGAGAAAAAATGAATGGACCCAAAAAAAGTCAATACAACTTGAACAATTAAAGAATTAATCTAACAACTACTCCTGTTTTTAAGATTCTAACCCAATTCAAGAAATTTTAGTGGTATAGAGGCTTGGGCAGAAGGATCAGAAGTAGTATTATTACTCTGTCATAGCATATGATTCAAGGAAAATTAAGACAAATGAACATAATTTCCATCAGTATGCCTTAGAGTAGCTGCTGAAAAATGTTATGCATGAAGTAGTGACATTATCTGTAAGGTAAGAAGGGGTGTTGATCCCAGAACACATAAGTCTGAAGTATAAATTGTTCAACAACATGAAAAATGTTCATCAAACTAGGTGTTTGTCTTTCCTTAACGAGTTTGAAATAAAAATAAAACATGAAAAAGGAAAATAAAATAAGATTTTAGATGTTTTAACGGGGAATGTTCCTAAAATTTTGAAAAATATTGGAATAATGAAAACTCTGACTTTGAAGGATTGATAAAAACATAAATGAGTTTAGTAGTAAACTGGAAAACTCCAAGAAAAACTGCAACATACTGAGATATTGGTATATATTCCAAATCAGGAGGGACTGATAATTGCAAAAATAGACTATACATTAACAATGTGATCTCAGTAAAATAGAAATCTTAGAAAAATATCATAAATTTCCTTAGAGAGGACATACTTGTGACTAATCTTGAATTCAAAATGTAAACCAGAACATGTTTTGGCCTGGTATGGGAAAAAAGTAATATTTTTTCTAGACGGAAAATGCTACTAAGTGATAATGAAACATAAGTATCCGACAGAAATTTTGGATACTATCCTTATTCCGGAACAGAAGTAGGAAGTTGTTTTGATAAAAATTAGAAACTGTTTGGCTTAGAACCAAACATTAATAAGAGTAGCCAATGTATCCAAGACCGAAATTGTAAACTAATATGAAGTTTAAAGATGGATGATAACTGATAAAACTAATAAGGTAAATGTCTAGTGGACTTTGAACACGATGTTACAGAAAAAATAGTATCAAGTTGAACTTGAGTACTGTTTGTCACCATCTGAACATATTGAGAGAATCACTCAAATATTAAGTACATGGGGTGCATGTATGAAATGGAAAAAGGAACAGAACCTTAAATTGGACTACTGCATATGACCAAATTGGTTTTAATAGAAAATAATGAGCTTCTAATAAAGAGGTGTTTGTTTTGTGAAGCTAAGTGTAACATAAATTGCTAAACTCCAATAAAATGGAGTCAATGTGTAGAGACATATAGAGGATAAAATAACTCACCAATAAGTTCAAAAGACCGCCATGTGTACCTGAGGAGGAAGCCTCGCCAAAGTACATGGAAGGGTAGTAGCTATGCTAAATTATCCCTATACTACTATGAACCATGAAGAGTTTTTCTACCAAGTGACTCTGTGAAGCACTATTAAGGTTCAAAGTATTATCATGATTAATTCTTATCAAAATATATAGGTGATACTTCTCATATGAATTGGTATGAGCTGGGGATAGGTGGAAGAAAGAATGAAAAAGTTCTTCCAGATATACTTCTTATACTCAAGAAGGAAGAATTCAAACTCCAGAGTATAGCAGTAAGCGGAGTAAAGGTATGTTGAATGCAATTGTACTCTGAAGAAATTTTTAGGAGCAAGAAGATGAGATGAAGGAGGAATCTTCATCGAGAGTTGAGAAATCAACATAAAAATAGGTAACATCGAGGACAATGTTTTGTTTTAGAGAGGGAATATGTAATTTCCCTAATTTTATGGTTTTAATTTAGGTAGTCAAAGGCTCTAAGGGTCAAGTGGACCTAAGGGAAAACATTTATTGTATATATATTTTATTAATTTAAATTAATAAAATGAAAAAATAATTAATGGTGCAAATACTAGATAATGATTAGAGATCAGGAATCCAAATCCATGAGGATGGATAAGGTTCATAAGACTTTTCCAGGTCTCCAAAAATACTTGGGGAAAATAAATTAAATATTGAATTTTAGATTGGAGATAAAAATCTAAAAGCTACCCTAGTAAAGAGGAAAGTTACTAGGAAGAGGTGAAATAAAACTAGAAAGAGGAAAAGCTAGTTTTAAAGTACTTTTGTGGAAGAAACAAAATGAAAGCCTAGGAAAAAAGGAAAACAACACCCCGATTAACTGGACGCAGTTAAGGAAATAAGTTGATGGGAAAGCAGACTTAAATGAGCAAATTTTAGGTAGACAAGAGGTTGTCTATGGCTGGAAGATTGATCTCTGCTCAGGGGGAGCTGTGGAGAAAGAGCTCAAAGGTTGGGTGGAAACTAGTCTACCTTACGTCGTATGCACTAGTAAATTCATTTTAAATTATAATGTTAATATTATTATGATTATTATGGTGAAGTAAACTTGTATATATGAACTTGATTAAATTTGTGCATGAGTAGATGATGTACAATAAAGACAAGTTAAACAGACTAAGTATTAGTAAATTGTTAGGTTTGTACATTTAACAGAGTAGTCCATAATAAATATAATCTGTCTTTGTATAGTTGTACAAACAAGGATTTGAAGAGCACCAACTCTCAGAATGTCTAAACCTAGATGAAGGTTTAAATCGGAGGTTAGGTTACTCTCAGAATTTATTATTGAATAACATTACTGTTGTAGCAGTATTTTTCAAATTAGTAAATTCTATAAATAAACTACTATAGAATAGAAAAATATTATGCATGACATATATGTGGAATTAGTACTGTCAAGTAAATATTATACTATGGTATAACTAAACCAAGTAATACAAAAAATGAGATATAATTAACAGTAATAGTAATATCTTTCAAGGAGGAATTTCGAAAGTATTAATATAATTGAAATAACAACTATAGGAAAATTATTACATAAGAGTTCAAACCTAACGTCATTAAAAGAGGAAAAAGTCTGTTCAACATATTACAGAGTCATATAAACATGAGGATACATAGATCCAGATAGTTACACATTCCAATTCAACCTGGGTATAATTAAATTATACAAATAGGGAAACTTTGTCCCATATAAGATAAACTGTACAACATCTCTGTAAACTATGCTGAGATAGTATATCAGAAATCTCCAAAGTGAGTTGCTGGACCAACCTGGAGAGGAAAAAAGCCATAGTTATGATCGAATAGAAAAAATCTATCAACAGTATGCAACCCAGGTCAGATGTAAAGAGTACCTGCACAGATTAGAAATTATCAATTAGTTCTGGGTATAAATATAACTATAAAAAGGAATTTATAAAGTTTAAAGTTAACTTGTGATAACATAGGAGAATTTAATTATTAATGGAAAGGAGGTGAGGTACCTCATAGAAAGAAATAAACATATTTAATTTCAAAAATTTCTTACCTGGAAATTCCATCCTTGTGATGAGAGGAAATGGTACTGTCAGGAATGGTAATTCCTATATCAAATTCCAATAAATAAAGGGATTAATAATCGGTACAAATCCACTTTTTATTTCACAGTCCATGTGAGATCAAATTACAAATATAACACATGTCTCTTTAAGAATATGGGTTTAGAAATTGAATTTCCTACGTAGGGTATTAGACCCAAATTAATATGCTAGAATGTTAAGAATGTGTTTTCTTAAATAAAGTTAAAAACAATACCGCAGAGAATTACAATCGATCACCCAAAAAATTCATAAACCTATGTGGGTCTCAAATAGCCAAACTGTAAACATTTAAGTAGCAGATAGAAAAATATGTTAAGGGGGTCATATTACCTGTACGTGAGGGTAACACCGTGAGAAGGAAATTCTGTAGATTGAAATGGAAAACCTGGAGCATCTCTCTCTTACTTTCATCTACAGCCACACAGGAAACTTAATGGGAATATATATATGAATTACAATAAAAAGGGAAATGATTTTTAATTAACAAAAACAGCCTCCTAAAAGTAAATTCGTAAAACTAAGGAAGGAGAAATATGTATGGAGAAATGAATATATATATATATATATATATATATATATATATATATATGTATGTATGTATTGGGATTTTAACTGAGATATGACCTTATTGGTCGGAGTGGAAATCTGGGTAAACGACCATACAGCTGAAATCCACTGAGAAGAGTGTTATGCGAGTGTGAGGATGTCACCTCTATAATGTTGGTTCGATCAAAAATATACGTTACCATATAACGCAGACCCACCATTTAAACTGAATACCACACCTGAATTAAACATAAGATTGAAGATAAGTTATACAATAATGTTGAACCCAAATTCTCCGTAGGGAACCATGGTTAGAGGGATATGCCTCTCAGAAGAACCAAAAAAAACAACCCAGAAATCTATAAAATGAAATGAACTTACCAGAATTAGGAAAACAAGAAAGAAAAACGAATATCAAATTCCACAAGCATCAAATGAAGCAATATGGCTTACCTGGACAGAACAATAAATTCACCTTCTGCGTGAACAATCCAACTTTCAATTCAGTCTTGCCAAAGTGAGTTCTTATTTATAAAGTGAATGAAGGAATTTAGAATGATGAGCACAAAAAAGGTAAACAGTAAACGATTATGCGTAGTAGAGAAAAAGAGAGAGGTTTCTCAACCTAAAAATTGGAGGGAAAAATTGGTCTCAAACCAAAAAGCGTAACCGTTTATCGAACCCCAAACCCTAAACACGACAAGGTCCTCACCGTCCCGGTGTAGGAGATCTAGAGCACCTCCCACGGATTGAAGGGTTCAATCAAGCCAAGGACGGTCCATGTGAAAGAGGTACTGGAAATTTAATGATTCTTGATCCCGAGGAGATCGCAGACAAGGGTTTGGTGAAAACCGGATATGGAGAATCATCCATATTTATCCACAACAGATACTATACAACCGATGTGTTTTAGTGTAGTGATGTAGAGAATATAAAAACCAATTTATCAAAGGTCAAAGCACAGTAATAGTTTAATAGATGTCCTCTGTGTTCAATGAGAATAGGTATAAGTCAAATCCCATTAAACATAGTTAATATTGGCGATGTGGTCATACCTGTAACGAAGATATATATAGGTAAATATAACATAATAGTTACTAGTCTATTGATGCTATATGATTGAGTTGAACAAGGAACCTGCAATTTGATCTTCATAAGTATGTGGACTATGGATTAAGTTGTATAATGTAGAAAATATAAATATCAATTCGATCACAAAACTCATGATTAATTATACTATGGATCAATGAATTGAATTACTTATTCCTCAAATTAAGATTTAATTTTTGTAAGGTTCATATAGAGGAACAAGGTATAAGTGATGATTAGTATTCATTGTCACTAAGCCCTAGAAAGGTAAATTCTCTTAGGACTATTTGCATATATATTATAAAGTAGAGGTAATTATAACTTCAACAGTCGAGTTGATTCAATGCATATATGGTTGAGGGAGAATTATGCTTAGAAGATGTATAAAAAAATTAACATGGGAAGAGAAATTGTTATTAAAAGTTAAGGAAGAAATTTAACTATTATTTCCAAACCTCCATGTAAAATCAGAGGGGATAGTTTCATGAGACCTAGAATCTCATTAAAATTTTAGAAGTGAAATTTTAGTCCCAACAGGTATAGATGCGAGTTAAGAAATATTTAAAAGTACAACAAGGTAAAATATTAGTGGATAATATGCATCGGAAAGTGACGAACAATGGTCAATACATGGTATGTGATTAGTCGGAGTACTATATATAGAGTTTTTTTTTGTTTTTGTTGAAAATGGAGATGTTATAGGAACTGGTAAGTGAGCGGCATAACCTTACAGACACAGAGGTACTCGTGGAGATGGTAAACTAGGCTCCAGATGCAAGTCACAGTAGAGGTTGTTATAACCAGTATATTTACACCATAGACATCTACTGGCATCTTAAGTTTCTCCCAGGAAGAGTACTTCTGGAAATAAATGAAATTAAGTAAGATATTCTCTTGACATTGAAACAAATGTAGAGGCACATGCTTGTAATGTATTGCAAGCTCAAGAGGATGGAGAAGCACATGGGCATTCATCCTAATCTCAGCTATTCCTCAGGAAGCAATAAGGAGCCCATCCTTGTCAAAGCCATTGATTCAGATAAACCTGTCTAAATGTATTTATGTTTCTTTATCTTTAGTTCTTTTGTGTTTTAGTTATATATTTTTTGGGTTGGGGATGCCCTTGGTGGCCCAATAGTTAGATTTCATGTTTTGATTTCTAGAAATTTGAACATCATTTTAACTTTTAATATTTTGAAGCAATTAAAGTTATGTTTTTGGTTTGGTTTCTCTAATGGTAGTTTGGAACAAGCTTCTGCAGCCATGGATATAAAAATCTAATTTCAGACAATGAAAAATTACATGTAAAAAAAAAGTATAATATCACTTATATATATATAACAATTTAAACACATAGTCCAACTATCATATGTTTTTGACCTTTTCCTGATATTTTTTCCAATCAATTTTTTCCAAAATCTATGTCGATTTCTTGAAATGGTAATTTTGAGTTCTATAATATGCGCAATCTGAGTGCCTCATGGGTTTGTGAGGGAGTGAAATCTATTTATGTATTCAAAAACACATTTAAAAAAAGAGAGTATAATATCACCTTTCTATATATCAATTTAAATGCATAGTCCAACTATCATATGTTTTTGGCATTTTCTTGTGATATTTTCCAATCTATTTTGTCCAAAATCTATGTGGATTTCTTGAAATGGTAAGTTTGAGTTCTATAATATGCACAATCTGAGTGCTTCATGGGTTTTTGAGAGAGTTGAATTTATTTATGCATTCAAAAACACATTTTAAATAGTGAAAATTCATTATTTCATCACCAAATTACCTCTAAAAAATAAAAATAGTTTGCTCAATTAAATAATTATTAAAAATATAAATTTCTAATAACTAATTATTTTATATATTTAATAAAATAATCTATTTTAATTTAAGTATCAGGAGTTTCTGCAGTGCATTATATTAGATATCATTTTTTGGATTCAACTATGTTAATTAAGTCATTTATCTATGACCATTTCCATGAGAGGTAGTCGTAACTGACTAATTTCTCATGATTTTGAATAGTCCACTTAACACTTATTGCACTGGGTGATGCTCACGTAGGTGAACAAGTGGGATTGAAACTAGTGAAATGAATCGCATAGCATCAATCATCACTTCTGGGGCTTGCACCTGGTAACCAGGACTTCCCGGGAGGTCAACCATCCCATAACTCCTCTGGCTTAAGCGCGCTTAATGGTTCATGAGGCACAATACTTGCTAAGGTTTTGCAAATGGGGTAGCAAGCTAAGTGGGCTTGATTTTGGGGAAAACTCCACAGTTAAGTGTACTTGAGCTAGAGGAGTTCTGGGATGGGTGACCTCCCGGGAAGTCCTAGTTACCGGGTGCAAGCCCCGGAAGTGATGATTGATGCTATATGATTCATTTGACTAGTTTCAATCCCACTTCTTCACCCCTATGAGCATCACCCAGTGTAATGGGTGTTAAGTGGACTATTCAAAATTAAATTAAGTGGCTTTCCGAGAGGTCACCCATCCCAAATTGCCTCTGGCTCAAGTGCACTTAACTGTGGAGTTTTCCCCACAATCAAACCCACTTACCTTGCTACCCCATTTGAAAAACCTTAGCAAGTATTGTGCCTCATGAACTATTCAAGTAGAGCTCCCTTTACTCTTTGTATTTAAGTATTGAGGGGTTTCCGCACTACATTATATTAGATATCATTTTTTTGGATTCAACTACAATAAGTAAGTCATTCATCCATGACCATTTCCATGAGGTAGTCGTAATTGACTAATTTCTCATGATTTTTGAATAATCCACTTAACACTCATTGCATTGAATGATGCTCACAGGGGTGAAGAAGTGTGATTGAAACTAGTGAAATGAATCACATAGTGAAACTAGTGAAATTAAATTAATATTTAATTTCATTTTTTATGTTTTTTATTTTATTTTTATTTAATATTAATTTATTATATGTTCTATTAAATTTAATTATATAATTAATTAGAGAATGGTACTAAGTCAATGGTCAAATTAATTAATAATTTTATTTATGTTTTTAATGTTTTTAATAAATCTATGATATTTATAGTTGTTGATAATGTTAAATTTTTTTTAACTAGTTACTGAAAATCATATTACAATTAAGGAATAATAATTAAATTCATTATGCAGAATGAATGAATGAGGGAGTGACCCTTAAATAAAACAGTTTCTAGGAGTATAGGGCCGGGATCCAACACCTCCTAATACTCCAACCATAGTCTCTATTGACATTAAACCGTCTTCTCTTAACTTACTGTGATGAAAATGGTGAATCATGGCAATGACCTTAGCCTCTTCTATGCAGATGTGATGGTTTGTCTTTTCTGCATGTTTTGCTAAAGCAGAGGAGTGGGACTTTCCATGTTTTATGTCAACCGGGTTTTCGCAGATCCTTTGATTTATCGATCGACCAGTTTCACGAATGTAAGGAGTCCCAAAAGAGCAAGAAAGATGTAAACTTTTTTTCCATCTCTGAGGTTCACAGGGTCTTTAACAAATCTTAAAAAGCTCCCAATAGTGTTAATGGACCTTTTCCATCTCTGAAATTCACAAAATCTTTAACCAATCTTAGAAAGCTCAGAACAGTGTTCTAGCGATCTTATCCATTTCTTTTTTTTGTTTTCTTAAGATTCTAGTAATCTTATTAGTAGTTCTTTGAATGAACGAAAGGTGCACTCCAAAACACCAATAGTTAGTTTTTCTATTTATTTTTATTTTTTACGATTATGAAGAACAAAACATTAGCTGCTACATGTTCAAGAATCGGAAGATTTACTGGTTTGTCCCATAGTTGCAAGTTTCGAGATTAAAGTTGGGCATAAGGCATCTGTTTCTCTCTGACAGAACGCCCATTGAATATTTCCTTTCCTAAACCCTGAGGGTTTGAATTCGACGCTTTATTTGAACCTGAAAGATGTGTCAGGTGTTTTCGTGAAAGATGATTATTGTTGTCCTCGGAGGAACCACTGATATTGCTGGATTGGGCGCCCACTGGATTGGCATTACAATTATTTATTTTCCCGTTGCTCTCTTCTGAGTTTATTCATTAAATTTGTATTTTGGATTCTACTGCATTGACAAGGTTGTATTGTCATTTTCTCCATACAATATGACATATTAGCAGGTGCAATGTTTTTATGATTATTGATGAATGATTTGAATATGAGACACAAAGTTGGTGTGATATTTACAGTGATTATGAGTTTGCAATTCTTGACTGAAGGCCTAGGGTTGTGTAGTGCAGGCCTCACTGCCCATTATCATATTTTTTAATGAATGGACAGAAACTACGACAGAAACTACTTGATTTTTGGTTAAATGGGCGAGGATTCCAACATATGATGGGTGCCAACATCAAATTCTGGGAATCCAACTTAAACCAATTTGGATAAAATCCCATCAATTTGCAAGTGAACGACAGAGTGCCTGACAGGAACTGCAAAACAACATTATAATAGAGATTGATATTTTGAGCAGAAGACATTATTTACCAATTGAAAAGCTGCAAGCTGCTGATGTGCTACTTGGAGGGTGGGTGCCTGATAAAAGCATAATTAATTGACACAGACTTAGGACTTAGCATTGAGCTTTCCCTTACCAGTCACAAATCTTTCTCTAAACCTTTTTCTGACACCATACATTTAGTAACTGTTTTGTTTCCTTGAAAAATACTGTATGATAGTTGTTCTATATTATCCCTATGACTTTCTGAGACCATAAGATCTAATATTTTTTATGTTCACATATAGGTACATATTTAATCTACCCAGATTTAATACTGGTTTATGTTCACATACGAGTAAACTTTTATTGTGATTCAATGTAAGCTGGAGTTTTATTTTATTACAAATCAATTTAAAAACTTATTATGTTCCTAAAATATTGTCAACTAAATTAAATTTTGTAATTAATTTTAATGTGTTATCAAAATAATTTTTTTAATATATTTTAAAGAACATAAAAATTAGGTTAATAGTTCCGTTTTATTGTAACAATAAGTATAAATTTGAACTTATTGTTTTTTAGATAAATTGTTTTAATATGTAATTTGAGTATAATTTTAAAATTTTATTATTATTATTATTATTGAAAAAAATAAATATAATTTTGAATTTATTTTATATATATATATATATATATTGAATAAATATATACAAACTCAATATATTTGAATATATTTTTTGAAAGAAAATATGAATACAATTCACTCAAGGAATGCATGATAACCACTCAATATATGCATGAAAGCTATCAATGCATATGTGAGCTCTATGTGAGCTTATTTTGCCAAATCCTCTCCTATGAAAAATTGGATATATTTTTACAATTATTATTGTGAAATGTAATTGCATTAAACTAGCCAGGAAAAGAGACACAAATTTCAGCTTGGATTGAGGAGTTCACTTGGCAAAGTGGAGGAAGTAGCCTATTTAATGAAATGCATTGAGCTTACTAGTTCTAGCTTTTAATGAGCTAACTAAGAAATTTATAATGAATGTTGGAAGAAGTGTATAGACCTCTCCAAGAAGCATGGCAAGCCCATACTTTCTTGGGCAGAGTTCACAAGGGGAGGATTGCATAGACTATGGCAAGGGAAGATGCAGGTTATAGAGATGAGAAGGAAAATTGCGCAAAAGATTACAATAAGGAGAAGAAAAGAAATTTAAGCAGGAATAAAAACTCAGAAAGAAAAGGAAGAGAGTTGTGTGAAGGAATTTTAGTGTTACAATAGGCAACACTAATTTTTCTCTAAAGGGCTTGCTAGAGGAGGATTTTTGGTTTTAAGCGGAGGAAGAGGGTTCAGTCGATTCCTTTTAGGTGAAGGTTTGAGGCTCTCTGGACTCTCGGTTTGGGTGGAGGCCTTGTTCATTTGAATCCCAGTAAAAGAATATCTGCAGTGTTTTCCCATGCTTGGTTCCAAGCCAACCATTGCACTCAATGAATTCTATATTCCTGCTTTGGGTGGAGTCATTGAAGAATTTTTGCCTAGTTTACAAGGGTGGAGATGGTGACATCTTTGGAGTCCCTGTATTTATGAGGGAAGAGATGGTGATATCTATAGATTCCCTGGTGTGGTGAGGAAATCTAGTTATTTCCCTAAAGTACCCCTCCTCAAGTTCTGAATTTGGCTCGGGGGTGGATGATTGCATGAAAGGTCACAGTGAAATCATCCTAAGGTTGGGATGAGAAACATAGTCTGATGAAAAATGCAGCAAGAAAGTCTCAATTTTGATTTTTCCTTAATCAAATTGAGGAAATTCGAAATTCCCCATCAGCAGACACCTTGGAGGGGTTAACCGAGGTGACATGCCTCTTGTCGCTCTGTTAAGAACACTCAATTCGAGTTAATGAGTTGAAGTTCAGTTTGCTTGTGTTGATTCCTAAAAAATAAGAGTCTAGCATAGATAATTTGAGTCAAGGGCATGAAGTTCAATTGTATTAGTGATTCCTAAATTTTAGGAGCCTAGGTTGAGTTAATTCAATTGTAATCAGTTAAACTAGTTCTAACTATAAATAGAACTAGTTGGTGGTAAGTTAAGTAGTGGGATATTAGTATAACTCAGACATCATCTAGTTAATTGATCAATAAGCTATTACTTAGCTCATGCATGCAAATAACTCAAATTTCCCAGTTGTGGTGGAGTTTCCAAGGTAGTTAACCAACAATTGTAAACTAGTTGAGTGTACATGTGTTGCATGAGGTCAGATGGACCATACTTGGGAATTTCAAAATCAATTAGAGAATTTCCTAATTAATAGGGGCCCAATTCCTCAAGGAATAACACAAGGAAGTAAGAGCTCAAGCCAAGGTAGGATTTGACTAAGTCTGCATCAGAGGCCTTCAGTGAGCAGAGAGATAGGTTGTGCACTTGCAGGGTGAGCTCAATTGAGCAAAGAAATTTTAATACATATCTATTAATTTGATTAATGCAAGAGGAATCTGGGGTTTTAACAGATTTCTTTCCCCATATAAAAATACTTGTTACATGTATGTGATTTCTTATTTCATATCTGAAATTTTTGTTCTAGATTGTGAAATGATGTCCGTAGAGCAGTAGTGTAGGTTTGTGTCTTGTGATTTTAATTTAAAACTTCATGAGCAGTTACAAATATACAAAGAACTCGATTCACATTAGAGAAGATATTCAAAGTTGTTTCTCATAGGTTCAAATTTGGATATCAGTGTTGCAGGTTTTCTTCATAACTGAGAAGATGGATTTCAATGGACTAAGGCTAGAGTATGCCTTAGAAGGCACCTCTAATTTTGTTGCATGGAAGGACCGAATGAAGGTGGTATTGGATGGCAATGGACTGCAAGAATACATCAAGAGAGATGTTGCACAACCACCTGAATATGATTCCCAGAACCATGTTCAATGGAAGAAAGATGTAGCCAAAGTGAGGAGAATCATATTGGAGGGAGTACGAGATCATATTGTCTCAAATATCAACGAAAATTAAACTACGTTTGCAATGTGGAAAGCACTGGTAGAATTGTTCGAGAATAATAGTGACCATAGGAAGTTGGCGCTCAAGGATAAACTTCGAAGTATCAATATGCAGAAGAATGACACAATTATTAAGTATCTGAGCAGGTTGAAACAATTTCATGATGAACTTTGTAGGGTCGGTGTTTCCTGAAGAAGACTTGGTAATCCTAGCCCTTCTAGTCCTTCTCAAGAGCTGGCATAACTATCAATATTCGATGAATGAGAGGGAGAAACTACCAAATTGGGAGCGCTTATGGTCCAATTTGGTACATGATATGGGATCTCATCCAAAGAAGAGGAAGAGAAATTTTATCTAGTCAAAAAAGGAATGAAGGCCAAGGGAAATAAGTCCCAAGGTAAGGTTGAATCCAGCTAAGAGGGAAAGAAGAAAGACTTGTCCAAAATTAAATGCTTCCATTGTTATGAATTCAGGCACTATGCCACAAAGTGTCCACACAAAAAGACCAGAAAGAAGAATTCTACAGTAGCAGCAATAGGTGAAGCTTTCACTTCACAGTTTTAGTTAGATTTCACCCTTATCGCATGCATGGCTAGCACTATGATAGGGAGTGTGTGGTACTTGGATTTGAGTGCCTTGTTTCACATGACTAGGTGTACATAGTTTTGAGTGACCTAGCAGAGAAATATCTCCCGATGAATATTGAGTTTGGAGATGACGGAAGGTACAATGCGATCGGGTTTGGTACAATCACCTTTCCGAGGGATTCAGGATCTCCTCTCAGACTCAAGGATGTCATGTTTGTCCCAGGCCTAAAGAAAAATATCATCTTTGTTGCAGTTTTGGAAGACCGTGGTTATGATGTGATATTCAACAAAGGGAAGGCATTCTTGAGATAGTGAACAGGTGAAGCAGATTGGGGTTCGACTCAAGAACACATACGCACTTGAGGTAGAAGATGCATGCACTTCCTTGAGGAGTAAGGAAGTGACTAGAGATACAGTGGTTGACAGTGAGAAAAATAAACCTCTAAAAATGGAGCCTCAAAAGGAGCCTCAAGAAGTTGTGGAGCAACCAAAAATGGAGAGGTAGAGTGGATACATCCACTATAGAAGAGACCTCCAGTAAGGGGAAAGTTTGATCCAAGTGGGAAGAGGGATCACATGCAGCCATGTGAGGTGGAGCAATGTGAAGCCCTAGTTTCAAAATTGTAGAAATTTGGGTAGGGTTAATTGAGGCATTCTCCTCATGGATAATTACCTTTCTATAGGGGACCACAATATTCAGTAGCAGGAGGATCAGTGCCAATCAGATAATGAGGAGTGCAAAGAAATGTTGAAAATAGAGAAGGAGGCCCAGTAGCAAAGTCAATAGTTGCAGAGCAAGAGGCCGATTAGCAGAGTCAACACTAACACAATTTTCCTAGTAGATAGTTGTCGATCAAGGTGGATATTGGTGGCCACTCGCCTATTCCACTTGGACCCAGACCATTTTTTTTTTAATTTCTTCAATTTCCTTAATTGTAGCACAATTTAATATTTTTGGCATTTTTTCGGGTCCTGAACTTCCGAAGCTGTTTTGAGGCTCTAAACGACATTTTTTGTGAAAACTGGAACCAACATGGATAAGTGACTGATATTTTTCACTCAAAATCTGTATTCCTCAGATAGATATTTCTAATAAGGTGCTTTGTGTGTCAAACATAGATCGTATGCCAAAGTTACATCCCTGAGAAGTTGATGTACCAATTTACCCAAACAGGGCCCATATTTTTGTCGCTTCATCTCCTAGGGTTAGGTTTTTGGATGTTTAGGGTTTTCCCATGTTGTTCAATAATAAAAAGGCCCTTGAGCCTCATTTTAACATAGTTCAGAGGCAGGTAGCCGCCACATCTCTTCTCAGAGATGAGCCACCATCGCCCGAGCTAGTTTATTTCCATTTTGTTTGTAAGCTTATTTTAGTTATTTGATATTAATGAAATTAAGTATATTCTTTACTACATATCTGCATTTACGTTTATTTCTGTATTTTATTACGTTTCTGCATAAATCTGGATCATTGGTATCAGAGTGGTCTGCTCTTTATCGATCTTTATTTGCATGTCCCCAACGAGATCGGCGTATAAGGAGTTAGGGCTCCATCTAGTTGAACGTTTGCAAGATCAGCCTCGCGAAGCCCAATGGCCTCCCATGGTGGAGGAAAAGAAAGAAGAGGGAGTGGGAGATCCTATCAAAATATTGCTTAAGGAGGCCCACGAGAAACAGAGGAACGTGATGATGGAAAACTTTGCCCAGATCCTTCGACGACTACCCACTGATGACGCATCTTCATTCGACAACTGCTCTAGAGGTGCCACTCCTTTTAAGGTTCAATTTAACTTTGAAATACCCATATTTGAGGGCCAAATAGATGCAGACATCATAGATAGATGGTTGAATATATTAGAAGGATATTTTTCGGTTCATGAATTTTCCAATCAGGAAAATATTACTTTTTCACACTTCAAAGTTGCTCCCCATGTAAAGGACTGGTGGGAAACCCACTTTGAGCAAAAGGATGAGGGAGAATCCTTCTTGTTCTCAGCTGCACCCACTTGGCATTATTTTCGAGATGCCATCAAGGAACAATAATAACCCATGGTGAGTGATAAGTACAAGTACATACAATGGACTACGTTGTGACAACAAAGGGATTAAGATATGCATGACTTGATGAATTTGTTCCATACCCTGCGCACAAAGTTGAGTATCAAATATTCATAGAAACATTTGGTGATTAAGTACCATAGTTATCTGCACAGATACATCCAGGAGGAATGGAGTTCCTTGACATCTCCTCGCTTGGTGTAACATACCGGTATGCTCCCAATATTGAGTATAAATTCAATTAGAATGAGAGAGACTTTGGATCTGCAAATCAGAAAAGAGGGAAAGGCACCCCTAAACCATAGAAAAAGTGACAAGGCCAAGGCGGGGTGGCCTAGGACAACCCGTCAAAGGCGCAAGTGAAGAAAAACACCACGAAGCCAAAGAAGTACACATGAAAATGGTGCAAGTTCCATAAGATTTACACTCACAACAAAAGTTAGTTTTGGGCCAAGCAGTCACTAGCGACTGAGCTGAAGGCTTCTAAATCAAATGCATGTTACGACTCCGAGTCAGACATTAGGGGAATTTTGAGGTATAAAATGGGCCTCCTAAGAAAAATGTACAAAAAAATAAACTTTATCAGAACCAATAGGATTCAAGATGATGATGTCAACCATGGGGGGTGATTCACCATTTTTTAAGTAAAAGGGTAAAAATATTAAAAAATAATAAAATAATAAAACTACATTTTCAACTCGTATTTTCAACTTATCTCCCAAAATTTTTACTCAATTTCGAGTGGGAGTACTCGTTGGATGCAAAATTTAATTCCTCATCCAATGAGTACCCATGTTGCATACTAAAATGAGAAATACATGAAAAAACATGATTGCAATCACATTTTTCATGTATTTATCATTTTTTGTGTACCAGGATCCATCAAAAGTATGCAACATGTGTACTCCTTGGATGAGGAATTAAATTTTTCTTCCAATGAGTACTCTTGCTCGAAATTTGAGTAAAAAATTTGGGAGATAAGTTGAAAATCTGAGTTTAAAAAGTAGTTTTTTTCTTTTTTCCCTCTAAAATTCGATGATGCAATCAAATATTATTTTATTATTTCCATTATTATTTTATAATTTCCTTAGGAGGCCCATTTTAGACCTCAAAATTCTCCTAATGAATCAATAAGGGGAATGAAAAATGGAAGCATATTATCAATGCAGAGCCCAGTGCCACCATTGCCACCACCAAGATACAGAAGGAAGAACCCAAAGATCTAGAGGAGGGGGAGCACCTTTTCTATTCCCAGATGTGGGTAAAGGGTTCCCCGCTGCAATTCATTGTTGAGAGTGGGAGCCAAAAGAACCTCATTTTAGTAGAGGTCATGAAGCAGTTGGGCCTGTCAATCAAAACACCCACAAACATACACCATCAAGTGGCTTCACCAGGGACGGGATCTCCATGTCACCCAGTAGTGTCACCTTCCATACAACATCAAGCCCTTCATGGATGAGGTATTATGTGATGTTTCTCCTCTTGAAGTTTGTGTTGTATTATTAGGCCAACCATACTTGTGGAAGCGACATGCTATGTATGAGTCTCTGCCTCTCGTTTTTATTGTTAATTTGGGTAATAAGTTGTACAGGATACCAGAGGTAGCACCACTTACCGCCATCTCTTTTATCACTGCGAAGAAATGTAGTAACCTCATTTCCCAAACCAGAAAATTGGTTTTCCTTATGATCCACCCTCAGGGAAAGAAGAAGACCATGGCCACGACCTCTAGATCGGCTCCTCCACATGGAAACAACAAATGGAAAAGGTCATGGAGGAGTATGAGGACATCTTCACCTCACTTGCAGGGGTGCCTCTGCACTATTAGGTCAAACACTTCATCGATTTAACCCCAGGCGTGCCGCTAACAAATGGACCAATATATCGACACTCTTTTCTGGAGAACGACGAAATCAAGAGGCAGATTCAGGAGCTGTTGTAGAAAGGTCATATTGGGTCGATTTCATTGCCCTATGGGAGCCCAATCGTGTTGGTGCAGAAGAAGGATGGGACTTGGATACTTTGTTTTGACTATCGAGCGCTGAATAATATCACTTTCTGAAATAGATATCCGATCCCATGGATTGATGAACTTTTGGACCAACTTAAGGGGGCCAAATATTTCAGGAAGATTAACTTTAAGTTTGGGTATCACTAGGTACCAATCGAACCCTCGGTGTGTGGAAGACTACCTTCAAAGCCAAGGAGGGAATTTTTGAATGGATGCTCATGCCTTTCGGGTTGACGAATGCTCATGTAACCTTCATGAGACAGATGGATGACATCTTGTGACCATTCAATAACTCATTCGTGGTGGTGTATTTGGATGAATCTTGATCTTCAACCAGAGTTGGGAAGCGCACCTCCACCACAATCGACATGTCTTCCAAACACTGCAGCAAACAAGTTGTGTGCCAATTTGGAGAAATGCACTTTTGGCATGACCCAGGTTCAATATCTAGGGTACATTATTGATGAGCGGGGGGTGCATGTGGACCCAACCATTATCTAGGTCATTTGGGATTGGCCATCCCCAACCACTCTAATAGAGCTCTGCAAATTTCTGGTTCTTGCCAATTTCTACCGTAGGTTCATGTTGGGGTTCTCTCATATCACTCGGCCTTTGATTCAAGCCACTAAAGGAGGAGTGAAAGAAAAATTATTTTGGTCTAAATCTCAACAGAAGGAGTTTTCAGAGTTGAAGCATCGCCTCTGCTCTGCACCATGCTCACATTACTAGACTTGAAGTAACCATTTGAGATCGAGACATATGCCTCTGACAATGCTATTAGTGCAGTACTTACTCAGCAGGGCCATCCAATGGCATATAATAGTGATACACTTTCGTACAGAGTATGAAAGTATCCCACCTATGACAAAGATATGTATTCTATTGTGCAAGACTGCCAATAATGGAAGCATTACATTTTGGGGAAGAAAATTATCATACACAAATATCACTGACCTCTACATTTCATATAGACATAAGGGAAGTTGCATAACAATCGCCATCATAAATGGGCCACATACTTGCAACAGTTCCATTTGAACATCTATTACAAGAAGGGAAGCACCAATAATGTTGCAGAATGCCTCAACCGACCGCAGATCATGGCATTAACCATTGTGCTCGACTCTTGTGGGTGCGAGACTTCAAGTTGGTCACATCTCTACAAAAGGGATCTAGAATTTGACAACACATAACAGACGTTCCTAGAGGGTAATAAAGTTCCAAAATTTCACCTTTAGGATACACTGTTATGCCACCTGGGACACCTCTATGTTCTTTCAAGAAAGTGTGCCAAGATGATTTGGGAAGGACACTACAGTTGGGTAGCTGGACATTTTGGGGTCGAGAAAAAAATGACAATACTACAAAAGTATTTCTATTGGCCGAACCTTCGACATGATGTCAGGAAGTACATGAGATCCTGCACTGCCTACGCCATTTCCAAATCTACCATAAAGAAGAAAGTCCTATATACTCTATTTCCTACCCCTAGTCGGCTGTGGGAATCCATCTCCATGGATTACATGTCGGGCCTTCCTTCTACCAAGCATGGAAATGACTGTGTTTTTGTGGTCGTCGATAGATTCTCTAATATGGCCATTATGTTGGCCTGCAAATGAATATAACAACAGAAGCCAATGCTAAACTCTTCTTTGAGCGAGTGTGGGTACACTTTGGCATCCCACAGTCCATTATCTCGTATGGGGAAAGGAGGTTCCTTAGTACACTTTGGTCAAGTCTATGGTCAATGTTGGACACCAAGGTCACTAAGTACACAAATTTCCACCCCCAAACTAATGGCCAATCAAAGCTCATCAATATGATGATTGTGCACATTTTGTGCATGTACAACTCGAAGCATCCACACACATGGGATGAAATCATCCCCTATGTCCAACACAGATATAAACAGGCTCTCCACAACTCATCTGGCCACAAATCCTTTCATGTGGGCTTGGGATTCCAACCACTACAGTCCCTTTGATGTGGCCATGCTATTTTAAACTACTTAGGCAGATTCGACTCATGTCTAGTTCGAAGCCGACAAGGCAAACAACTTCATTGAGCGCATTCAACACATTCACCAACAGGTCCATGACATATGGGACATAGCTAATGTTAATTAAAAGAAGCGACATGATCAAAATTGGGTGCCACACAAGTTTCAAGGGGGAGACAAAGTTTAGTTGCATTTGTAGAGAGAATGCCTAACCGGAGCTCATCGAAAGTTCATACCACTCTGATATGGTCCTTACACCGTTATCAAGGTTGTGAGAGGTAATTCTTTTGAGCTCAGCATTCTCTCATCCTTGGTCTGCACCTAATGTTCAATGTGGATTGCCATCGGCCATACTTTCCACCATTACTGGACACATCAGATATTGTAGAAAACTCACACCAACAAAGTTAAACCCCAACTGCATGGAACAAGCCACAACTGATCAGATCATGGACATGCAGATCAAGAACACTCGCCACTAGAAGATCCAGTTTTATTGGGTTTTCAAAGCTAGCCAACTCATGCACTAAGGTAAGTGGCTCACTAGGGAACAAGTTCAACAGAATTTTCCTCATCTCATGGAGGAGCTCAACGCAATGGGGACCATTTCTTCCTAAGGGGGGATGATTAGGTGCTCAATATTTAGCTCAAAAATCAAAGTTTTCATAATTTCTCGAACACATGATGAAAGTGTAGAGCTCATCACCAAGATTCCAATGCAACTCGTTTCATCAAAATTCGAGTTCATATGAGTAAGTTATGGTCTGCTGTCCGTTTTCTCAACAAGCTAAAAAAATTGCAAATTAGATAGGTTGCTCACAGGGTAGCCTAGTCAACAAAAAGGAATCTTCTGGAATATTCTTTAGGTTTCTGCAAATGAGGTTGTGACAAGTGGTGCTTTTTAATTCACCAGTTTGGTCTATGTGGGGTTCAGTTTTCGTAATGGTTCTAAGGTGGAATTGTATTTTTTTTTAATATTTAATTATGATATATATATATATATATATATATATATATATATATATATATATATATATATATATATATTATATAATATATATTATAGTATATAGTATATATTATATACATTTTATATAAATTATATTTAAATATTAATTAAACTAAATACAATTCCGCATATCTAAAGTTGCATAGTCCGTGTAATATATGGTTCCACTGCAAGGTTAAACATATGGTTAAAGCTTATTCCAAGGTCCGTCACCATTTATATGGTTTGTTGAATCAAATACTAAGGTTTGTTAACATATGTGTAAAGGGGAGCGGGGTCAGGTTTGAACCCCGGACCTCCACCCCAACAGGCTCGCGCCCCACCAATGCGCCACAGGCGGAAATTTTTAAACTTCCACATAATCCTATATTTAATGCTATGCAATGGGACCAGAAGAGTGCGGAGCGGGCCAACCCCTCCCGCCATATAACCTAAGGGCCGTGCCTTAATTAAAAAGCGTCATTAGCGCCTTAATCTGGTTTTGCATTTAATTAAACTTTAGTTAAGTGGAGATTAACTTGGAGAAGATTCTAGAGGCACCCCTAAATCCAGTGGAGGTTCCAAATTTAGCAGAGTTATCTGGCAGATATCCAGTTTTAGTGGAGGAAAACAAGGGAAATTTGTTTTTGCCATACTAGAGGGTAGATATCCAGTTTTAGTAGAGGAAAACTAGGGAATTTTGTTTTTACCATACTCAAGGCAATATTCCACCAAATTGGGAAATTAAATAGTCAATATTAGATCATTTTTGCATTCCGGAGACATTGGCATAGGTTTCAAAGGCTGAAAATGATTTCTACATGTGATTTTTCTACAGGGAAGTTCAAGGGAGCTTAGGGCCACTAGGGAAGGAGGGCAAGTTTGGACCATCCAGAGTTAGTTTTCAGTAATTGGACAGTCATTTTAGATGATTTGTATGTTATGAAGACAATATAATAGGTTTCAGGAGAAATTTACTAATGTACACAACACTTTTTCCAAATTTGAGAAAATACTAGAGGCCCAAGCTATGGAGCTAGACCAAGGAGATGTAGCCCAAGAGGGGTGAAATCCTTCAAAAAAAACTTGTGTTGCTGGCTTTGTTTATGGTTTGCTATACATGTTTATGTTGATGTTAAATTCTTACTTATGTTGTTTATTTGTCATTAAATTCAACATAAAATACAAGACAATTTCCTATTTTGACACTCACCTACACCAAGGAAACTAAACCACCACAAGAAAACAAGAAGCAAATAAAATATAATTATGAACTTTTAATTATAACAAAAAAAATAACATATAGGTTCAGATCAAGTGGTATCAGAGCATCATGTTTCTTAAGGTTATTTTCTTTCTTTGCTAGAGTTTATGCAAAAGAGTTTTAACGGTTGAAATTTTGTGATGCTTACAAGGTTAATATTGCAAAGAGGAGAAGGGAAACTATTGGTTCCTAGTCCTAAGGTTAGGACTAGAAGAAGGAGAGGCAAAAGGCCACAATTTCCACCTGAAGTTTCACTCCCAGTTGCACCTGAAGCACCTCAAGTGTTATCTTTGTTTGAGATTGAGGAGGTCCAAATTGCACCAGAAAATGAAGCTGAATCTAAAGCCATCATGTCAGGTGTTGGAGATAATGAAGGACACCCAGAAGAGGGAGATGTCAAGAAAGAATTCAATGACATGAAGAGGATGGTAAAGATTATGTTTGATGCATTCACTACTGGAATAATAGGAGGAGGTTCTAAGTTCCCACATGGAGAAGGAACTTCAAATGATAAGAATGATGAAGAGAAGAGTTCAAAGGGTAGTGGAGGAAAGCCACCTCCATCTCCACCATCTTCATCATCCTCATTGTCACCATTAGCTTCATCTTCCAATTCCACCACAAAAACCACCTATACACAAACTCCATTACTTGAATTGGACATAAATTTTGAATTACCCATGTACAATGGCGAGGTAAATGCAGAGAGGCTTGACAGTTGGATACGTCAATTGGAGGTGTATTTCATAATTCAAAACCTTCATGAAGATGACATAAACATCTAGTTGGCTTCATTAAGCCTAGAAGGAGCTGCACTAGTCTGGTGGGAAGCAAAGACTCAAGAGGAAATGCAAATCCATGGTAATATATCCATTTCTTGGGTTGAGTTTATTTCTGCCATTAAAAGACAGTTTTATCCTTTAGCTTACATGCAAAAAGCTATTATGAGTTGTCAAAATTTTAGATAGCTCAAGGGTCAAAAAATTCAAGAGTATACCCAAGAGTTTAGAAAGAGGGCTTTGTTGTTAGGAGTAAATTTTAATTCCCAAGATACACTCTTGAAATACATTGGGGGTTTACATTCCTATTTGAAGCATACTATTCTTATGTTTAACCCAAGCAATTCAGATGAAGTTTGTGTACAAGCCACACACTTAGAGGCAAGGGGAAAACAAGGCATAGAGGAGAAAGAGGAAAGTGAGGGTAAAGGGAAAGGAAAGCTTTATGGAAGAGGAAAAATAAATAGTTCTTTAAAAAAAGAGAAGGAAAAAATCACATGCAAAAACTGTTCAAAGACTGGCCTTAATGAAGACCATTGTTGGAAACTTCATCTAGAATTGAAACCAAATAGACTGAAATCCAAAGAGAAGGGGAAAATTGTTGCTATAGCTGAACAAGAATTAGGGTCAGATTCAGGAGATGAGACAAAAATTACAACCATGGGTTTGAAAGGTAAACATGTTGCAAGCACTAGTTCTTCAAATTATTCAAATGATACTCATGATGAAGATATAAGAATAAAAATTTTCCATATTAGAAGAGTTGTCTCTAAAAATACAAATATTGATACACTTTTTGATAGTGGGTCACAAGCTAATTTGATTTTTGAATATTTGGTTAAGCAACTAGGGATTGAAACAATTAGACAATCAAGACCATATCCTTTGGGTTGGATTTGCAAGAATGCAAACTTGTAGGTTACAAGGAAGTGCTTACTAAGATTCACCATTAACTCAAACTTTCTTGATGAAGTTGAGCTTGATGTGGTGCCATTTGAAATATCAGGTATTGTATTGGGAAGTCCTTATCTGTATGATAGGAAAGCTATATTTCTTCACCATGAGAACAAGCACCACTTATTTAACGATGGTATTGAGTACATAATTAGAACCCATAAGAGGAAGAAAGGTGTGTCTCTTATGCGTGCAAGTGAAATGAAGAGGATAGTGAATGCAAGTCAGAACTTGAAATTTTTTATGATCAAACAAAGAGATGTGTTGAATCAATATTTTCAAAAATATGCTTATGCTTGTAATGAGTTGTTTTAGGATGTTAATAGGTAGCCTTTGAAAGAAGGTGAAAAACATTTGCAGTAGTAAACATTGGTTTTGAGCGGTGTTGGAAACAAGATGTTGGTGCAAGAGGGTGAAAAGGTCAAAGAGAAAGTGACAAAGTAGCTTAGAAAAGAAAGCATGGGTTCCAGAAATGCTGGTTTATGGTTTCCAAAAGGTACGTGGCAATGGCGAACAAACTTGGTCAAGAGTCGACGCAAGTACAAAGTGAGATCAACTAAAAATTTCCATGGTGACAGTGTGCAAGGTGAGAAAGTTTCTAAGTTTTCTTTGATTGTTGACCAAGGTAGGAACAAGATGATTTCTACAAAAATAGTTTTTTGTTATGCAAATTTAGAAATTTTGTAGCATGACAGTGTCAATGAAAACAAGAGAAAGTCACAAGAATCGAGGAAAAACTTGACTTTTTATGAAAAGCTCCAAATGATGAAATTGAGAAAATTTCAGTGGATAGACACTAGAAGGGTGAGGGAATAGTCCCCTCATCCACATAATCAGTAATCAAGAGATATTTTTGGGTCCAAACGGCTTCTAGTGGGGAGGAATGATCAGGTGCTTAGTATTTATCTCAAAAATCAAAATTTTTAGAATTGCTTGAAACTAGGACAACATCGTAGAGATCATCACCAAGATTCCAACGCAACTTGTTTCATCAAAATCCAAGTTCGTTTGATTAAGTTATGGTATGTTGTCTGTTTTCTCAAACAACTAAAAAAAATACAAATTGGATAGGTTGTTGACATGACAGCCGAGTCAGTAGAAAGGAATCTTCTAGAATATTCTTCAGGTTTCATCCAATGAGGCTGTGACAAGTGGCACTTTCTAATTCGTCAGTTTGGTCTATGTGGAGGTAAATTTTCCTAATGATTATAAGGTGGAATTGTATATATATATATATATATATATATATATATATATATATATATATATATATTAATTTTGATTTAAATATTATATATATATATATATATTATATAATATAATATATTGTATGTTTTGACATATTATATATATTATATTATATATATGTTATATAAATTTTATTTAAATATTAATTAAAATAAATGCAATTTTGCATATCCAAAGTTGCATAGTCTGCATAATATATGGTTCCACAACAAGGTTAAACATATGGTTAGAGGTTATGCCAAGGTTCGTTACCATTTATATGGTTTGTTGAATCAAATACAAAGGTTCGTTAATATATGCGCAATAGATATGTGTAAAGGGGAGCAGGGTCGGGTTTGAACCCCGGACCTCCGCCCCAACAGGTCTGTGCCCTACCAACGGGCTACGGGTGGAACTTATTAAACCTTCCACAGAAACCTATATTTAATGCTATGTGGTGGGACTGGCGAAGCGTGGAGCGGGCCAACCCCTCCCGCCATATGACCTTCACATATGACCTAAGGGCCACACCTTAATTAAAGAGTGCCATTAGCACCTTAATTTGGTTTTGAATTTAATTAAACCTCAGTTAAGTGGAGATTAACTTGGCGGAGATTCTAGAGGCGCCCCTAAATCCGGCAGAGGTTCCAAATTTAGTGGAGTTATCTGGCAGATATTTAGTTTTAGTGGAGAAAAGCTATGGGATTTGTTTTCCATAATGGAGGCAATATTCGACCAAATTGGGAAAATGAATAGTCAATATTATATGATTATGGCATTATAGAGACAATGGCACAGGTTTTAGAGACTGAAAACGACTTATACATGTGAATTTTCTACATGGGAGTTCAAGGGAGCCTAGGGCCTCCAGGGAAGGAGGTCAAGTCTGGACCATCCAGAGTCAGTTTTCAGTAATTGGACAATCATTTTTAGATTATTTGTATGTTATGAAGACAATAGCTTAGGTTTCAGGAGAAATTAATTAATGTACACATCACTTTTTCCAAATTTGAACTAATACAAGAGACCCGTGCTATGGAACTGGACCAAGGATATGTAGCCCAAGAGGGGTGAACTCCTTCAACAAAAAATTGTGTTGATGGATCTGTTTATGGTTTTTTGTACATGTTTATGTTGTTTTTCAGTTCTTACTTATGTTTTTTATTTGTCATTAAATTCAACATAAAATAGAAGGCAATTTCTTGTTTTGACACTCACCTGCACCAAGGAAACTAAAGCACCACAAGAAAACAAGAAGAAAATAAAATATAATTCTAAACTTGTAATTAGCACAACAAAACTAACATAGAGGTTTAGATCAAGTGGTATCAAAGCTTCAGGCTACTTAAGGTTATTTTCTTGCTTTGCTATAGTTTGTGCAAAAGAGTGAGTTTTAATGGTAGCAATTTTGTGATGCTTACATGGTTAAGATTGCAGAGAGGAGAAGGGAAACTACTAGTTGCTACTCCCGAGGTTAGGAACAAAAGAAGAAAAGGCACAAGGCCACCATCTCCACCTAAATTTTCACTCCCATTTTCACCTGAAGCACCTCAAGTGTTATCTCTGTTTGAGATTGAGGAGGTCCAAATTGCACCAGAAAATAAAGTTGAATCTAAATCCATCACGTCAGGTGTTGGAGATAATGAAGGACACTCAGAAGAGGAAGATGTCAAGAAAGAATTCAATGGCATGAAGAGGATGGTCAAGATTATGTTTGATGCGTTCACTGCTGGAATGATAGTAGGAGGTTCTAAGTTCCCACATGGAGAAGGAACTTCAAATGATAAGAAGGATGAAGAGAAGAGTTCAAAGGGCGATGGAGGAAAGCCACCTCCATCTCCACCATCTTCATCATGCTCATCATCACCATCAGCTTCATCTTCCACTTCCACCACAAAAACCACCCATGCCCATACTCATTCTAAGACCCCAAGAGGAAAAACTCCATTACTTAATTGGACATAAAGTTTGAATTACCCATGTACAAGGGCAAGGTAAATGTAGAGAGGCTTGACAATTAGATACGTCAATTGGAGGTGTATTGCAGAATTCCAAACCTTCATGAAAATGACATAAAGATCCAGTTACCTTCATTAAGGCTAGAAGGAGCTGCACTATTCTGGTGGGAAGAAAATACTCAAGAGGAAATGCGAATCCATGGTAAGATATCCATTTCTTGGATTGAGTTTATTTTTACCATTAAAATATAGTTTTGTCCTTTAGATTACATGCAAAAAGCTATTATGAGTTGGAAAAATTTTAGACAGCTCAAGGGTCAAACAGTTCAAGAGTATACCCATGATTTTAGAAAGAGGGCTTTGTTGTTAGGAGTAAATTTGAATTCCCAAGATACACTCTTGAAACACATTAGGGGTTTACATTCCTATTTGAAGCATACTATTATTATGTTTAACCCAAGAATTTTAGATGAAGTTTGTGTACAAGCCACATAATTAGAGGCAAGGGGAAAACAAGGCATAGAGGAGAAATATGATAGTGAGGGTAAAGGGAAAGGAAAGTTTTATGGAAGAGGAAAAAGAAATATTTTTGTAAAAAAATAGAAGGAAAAAATCACATGCAAAATATATTCAAAGACTAGCCATGATGAAGACCATTATTGGCAACTTCATCTAGAATTGAAACCAAATAGACTGAAATCCAAAGAGAAGGGAAAAATTGTTGCTATAGTTGAACAAGACTTAGGGTCAGATTCAGGAGATGAGATAAAAATTACAACCATTGGTTTGAAAGGTAAACATGTTGCAAGCACTAGTACTTCAAATTATTCAAATGATACTCATGATGAAGATACAAGAATAGAACTTTTCCATACTAGATTTGTCTCTAAACATACCAAGATTGATACAATTTTTGATAGTGGGTCACAAGATAACTTGATTTTTGAAGATTTGGTTAAGAAAATAGGCCTTGAAACAATTGGACATCCAAGACCATATCCTTTGGGTTGGATTTGCAAGAATGCAAACTTGCAGGTTACTAGGAAGTGCTTACTAAGATTCGCCATTAACTCAAACTTTCTTGATGAAGTTGAGATTCATGTGGTGCCGCTTGAAATATCAGGTATTGTATTGGGAAGTACTTAGCTGTATGATATAAAAGTTATATTTCATCACCATGAGAATAAGTACCACTTGTTTAAGGATGGTATTGAGTACATAATTATAGCACATAAGAAGAAGGAAGGTTTGTCTCTTATGAATGCAAGTGAAATGAAGAGGTAGTGAATGCAAGTCAGAACTTGACATTGTTGATGATAAAACAAAGAGATGTGTTGAATCAATATTTTCAAAAATATGCTTATGCTTATAATGAGTTGTTTTAGGATGTTAACTTGTTGCCTTTGAAAGAAGGTGAAAAACATTTGCAGCAGTTAACATTGGTGTTGAGCAGTGTTGGAAACAAGATGCCGGTGCAAGAGGGTGAAAAGGTCAAAGAGAAAGTGGAAAAGAAGCTTAGAAAAGAAGGCATGGGTTCCAAAAATGTTGGTTTATGGTTTCCAAAAGGTACATGACAATGGCGAAGAAACTTGGTCGAGAGTCGACGCAAGTAAAAAATGAGATCAGCTAAAAATCGCCATGGTGACAGTGTGCAAGATGAGAAAGTTTCTAAGTTTTCTTTGATTGTTGACCAAGGTAGGAACAAGATGATTTATGAAAAAATATATTGTTGTTCTGCAAATTAAGAAATTTTGCAGCATGACGGTGTCAATGGCAGCAAGAGAAGGTCGCAAGAATCAAGGCAAAACTTGACTTTTTATGAAAAGCTCCAAATGATGAAATTGGGAAAATTTCAGTGGATAGAGACTGGAAGGGTGAGGGAACAGTCCCCTCATCCACATAATCAGTAATTGAGAGAGATTTTGGGGTCCAAAAGGCTTCTAGTGGAGAGGAATGATTAGGTGCTTAGTATTTAGCTCAAAAATAAAAGTTTTTAGAATTTCTCGAAACCAGGACGACAATGTAGAGCTCATCACCAGGATTCCAATGCAACTCGTTTCAACGAAATCCGAGTTTGTATGAGTAAGTTATGGTCTGCTGTCCGTTTTCTCAAAAAACTAAAAAGATTGCAAATTGGATAGGTTGCTGACATGGCAACCCAGTCAACAAAAATGAATCTTCTGGAATATTCTTCAGGTTTCTGCCAATGAGGCTATACAAGTGGCACTTTCTAATTCACCAATTTGGTGTATGTGGGGGTAAATTTTCCTAATGGTTCTAATGTGGAATTGTATTTATATATATATATATATATATATATATATTATATGTTTTGACATATTATATATATCTTATATAAATTATATTTAAATATTAATTAAACTAAATGCAATTCCGCATATCCAAAGTTGCATAGTCCGCGTAATATATGGTTCCACTACAAGGTTAAACATATGGTTAAAGCTTATGCCAAGGTCCATTACCATTTATATGGTTTGTGGAATCAAATACAAAGGTTCGTTAATATATGTGCAAAATATATGTGTAAAGAGGAGCGGGGTCGAGTTTGAACCTTGGACCTCTGCCCCAACAGGCCCGCACCCTACCAATGGGCCATGGGTAGAAATTATTAAACCGTCCACAGAAACCTATATTTAATGTTATGTGGTGGGGTTGGCGGAGCACGGAGCGTGCCAACCCCTCTCGCCATATGACCTTCACATACGACCTAAGGGTCGCACCTTAATTAAAGAGCGTCATTAGCACCATAATTTGGTTTTTCATTTAATTAAACCTTAGTTAAGTGGAGATTAACTTGGTGGAGATTTTGGAGGTGCCGCTAAATGTGGCAGAGGTTCCAAATTTAGTAGAGTTATCTGGAAGATATCCAGGATTAGTGGAGGAAAACTATGGAAATTTGTTTTTTCCATAATGGAGGCAATATTCGAACAAATTGGGAAAATGAATAGTCAATATTAGATGATTTTGGCATTCCATAGACAATGGAATATTTTTCAGAGGTTGAAAACGACTTCTACATGTGATTTTACTACAAGGAGGTTGAAGGGAGCCCTGGGCCACCATGGAAGGAGGTCAAGTCTAAACCAACCAATGTCAGACATTTTCAGTAATTGGACAGTCATTTCTAGATGATTTGTATGTTATAAAGACAATATAATAGGTTTTAGGAGAAATTGATTAATATACACAACACTTTTGCCAAATTTTAGCTAATACAAGATGCCCAAGCTATGGATTTGGACCAAAGAGATGTAGCCCAAGAGGGGTGAACTCCAACAAAAACTTGTGTTGATGGCTCTATTTATGGTTTGATGTACATGTTTATGTTGTTGTTTAGTTCTTATGTTTTTTATTTTTATTTAAATTCAACATAAAATACAAGACAATCTCCTGTTTTGACACTCACTTTCACCAAGGAAACTAAAGCACCACAAGCAAACAAGAAGCAAATAAAATATCATTCTTAATTTGTAATTAGCACAACAAAACTAACATATAGGTTCAAATCAAGGGAGAATTGATCCAAGTGGATATTGGTGGTCACCCGCCTATTCCAATTAGACCCCCACCATTGTTTCTTTCAGTTTTTTAGTTTCCTTAATTGCAGCACAATGTACTATTTTGGCATTTTTTTGGGTCCTCAACTTCCAAAGTTGTTTTGAGGCCCTAAATGATGTTTTTTGGGAAAACCAAGACCAACATGGGTATTTGGCCGATGTTGGTCACTCAAAATTTGTAGTCAGATATATATTTATAAAGAGGTATTGTGCGCGCCACACATGGATCGTATGCCAAAGTTAATTCCCGAGGAAGTTGATGTACCAATTTACCCAAACAAGGCCCATAATTTTGGCGCTTCATCTCCTAGGGTTAGATTTTTAGATGTTTAGGGTTTTCCCATGTTCAATAATAAAAAGGCCCTTGAGCCTCATTGTAACACAGTTTAGAGGCATGTAGCTGGCACATCTCTTCTCGAAGATAAACTACCATCGCCTGAGCTATTTTATCTCCATTTTGTTTCTAAGTTTATTTCAATTATTTGATATTAATGAAATGAAGTATATTTTCTATTCAATCTCTGCATTTATTTTTATTTCTATATTTTATTGTGTTCCTACATAAATATGGACTAGTTGCAGGCATAGTGATTAAATTTTTGTTTTGTATGTTTGTTTTGTATGCTTCTCAGTTGCAGGTGTTGTAGTAACAACAAAAAAAATGAGACTTTTTCATTACGTACATTCCACAGGTGCATGATAGGGGTGGTTGATAATTCCTTTCTTCGTGAGAGGGAGTGTTGAAAAAATCAGCAAGAAAGTCTCAATTTTGATTTTTCCTTAATCAAATTGAGGAAATTTGAAATTCTACATCAACAGACAACTTGGAGGAGTTAACTAAGGTGACATGGCTCTTGTCACTTAGCTAAGAACACTAAATTCAAATTAATGATTTGAATTTCAATTTTCTTATCTTGGTTCCTAAAAATAGGAGTCTTTCTCAATTCGTTCAAGTTAAGAGCATGAAGTTTAGTTGTGTGTAGTGATTCCTAAATTTAGGAGTTTCGGTTGAGTTAATTTCAATTGTAATCATATAAACTAGTTCTAATTGTTAATAGAACTAGTTTATGGTTAGTTAAGTAGTGGGACATCAGTCTAACTTAGAGATCATCTAGTTAACTGATCAATCAACTAATAATTAGCTCATTCATGAAAAGAATTCTAATTTCCCAGTTGTGGTAGAGTTTCCAAGGTAGTTAACTAGTAGTTGTAAACTAGTTGAGTGTACATGTGTTGCATGATGTCAGGTGGACCATACTTTGGAATTGCACAATAAATTAGAGGGTTTTCCTAATTAATAGGGGCTTAATTCCCCAAAGAAAATGCAAGGAAGTAGGGGCTCAAGCCAAGGAAAAAAATGACTAAGTTCGGGTTAGAGGCCTTCAGTGAGCAGAGAGATAGATTGTGCACTTGCAGGGCGAGCTCAGTTGAGCAAAGAAATTTTAATACATCTCTATTCATTTGATTAATGCAATATGCATTGGGGTTTTTAGCAAATTAATTTCCCTGGATAAAAATACTTGTTGCATGTGTGCGATTTCTTATTGAATGTCTGAAATTTTTGTTCTAAATTGTGAAATAATATCCACAGATAAGTAGTGTAGGTTTTTGTCATGTGGTTTTGATTAAAAATTCATGAGGAGTTACAAATATAAAATATAATTTCTACATGGCCCTAGCCTTAGTTTCTAGGTTCCATAATATAGTTATTTATTTGAATATCTATGCATGGAATTGTTATGTAAATGTTCATTTTACTATTAAAATATACATGAGGGCTTATTTGAATCTTTGTGTGCATATAAATGTTACATAAATGTTTGTTGTGTGATTCAAGTGCCTATAATATGTTGAGGAGCGATATCTCCCATGTGAATTCTAAGGAATGGTTAATTCCTATGCAATTTTTGTGGAACAAAAAGTTGTTGTATTGTTTAGTGAGTCAAAATACAATCCATTTGCCTAAGCATAAACAATGGATAAACATATGTTCTTGGTTGGATTTGTATGTTACGACGAGTCATGATAATAATGTACCTTTTGTATCGAAATTTCTCATAGGGAGCATGCATTCCTTTGAAATGTATTCCATGCTGACTGGGATGGGTGAATCCCATACAAGTTCAGGAGAGATGTCCCGAGAAAAGCGTTGAAAGCGCTCAAAAATTTTTCTTGTACGTTTATGCAAATAGGAATTAAGCTTGGGATGGATGGCTTGAATGTAACAAACCCAGGTTAAATGTTCATGTAATAAAATTTAATAAAGTCAAAATAAGACCATGGTTAAGGGACACTTATTCCAATCTGAATATTGGGAAAAGATATCCTAGTGGGTATCACTAGATTTGTTTATGGCTAAGGGAAAATTGGAAAAGGAAATGGATAAGACATTAAAAAGGGAAAAAAAGTATTTTTGGCACATTTATTTATGAAAATAAAGGAAATTAGGAGAAAATGAAGGTGAAAGGTCACAGGTTTCATGCAAGGAGAAAATTTAAGGAAAATAATGGAAAATGAAGAAAATAGAGGCCTAATAGATAAAAATGCTTATGAGGACCAGTTGGTAACTTTTTTTCAATTCAGTTTTGGAGCTCTCTCTCTCACACTCTTGGACACTTCGATTTTTCTTGGATCATTTCAGCAATGGACCAAGAAAGGTAAAAGAAAGGAAAGGAAGGACAAGGAAATGAAAGGAAAGTAAAGATAAAGAAAGGAAGATCAAGATCAAGCAGCTTCAGAAGGAATACTTGCAGGGAATAGATAACATTTTATGATTTCCTAGTTGGTTTTGACATGCATGGTGTGTGCATGTTGGTATTTGGTTCTTTTGTTGTTGAAGGCATGGCTTTAATGGGTTTTGACAATGGTTTTCAACCTTACCTTTCCTTTTTTAGGATAGCCATGGGGTGATGGGATTATTCTTGGTTTGAGCTTTCGAATTGCTGGATGGTTTCAGAATCTGGGGTGGAGGTGGTCTCAGGCTCACTCGCAAAGGCCTAGGAATCTCTTAACTAGGTTTGGCGAGATACACGGTAAATCCTAAGGGTGGTGTCTCAGTAAGGGCCTAGTGATCCAATGTGGATTGCAGTAAATCCTACAGACAAGGAGATGAAAATTTCCTCAAGGATAGTGATGAGATCTGAAGGCATTCCAAGCTCAATTCGGTTTTGTGATTTCGATGTTGGTTTAGGTTAGATCATGGTATGGTGAGGGTGGAGGTGGTTTAAACTCTAGATTCCCTTGGTTGTTTTTGGATTGGTTTATCCATGAGATCCCACATTCATGCTTGGAATATGGCACGAGGGTGAATGGCTGAAATAAATATTTGGTTCAACCATGTTTATGGTCTGGTGTTACGGGGAAATCCCGAACCTAGTTGGCTCTTGCCTATTTTTAATGAAAGATAAGTTCTCTTGCTTTTGTACTTTTATTTATGTGGCTTTAATGGTTTTTATCTTATGTTTATTTCTGTGTTTATATGCTAGTTATAAGCATGGTTAAGTGGTTGGTTCTAGTCATGGTTTATTTCATGTTTCTACTTGTAACTGAAATAATAATGGATGCAAGACCTAATTAATGTTAATACAAATAATGGGAGAGGGTGGTGATCCTTCTTGATAAGTTTCATATGAATTTCCAGTCAATCTTGGTTGGGAATGGTCAGACCTAGTCCTAGTGTAATTTTTTGGTTTACAAGAATTTTCCTTGTGTAATTTATGAATTCTAAAAGTTATAGGGATTTTTGGGAAGAGGTGTAGCCCCAAACCTAGAATATAGCCTTAAAAATCGTAGTCACTAGCACAACACTGAGTGAAAAAGTCCATAGTTTCACTGATGCAAGATTTTTGCATGTGACTGGGAGGTTCCAGTCACACTGATGCCTTGGAAAGGGAGCGAATGGGGGTAAAAATCAGGGAAAATTTAGGTTGGCTTAGGGGATGGACACTTGGAGGAGTTGGGTTACTCCTGGAGGGTCCTGTGGCACTTGAGGGAGGTCAGTAAGGCTTGTTTTTCGACTCCATTTTTTTAAGTTCACCTAGGAGGTTTTTCTTGGTCATAACCGCCCCTCATATCATGTTTACCTCAGGTAAAACTGATGAAAGTGGGTAGATGTGAGGGGAAGTGTGCGTTATAGGTGGTATCATAGCGTGGTTGCACTCTCCTTGGAAAAATTTTGATGTGGTTAAGGTTACTTTCGTCATGCATAAGATCAGGGTATACGGTTGGTATGGTCATGCATGATGTTATATGTTGATATACTAATTATTTGGATATGTTTCTGATTATATATGTACATGCTAATGTGGATTGATCTCGCAGACGAGATAATACTCCCCTGAACAATAATAAGGCATGTATTTTATTTTGGTATCTATTTGTTTTTCTCACATGATATGCTTGTAGGAAGAAGAGAATCAAGGATGATGAGAAAAATGGTAGACTGTAGTTCCCGTGACTCTCCCTAAAGATCATTTGGGCAACAAGGAGATGAACATTCTCCTAGTTTGGAAGATACATTAAGGAGCTTAAGGGCAAAGATCAGAATTTTTAAGGCAGATAATGACATGTTGGTTGAGGCTCAGGAAAATCAGATAGAGGTTAATGCAATGATTCTTTAGAGATTGTCAGAGTTGTGGAAATAGGGACAGATGAGGATCAGTCAAGAGAAGGAAAAAAATAATAATGGAGCTTATGGTAGCGGGTCTCAGTCTAGACACAAGTTGGATAAAGGGGACAGAGTTAGAGGTGGCAGATAATTGGACACACTTGACAAGAGGACTGGTATGTATAGGCATCATTCTAGTTTCTCTTCCAAGAGACATCATCGTAGTCATCACCATCATAATCCTTATAGGAGGGATGAGTACTTTATTGAGGAATTAAAGAAATTCAAGTTGCTTACATTTGATGGAGAGATGAAGAATTCATAAGATGTAGAGGCATGTTTTCTTGGGATGAATAAATTATTCAGATTGCATAGTTATACAGACAACATGAAAGCTAATATAGCCACTTTCAGTCTTAAAGGGAAAGAAAATATCTAGTGTGAGGATGTGAAGAATGTTAAAATTATTCAGGAGGATGACTTGACTTGGGATGAGTCTGAGAGGCTCTTCAAGAAGAAGTACATGTCGGAGAGGTTGATGCTAGAGCTAAGGAGTTTTATGAGTTGCATATTGGTTCCATGACAGATGATGAGTATACTAGTAGGTTCTTGGAGCTGTTGAGATATCTACCTTACCTCAAGGAGGAGAATGCCAAGGTTTAGAGATTCATCAGTGGTATTCTAGTAGCATACAAATACAGTATTGAGTTCGATGATCCTAGATATCTAGAAGAATCCATTCGAAAGATGAAGCATTGTTATGAGAAATAAAAACACAAATTTGAGCCTAAGCATGATTTGAAAGGAAATGATAAAGCAAAAGGAAGATGGCCACCAAAGCGAGGAATACCTCAAGATGAAGTTGAGAAAGAAAATGTGTTTCTTTATAAGAATTTCAATACAATTGAGAAGGGATATGAATTGCAACCGGGAGAGTAGCAGACTAGAGGTGATGGTGGATCACCATTGTAGTGTTGGATATGTGGCAAGGATTATCGCAAGAGGGATTGTCTGCAATATCAGGGTGGTAGATCCTAGATATATTATGTACAAGAGGCACAAAAAATTGGGGATGTTGGTCATAGTATTCCTCATATTTATGTAGTTGTGGACAACAGTCAGGCAGATCACCAGGCATATATCATTGAGATGGACGGTAAGCTTTGTGATTGAGTTATTTCTCTTTTGATTGATATGGGATGTAATTATAGTTATGTTAATCCTGACTTGGTGGATAAGTGTGGCTTGAGAAAATAAGTGCATGTAGAATATTGGTTGGTGTAGTTAGCTACAAGTACTAAGAAGAGAGTTCACCATTGGGTAAGAGCTTGTGCATTTGAGTTGAATGGTATTCCTACATCAACACATTTGAATGTACTACCATTGGGATCATATAATATGATTTTGGGTATGGATTGGATGTACCTTCACAGGACCAAGCTTGAATGTAATGACAAGGGAATTGAGTGCCTGGATGATAATGGAGAAAAGAGAATTTTGCAGGGAAAGAAGAATACTACATCAGTGTGGATGGTCACCACTATGTAGGCTAAGTGCAGTTGCAGAAAATGTTGTGTGATGTTTGTAGTGCATGTTTCCAGCGACAAGGGTAAGGATGTTGAGGATGCAAAAATATTCCATAGGTATCCTCTGTTGCAGTAGTTTCACGATGTGTTTCTAGCAGAGATTCCATATCTAACTCCGCACAGGGAATTGGAATTTTCTATTGAGTTGGTACCAGGTTTAGCACAGGCATAAAAGGCACCTTATAGGATGAGCACACCATATTTAGTAGATTTGAAGTTGCAACTGAAGGAAATTCTTGACAAGGGGTACATTATTCCAAGTGTATCACCTTGGGGTGCACCAATGATGTTCATGAAGAAGAAGGATGGTACTCTCAGGTTTTGCATTGATTACAGGCATCTAAACAAAGTGATGATCAAGAAAAGGTATCCATTGTCGTGGATTGATGACTTTTTTGATCAGTTGAAGGAAACATAAATTTTCTCTAAGATCGATTTGAGATAAGGATATCATCAGGTACACATCAAAGAAGATGACATCTACAAGACCACATTCAGGACCAAGTATGGGCATTATGAGTTTTTTGTAGTTCCATTCGGTTTGACTAATGCCCCAACTACATTTATGACATTTTTGATGAATAGTGTGTTGCATCCTTATCTGGACAAGTTTGTTATTGCATTCATTGATGACATATTGGTATATTATAAGAATGAGGAAGAGCATATCGAGCATTTATCGGTAATGTTGATATTTCTAAGAGAGTGTGAGTTATATGATAATTTTAGCAAGTGTAGTTTCTTCCAGAAAAAGGTACACTACTTGTGACATGTTGTTTCCAACGAAGGCATAACAGTAGATCCAAAAAATATAAGAGCCATCATGGAGTGGAAAAATCCTAAGAATGTGGAGGAAGTCAGGTTATTTATGGTATTATAAGGTTACCATAGGATGCTCATCAGGAACTTCTCACGCATTTCATATCCTATTACATCTTTGCAAAGGAAATGTAAGAAGCTTGAACTGGCAGAAGGTTGTGCAGCTAGTTTTGAGCAGCTAAAGCAGTCGTTGACCAATGCTCTATCTATTGAGATTGTAGATCTAGATAAATAATTTGTGGTGTGTACAAATCGAGTCCTTATCGAGGAGGGACAGGTGGTATGCTATCAGTCCAGGAAATTGAATGAGCATGAATAGAAATACATGACTCATGATCTTGAGTTGGTAGCTATTATTCCGTAATGAAAATGTGGAGGAATTATCTTCTTGGCAGGATATGTGTATTGTTGAGTGATTAGAATGGGCTGAGATATTTGTTTAACCAACCGAATTTGAATTCTTGGCAAGCTAGATGGTTGGCCACCCTTAGTGAGTTTGACTTCGAGATCAGATACATTAAGGGAAAGGAGAATAAGGTTGCAGATGCTCTTAGCATGAAGTTACAAGTGAACCATATAACAATTATGAGCTCCTATGGGACAGACATACAAGATCGGATCTTACAGGCAGGACATCAGGGTAACAAGTATGTGGAGCTCAGGAATAGGCTACAATAGAGTATATGCATGAGTATAGGTGCAAGTGTAGGTACAAGTGATCATGATGCGGACTATCATCTCACAACAGATGGTTTGGTGATATTTATGGATAGGATATTTGTGTCGGATGAAAGTGAGCTCAAGAAAATTATATTGAGGGAATTTCATGTCATGAAATACTCTAGTCACCCAAGATATCAAAAGACATTGATGACAGTGAATGAGTTCTACTATTGGTAGAATCTGAAGAAGGATGTGGCAGAGTTTGTGGCTATATGTTTGGATTTTCAACAGGTGAAGGCAGGGTGTAAGAATCCATGTGGTGTACATATCCTATTCTGATTCTGGAATGAAAATGGGAGGTTATTTCCATGAATTTTATTATAGGTATTCTGAGGATAGTGAGGTAGCATGATTCTATCATGGTTGTGGTCAACAGGTTGAGCAAGCTAGCTCACTTTATTCCAGTGAAGACTACATATTCAGCTAGTGAGGTGGCACAGGTCTTCATCAGGGAGATTGTGAGATTACATGGCGTTCCGAAGAGGATTGTGCTAGACAGGGATTTCAAGTTCACTTCCAAGTTTTGGAAGGAGATGTTTGCAGGATTGGGGACAGAGTTTTCCTTTAGTACAACCTATCATCCACAAAGATATGGATAGATAAATAGGGTCAACAAGATCTTGGAGGACATGTTGAGGATGTATGTGATGCACTAGTAGAGGAAATGGGATTCCATTGGTTGATTTTTCATACAACAATGGTTATCTGGAGTCATTTAGGATGAGTCATTTCGAGGCACTATATGGGCAGAGTTGTAATACTCCCATCAACTGGAGTGATTCAATGAAAAGGGTACTTATTGTACCGAAAATGTTGGAAGAAATGAAACAGAAGATGCAGGTTATAAAGAAGAATATAAAGACAACACATAACATACATAAAAATTATGCAGGCCAGCACAAGGCATTTAAGGAATTTCAGGTTGGGGAGCATGCATATTTGTGCATCAAGCCCAAGAAGAGCTCCTTGAGGATTGAATCATGTGCCAAGTTGGCACCACGATATTGTGGTCCTTTTTAGATCCTTGAGAGGATTGGACTAGTGGCCTATCGACTTGCACTTCCTCCAACAATGAAAATACATGATGTTTTTCATGTTTCATTACTTAAAAGGTATATAAAGGATTTTGATCATGTTATTGATTGATTTGTATTGAAGGTGGAGCAAGAAGGATAATTCTACCTGGAACCTCAGCGCATATTGTAGTGGAAAAAACTCATGCTCAGGAATAGAGCCATCGAGCAACTTAAATTGCAGTGGAAGCACTTTGGGCCCAAAGAAGCTACATGGGAGATGACTGATCAGATGTAGGCTATGCATCCTTCATTTTTTTTGGTTGAGGCAAAGAAGTTTTGGTATTTGTAAATATTTATGTATGGTTTCTATTGTAAATACCACCATAATATAAGTTATAAAGCTCCAATAAGTGGTATGGTTGTTATATTGTCATGTTGTCAGGATGGTTTTGCTTTTGAGAAGGTTATTCATTGTAAATACTGCATCAAGCTAAGTTATAAAGATCCATGGGAAGTATGTTTTATTTTTAGTAGTTTTGCTGAGGTGTAGGTGTGGTTTAACACTGAGGACGATGTTCCCCAAGGGGGAGGGTTTTGTAACGAACCCATGTTAAAAGTTCATGTAATAAAAGTTAATAAAGGAAAAATGAGACCACAGTTAAGGGACACTTATTCCAAGTTGAATGTTGGGCAAATATATCCTAATGGGAATCACTATATGTGTTAATGACTAAGGGGAAATTGGCAAAGGCAATGGCTGAGGCATTAAAAAGGAAAAAAATATTTTTGGCACATTTATTTATGAAAATAAAGGTAATTAGGAGAAAAGGAAGGTGAAATGTCACATGTTTCATGTGAGGAGGAAATTGAAGGAAAATAAACAAAAATGAAGAAAATAGAGGCCTCATTGATAAAATGGCTTCTAAGGATCAGTTGGTAACCTTTTGTTAGTTTAGTTTTGGAGCTCTCTATCTATTCTCTCTCTCTCACACTCTTGGACATTTAGAGTTTTCTTGGATCATTTCAGCGTTGGATCAAGAAAGGAAAAAGCAGGCAAAGGAAGCACAAGGAAAGGAAATGAAAGAAAATATCAAGCAAGGAAGAGTAGGATCAATCAACTTCAACATGAATACTTGCAGGTAACATATTACATGTATGATTTCCTAGCTAGTATTGACATGCATGGCATGTGCATGTTGGTATTTGGTTCTATTGTTGTCAGAGGCATGGTTTTGTCGTGTTTTGATAGTGGTTTTCAACCTTTCCTTTCCTTTTTTTGAATATCCATGGTGTGATTGGATTATTCTCGGTTTGATATTTGGAATTACCAGATGGTTTTATAATCCAGGGCAGAGGTGGTCTCAGGTTCATTCCCAAAGGACTAGGAATCCCTTAACCAGTTTTGGCGGGATACATGATAAAGCCTGAGGGTGGTGTCTCGGTAAGGGAATAGTGATCCAGTGTGGACTGTGGCAAATCCTAGAGACAAGGAGATGAAAATTTCCTTAAGGATAGTGATGAGATTCAGAGGTATTCCAAGCTCAGTTCGGTTTTGTGATCTCAGTTTCGGTTTAGGTGATATAACAGTATGGTGAGGTTGTAGGTAGTTTAACCTTTGGATTCCCTTGGTAATTTTTGGATTGGTTTATCCATGACATACCACATTCATGCTTGGAATATGGCACGGGGGTGACTGGATTAAAGTAATATTTGGTTCAACCATGCCTATGGTCGGGTGGTACGGGGAAGTCCCAAACTTTGTTGGCTCTTGGCTATGTTTAAAGAAAACTAAGTTCTCTTGTTTTTATAAGTTCCAAAATTCACGAATTTACAGCTCACAAACCCAAGAATCCACAGATCCACAGACCCATGACTTTGCAGCGCCAATGGCCCACAAAAATGCAGCTCAAAATCCCACAATAATTCGTGGCTTCAAATAACTATGGTTTTGCAACACAAAATCCCCAAATTTGCAGTTCGGAAACACATGAATCTGCGGTTCAGAAACTCACTGATGGTTCATGGTGGAGTGAAGGGAGACATCACTACCTTCTCGGCCTATGGAGACTACAACCATCTATGCAAGGAAATCAGACAGGGCTGCTAGAAGACCTAGATCAATCTCATCAATGTCCCCAGTGGGAATAAATATGTGGTTGATAAGGCCATACTGATTGAAATGTTTTGTTTGCTCTGGAAAATAGACCTCCTTCTCTGATTCTTTTGATTTCTGGCGATGTGGACTTTGCTCCCGCTTTGCATAAGTTGTGACAGCGGGGTTACACTATCGCGGTCGCACTGCCTAGGGTAAAAGTGCATTATGCACTCTCAAACGCTAGAAAATTTGTGTGGGATTGGCATAATATGGCCAGAAATAAGGGTCTTGGGATGATTTCGAGATTCAATCTGGATATCATGGTAGAAAATTTCCCCAAGAGATCCTTGAATGGAGGAGAATGTCAAGGTCATTAGCCAAAACCAACGAATGCCAATGGTGTGTATTTTCTCATTTTGTTTACTCTCTGTACCCAGTAAGCTCTAGTTGATATGTTGTTATTCTTAGTACAAACTCATCTAAACCTGTATCTTATACCCCCTAAACTCTAAAATTTGAAGTTTTGAAGCTTAAGTTTGCAAATCTCGGATATCGAACTTTTTTTATTTGAAAACTACTTTCTTTAAAACTCTATTGAAAAAAAAAATATATTTAAAAGGGCGAAAACATCCACAAGCAAGGGCAAGTAGAAAAATAAGCTAGAACTTAGAACAAACATCAACTAGCTTAGCCTGGATGACCTCTCTGTAGATCAAATGACATCACGATGGACCAGACAACATCCCTTTATAAATCATCAGTATCATAAAAAGGAGTAGTATGACTTGAATTTGAGATATGCATCCTCGAGTTTTAGGAACTTGAAATCCATATCAGAGAGATGGGTTTGTGCTACAATCCATATACCACATACAACAAACCCACATTATCTATTTTTAGATTCATTGCACTATTACATGAAGTGTGGATTGATTACTCATCCTCATTTGAGTTGTAGAGCAAATCGTTTGTCTTTGTGCGACTATTTTTTTTTATCGATTGTGTAATTAAGCCTATGTGCCTTCGCTCCAAAAAGATGCACCTCAAAATATTCTTGCTTTGATGAAAATAGGTTTTTGGACTTGATTAGAGCTCTAATGAATTTTTGATTTCTCCACTTGATTATACGGCTTATGGAGGGTTTTTGGGTTATCCCTTGGGGCTTTATGGAGTAGGACTTGAAGACCCTCCAAAAATTCTTGCTTCTTCCCTGAATGATGTGATCTATATTAAGATCAATACTTAAGTTTTTATAACCATAATTGTCATAACTGTGTAACTCCGGTTGAATAGGGCTAGAGTCTTGCCCGTATGGAGTGTTATTATGATCAAACCCTGGTTCATTGGCATCTTGAGTTTCAAAATTGTCTTATTCTTGATCATTAATTTTCTTGTCCCAGTTGTGAAGTTGAGGCATTTCTTGATCTTTCTACTGCATAAATTATGTTTCTTGTTCATGGACCCACTGATCAGCGTTGCAAAAAATTTCATTCTCAGCGTGCAAACATCAAAGGAACTGAATACATCATATTATGGGAACTCTTCATGTTTCTGCACATTTGTGCTTTGAGATATTTTTGTTAGTAAAATCTTTGGTATGCCTTTCCATGCAAGTTATCACTGGATTTTCCCTGATATCCACCTCCACATATTCCTTGAAGTTTCCTTTCTTTGTAAACACCTTCAATTTAGCTCCCAAACAAGATTCCTGGCACTTACTAGCTATATATTTTCCTTGAGATAAGGCTGTTTATGAGCATCTCTATCTCCATGAAAAATATTATATTGTTGTTTTTAATGAAATCTCCTGCCACTCAAAGTGGGGGGGCCATAACAAAGAACAATGGGTGTTGGGTGAGATCACCTTAACAGGTCAACATGAGCACCATAACAAAGAAAACTTAAACTTGACTGGGATTTAAGTACTAAGTGTCTCTTTCTCTCATCTTCGAGCAAGGAATTCACCTCATTACAGTACATAAAAAATATCTAAGAGGCTTCACCATTTTTAACTGTTTCAATATCTGTTCCAGTACTGTTCAAGCAAGGAGGGTTGTAGATGCTGTATGGATCTATTTTCCACATTTCCGCATCGCCATACTCTAATGCCTTTTCACAAAGAGCTGATGGGTGCACAAGAGAGGAAAAGTCACATAAAACGTTGAGCATTCGGAAGGTGTTGTTGGATATGAGACCATGAGACCACATAAATTAAAAAATCCCGACACTATCATGGAAATCATCTGTAACTCCATTACCCACCATATATCCCTTTAGATTAATAAGAGGATTTTCAAGGTCCTTGTTGTGTCTATAGATGACTTGAGCTAACAGAGGAACGTAATTCCCTCCGTAACTCTCTCCTGCAATGTAAAAATCTCTATTTTTATATTGTGGGAACCTTTCCAACCAGTTGAGCAAGAATGTGAGTGAATCTTCAGCAGTTCATTTATCTCCAGACTTGGATATATTTGAAGAAGTGTTGGTATAGGAAAAACCAACCCCAACAGATGAATCCAAGAAGAGTATATTCGCTAATTTATTCCATGAATATGGGTTAAGGTGGAGAGTTTCCCCATCATAATTGATGTGAAAAGGCCCAAGATCTTCCGCTTCTCCATATCCCACAGAAGAACACCCAGGACCTCCATTCAACCACAGGACCATAGGTTTAGAAGATGGCTCTTCTGTGGCTTCAATGAGCCAGTAGAAAAGGGCTCTGCTAGCATTTTTTCTACAGTTATGTAGCCGGAAAATTGGGCAATGTTCGCATTTGAGGGCTGACGAGGGAGTTCATTGATTCTGTCCTTGGCCTGCTCATTTTTCCAATCATTTTCAGATTTCTCCTCCCATGTCGCTATGGATTGCAATGTCAAAAGAAGAACCAGGACCAATCCCAGACAAACTTCAAATCTGCTCACTGTAAATCTGCTGCCAATGCTCCTCCAAACCGATTGTAAAGATAATATCATACACACAGTCCCAAGAAATAGGTCGTTTTATAATCTGAGAGGCTTGAAAACCCTTGTGATACTCTTAAATTTGAAAACCTAGTAGAATAGGGGGTATCACTACACTTCAAAAGAAGAGGGGGAATAGAAGTATGTGTTGATTTTGTGGAATATAAATTTTATCACAACTGGTTTGTTTTAAAAATAAAATAAAATTATAATTTGTTGTTTAGGGATATCAATTTAATTTAGAGTCACTTCATTCATTTTATCATATTAAAATTTAGTATACATAATAATTCTGATATCTTCGATCACATGATTTATTCCACGAATACTTAGATTTTCTTTTGGCAATATCTATAGTATTTATGGTTCAAAAAAAAAATTTGTAAAAGTTGTAGTGGTATTATAGGTGTTACATTTTCCTTGTATATCATTGAGATTAACAAGAAATATGCATACTCATTCAACATAGGTGTTATAATAGTATGAAGAAACCAATTTCCCTTATCTTTGTTTTACCCTAGTAGAGAGTAGGGCATTGATAAGCATATAGTTACTTATGGAAAAATTAATGCAATCTATTAATTTATACATTCTTGGGGTGGTGAAACTTATATTAAATTCACAATGAGGAAAATAAATTTCCAAGAAGAATTTTGGTTAGAATAAAAGAGTTAGGGAATAAACCTCATATGATTTATTAAGGAATAAAATTATTCATTGATGGTTAGATGAAAGTTGCCCCTCTATTTAAAACTTGGCTAACTTAGAAAGTTTGTAACCAAATGAAAGTCATGATTGATTAGAGATACTAGAAAAATGATGTACTCATATCATCAATGAATATGAATTTGTGGACACAAAAACAAAACAAAAAAATTAGGTTGAAATGTTGGTTTACATAAGTCTTCATACAAGATGTATAACATTTCTTGACCATGGGGTTAAATCTAGGATAGATGATATCATTAAAACATACAACTTTTCAAAATAACTATTAACATCTTATACCAATAATCAACAATGATACAATTATATGGCACATTCTAGGATAGTAATAATCACTATATATAAGAAGGTAGGTGTAATAAAGAGTACTAAAGAGATAAAAGAAAAGAGATGACAATTTATATGAATAAGTATGAGGATCATGAACAAAGTGTTGAAACTTAGTTAAATGGAAATTAAAGTTGAGTTCTATATCATTGATTAAATAAGATTGAAAAAAAAAAAAAACAATGTGTGATCCTAATAAGGATTATGTTATTGAAGTATAGGAAGGTGGGTAGCATTCTATAAAACAAGAATCTAAAAGAAATAGTAATAAAATGGACTAGAGATGGACTAATTATGAGAAAAGGTTGAATATGTGATCATAAGTTCATTTGTGGATTATAAAGTCTCTGAAAGACAACACGACATACAATAGAAGAATCATGATCTTTTCAAGGTGACATTAATAAAGGGAAATACAACAAATGAAATAAATAAATAAAATTCCTAGAAGATAAATAATTTGATTTATAAAATGTGATGCCACAATCAATTTATAATATTGTGTGGAATTGACTTGATATCAATAGTAAATGGTTAGCAAGGGGGACCGAAAAGTAAGTCATGTCAAGGGATGATAAACATAAGTTATCGACTTGATTACCCACTTCACCCTACACCCTTTTCACTTCACAGCCTGACTTAGAGATGGTGCTTATGTTGGAAAACTATGGTTGATTATGGAATAACTCGTATTCAAGCAACTGTTATCGATAGTCTTGATTAAGCTAATATTTTACTTTGTTATTTCGGTCACGCAATGCTATTACGTTATGTTATTTATAATTCATGTTTGTATAAAGGCTGTATGATTTCCATTACTATGGACATTATTGGTTGTCCAATATATTGACATATATATTACACAAGGAATTATTTCAAAAGGAAACTAAGTGTGTTACATACATAATTTCATATTGGGTTGTCCATAAGATATGGTTGTGAAAAAGGTATTTATGAAACTAACACACCTCATAAGGAAGGTTCATAAAAAGTTTTTGTATTGCACCAAAGTGGTTTTGTTCCTTGGGTTAATGATCATTGTTTAGAGGCAAGTTAAAATTAATAATAATAATAATAATAATAAATAAATAAATAAAATAATCCTATCATTCTTAGTAATAAGTGGAACAAATTTCTACCAATGTCTAGTTAGTTTAATAGATGTTATAAATAGTAACATCCACCTCAACTTAAAATAAAACTAAATAAGGCCACATTGTATTTTTGTTCATTCTATGTACATATAGTCTAGTGAAATCCTTGAGAAATCATGTTTTAGTTGTGATAAACACATGGTTGAAACTGCATTAAATCATGCATTATATTTCAATGAGAAGGATACCCATATAATGTGTTAAAAATCCCTAGAGGAGACAATATTAAGTTGGAATAGATATTCAATTTGGATGGGGTGAGAAGTTATGATGATCCATAGAGAGTGTTGGTAATTACTATCTTAACAAGGTCCAAATAATGCCAATCATTGCAGCCATCAATGCAAATGATTAATAATTGATGAAAATGATTTATGGGATGTAAATTACAATGGAAATCCTATAAAACCCAAAATTTAAAATATTAAGAAAGAGAATCCACAAACTCTTACAATCATGTAAGTTCATGAATATTAGTCTCATAGTTGTTCACATATTAATCTCTAATTATAATCCAGTTCACAATCATTACAAAGGGTATGCTTTGACAATATTAAAATTGTTTTGTTGTGATTCCTCAAATCTAGAAATTCATGGAAAATATTTCTCACTTTTCAATGTTCAATTGTGCTTCACTCGATGTTATGAAGGTAAATCCTCTTTGTGGACAGAGACGATCCCTCTAGCCCTAGAGTGGGTCTAGAAACAAAGGGACATGCTAAAGTGTTGCTTCCTAATTATTGAATGAACAAGGGACACGGTAGATAAACCTACTTGGAATCCAACGTTGTTGTTGTTTCTGTAGTAGTGGTGGCCTCTCGCTCCTGCTTCGGCAAGTCACAATCCGTTAGCCATTATGCTTGGATACCTGCACAAAGAACAAGAAAACAAGAACAACATACAAGATGACAACATTTCATTCATAACTATTAACTAGTCAAATAGAGCTAAACATATTGTGTTAAAACAAGAATCATAACACAACAATGGAACCAAACATCAGTCATGTATCTAAATGAATAGAAGGAAGAGTTACAACCGATGCTTTGATGTCGCAGTATCCTCCAGTAGGGTTCAGGCGAAGTGCGTATCAGATGCTCATCAGGGAATTCAAATGGGATGAAGGCATGGACTCAAGCTTCCTCAATGTAATTTGATGCAGGAGCATTGGCATTAGCCAACAATGTGGAGATTTGTCCACATGTTGTGGTTAAATCCAGTGAAATTTATTTACTGTTGGTCAAAACCGATTTGCTGAAGAGGTTGGATTCCTCAAATAGTTTTAGAATTGTAATAAATCAGAGACTGTCTTATTTTAGATTAGTGATAAGATTTGTTTGTATATATGTAATCAAGAAGCTATAAAATAGCATAATTCTGTTAATAGGAGATAGCGTTAGCATTGTTTTTAGGAGCTAGTTGATAAAAAAAAGGTTGGAAAGGCTGAATAAAAGGAGAGAGTCGATTGGAGTGTAAAGGTCGATAGGTAGATTTGTTATAGAACTGGGGAGTTCGATTAGAATAGTTTTGTGTGTGTGGAGCGAGAAGTTAAAAGTGTTGATGGATTGTATTTTAGAGAGTGCTTGAATTGGATCGAAAGCTCAGAAGCATGTGAGAACTGTGTTTTGTAGATAACAGAGTCTATTCTTTGTGAAAATTGGCCGAAGGGCGAGGCTCTATTCTTTTATTTATTACAAATGAAATCGATATTGTGTGTATGTTTGTATATCGAGCCTTGAAGTTTGAATCGGTTGTTTTAATGCAATTACTTGAAACGATGGCGGACTGGGTGTTTTTTTTGTGAGAATTCCTGTAATTTATGCAAACCTGGTATCAGTCATTAACATAGGAACTTAGCGCAAAGCGTTTTAGTCTGTAGTTTTGTGTTGAATCATTGTACAAGACTCTGTTTCTTTTAGTAAGAATCTATGTGTGAGAACGAAGGAGATTCAATTGTCAATATTGATGTTTATTATAAAACCGGTTCATAATCATTGAGAGTTTAAATAGGCGTTAATGAAATTGGGTTTTTTTTTAATGAAGACTACGCTTAAATTGTAATTGTGGAATTGGCAAATCGATCACAATGGATCAATTTCATGGAAGAAGAATTCCTGTATATGGAATTGGTCAATCACTGGTTGAAAGAAGGCGCTGTTCTTTTTAAATTATATATGCTATGCTATAGAGTTCTGTTTTGAATTCCTAAACGCTGCCCTGAAGATCGATCTGCATTCGATCTATGCTATTTAATTGTTGGAGGAATGATTCAATGTTTGTTAAATTCGACTTTTTGTTTTAAAGATTTGCAGATGTAGAGAAGACGCATAATTTGAAACAAAAGGGCATATAGCAGTTGCCAAGAATGTGATTGGTAATTCAAAGCACTCAATTTTGAATCGAAGGCTTAACGCTCAGAGAGATCGATTATCCAAACAAGAGATGAAGTCGATCTCAGAGATAGAGCCGAGGAAATAGAGCGTATGAAATGACAAAGGCGCAGAGAAATTATGGTTTGAATTGGTTGACCGTGGGATGATGCTATGTAGCACTGACTAATAACAGAAATTGGAGTAGATCCGATGTTGAACCATTGGAATTCGACTGATTAAATGGACGCAGAGGTTGAATCAGAATTCAACTCCAGACCTGAGGAAGTGGTATTTCAAATTCGTGATTGAATTCGAACTGAGGAGTTAGTGCAGCACAGAGCAGAGAATACAAGCTATGGATGTAATTGATGGCTTGATGAGTTATAATATTGTGGTTCCAGCATTTTTGACCACGGTGACTATGAAATTTCTGAAGAATGAACGAGTTTACAATGGTAGCGCTGGCATCGATGCAGAAATACTGAGATTGCAAAGAACATCCATTGTTGAACGGAAGGTGAGTCAGTTGTGTGAGTAAAAAAATGTCATTTTAATTAGAACCTGACCTTTACATGAATTGCCATGGGCAGAAGTTGATGTGTTGATACATTGATTGAACTGGGTCAACTGTATGGTAAAAGGCGTACACAGATATTTGCAGTCCTGAGTTCGAACAGCGATATTAATTTGCAGTTTGAACTTTTAAAACATGGATGGTGTTATTTTGTGAGCTTGGATTGTAAATGCAGATTGAAGTTTTGGTATGATGTTTATTGGGTTGATTTATGTGAACATTCGAATGATTGAGTTGTTGGGAAAAAGAAGCTTCCGTGTGTGCAATTGATAGTTTATAAAATCTGGCCCGGAATTGGAGTTTCTATTAGGCAGTTGTTTGAGATGCACAGTGTTTGCAAGATTCTGGGGTTTTGCAGGACTAGCCCTGCATCATTTGGTATCAGAGCTTGGCTTTGTTGAAATTGAAGACTGCAGCAATATAAATCAAGAGAAGCTATGAGAGAAGAACCAGATGTGTTCTTAAAAGCAGAATAAGGAAAGTCCTTAGAAGTGGCAGTGAACCTGAAGAATCCAACAAGAGATTGGACAGAGGACAATTGAAGTGTTCTCGAAAGTGAGAGTAAGAGATTGCAGAAGCCTAGAGGGAGCAAAGGTGTTGCTCAGGAGAAGATTCCAGATAGGGGATCGTGCCTACCAAAAGACTGAGTGAGGAGAGCTTAGTGAGGTAAGATTGCAGTAAGGAGGACTTACTGTTGCAGAGACTTGTTGCAGAGGTACGAGGAGCTCATGGAAAGAGAGGAGCAGAAAATGACTACAGATAGTCATAGCAGAAGTTCACAAAGAAGCCACAGCAGAAGGGAAGATGCCAAGGCAAAAGGCATGAGGATGAGTCAAGAAGAGTTTGACCGAGAGAAAGCTGAGATAGATTTCCAGATTGGAATATTGATGAAGATGCTGCAGAAAAGTGTTTGGAGCATGAGGAAAAGAGTAAAGTGGCCAAGGCTACGAGAAAGGAGAAATCAGCAAGTGAAGTCAGAGATAGTAGAAGAATTGAGAAAGATTGAGCAGATATTGAGTGCTCAAGAGGAATCAGAGAAACTCAGAGAAGCAGAGGTAGAATTGGAAGTTTCCATTTGTAAACCAGAACAAGGTGAAATTTTGGGAGAAGAAGATAATGAGAGATCAACTGAAGATCTCATGGACTACTGGCAGAGTTCAAAACAATTCGAAGATATGTTGACAAAGGAAGCAGATGAGGTAATGAAGCCTTGTGATTTTGATTCTTACAGTTTGTGTATGTTTGCAGGATATGCAGAGGATGATGGACAGTTGGTTGAAATTGTCACAATTAGGAATGAAGCTCTTGAGGTAAAGTATGATGGTGAATCCATTTTAAAGGAAGAAGGCGTTGATCTATTGAAACATAAGGAGTTTATAGATGAAATCCTGTTTGGTATGAAACAGTCAGATGAGTTTGATATAGACCAGCAGTCTAAAGACAATTCCATAGTGGGACTACAAAAAGGTAAACCGATGAATTTGTTTAATGGAATTAATGAAAGATGCTTGCAATATGATGATGTAGAAAACAGGTCAACTCAGGAGGATTGCCAAAAAAAAGATGAAGCTGAGAATGGAAATTGTGATGATCTGCTAGAGAGATTTCATAAGGAGATAGAATTCTTGGAGAGATTACTCAAGGAACCTAAAGGAGAAACAAAGCTTACAGAACCGGATGGAGGAAAAGGTGTCGAAGACAACATTAATAAATATGATGCTGAAATCAGAGAAATCGAGCAGCGATTATTTGAAGGTGAGATGAAGGATCAGGAGCAACAAGGAAGTTACATCCTCAGAGGCATGAAGGAGACAGAAATATTAACTCAGCAAGATGAATATGGAAGTAACCAGAAATTTGGAAGGAATGATCAGCTACATGAGAGTGAATTTGAGAAAGGCATCAAATTGCAGAAGTATAGAAGCTGGCAGCAGAATGAAGAACCATAAATTGGTCTGGTAGTACAAAGAAAGATAAGTGAAGATCGAAGATACAGATGGAGACTGAAGAAAAGGGTGAAGTGGAAGCTATTGCAATGGAGGTTGAATGGAAAACTGATGAATGAATTTAGGAAACTTGAACAAATTCATATTGATTTGAAGTCAACGCAAGAAGGATCCGCTGAAATCCAAGAGATTTATGATGGAGGATTGGTGCTTGAAGCATCAAAAGAAAATGGAAGGTATTGTATTTTGAAAACTGAAGGTTGTTGTGTGTTTGCAGGTCACATTGACTTGAGGAAAGACAAACAGTTATTGAAGACTGTTGTATTAATAGATGAAGAGATGACTACTCGTAGTCATATGCAGAATAAGGAGGATGACAAAACATATATTGCAGATTGTGCAGAACTTTTGAGAGAACTTCCAGATGAGATGGCAGATTTATATAAGTCGAATCTTTTGATGAGGAAGCCAGGTAAAGCATTTGTGTTTATTGAGTTGATTAATTTTGATGAAGATTTACATGCAGGAAAAGGGCAATGTGAAGTCAATCTGAACCAAGAAGAACATATCAGATTAATGGAAGGTAAGATCAGAAAACTGCAAAATGAAGAAATGGTGGTGAATTTATGGTATGGAAGACTGTGAATTAAAGTGAGCAAAACAACAACAAAATATGTGAAAAGGACAGCAGCAGATAGTGAGGCATTACAGCACAAAGGCAGAAGACTTGAGGGACAAACAACAACAGCAGTAACTAAGGACAGACTATCAAACCAAATATGGGATCCAGGAGGACACAAAACAGAATTGAATGATCCGGAGATCATGGTCAATTTAAACTTCGGGAGTCTGATGCAGGAGCATCGGCACTACCCAGCAATGTGGAGATTTTTCCACATGTTGTGGTTAAATCCAGTGAAATTTATTTACTGTTGGTCAAAATCGATTTGCTGAAGAGGTTGGATTCCTCAAATAGTTTTAGAATTGTAATAAATCAGAGACTGTCTTATTTTAGATTAGTGATAAGATTTTTTTGTATATATGTAATCAAGAAGCTATAAAATAGCATAATTCTGTTAATAGGAGATAGCGTTAGCATTGTTTTTAGGAGCTAGTTGATAAAAAAAAGGTTGGAAAGGCTGAATAAAAGGAGAGAGTCGATTGGAGTGTAAAGGTCGATAGGTAGATTTGTTATAGAACTGGGGAGTTCGATTAGAATAGTTTTGTGTGTGTGGAGCGAGAAGTTAAAAGTGTTGATGGATTGTATTTTAGAGAGTGCTTGAATTGGAGCGAAAGCTCAGAAGCATGTGAGAACTGTGTTTTGTAGATAACATAGTCTATTCTTTGTGAAAATTGGCCGAAGGGCGAGGCTCTATTCTTTTATTTATTACAAATGAAATCGATATTGTGTGTATGTTTGTATATCAAGCCTTGAAGTTTGAATCGGTTGTTTTAATGCAATTACTTGAAACGATGGTGGACTGGGTGTTTTTTTTGTGAGAATTCCTGTAATTTATGCAAACCTAGTATCAGTCATTAACATAGGAACTCAGCGCAAAGCGTTTTAGTCTGTAGTTTTGTGTTGAATCATTGTACAAGACTCTGTTTCTTTTAGTAAGAATCGATGTGTGAGAACGAAGGAGATTCAATTGTCAATATTGATTTTTATTATAAAACCGGTTCAGAATCATTGAGAGTTTAAATAGGCGTTAATGAAATTGGGTTTTTTTTTAATGAAGACTACGCTTAAATTGTAATTGTGGAATTGGCAAATCGATCACAATGGATCGATTTCATGGAAGAAGAATTCCTGTATATGGAATTGGTCAATCACTGGTTGAAAGAAGGCGCTGTTATTTTTAAATTATATATGCTATGCTATAGAGTTCTGTTTTGAATGCCTGAACGCTACCCTGAAGATCGATCTGCATTCGATCTATGCTATTTAATTGTTGGAGGAATGATTCAATGTTTGTTAAATTCGACTTTCTATTTTAAAGATCTGCAGATGTAGAGAAGACGCATAATTTGAAACAAAAGGGCATATAGCAGTTGCCGAGAATGTGATTGGTAATTCAAACCACTCAATTGTGAATTGAAGGCTTAACGCTCAGAGAGATCGATTATCCAAACAAGAGATGAAGTCGATCTCAGAGATAGAGCCGAGGAAATAGAGCGTATGAAATGAAAAAGGCGCAGAGAAATTATGGTTTGAATTGGTTGACCGTGGGATGATGCTATGTAGCACTGACTAATAACAGAAATTGGAGCAGATCCGATGTTGAACCATTGGAATTCGACTGATTAAATGGACGTAGAGGTTGAAGCAGAATTCAACTCCAGACCTGAGGAAGTGGAATTTCAAATGCGTGATTGAATTCGAACTGAGGAGTTAGTGCAGCACGGAGCAGAGAATACAAGCTATGGATGTAATTGATGGCTTGATGAGTTAGAATATTGTGGTTCCAGCATTTTTGACCACGGTGACTGTGAAATTTCTGAAGAAGGAACGAGTTTACAATGGTAGCGTTGGCATCGATGCAGAAATACTGAGATTGCAAAGAACATCCATTGTTGAACGGAAGGTGAGTCAGTTGTGTGAGTAAAAAAATGTCATTTTAATTAGAACCTGACCTTTACATGAATTGCCATGAGCAGAAGTTGATGTGTTGATACATTGATCGAACTGGGTCAACTGGATGGTAAAAGGCGTACACAGATATTTGCAGTCCTGAGTTCGAACAACGATATTAATTTGCAGTTTGAACTTTTAAAACATGGATGGTGTTATGTTGTGAGCTTGGATTGTAAATGCAAATTGAAGTTTTGGTATGATGTTTATTGGGTTGATTTATGTGAACATTCGAATGATTGAGTTGTTGGGAAAAAGAAGCTTCCGTGTGTGCAATTGATAGTTTATAAAATCTGGCCCGGAATTGGAGTTTCTATTAGGCAGTTGTTTGAGATGCACAGTGTTTGCAAGATTCTGGGGTTTTGCAGGACTAGCCCTGCGCCATAATTCCTTCTATATTCTCTAGTCATTCAACTATAGTATGTCCAATTCTCCAAGTTCAGTTATTCAGTCGTTCAGCTAGCTTGTTCTAAGAGAGATAGTTTCTTTTATAGAGGAAAAGGAGAAGGTTAGGATCCCTAAAAAGGTGGGAGGGAGGCCTATCCTTTAGGGAGTTCCCATAAGAGGTGGAAACCATAAACCTAAAGGAGGCAGTCCGTGGTTTATCATTTCAACCACTCCTAATGACTCATCCTTGAGGTAGTTGGAGTGGAATCTCCACCTCTATTTTTAAGAAAACATTCCATAAATAGCTTGGCACGAGTGTTTAACTAGGAAAAAGCGCCAGCTGGCTCGAGCCCAGTGTTAATTTTCTCCTTAGGTGTGAGGGCATAACTGATTACCCGTGCCAAGGAAAAAACAAGGGTTTTTTAGTCTCTGCTCAAGGAATTGTCAGCAAGAGGAATGTTATTCTCTTGCAAAGGGACACAATGATGGTTTTTTCAAGGCATGACACTACTTATTGGTCATAGAAATGACCCTCCAATGGGCGAGATGGGGATTTCAGGGATAGTGACAAAATGTTGTGTAATAGATGCCCCCTAAAGCATGAGGTCTGAGGGAGAGGGAGGGGTGAAATGCTTTATGAGAACACATTCGAACCAAACACCGCTTTCGGAAAACCTGCAATTACAAATACAACTAATATCTCTGATACATGAACATGTGGGATGGGCACAACCATCCATAATAGAGTATATATAAAAACTGAGATCCGAGGTATGGACGCAGCCATCTAGCTGTAAGGATCAATCAAATAGACTCAGGTATGGTCGCAACAATCCACTCAAAAGAGTCATGTAATAATTCATAATAATCCACCAAAATCTGCATCCTGGATTTTATCAGAAAAAATCCAGGGTCTTGCGCTCCACCTCGACTCGAACAAGTAAAAATTCAAGCATGCGAATATATGAGCTGAAGTCGAACATGTAAGAAAATTACCTGATTACCAGCTAATGATGAAAGTTGTTAACAGACACGAGAGAAACCACAAATGATGACAATGGATCTCAAGGTACAAATGGTACAATCCACAGAATGTGAATTTTGATTTGGTGACGAACATCCATAGAATCACTTGATCGAAGGTCGATGATGTGGACCTTGTGTCGAATGCAAAAGAAATTCCATTAAGGCATGCAGGCTCCAAGGTACCAGAATAGAGTCTCTAGATCAAATTCCTGGATAATGAGCTGAAGTTGATAGGAAGTGACCTAATCGAAGGTGGGACATAATGTTTCCCACATCATCGACACGAGACAGAGGAACATGATAATAGTGAATCATGATCAACAGAGAATCATAGGGAGATTGAAAACTGTAGAGGCAAACTTCTCTTGAACATATCAGCAACATGACACTAGATTTGGCAGTATTTGACATCAAAGGATCTGAGGTCATGAAGACATTGCAAAGAGTAGATGAGAGGTCAAAAGAGATTACCCAAACCCATGGAGGCAAAAATGACGAAATGAGATGTCCCCAACCCAACACAAATGCAGACAAGTGCCATGTTCAAGAGCGACATACTGCCAACATAACTAAAACTTGGTTCTATTTTCCCCCGCCATTCTTGGCGAGTACCCCAATTATTTTTTAAAACAAGCTTGAAGGGGATAGCATATGCTTGTGCTGTAAGTTTTTCCTTCGGAAAAATCCAACCTAGTACATTTTACGAGCCCTAGGAAGGAGGAACTTGAGTAACGTCATGGCGACGAAATACAATGTCATTAGGGTTTAACGAGTCTGACAAAGGGAGAACTCGGCATATTTTCATGTTTAGAGAGTTTGAAAAGAAGTCAAAAAATAAAACTCCATAATGGCCCTTTTCGTAAATATTCTCTCAGATCCGAAAAGGTAGAAAACAATATCTGAAAGAACCTCTTAGTCGTGATAGGCTAAGGTATTCCTTTTTCGTAAATAATCTATCCCAACTCGAAAAAGGGGTAAACGCATACTGGGTAGATACCGTTTTGCAGCCATTTAACGAGTTTGAAATGACAAGAGTCTCGGCAATCTTTTCAGTTTTAGAGAGTTAGAAAAGAGTTGAAAGATGAATCCATAGTGAATTTTTCGTGTTTTTACCGAGTAGAAAAAATTATAAAATTTAACTCGTTACTTCATCACTATGTCCTGAAAAACCTATTGCTACACAAGAGAGATGTGTAAAATCCATTTTTCGAAAAATAATATAATAAAATAATCGAAAAACATGTCTTAAAACCTAATTAGGGTTGTAAAAGGTTATAAAATGCCAAAAATGGTAAAAAACAATTACTTTCACTTTTTACCTCTTGTGGAGCAAATAGTTACCCATTTTACTGTGTGATTTTGCGGCAACGATAGTGGACAATCCAATAGACCAATCTCAAATCTGTTAGTTCCAGGTAAGAGCCGAGATATTTCTCTTCATTGTGAGTCATTTCTTACTACCTGCACTTTCTAATTATGAAATCTGGGGGAGGAAGTATGAAAATTAGGGCATGGTGGTTGGCGCGGGTTCCGGGCATGGAGTTGCGCCAACCGCCCAATTTTGTATACTAGGGTGCGCCCGTTGGCACGACTGTTTCCCAAACAGTCACACCAACGGTGCTAACCATTTTTTTGTGTACAATGTAAGTCACAAACCCCAATTATTTACAAATCCAAGTTCCCAAATGGCTAATATCATTCATATGAATGTGTTTACAGGTAGAAAACAACAAAATGGTAATAGAATGGAAAGAACGGGAACACAGCGAAGAAGACGAGCTTGCCATGGAAAATGAGAGATGCATGGAAGCTCTCAGGGACTGTGGACTGAAGAAATTCTTCTTAACACTGTGTCTCCGTGCTCAACCAGAGCTATTACAATATTTGATCAACATATGGGATGAGGACCAGGAAAAGTTCATCCTTCGAGGCCATGAACTTGAGATTGATGTTTCTGACATCTACTTTATCACAGGATTGTCGTGAAGGGGAGCAACATCAATCCTAACTAGTACCTGGCCTTGCATGGAAAGCATGTCCATGGTGATGGATAGAGTATGTCCAGGGGCACGGAAGGGAACAGGGAGTGGGAAAATTGACATCCAAACTATCCTAGACCTAGCACTAAAAGTAGTTTTGCATACCATTACATGAGTTACGGGATCGCAAGCACCACATGAAGCAACAAAAACACAGTTTCTTCTTGTTGTAGACTACTTGTCACTAACCATATACAACTGGGTAGAGGCCATGACAATAAACATGAAACGCCAGCTAACAAAATGCAAGAAGGCCAAATTGAAGTAGTTTGGTTATGGGTCTATCTTGGTATCGTTCTTCCTGGAACGACTACCAATATTTTAGCATCTGGAGGTCATAGTCCCGACACTACCAGTGAGAGAACCATGGATGGCCCGATGGGCGGCTCTGATGCCAAGGGCAGGGGGCGGTCAACAGATGTCCTGGAGACCAGAGTTCTTCGATTGGCTCTGTTGACAATTGATCATCGTGGAGGACTAGCCCTACTCTGGTACAGATCTTACTGGTGATTCGGACCTCCCAATCCTGAAGGGAGAGGATTGGGATGAATATTTGGGTAAGAATCATTTTTAATTTTCATGAGTATTATGAATTTTTTTGTTTATGTATGTTCTGACTTTAAATCCGGATATTTGCAGATGTTGGCCTAGAGAGACCCATAGGCATGTCTCTGATAGTGAGGCGAATTCGTCGTGATTTCGACCCTCATGGTGAGGGTAGCGAGGAAGAGGAGCTCATGCGCAACCTAGAGGGGATCACACATGGAATCCCAGATTATGCATGATTCGACGATGTACCTTGTGCCTACCAGAGACGTATCGTCGAGGTGTCAATCCGTATGCACCGCTTGCTGAGGCGGCTTGTATGGGCAGTGACATGCTATCATGAGCATCATGCCGATTAGACACCTAAGCTTTATATTTGCATTTTTTATAGACATGGGGTCTTAGGATGTAACAGAAACACACATATGTTTTTGAATGTATGATGCACACTGATGCAAACACGCGATATATATATATATATATATATATATATATACACAACTATTTTCCTACATGGATCTTTTCACATGATGATGATTTTACAAATTATGCAAATTTCTATCTAATACAATGTTAGCCAATGTATCAGTTAATGCATTCATTCGTCTAGGAATATGTTGATATGTGATAAAATCAAAATTTCTTTCCAACAAACGAATATGTAAATACAACCTCAAAATATACGAGTTTCTAACTGAATAATGACCATTGAGTTGTAGAACAACAAGCTATGAATCTAGATTTACAAGCAATATGCGTATGCCGACATTGATTTCCTTGGTTAATAGTTCAAGAACAGCACTATACTCAGCAACATTGTTTGTAGTTCATCCTAAACAAATGCCTTGCAGTTCTATCAACTCACTAGCAGGATCATAGATTACCAAGGCTGCTGAAGACAAATTCTTGGTACTGCGGGAAGCACCATCTGCGAAACTAACATAAGGGGTAATAGACATTTGCACAAATAAGCAAGACCCAAATAAGCAGGAAAATGCTCACAAAGCACACCAAATCAAATCATGTACAAAAATAAAAAAACACCTATGTACAAAAATCATGCATGAATGACTCATGCATAATACTTTTTGAGATACAACCCATTTCTGGGTTGTTCTAACAGATGACCTTCATAATCAATGAGCTCATAGGCCCCATTCTGCAATACACATTTAACAATGTAAGGCCCATGCCACATGGGTTGAAATTTACCTACCCCTAGCTTATCATGAGCTTGGTTGTACAAGAGGACGGGATCTCCTTCAACGAAAGAACGAGGGGAAACTGATTGGTCAAAATGAGCTTTGACCCACTTTTTCTGTGCTTCAATAACTAGAGTAGCAAAGTGGCGGGTTTCATCTAACCTTTCGAGATAAAGGAGACGCCTTGCTTCGGGTGAAGTGTTTGGCAGTAATTCAATAACCAACTTGAGCGAAGTTATTTCACATTCAATCAGAAGAGTGGCTTTGAGCCCATAAACCAACTGAAAAGGGGTGAATCCGGTTGCACTCTTAACTGAGGTTCGATATGACCAAAGAGCTAAAAATAACATGAGATGCAAATTGTATTTATGGATCCCAATCGTACGTTGAAGCATGGTAACAAGAAATTTGTTCACGGCTTCAACGCGGCCATTAGTATGAGGATAGTACGACATTGAGCTATCGTGACGTAGACCCAACTTAAAGGTCAACTCGGCCACCATGTAATGCCAAAAATGGGAACCATGATCGGTGACGATGGCTTGAGGGACACCAAACCTAGCAATGATATGATTGAATATGAATTTAGCAGTTGTCTTACTGTTGCCGACAAGTGTAGGCATTGCTTTGGCCCATTTGGTGAAGTAGTCCACAGCTACAATAATATAAGCATGCCCCCCAACTAAGTGAGGGTTACACATCATAAAATTGATGCCCCACTTTGCAAAGGGACCAACGGTAATGACAGGATGAAGAGGTACAGGTGGCGCAAGCATCTTGCGTTGATAAACCTGGCAATCATGACATTTACGAACCGCGATAATGTAGTCTTTGAAGATAGAAGGCCATAAATAACTAGCATGAAGAATCTTTTGTGTAGTAGCATAACCAGATATGTGACTGCCATAGGCGCCACTGTGACAATAATTGAGGACTTTCTCAGCTTCCTCGAGGGTCAAACATCGACGGAGAATGGAATCCACTCCGACATGATAAAGGGTATCCCCGACTATACGATAAGGTTGCAACTGATGACAGATGCGTCAGTGGGCATCCTTCGTCAACTCAGATCTGAAAGTAGAAGTCTAGAGATAAAAAATGATATCACCGTACCACGGATTGAGGGTGCTAATCAAGAAAAGTGTATCGCCTGGTATGTATTCCTCAGGACGAGACAGAGGAGAGTCTAAAGGCAAGGAACAAATTAAATCAGTTGTTGTGTAACCAGCTCCAAAAAGAGAAGAAAAGAGATATCAACGCCTTAGAAATGAGCCTCTTCGAGGGGGAAACCTCCAATACATTACATGAATGAAAAATTCTTGGATGATACAATTTACAAAACCTCCTTTCTATATATAGGAGTCCATGGGGCCATAATGTAATCCTAGTGGGCCACAATGTAATCCTAGCCGACCTAACAATAATAATTTAAGGGCACAACAATAACAATATGGGGGTTACAGGGGTACAATAATAACAATAAGGGGGGCTACACTAACATAATAAGGGGCTACACTATTAATATAGGGACTTAACATGCCCCTCTCCTTCAAACAAGTGTTGTCCTCAACGCTTGATTATTTCTTGATGCTTCTGTATAAAATTCTCATCCTCCCATGTGAAATCTTCTACAAGAAAGTTCTTCCACTTGCTGAGATACTCTGAAATTTTTCGTACTTGTTGAGATCTTGTTTCTATGAATTCTTCATAACTTCTTTCTATGTCATGTTGATCTTCCTGTTGTTTCATTAGATTCTGCACCAAAGTTGGGTTATCCTTTGAGAGTTGGAGAACTTGTTGTTGATGCTCGATGTGATCTTCCACTAATTTATCATCCATATTTTTTATTATTTGATCCTTCAAACCATCCAACTTAGCCTCCATTTCTGATTTTAAACCATCTATTTCATCTTCAATTGCTCTTCGTATGATCGAAATTTGCTGCACTTGGTACCGTAATTTTGATATCTCCTCCTGCAACTCTTCCTCTTCATGCGTAATAGTATAGATTTATGAGGGCTTAATGGGTGTTGAATTATTTTTTAGGAGGCATTTCAGAACCCAATTCTGAAATATATGCTCAATAGGCTCTTGGAATCACTTCAAACCGATTTTTCAAACAAGATTTATGCAATTCGGAAAAAAAAATACACACATTTTTCTTGCTTTGAGGAGCTCGATATTGAAATTTAATTATCTATGTAATTGAACATCTTCAATATCTTAAATTCCTCCCTGTAGTAGCCCTCTGAAGCTTCTTTCAAATGCCACAAGTCTGACCTGATTTGGATTCTCCAAGACAAAGTTGTGTCCAATCTCCCACAATGACCTAATTCTGGACTGGTTCAGTAGAGCGAACTTGTACGACTTGCCCCGTGTCACTGTTTTGTCCTTTGTCTCTGAAATTGATAGCCAAGAAACTACAGGCTGTGTACTTGTGACCACTTTTTACGGCACTCCAATCCAATCCCCAGAGAGAGAGTTATTGAACTTTTCCCACGATCACCTCTTTGAGATGCAATTCAGGAGCCTGAAAAAGCACGACCTTCCACAGATCATATCTCCAAAAATATTGCGAACCAAGCTCTGAAATTTTTTAACGAATTTCTTCAGGATTTCAGCGTCGCACCATATGAATTTCAGATTCTGAAACTTCGTAGAAAAAAAATTATAGCACAAATTCCACGATGACCTGTTTAGGAGCCTGAAAAAAGACCTAACTTCCACAGATCATATCTCTGAAAATGTTGTGAACCAGGCTCTAAAATTTTTAGAAAATATTCCTCAAGATTTCAGCTTCATACCCTAAACATTTCAGCTTCTGAAACTTCGTAGAAAAAAAGTTATAGCGAAAATGCCACGATGACCTGTTTGGAGTAGCGAAACCCTAGAATCCCAACCTCTGATACCAAATGTTGTGTAACCAGCTCCAAAAAGAGAAGAAAAGAGATATCAACGCCTTAGAAATGAGCCTCTTCGAGGGGGAAACCTCCAATACATTACATAAATGAACAATTCTTGGATGATATAAATGAACAAAACCTCCTTCTATATATAGGAGTCCATGGGGCCACAATATAATCCTAGTGGGGCCATAATGTAATCCTAGCCGACCTAACAATAATAATGTAAGGGCACAATAATAACAATATGGGGGTTACAGGGGTACAATAATAACAATAAGGGGGCTACACTAACATAATAAGGGGAGCTACACTATTAATATAGGGACTTAACATGCCCCTCTCCTTCGAACAAGTGTTGTCCTCAACGCTTGGTCCTTTGTGATCATACATATAAAATTCTCATCCTCCCATGTGAAATCTTCTCTAGAAAGTTCTTCCACATGAGATACTACGAAATTTTTTCGTACTTGTTGAAGTCTTGTTTCTATGACTGCTTCATAACTTCTTTCTATGTCATGTTGATCTTCCTGTTGTTTCATTAGATTCTGCACCAAAGTTGGGTTATCCTTTGAGAGTTGGAGAACTTGTTGTTGATGCTCGATGTGATCTTCCACTAATTTATCATCCATATTTGCTATTATTTGATCCTTCAAGCCATCCAACTTAGCCTCCATTTCTTCTTTTAGCCCATCTATTTAATCTTCAATTGCTCTTCGTGTGATCGAAATTTGCGCACTTGATGCAATAATTTTGATATCTCCTCCTGCCAACTCTTCACTCTTCATGCGTAATAGTATAGATTGGGGGCTTAATGGGTGTTGAATTATTTTGAGCATTTCAGAACCCAATTCTGATAAATATTCTTCAATATGCCCTTGGAATCACTTCAAACTGCTTTTTCAAACAAACGTTATGCAATTTTAAAAAACAAATACACACTTTTTTCTTGCTTTGAGGAGCTCGATATTGAAATTTAATTAACTCTGTAATTGAAAATATTCAATATCTGAAATTCAGCCCTATAGTAGCCCTCTGACGCTTCTTTCAAATGCCACAGGTCCGACCTGATTTGGATTCTCCAAGACAAAGTTGTGTCCAATCTCCCACAATGACCTAATTCTGGACTGGTTCAGTAGAGCGAACTTGTACGACTTGCCACGTGTCACTTTTTTGTCCTTTGTCTCTGAAATTGATAGCCAAGAAACTACAGTCTGTGTAATTGCGACCACTTTTGACGGCACTCCAATCAAATCTCCAGAGAGAGAGTTATTGAACTTTTCCCACGATCACCTCTTTGAGATGAAATTCAGGAGCCTGAAAAAGCACTACCTTCCACAGATCATATCTCCAAAAATATTGCGAACCAAGCTCTGAAATTTTTTAACGAATTTCCTCAGGATTTCAGCTTCGCACCATATGAATTTCATACTTTGAACCTTCGTACAAAACAATTTATGGCGCAATTTCCACGATGACCTGTTTAGGAGCCTGAAAAAATACCTAACTTCCACAGTCATATCTCTGCGAAAATGTTGTAGACCGGGCTCTAAAATTTTTAGAAAATATTCCTCAAGATTTCAGCTTCATACCCTAAACATTTCAGCTTCTGAAACTTAGTAGAAAAAGTTATAAACGAAAATGCCTTCAGGTTGCCACGATGACTGTTTGGAGTAGCGAAACCTAGAATCCCAACCCTAGAATCCCAACCTCCGATACCAAATGTTGTGAAACTGACTCCAAAAAGAGAAGAAAAGAGATATCAACGCCTTAGAAATAAGCCACTTCGAGGGGGAAACCTCCAATACATTACATGAATGAACAATTCTTGGATGATACAAATGACCAAAGCCTCCTTCTATATATAGGAGTCCATGGGTCCACAATATAATCCTAGTGGGGCCACAATGTAATCCTAGCAAACCTAACAATAATAATGTAAGGGCACAATAATAACAATATGGGGGTTATAGGGGTACAATAATAACAATAAGGGGGGCTACACTAACATAATAAGGGGCTACACTATTAATATAGGGACTTAACATCAGCAAAGACTAATGACTTCTTTGACTTGGCTGCAGTAAATTCCAAATTGAACTCTTGGAGGATAAAAATCCACTTCAATTATTTGCCCTGCAGCAATTGGAAAGACAATATATAGGTCATGGGGTTGCAATTGGAAATCACAGTCACCGTACGCAAAAGATTATAATTATGAAAACGTTGAATAACCTAGACCGTGGCTGACGCTAACTTCTCAACGTGTGCATAGTGTGTCTTAGGATCGAGAAGGTTACGAGAAAAGTAATAAATAACATGCTCGTTACTGTCATCATTGTCTTGTACGAGAACCATGGAAATCATACTGAAAGCGACAACTAAATAAAGGGAAAAACCATGATGATAGTTAGGAGGGCACAACAGAAGAGCGTTGAAAAGAAACGTCTTCAGGGCCTCAAAATACTTTTGAGCAATCTCATCCCAACAGAATGGGACACCCTGCTTTAATAAACGCATGTATCCTCGAGCCACTTCTGCATAGTTAGGTATAAAAAGGCGTAGAAAATTAGCCTTACCTTGCAAACTCTGTAACTGATGTAATGAGGATGGAGAGGGGAGATTAATAATAGCCTCAACCTTAAGAGTATCGAGGAAAATTCCGTCTTTGGATACGATAAACCCTAAGATTCTATCGAAATCAATGCAGAAGATGCACTTGTGCAGATTAAGCCGAATATTGTAACACTGACAACGAAGAAAAATCTGATGAAGATGGTCAGGATGGTCCAGACGCTTAGCTAAATGAGTGGGAAGGTCATCCAAATAAGGTTGAACGATGTGTCGAATATCGTGAAAAGCATATGACATCACTCACTGAAATGTAGCCCCAAAATTCTTTAAGACAAAAGGGATATTTTTATATGCGAAAGTACCCCAAGGAAAAATAAAGGCAATATTACGTTGATCAGTCAGAAGAATATTAATCTGATTGTAACCAGAAAAACCATCCATTAAGGAAAAGATCCCACTCCCGGCACAGTCATCAATTATCTGATTGATAAAGGGAGTGATATAATTATCCTTAGGGCAAGCCCGATTAATATCACGATAATCAACACAGACATGAATAGTTCCCTGCTTCTTATCTACAGGAAAAATATTAGAGACCCATTATGTCAAAGGAATCAGATAAATAAAACCATCTTGTAGAAATTTTTCAACTTCAGCCTTAATGGCGGCAGCTTTTCTAGGGTGCACCAGATGAAGATGCTAGCGAACAGGTTTTGAATCGGGATAAGTAGGAATTTCATGCACCACTATACTAGGATCAATGCCAGGAATTTCTTCATAGGACCATGCAAAGACGTCACGGAACTCGTGAAAAAGGCTAGTATAAACTTGGACTTCATCAGAAAAACAAGTAACCCCAATATGAATGTTCTCAACAATTCCCAGTTTAACGGAAATGTAAATAGGCATCGTCTATGTAATGTTACTCAAGTTACCTTCTATAAAGATGTCATGTGCCAAAACAGGTAATTGAAGCAGAGGTGAAGGAACCTGAGTTACAAAACACTCGAGACAAGTAGACATGGCCCCGAGACCGGGCATAAATGAGGAACGATGATGACCATCATCCCATGGCAAATCCTCAAGAAACATGGTTTCCATGATGGCCTCATCGGAGGGAAACACTTCTTTCAAAGCATCAGGTGAATCTGAATCTCCAAGCTAGGGGGATTAAGAATAAATGTCAAGAGACATGCAAAAAGGAGCACAATCAGAAGACAGAGGTTCTGAAGTAGCAATGAGTTCACAATAATCAATCTCAATCGAACTCAAAGGCATCGAATCTCCGAAGGAATCAATCTGTTCAGCCGAAGGAATAATCCATGGGTCATCAGATCGAGAGATCATATGAATCTGAACAATATTTGGAGGAGGAAGAGGAAAAATACCCATGAGGGTAGGATCTTTAAAAATACCTGGCCCTACGCTCTCATAGGGAGTGAGAATCTTGTCCATATACGGAACGTTGTTCTAGGAAGAAGAGGTGAAGAAAGACAATTGATCAACAGTAATAATATTTCCTTCATATGGAAATTTCAAAACACGAAAAGGAGTGGACGGAACACACAACATGGCATGAGTCCAACTGCGACCGAGGAGAAGATTATAATTGAGCTTAGCGTCAATGACTTCAACCTCGACATTGACTGTCTTCCCTTTCAAAGTAATCAGTAAACTAGCAAGAACACCTAAAGGTTTTGATTCTCTCACATCAAATGATTCTAAGGCATTTGGTGATGAATTCAGGTCTGGAGAACCAATGGCTTTCCAACATGAAGATGACATGATACAGGTTAATGCACCTTTGTCCACAACTACTCAATGAATGTCAAGATCATTAATAAAAACTTGAATAATGCGCACAATTTTATGTGGAAGTCGTGGAACAAAATTATCTAGATCAAAAGCAAGAAGGCCAGCATTGGTAGGATCAATCTTGCCAATCGCAGATAACAAAGCTCTTCGCTATGATAGACAGCTATGAAGTACTTCTAACGTGGACATCACAGACGGCGCTTGAGACAAATCCTCAACAATACTGCAATGGTGAGTGGCACGGGCGTTGGGATTATAAGAAGACTTTCGGAGGACACCTTTAGAAGGTGGTTGCACAACGGATTCAGCATTGGGCCTTTCAATCTCAAGAAGACTAGTAACAGGCGGAGGAGGAGGGCCATCAGCGATCTCCTTCCCTGTGGCCTGACGGGATCCAGCATAATCTTTTGACCAAGTAGCAATAGAAACGGTGCTCGGGCCGTTCATTATGAACACCTGAGAGCCAAATGGGGCAGAGGACTAAGGTTGCTCTACCATCCGAGTCTACTAAGATGGGAAAGGTTCTTTAAGAACAGTCAGAGTTCCCTGGGTGCCTTTGAGAAATCGGCTCACTTCGGACCATCGAGGATAGTCTTTGGTGAAGTGCTCTTCATCACAGATCAAACAAGGGTAATTTGGTTTTTGTTGAGAACCATCACTAGCACGAGGTTTATGAGAATCCTATTTCAGGGTATCGGCTTTGGCTTTATTTTTACCCTTATTTTTACATTTATAAGTATTATCCGTAGGATTGGCCTAAACAACATTAAATTCTATGGGTTTACCAGAATTCGAAGCAGACTGAGAAGAAACATTATTGGAAGAAGCAGACTTCGGCTTCCTAGAGTTTGAAGATGAATACTTTTGATAATTTTGAGACACAGAACCAATAATACCATCAAAATATGGAGTTGCTGGCGGTTTAGAATTTCCAGGTCGGGAAGCATCAGGAAAGATATCATATAATGCGTCAGACTGAGAGTACACAAGATCAAGGTACTGGACGTAAGCAATGGCTTGTTCCTCGGTTACACATGCACCCATAGCTATGTATTTGGAAATCTAATTGAAAAAGGAGGTGGTGAACCAATGAGTTAGAAGCTGATCAGGAATTTCAAATTTGATCATGCGACGACGGCGCCTCCACTCATGAATATGATCTGAGATATGAGTAGCTCGGTCCTGTTTCAATGAAATGAGGAGGTGTGTCTTGGTCTCATAATGGACTGGTAACTGAAAATGCGTAAAGAATGCCATGGCTAAATAATTGAAATATTGGAAGATGCCACGAGATATCTCAATGTACCACTTTGCAGCGGCGCCAATAAGAGTTCGCTGGAAAAGACAGAGTCTAATAGAATCGTCAACCCAAGAGTTAGAGGAACACCACAAATGGTATGTCATAACATGCGCTTGCGGGTCTTCACCAGACTTGCCCTCAAATTTAGGACAATCACCAGGAATATTGGTTGGAACCAGAGGCCAATACGAGTTATGAAGAATGGGATCGTTTGTCAACTTTGAAACATTAGGTAATTCCAACATAGCAATAAACGGTAACTGAGTATTGAAAGTCATCGGAGGTATTTGATAAGGACCTGCATGTAAATTCCATCCAGTTCAAGCAGGATTTTGTCCCCATACATTCTGTCTCGGAGAATTCAGATCATAGGGATTAGAAGCCAGATAAGTTGGTTGATATTGGGGTTGAGGACCAAGATACTGGGTCGGAGTAGACCATTGAGGTCCTTGTTGAGCACCGTATGGAGTCTGTCGTGGAATGTAAACATGGCTTTGAGGTTGCTGATAGAAAGGTTGATTTTGAGGGTAAGGAATTTGAGGTGCAGCATATACCAGTTGATATGAACCTTGAGGGTATTAAAAACCTTGCAGTTGAGCAGGTGGACCCAACTGAGCAGGTTGAGCAGACTGCTAAGCGGGTAGAATGGGCTGCTGAAATGATGGAACCAGCTGAGGAGCAAGTTGAATCGGTTGCTGAGGGCCACCAGGTTGGCCTTGTGGAAAAGGTTGGCTTGATGGTTGTGATGGACTAGGTTGTCCCTGATAACCAGGTTGACTTGGAGACGGACCGTAGGGTTGTCCTAGTTGAAAAACATTCGAGCCATATTGAGCATGTGGCTGCAGTTGTGGTGCAACAGGTTGTCCCTGTTGTGGGTATATTTTCCCCCCAAGAGCATAATATAGTCCTGGTTGATTCGAAGATTGACCAAAAATACCGGAGGGTTGTCCATGTTGGGCCAAAGATTTCCCTTGTAAAGGTTGGCCTTGTGGACCGTATGGTTGTCTCTGTGGTCCAAAAGTAGGGCCCTACTGAGCTAAAGGTTGTCCCACAGAGGGTTGTCCTTGCGAGCCAGAGGGTTGCACGAGCAAGGTAGGCCTGAAATGAGAAACGGTCTGATAAGGATCAGTAGGAGGCAAATAAATCGGATTACCATGCTCATAATAATGAAGCGGATAGGAATAAACACGGTTACCAACAACATCATAATGATGAAAAAGAGGATTACTAGGAGCCTGAGGCTGCTAAGAACCTTGAGAGCTCTGCTGTTGAACAGCCAACAGATACTCTTCAAAAGTAAGACTACCAAGAATCACAGGGGCAGTGGAAATAACACTAGAAGCAAGTGTGGCCTCCATCAAAGGAGCATAACATCGGTGAATATCCAACATCTTCTCATAAAACTCATAGGTAGAAACCATGGGTCTACAAGTGTGAAAAAATCCTGATTACCGATGAGTATCAATAGGTGTGGATGAATTCACATAGACTGTCAGTCAAACTGGAACAGACGTAACAATAATCGATGAACCAGGTGTCGAAGGGTATAGTCCTAATGAAGGTAAGACTGAACTCTACGAAGGAGTTACTGTACTAGATTGCACAATGGAGGCAACACAGACATAATCTGACTCAAGGACCGATAGCCAGGCGGAAGTGACACTGATGGCGGAGAAGAATGAGTAGAAACATGAGGGACCTCTTTCGGAAAAATCTGATATTCTCCTGTGGAAATAGGTATTTCTTCACTACCAACAGGACTAGATGAGTCAATATTTGACTTCGCCGTAAGATCTTAAAAAATACTATGGGGACTAGGAGGCACAACAGCAGCAAAAAATGGCGAGCCCGACATAAGAGGAGGAAAATATCCTTCTTCCCCAAAACCAGACCAAGCACCAGAAGGAGGCCAATTGATATCAACTGGCTCTTCAGGAGGAGATCGAGTAGCAAGAGGCAGGACAGATGGGAGAATAGGCTGCAAGATCTCAGAAGACCTAATGGACTGAGGAGTTTCAAAAGAAACGTCCGGGAAATAACTACCACTAGGAGGTAGTGAGGACGACAAAACCAGTGGTTCCGCCACCGTGACCATATATCAAAACAGAAAGGGAAAAAGAAAACCAATCGAGGACTCCAAGATCAAACCTAAGGAAAAAAAACAACCAACCAAGTAATAAAACTTTAACGGGTGTGTGATCATAGATGATTAATTTTATGACACTGAAACCATATTTTGTTGTTTCTTTTCTTAAAGAGTCGAGAAATAGGCCAAAGATGACTCTAGTTGCTTTCAATTTTAAATGAGCATGAAAGGACAAGTGCTCGACGATCTCTTCTCTTTTTAAAGAGTCATGAAAAGATCAAAATGACTACTCCAGAATACTAGGCAAGAGGGTATACCATGTTTCCGTGAACTTCCATATACAGCTTGGTGATCAAATGAAACAGAAATGACCAAGGACTTGATGTACGTGCAGGTAGTCTCCCCAAATGTTGTGTTCGGTGTATCATGGATACAAGGCAGCAAACTCAGCTTCTTATGGATAAAAGGATTGCAACCTAGAAGGGTATCCCTTTATATACTCGACGGTACAGAGAGCACAAGTCCGTACTAGAGCTGTCTAAAGCTAGATGGTGAACGACAGTTACTAGGTTTTAAGATGCCGAAAAACATCTCTAGCCTAGACCAATAAAAATGTTTCGTTAGGTTTCCATGCTTCCTTAGGTTAATTAAATAATTTTTAAAGTTGATCTTGGATTACGTTTAGTTTTAAAGTCCTATCGATGTTGGATCTCAAAAATCCCTAAATGCAAGCTATATGCAAATGGACATCATTTCCGATTCAATGAATGCTAGTTATGAGAAGGATAGAGATCTTTCAAAAAAAAAAAAAACAACGAGATTATGTGGAGAAATCCACTAATGCATATAACAGAATATGAAAATGAAACTCTTTCCTAGATAATCAGATGCTAGTTATGCCAAAGAGTATCTCACTTTCAATGCAAGAAAGAATGAAAAATATGTTTTTATTTATTTTTTATTTTTTCAATGAAAATAAGTACATGATGCACTAATTACATGAAAAACAAAAACAAACACTAGCTTAAGTGTTTTGTAGGAATTGAAATTGAATGACTCAATAAAACGCGAAACAAACACAAAAAATCACTCAAACTAATGTCACAATATTTCAAACCAAGAGACAGTTTTCAAAATGATCTAAAACAAGCAATGTAATCTATGCTTGGAGCAAAAGGGCAAAGAACGAATCGATAAAATGAAATGACTCTACAACCAAGGCAATCACTCAAAGGATCAAGAAAAATGAGTGCAATAAACCCACAAATGGGACTGAAAGCAATCAAATCAACTTGATTTTCGAACAGAAGGCTCAGTGCACAAGGACACCTAGAGACCCTAAGGTCTCAATTGACACTGATAAGAAGATGGACAAACAACTGAGAAAAGCAAGTCGACAATAATTAAAACAATCCCAAAGGAAAAATCATGCATAAAAAATAACCCAAAAGTAAGCACAATTGACCAAAAGAATCATCAAGGAGGTCAAACCAATTCCTACAAGGATTGGCGTGACTGTAAGGCTGTAATCCGCGTCATACAGGGGTTGGCACGACTGTAAAAAGAGGAACCTACACCAATTGGCGTGACTATTCAGAGAAAAACCACGCCAAGCCAGGGAACTATGGGAAAAAGAGGAAAAACCAAAACCTAATGAGCAGAGGTAAATCTTGACACTCTAGAGCTGAACAGAGGATGAAAACTAAACAAGAAAACCAGAAAAGACAGATAACTAAAGCAATAATTGAAACTGACCCAAAAAAAATGAAACGACAAACTCGCACTGATCCCCAGTGGAGTCGCCAATTTTTTATGCAGGTAAATCCTCTCTGCGGATAAAAACGATCCCTCTAGCCCTAGAGTAGGTCTAGAAAAAAAGGGACATGCTAAAGTCTTGCTTCCTAATTATTGAATGAACAAGGGAAACAATAGATCGATGTACCTAGAATCCAACGCTGTCGTTTTTTTTGTAGTAGTGGTGGCCTCTCGCTCCTGCTTCAGCAAGTCACAATCTAATAGCCATTACGCTTGGATACCTGCACAAAGAATAAGAAAACAAGAACAGTGTACAAGATGACAGCATTTCTTTCATAGCTATTAACCAATCAAAGAGGGCTAAAGATATTGTGTTAAACGAGAATCATAATACAACAGTGGAACCAAACAATGGTCATGTATATAAATGAATAGAAGGAAGAGTTACAACTGATGCTTTGACATCGCAATCTCCTCCAGCGGGGTTCAGGTGAAGCACGTCTCAGATGCTCGTCAGTGAATTTGGATGGGATGAAGGCATGGACTTAAGCTTCCTCAATGTAATTCCTTCTATCTTCTCTAGTCATTCAGCTATAGTATGTCTAATTCTCCAAGTTCAGTTATTCAGCCGTTCAGCTAGCTTGTTCTAAGAGAGATATTTTCTTTTATAGAGGAAAAGGAGGAGGTTAGGATCCCTATAAAGGTGGGAGGGAGGCCTATCCTTTAGGGAGTTCCCATAAGAGGTGGAAACCATAAACCTAAAGGAGGCAGTCCATGGTTTATCAATTAAACCACTCCCAATGAATCATCCTCGAGGTGGTTGGAGTGGAATCTCCGCCTCTATTTTTAAAAACATTCCATAAATAGTTTGGCATGGGTGGAAAACTAGGACAAAGCGCCAGCTGGCGCAAGCCAAGTGTTAATTTTCCCCTTCGGCGCAAGGGCCTTTCCTTGACTGCACAATCCTCATTGGCAACTCCAATGTGTGTGTGGTGCAATCAATGCATCAATATAGTCACAACAGATATTCCATCTTTCCCTTTCACCTATCTCTCCACTAGGTCTCCACTGGAACTGACATGCACTGTATCTAACTGATTTATTTGTTCAGTTGATTAATGAGTTATTATTTTTGAATTAATTAACTAATTAATTCACTCCACTCTCACTAGTGTATCATTCAGTTAGACTAGATACAACTAGCTCAATTGAGTTTAACTCAGTTAACTGAGTTAAACTGAATAACAACTCCATGAACTACTCTTTCAACTCTGTCATAAATTTTCCACTTCAGTTCTAACTGAGTCCTCCATGCATGAATCACCAGTAAACCCTAGGAATTGCGTAATTCCTTCAGCCCACTGATTTTCCAAATCTATTCACTGAAATAAAGTGCTCCAAGAGAATAAGTTGATGTTTATTGTCAGATTATTATTAAGAGATAATAATAATCGACACTTCTATTTTTAGATCAACGATCTATATATAGACTTCGTTCAATTTTCTAAAAATAGAATTTCATCTATTTTTCCAACTTGACCAACCATCCACAAATAGCATCCTACAACTTCTGAAATATGATCACCATGTCTAAAAATAGACATAGTCTAAAAATAGACTTACACCTAAAAGTAGCCTGTGGGCCCACTTAGTGAAGGTGACTGATTTTCACTAAGCTCATCATCTTGTTGAATCTCAACACTCCCTTTCAACAAGATAGGGATTATCCTTCACCCTGATCCTGCCTCTATGGTATTCAAATTTTCTCCTGGCGAGCGCCTTTGTCAGAATGTCTGCATGCTGATCTTCCATAGAAATTTACTGAAGCAACATGATATTTTGATGCACACAATCTTTGATATGATGATACCAGATATAAATATGTTTAGATCTATCATGAAACACAGGATTAATCTAGAGTTTAATGCAACTCTGATTATCACAATGTATCACTGTAGGACCTAAATGTGAACCAAACAAACTGACGAGGATCTTCCTCATCCAGATAGCCTCACATGCATCTTGACTTTCTGCCATGTATTATTCTTCTGCTGAACTGAGTGCCATGGATCTTTGTTTCCTGCTGTACTAAGAAGTTGTTGTAGATCCAATATTGAAAACCCCTCCTGATGTTCTCTTTCTGTCTGTTGGGCTGCCTTCCCAATTTGCATCCATGAAGCCATGCAACTTCACTTCATCCATCTGTCTGTACCATAAGCCATACTCAGATGTGCCCCTGAGATACCTCAGGACATGCTTGCATGCCTTCCAAAAGAGCTTGGTAGGCTTAACCATGCTTGTGAAATCTGGTTCACTGCATAGCATATGTCTGGTCTTGTATTAACTAAATACATGAGCAAACCCACCAACTGTCGATAAACAGTGGCATCCACTACCTCTGCTGATGTAGCATCCTCTTTCCTCCAATTTCTTGGAAGATGCGTGTCAATAGGCTTGCAGCCTTGCATGTGAAACTTCTCGAGTATCTCCCGAGCATACTTGCCTTGAGACACAAACAGTTCACCTTCCCGCTGCCATATTTCCAATCCAAGGAAATAATGAAGGAGGCCTAAATCCTTCATCTCAAACTCATTTGCAAGATGTGCCTTGCATGAGTGTATCAACTTCTCATCACCCGTTAGTATTAAATAATCAACATAAATAACAATGATTAAAAGCTTACCCTCCACCACAATTTCATACAGGTTTTCATCCGCCTCACTCTTGGTGAAGCCAATTCCAGTGAAATAGTTGTCGATCCATGCGTACCAAGCACAAGGTGCTTGCTTCAACCCATATAACGCTCTTTGGAATCTACACACATGTGACTCACTGCTAAAGATCTCAAATCCTTCAGGCTACTCAATGTACACCTCTTCCTCAATGATCCCATTAAGGAACACAGTCTTCACATCCATATGATAAATGTGCCAACCCATCTGCGCGCTGAGAGAAAGGATGGTCCTTATGGAAGAGTACTGTGTGACAGGTGCAAAGGTTTCCTCATAATCAATCCCCATAATCTGTGAGAAGCCCTGGGCAACAAATCTTTCCTTACACTTCTCGACGCTCCCATCAACAGCTTGCTTTACCTTGTAGATCCATCTTGATCCTACAACTGATTTTCCCACCGGCCTTGGAACAATCTCCCAAGTACTATTTCTAACAATGGAGTCATACTCCTCCACCATGGCATCTACCCATGTGGGCTCCTACACTACTTCTTCAAAAGAAGATGGCTCTGTCATGATACACTTGCTCATGAGAGCCATGTATCCAGTAAATTGGTCAGGTGATTGTGTTTGTCTGCACTATGATTTAGGGACTCCTACATTCTATTCCGCATCAAGCTTTAGTCTCTCAGGTTCTATGGTATGCTTTCCACTTTGTCTGATGTTTGGTTCTGCATGAGTGGAGTCCTCCACTCCATGAATCTCCTCCTGTGGCTGATCCACATCTAGAGGCTCATCTTTGGGAACAAGAAGTTCCTCCTCTGCATGCAAGTGTAGCTCCCTCTCAAGCGACAACTTCATGGCTTTCACCTCATTGAATTTTATATCCCGTCACACCACAGTCATCTAACTATTTGGAAAATACACATAATAATTATGGGGTGTTTCTGTGTACCCCACAAATATCCCAACTTCTACAGTTGGCTCCAACTTCTTCTTGGCATCCTTTGTCACATGAATGTAAAAATATGAGCCAAAAATATTCAAATGAGAAATATCAGGCTTCTTACCAGTAAAATCTTCTTCGGGTGTACTCATGCCAAGTACTCTATGAGGACAACGATTTTTCACATAAATCGCAGTGTTGCATGCTTCCACCCACAAGTGCATCGGTAGGCCCTGGTCATGCAACATAGCTCGTGCAGCACCCATGATCATTCTGTTCTTCTTCTCTGTGACCCCATTCTGTTGTGGGTTATGAGGCATTATGAGTTCTCTTCGAATTATTTCTTTGCTATGGAAATCTTTGAATTCGCCCGAGATATATTCACCACCATTATCTCTCCTTAGAGCTTTCACTTGCTTCCCCGACTCCTTCTCCACCAATGCTTTAAACTCACAGAAATTTTAGAATGTTTTTCTCTTCTTCTACATGAATAAGATCCAAAATCTATGAGAATAGTCATCAACAAAAATAACATAATACCTGTGCTTTGTTGTTGAAGCAACCGAGAAAGTTCCACACATGTCTGTGCAAATTCTCTCCAGGATCACCAAAGCACGACTCTCCTTCTCATGAAAGGTGGTATTCACAAACTTACCCATATTACATCCCTTGCACTGATCTGACTGCGCAGGAGTAACCTTGGGAAGTCCAGTACAAATCTGTTACAAAATCTTCAAAGCGCCATGGTGAAGATGGCCCAATATCCTATGCCATAATTCGCCCTCATCCCGGCTCACCAGTACTTCTTCTGCTTTGCCCATCATTGCAATGTATCCATATACCTCCAGCTTTTAGAGATTCTTAACTCAAATCCCTATCATATTGGTTTGATCTGTTGTTTTATGTCGCAGGAAAGCTTTTCCCTTGCTGAAAATAACGTCATAACCTCTGTCTTCCAACATTGTGACCGAGAACAAGTTCTTCTTCAAACCTGGAACACGCATAACATGTTTCAATAGAAATGGATTACCTGACTACCTCTCAAAGGTAATGGTCCCAATTCCGGTCGCACTGTATCGACCATCGTCTCCCATCTCTATATGCATTTGAAGCTCCTTCTCCTCCAAGTCACTAAACAACTCCTTGTCTCTCGTCATATGGAAATATGCACCACTATCAAGATACCACACCGATCCCATTGAGATTGAAACCAACCATGCGATCAAAGAGAAATCAAGTTCAAATTGTGAGGATAAGGCCTCTCCAGCTGCAGCTCCAACATCCTTCTTGTTCTTCTTCTTTTGTGGGCAGTTAGTGGTGAAATGCCCATGTTCGTGACAGTGAAAACACTTCACCTTGGACAAATCCTGCTTCTTGCCTTTAGCTTCAGATTTTGAAGGGAGTTTCTTCCCCTTCCCTTTCCTTGCTTTGGCAGCCAAAGCGCAATTTTCTTCATCTTCATTTTTCGATGAAGAGCCATCCCTAGTACTTCGCCTTATCTCCTCCTGCACAAGATCCGATCAAAGTCGCTCCCACCCCGGCAATTTCTCCCATCCATTGATAGAGTCTTCGTAGCTATGCCAACTCTTAAGAATCCCAAGGAGAGCCAAGCTCACCAATTCTTTATCATCAACATCAATCCCCACACTTCCCATTTCTTCCCTACAATGGAAAGACTTTGTGAGATATTTTGGAATACTGTCGCCCTTCTCCATTTTTATTTTTCTAAGCTTATCTTTCAGCGCCAACTTCCTCTGGTCACTGCTTCTTTGGAATAAATATGTCAAAGCCTTCCATATTGAAAATGAAGTGGCTTTCCCATGAAGGCTAGACATAACATGGTCCTTCACACCTTCCAACGGAATTCTTCTTATCTTTGCTACCTTCTTTTGCCATGCGTCAAGTAATGTAGCATCGCTAGATCCTGGCTTAGGAACATCGCTATCGATGAACTCCTTCAGTCCATTATCTTCCAACACCACCTCCATCCTATCCTTCCAGGCTATGTAATTCGAGCTACCATCAAGGGCATACTCCAATCACAACCCATTGAAAGACATTTCAATGTATACTCAACTGTCGCACCAAGAATTTTCTGCAGCAAATTCGAATTGTCCATCAGCACAAACTCAACAATTCTTCACAATTGTAATATTTAAGAATTAACACTGCTCTGATACCATGTAGAAATTATATAACATATGCATGTATATATCTTGATTCTCTTGATCTAACAATATTTATCTTCTTACTAAATACATAATCCTTCCACTGTTAATCTTTTGCGGAAATTTAAAACTCAATTGCAAACACATGAAGCAATAAAAACAATCGCACATAACACAGTTGTTTAACGGGAAAGCCTGAAGCTAAAAACTCCAACTATAATTTATTATGTATCATAGAGATCATGTAACAATCTCATACAAAGCTTAGTACATCAAGCTCTCAATACAATCAATCGTCACACACTAATAAGAAGAAATATGCAAATCCATGCACTGATTTCTTGCCACTTGATAGCCTACCTCCACTGCATAATCCTTGCTGAAGAAGACCCCTAAATGAATTCGAATTTACCTTTCCTTGACTACAAAATCCTCATTGGCAATTCCAATGTGTGTATGGTGCAATCAATGCATCACTATAGTTACAACATATAGTCCATCTTGCCCTTTCACCTATCTCTCCACTGGGTCTCCACTAGAACTGACATGCACTGTAGTTAACTGATTTATTTGTTCAGTTGATTAATGAGTTATTATTTGTGAATTAATTAACTAATTAATTCACTCCACTCTCACTATCGTATCATTCAGTTAGACTAGATACAACTAGCTCAACTGAGTTTAACTCACTTAACTGAGTTAAACTGAATAACAACTCCATGAACTACTCTTCCAGCTCTGTCATAACTTCTCCACTGCATTTCTAACTTAGTCCTCCATGCATGAACCACTAGTAAACCCTAGGAATTGTGTAATTCCTTTAGCCCACTGATTTTCCAAATTTGTTCACTGAAATAAAGTGCTCCAAGAGAATAAGTTGATGTTTATTGTCGGACTATTATTAAGAGCTAATAATAATCAACACTTCTATTTTTAGATTGACGATCTATAAATAGACTTCGCCCAATATTCTAAAAATAAAATTTCATCTATTTTTCCAACTTGACCAACCATCCACAAATAGCGTTCTACAAATTTTGAAATATGATCACCATGTCTAAAAATAGACATAGTCTAAAAATAGACTTACACCTAAAAATAGCCTATGGCCCACTTAGTGAAGGTGACTGATTTTCACTAAGCTCATCATCTTGTTGAATCTCAACATGTGCCAACGCAAAAATAGGGGTTTTTGAGTCTCTGCTCAGGGAATTGTCAACAAGAGGAATGTTATTCTCATGTAAAGGGACACAATGATGGTTTTTGCAAGGCATGACACTGCTTATTGGTCACAGAAATGACCCTCCAATGGGTGAGATGGGGATTGCAGTGACAGTGAGAAAATGTTGTTTAGCACTCCACAATACCTAATTTTTGCATATAGTGTTTACTTATTAAGAAAAAACTCAAGCTCTTAACCTAGTGGTCATTTGTGAAAGTGTCAATCTAATATGTGAATATGTAAATATATACAATTGCGATACTCTCATTGGAACTAGCTCTACTTTTCAAGATTTATTTATTCGAGAGTTAGTATAATATTTTACATATAAAATATTTCTCAAACAATCATTGTGACACTTCGTGAATAGAGTCTACAAAAATAAAGTATATAGGTCCAAAATACATTAATAATTTGAATATAGGAGCTAAATGACATATTGATAAATAAAAATTTCCATCACATAACATAAATTCTCTATAATACCATACATATTACTCATAATATCTAGTGGGATAAGTGTAACTCATGATTTATTACTTCGGATGATGCAAAGACTATATGTCGTGACTACCCCTTACTTTTTGAGCATCTGTGATGCCCATTTTGACTTAGATAACTACCTATACTAAGACTCTATTTGGTAGTTCCATGTTATTTTATGAACGCTATGTAATATTGTTGCATTTAGTTGGACAGATGAAACTACTTATATAAACCAATAGATATATTAGGTATTTTTTATTAAAATATTGTTGTATGAATTATTTGATTGTACGAATTAACTGATGTACGAACTACTTGGTTATCATTTATCTAATGTATGACTTCTCAGAGTTATCGATGTTTGACATATGACTTACGGGGATATGATTTATCCAATGAATGACTTATCAAAATTTTGGTTTAGCTAATGTAAGATTTATTCTAGTATGTATTATGAAGTACAAATTAGGACATGGATGTTTAACTTCATAAAATGAGGATTAAGATCACTTATCTATAACAGGGAAAATTCTAAGGATGGAAAATTATTTTGAAGTTTAAAAAATTGGCGAATCTCACTAATCCCTAATATGAAAACTATAAAAAATTTATTGATGTATTTGTAAAATTATTCAAATTTATAATGATATTATATATATTGTCTATATAATGTTGCCGATTTTTAAGGTAAAATTATTTTATATTCTAAAATTTGGGCAAATCATTTTTATAAAAAAATGGAAATTGGCGAATCTTTTTTTTGGAAAAACCATGGAAAATTAGCCCACCTGCAAATATTAGCCCCTAAAAGTTTCCATGATCTATAAATGTTTTTGTTTTTTATGCATATGCATGAATGAGAACTAACCTGTAGATTGCAAGGAACTATATGATAACCAAGATATATACTCCCGATGGGAAATGTTGACATATCCGATGAGGAATGGTATGATGTACATTGTTCTATTACATTTTGTATCTACTTGATATGCACTATTATGATATGGGTAAAGTGTAATTGATATAGGTGACAAGGCTACCTGACTGGATTATTCGATGACAGGTATCCAACCAGCTTCATAGTATGGTTCATATTAGGGTTTTGACCTTAGTTTTAAGGAGGGGTGGAGGTATTTCCCACCGTGTAACCTCCAAACCTAGAATCGTGGGAGGGAAGTGATCGACATGCTCCCCTAGACGTGTGATGATGATTGCCAGTTGCCTATTGGGGAAGTTAGGTCGATATAGTCGACGCTTTCGCCATATTGGTTTTATCAGTGATTAGATCGGCATAGCCGATGCCATAGTATATTGTAGTAGAGGACAGATAGGATGGGGGTAGAAGTAGGTTAGGAAGGATAGGAGGTTATAAGTTAGATTGGAGACTCTTGATGGAGGTGGTATCATTGCTTGAATTGATTTGACTACCATATCTATCTCTATTTTTTCATGCCTTATTTTCAAAATCATTGTGTCATTTTCACTCTAACTTCGAGACGAAGTTTTTTGAAGGAGGGGTGTATGTAATGCCCCACTTGATCCCACAAGATAAATTTTATTAGCTTTTAATTAATCTGTAAATAATGACTTATAATTTTTGAGTAATATCTACACTTGTGAAATTTTAATTTTATCTTATTTTTACTAGTATGAACTTTATTATTTATTTCATTTCTAATATGGCTTCTCAAATCAAATATTAGATGAGGTATGGTCTTTCCTCATTTAATTCTAAAATAAAATATCTAGATTTTGTATATCCAATATGTCATCTCAATTAACTTGTAGATAAGGTATGGCCTTCCCTCATTTAATTCTAAAATCAAATATCTAGATTTTGTACATCCAATATGTCATCTCAATTTAACTTGTAGATAAGGTATGGCCTTCCCTCATTTAATTCTAAAATAAAATATCTAGATTTTGTACATCCAATATGTCATATCAATTTGCGTTTTGGTCTTCTCCCATTTATTTTTGAATAAAATATCTATATATGGTAGGAAATTCAATGTTAAGAAATGATAAATATGGGGGGGTAGTCATGAAATTAATGGCAAGTAATTGAAGTGTATGAGAGGAAAATATATAAAAGGGAAAGAGGATGAGAGGGAAGGGGAGGATTTTTGGTCTTGTTTGGCCTTGTGGAGGATTTTGGTCTTGTATAGCCTTGTGGAGGATTTTGGGTCATGTTTTGTCATTGAGGAAGAATTTTGGTCTTGTTTGGAGTTGGAGGGTGTTGATTCCCACTCGAACACACTATAGCTGGTTGGACCTGGGCTCGGAGGGCTAGGGAGCCTGTGGAGGTTCCCTGGGCTAGGAAATCAATCCTAGTTGGCTGGGAGGTAAATCTAGTCGGGTAGCCTAGCAGGAGCGTCTCAACAAAATCAGGAGCATCTCAACCAAGCTAGTGATACAGGTATTTTTTGATTGCTAATTACTTATATAAATTTTTGAAATAAAAAGGAAATGAATTTGTTTAATATGTTGTAAATAAATTTTACTTGTATATTATCATGAAATAAATGTTGAGATAGAAATATGTTATTGTCCTTCATGTTGTGTTTAATTTCAATAATACATTTGGTTTAGTTAGAAGTCCTAGATTAGGTCTTCACAATTTCTCAGCAAGGGAGAAATTGTGAGTTTTCAAGAAAAATTCTGCAAATTTTCTTGGCGCTGTGCATTTGGCTTGGCGTTGCGCACTTGGGAGTTGGCACTGCGACCTTGCTAGATTTCCTCCACACAAGTTCTGAAGGCGATTTGCGCCTTGGAGTTGACATTGCGCCCTTGTCAAAGCACTATTCTCTTGCCTGACATGACCTTGTGAAGTTGTCTTGGCGTTGCGTGCTCAGAGCTTAGCGTTGCGCGCTTAGCTTGGCGTTGTGCCCTCAGCCATTGGTGCTGCGTGCTTAGACATAGAGGGTTTCTAAGTCTTCCAACCACTCAAATCACATCAAAACTTCTTCAAATATCTTCCAAGGTCATCCAAGCAATCTTAAGTGGTAAGTACATGATATATGCCCTATTTTTATGCCATTTGGTGAATTCTTTATAATTGGAAATGAAACCCTAAGTTTTAAGCTTGTAATCATTGTTTATATACTTATTTCATTCTTCTCAACAGAGTATCAATTATAGATAGGGTAATTACACTGCTTGAGGGTTGTCATTGAGTTAGTTTTCCCCTCACTCATTTTCTACACCTATACCCCTTCACTCATTACCTTCATTTTGCAAAGCTACCATTTCATTCCCTCCCTTCATCTCATTTCACATCAGCCCTAGGGTTTCCAAAACAGATTTTAAAATGTATGAGGGTGAAGACAGTGGTGTTGAGGCACAATGCCAAGGAGACATGATCACAAGGGAGGGAATATAAACATATTTGAGCCCATCAATACAAGAGAACTCATGGCCTCACCCCTCACTATTTCTTGCTTTAAGAATGTAGGCATCTCAGAATTTTGTGAAAGAGTACAGCAAGTCCAAAACCACCCGGAGCTAATAAGACTATTCATTATCAATTTGCATGACAAACAAGTCAATCTTTCTAGGGTCACCTTTGAGTTGTCTACCAATGCCATTGCAGATGCTATAGGAATACCTAGTGTGGGAGAGAAGTGGTTCAAACAAGCAAACCTGTACATGAGTTATTTTGAACCATACCTTAAACCCAGGTATAAGGATCACCACAAATCCATCTTCCTTTTTTCTCATCTTCCTGATAGATATGTACCCATGATGGAGATTATAATGAATTATTTCACTTATGAGGGAAGGTTTTCCTGCCTCTACTCATACCACATCCATCTTATTATGCATTTCACTAGAGTTAGGATGTTGCATATACCATATTATCGTTTCCGAAGCATTGAAAAAATGGCCTACATAGTGCACAAGAGAGATAATAATCAGCAAATGTAGAGCCTGTTTCATCACTCACTCATCAAGATGTTGGTCATGCATCAGCTACAACAGAAAAACATTCCATGGGATACCTTCATTGCCAATGAGGTTTTCACTACTCCACCTGGCCATCATCAATAAGATATTCCTTCATCTTCTCATCCTCCCATATCCACTTCTCCATCATATCCTGTTGTTCATACATCACCATCCACTCACATCCATTCACCTCAAGTTGAACCTCCCACATCACCTTTTCACAATCCTTCACCATCATCTCTTGATACCAGAGCCTCAAGTAGTGAAAGAGATATTGGGATAGTTGACACTGAAATGCATGATATTGAACCTTTTCCTTTGACCTATTAGAGAGGCCACATGCAGGTGTTTTCTTCACTTGAGTTGAAAGGGGCGCTGCCTTCTTTATCAGCAAAACAGGTTGATAAAGGCAAGGAAAAGGTCATAGAGCAGGTCATTGTTGAAGAGGAGGATAAACATGAAACTAAACAATAGTTTTAGGTGATTTACCTTGAGGATGAGGATGAAGAGAGGATTACGAATATATTGATCAAAAGAAAGGATGCCAAGATTAGTGAGCTTCAAGCTAATCTTGGTAGGGCAAAGAATGTGATCAACTTCCTTGAGTTAGAAAATTAGCAGTTAGAGACAAAGAAGGCCATTAGTGAGATCAGGGAAATCAGAGCTCAGAAAGAGGCCAAAAATGCGAAGGCTTTGATAGATGATATCGTGGGTACTTTTGATGATAGTGAGGATGAGGAAGAGCAGCTTCATAGGCAAAGACCAAGGAAAATTGTGTTGAAGAAGGCTTTATCCTGGGAAAGAGAGAAAGAGGCAAAATTGGAAAATTAACTCACTCCAAGTGAGTTGCTTGCCATAGAAATTATAAAAGATAGAGAATCTTAGCTTGAGAGGTAAAATTTCACCTAGAGGTTCAGCTAGAGAAGGCCAAGAGAGACACTAACATGTAGAGGAATATGGCAAGACATTATGCCATGAGAAACAAGATTGAAAGGGGCAAGCTCAAACGAGCCCTTGCAAAGATTCATGCTCTAAATGAGGCAAAAGATAAGGAAAAACTGAATATTCTTATTGAGGTGTCCCTCCAAGCCTCCCAACCTTGATCAACAAAGAAAATTCCATTTTTGGCACTTTGGTGCAAATTTTGAATTTTTGACAGTTTGACTTGCAGAAAATTGGGCCAAACGCACAGCGCCACTGGTGCTGCACTCTTTTTTGGGGCACTAAAATGAAAAAAGGTTAGAATTTTCATGTTCTCCGTGCCAAGTACATCAACCTTAGAAAATTTTAGGACATTTGGAGCAAAAGGGGTCCCTCAAAAAGTCCAAAAACTACCAAAAAATCACCTTTATGCCCTCTTTTTGGCACTGGCACTGCACGTTTAGCAGTATTGGGAGAAGTGATTTCTGAAAGGGAAAATGGGAACCATTCTAGAAAGTGAAAGCGGATTTGGAAACTAGACAATACATGCTTTCCAATGAGCTATCATGGAGCTCATTTGGATACTGGGAAGGCCCCCAAAAGTCAACTGCAAAACAGGTTATTTTTCGAGTCTTGGCATCGCGCATTTGCATTGGCACTGCGCCCCTGTACCTTGGAGCTGCAAGCATACTAGGAGTTATTGCAAAAGATATTTTTAAGCCTTAAAGTCAAAAAAATTCAAAAATTAGCTCAAATAGTTATGTTAGAAGTTATTTTTGCAATAACTAAGTTTTAGATATTTTGCCTTGGACCTTGCATGGTCTCAAAGGTAAAAATGCATTAACTATGTAATGAATGACATTTGAAACCCTAGCTAGGGTTCACCTCATCATTTTGCAGATAAATACGACATGTATGCTTCATAGTTTTGTTGGTTGATTGTTGAGCTGAATACGTCATAGATTTAGAGTTGTGAAGAGTTTTTGGCTTCGGAGCTTTGTAACTGCTTTGGACTGAATATCAATGGAACAAGCACATTTATAGGATTCATGTACTTTTTTAGTGGTGATTTTGTTCTAATTTAGTAATTTTTTCCTTATATTTCCATATTGTTCATCTTTTCTCTTGCAATAGAACATAAAATTTAGGTTAAGATATGTTGTTAGAGGCACCTTAGGCCTGTCTGCTTCTGTTGCTCAAATGTTTTCCTCTTCTAGGCCTGATTGGAGAATTTTTAATTTCTTTCTGATTCCACCTAGCTTGTTGTCTTGAAAATGATTTAATAAGAGTCAAACCAAAGAATTTTATGGTATGCCTTGTCGTTTGGTGTAGCTTGAAACGTTCTTTTTAAAGCCTTTCTTTGAAGTTTGCTTACTAGGGTTTAGGCTAAAGAGGTTTATGGTTTTCCCTGTCCTTTGGCCCATCTTGAATAGTTACTTTGAAGGTATTTTCTAGTCTGATTGAAGAATTTAGGAGTTCCCTACTCTTTAATCATCACTTATATGTTATCCTAAATGTTTTCTTTCTCTAAAAGTGAATAGCTAGAGAATTTAGGAGTTCCCTGCTCTCTAGGGTTTTTTGGATTGTTGTCTCAAAGTTTACTTGACAAAGCTAGGCCAAAGAAGTTTATGGTGTGCCCTTTCCTTTGGTTCTTTCTTAAGCATAATGATCTTCAAGACTCTTCTTGTTCTAGTATATGTTAAAGGATTCTTAATTTCCCTTTAAGCCCACTAAATTCACAACTTAATGTTAATTTCACACCCACATAAGCTATTAAGGTCCATTTTTCTTTTTTAACTTGCCCTATGAAACACCCTTGATTTATTGTTGTACTTTTCAAGCCTTTCATTGTAATATTCCAAATCTGGAACAACTAGCAAGGCGTGATTGGAAAATGCATTTTCCAGTAATGGCTGCTACAGGAATCGAAACCAGGACCTAGATCCCTTAGATCAATGTATCTAAGCCCTGAATCCAAGAGGAGGCTCCAAATAAATCCTTCTTGGTGGGTTAAACAGATCTCCCACACCTAGTTGTCCCGAGGAAATGCACGATGAAGGGGGTGCAGAAAATGTAAGAACATACAATGGAGTAGCAACATTATTTTAATGAGCCATCACACATGAAGATATGAATAACCTTTCCTTTGATATTATAGTAGAGAATGTATACAATGATTTTAGGATTCAATCACTCAATCTTGGCAATGAAAGCCTCAACAGAACATGTACAAGAATTGTGAGAGCACTACTACACAGAAAATACATATGGCTATAACTACACAGTCTTATGGAGACACTGCAACATAAAAAATGAAAATACAATGATATGACAATGATAGCTCAAGAAATGAGGGGGAGCAAGCTCTCAACTCCTGAAAACACTAGTACAACAATGATACAACAACCCTTAGAAGGATTGGCTACAATATAAGTGAAATTGGAAAATCTGCAGAAATGCCGGAGTTGCAGGGTAGTAGCTGCAACACAAAACTGAAACTATATGGAGATGGCTGAATAAGATGTACAATCTATAGAAAACCTCCTCCAATGGATTTCCCGAGTACAAGGCTGATCCTAGCACTGGAAATCTCTCCCTCCAAGATGATGGTGCAAACCCTCACTACAGGTACTCACTGAAATAACGCAATCTAGTGAAGGGACTACACTGTTGATGATGGGAGATGCTTGGCATGATGCCAAAATCTAGAATATAGCTCTGGAAACCTTCCTCACTAACCTTCCCGAGGAATAGAAGCTCCCTCCTCTGAATGATGAGACAAGGAATGGTGTTGTGGAACCCCTCCACTAAAACACCCTACAACACAACGTTACACTTGAGAAGAGATAACATTGTAGCTGAAGGAATGGCTTTGGCCTTGAGCCTAGATGTGGATAAATGAAGTGTAATCCTTCAAGAGGCCTCTTGAGAAGGAAAGGAAATGCTAAACAAGAATCGCTCGTGCTAAACAACACTTCAACTCAGTTGAACAGTCGGAGACTGCAAATAGTCTAAATAGACAAGAAATCCAATACTCAAAACATATCTCACTATGGCTACCTCTTCCTCCTTTTATGCAAGTGAATGTCTCTTTTCCCCGGACCCCACACATTAGGGTTTCTTCCACAAAGGATCTTTCTCCCTCTCAAACTGCGATGTCTTCCCAAGCAAGCCACACCCTCTTAGGCAACGATGTTGACTTGGTCAAACTTGACCTTGTCCTCATGCATTTGCCCCCCTTTTCACACTAGAAGGTGCAAAATTAAGCTACTCTATAGATCCCTTTCACACTATGAGGGATTTTATTCCTACTCATGGGAATTTTACCCATTTAGTCACCTCCTAGATGATATAAGAAAAAATTAATATTCCAATTTGCTGCTTGCAAATTTTGGAATATTACAGTCCTCCCCTCTCAAAGATTGCCTGTCCTCAAGCAAGTGCAAGGATAGACTGAGTTATTTCTCCTCCTCTCCCTGTAGCATCCTTGTATGATGATCTCCTCCAAGTGAAGTGATTCTATCTCAACAATCAAGTCTCCACATTGCTCCTCCTCATCATGCAAGTCAGCTATCAAGCCATCATCATGTAAAGGTGAAATACTCAAGAGGATAGAAAAGTGATGTATAGAGGTCCCTTTGAAGAATGGGATCTGAAATATAATGGGAACTATCTTTCTCATATGGATCCTCCATCTCCAAGCTATTAGCCAGGAAAAATGAGTCACCTCCCAACTAGGCAACTCCTGAAAATTGTCCTCCACCTTTGGCTCCGGCAAAGTAGGTGTGATGAAAATCTTCACATGGTAGAAAAAATAGTCTACCCCACACTATCCTCCTCTCCACTTAAGATAAGTGTAGAGTGTATGCTAATCCTGGGCTGTAATAAGGTTGCCCTCCAGTGGCAAGATGAGGACTAGATCTCCAAAGACCTCTCCTCCAACGCTGCAAATCATGCTAGCCCAAATATCCCCATATATGATGAGTTGGAAGTCATCATCATATGGCATCATATCCATCATATGGCTCACCTCATATGGAAAAAATTGTGTTGCTCTAGTGGCCATACCATCTCCCATGCTCCCCTTAGAACATGTAGTGCAAAAAGTGTGAGGAATTTCTCCCTTAAAGGACACATCCACCCAATGTGTCTCTCTCCCAAGAATGCTCCTCATAAAGATAGAGACAATAGAACCATAGGGAGAAAAAATGAGAATCATGCTTGCTGCCATATGTAAAAAATGAGAAGGACAATGGTCCCTCAAGTGCAACCAACGCAACTTGACTCTCAACTGCAATAGAGACTGATAAAATGAGTGGCTTCTCAACCACTTTCCTGCTGCTCCAATCTCCTCATAAGTATGAAGAAAGTGAATGATGCAGAGTGTATAAAGAGTATTTCCTCCATAATATATCTCTTCCCCAATTCCTCTTAGGGAATGGCCATCAATCATGCTTATGGCCCCAACTAAACCATGTGTTCTAGAAAAAAGAATGCTCCTCCTTGGAGCATCATCCTACACATGTATGGTTAATGGATTCATATATACATTAAAGAAATCATCATTTAAACAATCAAAACCCTTACCATATGTCCTGCTCATACAAATGGAGTGGCTCATAGATGAGTCTCCTCTCATCCTCATAGAGAAAAGAGGTGGTTGTGCTAACTCCCCCAAAGAGTCATGTATATCCTCCATCTGCACCTGATCCATGCATCTCTTCATATGATGATATATTTCCTCCTCAAAGCCCTTCCAAAAACACCCCTCCATGATGGTGTGGTATGCTCTCATAGAACAAGTGGGGTTGAAAATGAAATCCTTCTAAGCTGCTTGTAACAACTTCTCCTTAAGCTTGGAAGCTCTGGGAAAGAAGATAATACCATGATAGAAGATGACTCCATCTCTAACTGAATAGCCCTCCTCATGAAATTGTTCATCCAATATCATACAAGTAAAAATATCCTTGGAATACTCCACCAACAACTGGGAGTTCCAATATGGATCTATCCTCCATAGTGACAGCACTAATGATCTCTCATGAAGAACATCTGTCATATGGTCATCCTCCTCTATGACATCTCCCATGCCAAAGATGCAAGTTGTAAGGTTGTTATCCTTCCCCTGTTGCTTCTACCACAACACAAAATCTGAAATGGAAGTGGGTAATGATGGTGTTGAGAGAATGCTCCCTCTCTCCTTGAGTCTACCCAAGACTCCCAGTGTTGTATCAAGCTCTCCCAAGGTTTAGACTCCTCTGAAATCACTAAGTGGTGCCTCAAATGGTGAATAATCCATCCTCCTCTGCTGATCCAGTGGTCTCCCTGGAAAAATGTCTCCATGCAATGAGACATCATCATCAAGAGATGACTGCATGTATGAATGAAAAAATCTATCCATGCCCTCACTGCACAATCCAGTCTTCTCCTCAGGTGCATCAACCTCCTAAAGTGGATAGGGATGTGTACATCTCACCTCATGATACTAATTCTCCTCCGTACCTTCTCCTTGTGTCTCCATGGTTCCACACCTCCTCAACAATGGCACATTAGTTGTGCCTTCATCTCCACACATGAGATCCTGGGGACTTACCTACAAAGATGCAAGCATCCCTCTACTTGGAGCAAGAGCTCCTCCTTTCTCTGCATGAGGTACTAGATAATATCTAGACATGATAGTGTTTTTTCCCTCAATCTCTGCAACATGAATGGGCAACCCTCCAATTATTGGATCCCTTTTTGAAAAAGAGACCTCCATGCTTTCTTGCTCAAAAGTGTGAGAAGAAAGTCTTTCTCCCGGCAAGGTATGGTGCAAGTTTTCAGCCTCCTCCATGGATTTCTAAAATGGTACTGTGTTCTCATGCAAGGGTTTTGTTTGAGTTTTCTTTTTTAGTTCTACCATATGTGCCTCATGAATCCTTCCATCAAATATTTTCACTAAGGCCTTAGTGAAAATTGCATAAGATGTAAAGTTTACATTCTTCAAAGAAAAGGATTCAAAGATCCACCAGGCAAAAGCCTTACCTCTCAAATGTAGCGTTGCAACTTTGATGGCTTCATATTCAAGAATGTGGTGCTGCTGCAAGAAGGTCTCTAACTCCTCCACCCAAGATTTGGCTGAAAATGTAGGTGAACCTTCAAAGGTAGATAGAATGAATCTATCCTGCTACTCTCTTCCCTTCACCTTCATCTTGCAAAACTATAAAAAACTGAGATGATATTGGAATTTCTGAGTTTGAGACTCATACTCCTTCAAGAAATCACTAAGATTTTTCCTCCTAGCAACCTCTTCTCATTTTTCCATCTCTCTTTCGGAAATCCTGGGCATGTGACTGCGCTGTGTATTAGGGTGTGTAGCTGCTTGCTCACACTCCTCAAATCTAGAGTTTTCTTTAAGTTAAAACTCTCTTGGAGATTCTTCATACATCTCCCTTCTAATCTTCTTGAAATATCCATGAATATTATGTACAGATTTGGGAAGAAGCTTTGTAAACGTATCCCCTTTCTCTTCTCAAAAATATGGATTCTTTTTCCTTCTCATATGTTTGTCTCCTTCTCGATGAGAATAGCAAGTGCAGGGTCCTTCCTCTTCTTTCTGCTTATCCTCCTTGGGGAGGTTCTTCATGGATCTAAAATATGATGAGATAAAACCCATCCTCTTCAATCTTCTGATATCTTTGGCAAAGACTCACAGGCTGAGCCAAGAAAGATGCTCCGATACCACTCTAATATTCCAAATCTGGAACAGCTAGCAAGGCATGAATGGAAAACACATTTTCTAGTAATGGCTACTACAGGAATCGAAACCAAGACCTGGATCCCTTAGATCAATGTATCTAAGGCCTGAATCCAAAAGGAGGCTCCAATTAAATCCTTCTAGGTGGGTTAAAAATATCTCCCAAACCTAGTTGTCCAGAGGAAATGCTCGATGAATGGGGTGCAACAAATGTAAGAACATACAATGGAGTAGTAGCATTATTTTAATGAGCCAGCACACATGAAGATATGAATAGCCTTTCCTTTGATATTATAGCAGAGAATGTGTACAATTATTTGAGGATTTAATCACTCAAGCTTGGCAATGAAAGCCTCAACAGAACATGTACAAGAATTGTGAGAGCTACACAGAAAATACATATGGCTATAACTTTTTAGTCTTATGGAGACATTGCAACATACAAAATGAAAATACAATGATATGACAATGATAGCTCAAGAAATGAGGGGGAGCAAGCTCTCAACCCCTGAAAACACTAGTACAACAATGATACAACAATCCTTAGAAGGATTGGCTACAATACAAGTGAAATTGGCAAATCTGTAGAAATGTCGGAGTTGCAGGGTAGCAGTTGCAACACAAAACTGAAACTATATGGAGATGGCTGAATAAGATGTACAATCTGTAGTAAACCTCCTCCAATGGATTTTCCGAGTACAAGGTTGTTCCTAGTACTGGAAATCTCTCCCTCCAAGATGATGGTGTAAACCCTCACTGCAGGTACTCACTGAAATAACGCAGTCTAGTGAAGGGACTGTGCTGTTGATGATGGGAGATGCTTGGCCTGATGCCAAAATCTGCAATACAGCTCTAGAAACCTTCCTCACTAACCTTTTCGAGGAATAAAATCTCCCTCCTCTGAAAGATGAGGCAAGGAATGGTGCTGTGGAACCCCTCCACTGCAACACCCCGCAACACAGCGTTGCACTTGAGCAGAGATAACGTTGTAGCTGAAGGAATGGTTTTGGCCTTGAGCCTAGATGTGGAGAAATGAAGTGCAATCCTTCAAGAGGCATCTCAAGAAGGAGAGGAAATCCTAAACAGGAATCCCTCATGCTAAACAGCACTGAAACTCAGCTGAACAACCAGAGACTACAAATAGTCTAAACAGACAAGAAATCCAATAATCAAACATATCTCACTATGGATGCCTCTTCCTCATTTTATGCAAGTGAATGTCTCTTTGCCCCGGACCCCACAAATTAGGGTTTCTTCCACAAAGAATCTTTCTCCCTCTCAAACTGGGTTGTCTTCCCAAGCAAGCCACACCCTCTTAGGCAACACTGTTGACTTGGTCAAACTTGACCTTGTCCTCATGCATGTGCCGCCCTTTTCACACTGGAAGGTGCAAAATTAAGCTACTCCATAGATTCCTTTCACAGTATGAGGGATTTTATTTCTACTCATGGGCCTTTTACCCATTTTATTCACCTCCTAGATGATATAAGAAAAAATTAATATTCCAATTTGCTACTTGCAAATATTGGAATATTACATTCACAGACCCCATAGCCCAATGGTTTGAAATTCTCTTACTCTATTTGTCCTTCTTGACAAGCAACCCAACCAAATAAAACAAAAAAAACAAACCCTATCATTTTAACTAGCCTAAAATCAGCATCCTAAATAAAACAAGTAATATATTTTATACAAATATAGAGAGAGCCCTCTTTGAGTCCAGGAAGGCTAGATCCTAGGACTCTAAAGTTGGTTTGATGTTACCCTTGTCTATTTGGTCTTGTGAATCTGACAAATTACGGGGACCTAACATAATGGAAACTCCATTGGGGACGCTCATTAAAAATATTAGTGTTATATAAAGAACTCAAAAAACCCAAAAATATCTCAAGATTGGTATCCAATTGTTGATGGTGGACAACAAAAAATTCTCAAACACTCAGTATCATCCACCTGGTGACTCCACTGGTCTTCGGTAGGCCTATTGACTCCACTGGTCTTCAGTAGGCCTATTGACTCCACCGTTTCTCACAGAATCCTCTGGTAATGTATTAATCAATCCTAATAGTATAGAGCCCAGTCACATACTGTGTGAATTCAATATTCTTACAAATTGGTTTTGTTTTCAAAACTCTTATAAAATTTCAGCCTCTCTGTGTTGTGGGTCTGAAATCTGGCTTCACAAATAATTAGCACCAAATCTCACCCTGACCCAAACCCTCTTGCTATAGTTGATGACCCAGAAAGAATATTAAGAAAAACTTTTAGGACTGAAGATTCAACTATTGTCAGACCAATTCACAAAGCACGTTCCTTTCCTTAAAACCTTACACCTTTGCAAGATACCCAATTTAACTTACACCATAGAAGAAACCTATTCAGAACTAAGTCTTAAAGTTGTATAGACTAGACAAACCTTGAGCCTACAAGCTTACAGTAGTGTTGTGTAACTAGCTCCAAAAATAGAAGAAAAGAGATATCAACGCCTTAGAAATAAGCCACTTCGAGGGGGTAGCCTCCAATACATTACATAAATGAACAATTCTTGGATGATACAATCTACAAAACCTCCTTTCTATATATAGGAGTCCATGTGGCCATAATGTAATCCTAGTGGGCCACAATGTAATCCTAGCCGACCTAACAATAATAATTTAAGGGCACAATAATAACAAAATGAGGGTTACAAGGGTACAATAATAACAATAAGGGGGTTACACTAACAACAATAAGGGACTATACTAGTAATATAGGGACCTAACATGCCCCTCTCCTTCAAAAAAGTTTTGTCCTCAACACTTGAGTAGCTCTGGGTGCTTCTGTATAAAATTCTCATCCTCCCATGTAGAATCTTCAGTGGGTAAGTTCTTCCACTTGATGAGATACTCTGAAATTGATCGATTCCGTAGTTGTCGAGTTCTTTTTTCTATCACTGCTTCAGGTTCCAATATGATCTTCCCTTCCCCATCAAGTTCTGGCAATACTGTTTGAACTGGAAGATTTTCACCTATCACCTTCTTTAAGCATGAAACATGGAAAACTGGATGTACTCGCGAAGAAGCAGGAAGCTCCAATTTGTATGCCATAGTACCAATCTTTTGCAACACCTTGTAAGGACCATAGTACTTTGGCGATAGTTTATTATCCTTCTTAGCTTGCTTGAGGGACATTTTTTTATATGGTTGTAGCTGTAAAAATACCCAATCTCCAACATCAAAACTTCTCTCACTGCGATGTTGATCTGCCTGTTGTTTCATTCGATTTTGTGCCAAATTCAGGTTATCCTTTAAGAGTTGGAGAACTTCTTGTTGATGCTCGATGTGATCTTCCACTGCTTGAACCTTCGAATTTTCCCTTAAAGATGATGTAATGGATGGTGGATGATATCCATAAAGTGCCATAAATGGGGTCATTTTTGTTGCAGTATGGAAGGAAGTGTTATACCACCATTCAGCGAGAGGTAACCACTTGACCCATTGTGTTTGTTTATCAGATACAATACAACGAAGATAACCTTCCAAACATTTATTTACTATCTCAGTTTGACCATCAGATTGAGGATGATAATATGAGCTATGAGCTAATTGAGTACCCAAAAAAGAAAATAACTCTGTCCAAAAATTTCCAGTAAAAATGGGATCTCTGTCGCTCACAATAACCCTTGGGCTTCCATGTAGCTTTTGAATTCTGTCCATAAATGTAGTAGCAAGTGTACTTGCTTTAAATGGATGAGATAATGCACAAAAGTGTGCATACTTGGTAAGTCTATCAACTACCACCATGATGACACTCTTTCCTTCGGACTTAGGTAAACCTGTGATAAAATCCATTGAAATCTCCTCCCAACGTTGACTTGGAATGGATAAGGGTTGTAGAAGTCTCGGGGTCTTAATTGTCTCAACTTTATTTTGCTGGCAAACCAAACATTCCGCCACAAACTTTTGAATATCAGATTTAAGGCCATCCCAAAAAAATTCTTTCTTCACCCTGTGGTAAGTTTTTAAAAATCCTGATTGTCCTCCTAAAGGAGAAGTGTGCAATTCCAGAAGAATCTTTTGTTTTAGTTGGGAATTCTTACAAAGATATAAGCGATCTTTGTACCATAAGGAATCATTTTTCCAACTAAATGTATCGGATGTACTAGGATCTTGCTGCAACTTTTGAATGAGTGTCCATACATCTTTGTCCTTCTTCCATTCATCTCTTGCTTCGGTTATCCAATCTGGTTGGATAATAGAAATGGCACAAAGCAATGTTTCCACCTCTTCATTATTTCTTGAGAGTGCATCTGCAACAACATTAAGCTTTCCTTTTTTGTAGATTATTTCAAAGTCATAACCCAACATCTTTGTGACCCATTTTTGTTGATCTTCTGAAGATAGTCTTTGTTCCAAAAAGTGTTTAAGACTATCATGATCAGTTTTTACCTTGAAGTGTCTTCCCATTAGGTAAGTTCGCCATTTCTTTAGTGCATGGAGTATTGCTAACATTTCCTTCTCATAAATAGGTTTCTGTAAATACTTTCCTTTGATTGGACAAATTTCAAAAGAAATGGGTCTTCCTTCCTGCATTAAAACTGCACCAATTCCATTTCCTGAGGCATCACATTCCACAATAAAGGTTTTTGTGAAGTCTGGTGTAGCTAAGACCGGTGCTAGGCACATTGCCTCTTTAAGACGTTCAAAGGCCTTAGTTGCTTCGGGAGTCCATGAAAATGCATCTTTCTTCAATAATGTTGTTAGAGGTGCTGCTATTCTCCCATAATTCTTAACAAACTTGCGATAATACCCTGTTAACCCGAGAAATCCTCGCAATTTCTTTATGGTTGTGGGGACTTTCCATTCCTTAATGGCTTTAATTTTGTTAGGGTCTACCTTAACACCCTCGTGAGATACAATATGACCCAGATATTCCACCTCTTGTACTACAAAGAAACATTTGGATGTTTTTGCATATAATTGTTTCTCCTCCAATAGTTTGAGCACCATGTCAACATGTTGAACATGATCCTTCCAAGACCTGCTATAGATTAGTATGTCATCAAAAATACTAGCACAAATTTTCTAAGGAAGGGTTTGAAAATGGAATTCATCAACCCTTGAAATGTAGAAGGTGCATTGGTAAGGCCAAAAGGCATGACCAAAAATTCATAATGACCCTCATGAGTTCGAAATGTTGTTTTGGAATATCTTCAATCTTCATTCTAATTTGATGATATCCTGAACGAAGATCCAACTTGGTAAAATAAATTGCTCCATGTAATTCATCCAATAATTCATCAATCACAGGAATGGGAAATTTATCTTTAATGGTGAGCTAATTGAGCTCCCTATAATCCAGACACATTCGCCATGATCCATCCTTCTTGTGTACCAATACTACAGGAGCAGAGAAAGAACTTTGACTAGGTTGAATTATACCCGCCTCTAACATTTCTGCAATCATACGTTCAATTTTGCTCTTTTGGACGTAAGGATATCTATAAGGCCTAATGTTTGGAGGAACACTTCCTGGAATCAAATGAATAGCATGATCATGATCACGAATAGGTGGGAGTCCTTTGGGAGTTTCAAACACCTTGGAATGATTGTCCAAGACTTGTTGGAGATATGCAGAAATAGATGATTTTGATGTCGGAACTTCTAGTGAGCATAATTGTGCAATTATGCCTCGTTGTTCTTTCTTTAGAAGCTTTGTCATGACATTAGAGCTTATTATCCTTCCTGGCTTCCCTTCAATACCCCGTAATTCGACTTCCTTTCCTTCTGAAAAAAATTTCAAGAAAAGTTCTTGAAAATTAAAAGCTACAATCCCCAAAGATTGTAACCATTGTACTCCTAGTACAACATCAGCACCTCCCATAGGAATGGAAAGCATTGGACTAGTCAATACATATTCCCCCATGGTTAGCTTGATATTATGGAATTTTCCAGAGCAATTTATAGTTCCTTCATTTACAACCATCACTTGACATTCTGGTGCTGGGTATAGGAAACAATTTAATTCCTTGGCTACCTTACAATGAATAAAATTATGGGTGCTACCTGCATCAATCAACATTATTACCTTTTTCTTCTTGATATGTCCCTCTATCTTGAGAGTTTGAGGAGTGGTAATTTCTGCCAGTGCATTACACGTTATAGTCAGATTCATTTCTTCCTCTTCTATGGTTGGTTCCTAGTGTATATCCTCTTCTTGTTCATTTTCTTCTTCCTCTTCACAATCTATGTAAAATAATTTCTTCTCAGCACACTTATGACCTTTAGTGTATTTGCTATCACAACTGTAGCAAAGCCCTTTTGCTCTTTTTTCTTCCAATTGTTGTGGTGTCAACCTTGTGGGTTGTGGAAATCTAGAAGTAGCAACAATTCCATCTTTATAGAAGTGAGTGGTAGGCTTCCTTGTCGCCATAATTTTACATTCAATTTTTCTTGCCAACCTGAATGCCTTCTCCAATGAATCAGGTTCCAAAATGCAAACTTCATGTTGGATGTTATCCTTTAAAGTACCTATGAAGAGATCAATCATGTGTTCCTCTGGAATATCAGTTACCCTTATATTCAATTTTGGGAAGTCCTCAATGTGCTCCCCCACTAAACCCTTTTGTTTGAGATTTATCAATTGGCTAAAGAAGGTGTTGCTCTTTGTATCCTCATAATGTGCTATCATTTCCTCCGTAAAAATTGACCAAGTGACAATTTTTTTACGGGAGCAAAGCCATCGATACCATACAAATATATTTTGTTCTAAATGTAAAGTTGCAATGCGTACCTTTTGTGTGTTTTTCACATTATGGAGATCAAAATATTGCTCCATCTGTAGTATCCATGTTACAGGATCCTTTCCATCAAACTTCCTCATATCAATTTTTGGAATATGGTGGTTCTTCCCGCCAACATTAGAGTTTATGAAATCACGATTAACATTTATTTTGTTCTCATCATGAGATTCTTCTACTATCTTTTCACCATTATGAAACATTTCTTGTATCAACTTTTTAAAACCTTCTATGTCTACTTTTAGATCATTCTTCATGTTTTCCATGTTGTCTTTCATGTCATCCATCTTAGCTTCCATGCCAGCTTCCATGCCATCCATCTTAGCTTCCACACCTTTCTTCAAACCGTCCATCTTCGCTTCCATATCTTTCTTCAAAACTTCCATTTCATTTTTTGTTTCTCTTTGCGAGAGTGAAATTTGTTGCACTTGCTTTTGTAATTTTGATAGATCATGTTGCAATTATTCATATTCATGAGTCATAGTAGAGCCTTCTGAAGGCTTAATGGGTGTTGAATTATTTTTACATGGCATATTTTAGAACCCAATACTGATATCTATTCTACAATATGCCCTTGGAATCAATTAAAATTGATTCTTCAAACATGACTTATGCAATTTGGAAAAAAAATACACACCTTTTTCTTGCTTTTGAGGAGCTTGATATTGAAATTTGATTATATTTGTGATTGCAGCACTTCAATATTTGAATTTCGGTACCAACGTAGCCCTCTAAATTATCTTTTGAATGCAAAAGGTCTGACCTGATTTGGATTCTCCAAGACAAAGTTGTGTCCAATCTCCCACAATGACCTAGTTATGGACTGGTTCAGTAGAGCGAACTTGTATGACTTGCCACATGTCACTGTTTCTTCCTTCAGCTCTGAAATCGATAGCCAAGAAACTACAATCCGTTTGATTGCGACTAATTTTTACGGCACTCCCATCCGATACTCAGAGAGAGAGTTATGAAGAGTTTCCCACGATCACCTCTTTGAGATCAAATTTAGGAGCCAGAAAAAGCACTACCTTCCACAGATCATATCTCCGAAAATATTGCAAACCAAGCTCTGAATTTTTTTGAAGATCTTCCTTAGGATTCAGCTTTGCACCCTAAAAATTTCAGCTTCTGAAACTTCCTAGAAAAAATTTTATAGCGCAAATTCCACGATGACCTGTTTAGGAGCCTGAAAAAAGACCTAACTTCCACAGATCATATCTCCAAAAATATTGTGAACCAAGATCTGAAATTTTTTGACGATGTTCCTCGGGATTTCGGCTTCGCACCCTAAAAATTACAGCTTCTAAAACTTCGTAGAAAAAAATGTATAGCAAAAATTCCACGATGACATATTTGGAGCAGCGAAACCCTAGAATCCAAAGCTCTGATACCAAATGTTGTGTAACCAGCTCCAAAAATAGAAGAAAAAAGATATCAACACCTTAGAGATAAGCCACTTCGAGGGGGAAACCTCCAATACATTACATAAATGAACAATTCTTGGATGATACAATTTACAAAACCTCCTTTCTATATATAGGAGTCCATGTGGCCATAATGTAATCCTAGTGGGCCACAATGTAATCCTAGCGGACCTAACAATAATAATTTAAGGGCACAATAATAACAAAATGGGGGTTACAAGGGTACAATAATAACAATAAGGGGGTTACACTAATAACAATAAGGGACTATACTAGTAATATAGGGACCTAACAAGCAAAGTCCTAGTAGAGAAGCCTCTCCTTCCACTCCTCCTGATTTTTAGCTTCTCCAACACTTTGATTCATTTCATTCCAAATATGCTCAATATCAGCTAGTTGGTCCAAGTACATCTCCTACTCCCACTCATACGTCCATTGTGCAAACCACTCCATTTCACCCTCCACCTCCACTCATAAACCCTCCTCTTGTAAGTCCTCCTTTGGTTCCATTACCTCCTATCATGGTAGCATTGTATGCCCCTCTGGTACTACCACAACCTTTACTGCCTATGCCACAGGACTATCAATTTAGAATCCCTCACTTTAATGGAATTGATTCTACAATTACCCAACAACATGTAGACAAGATGAAATATGCTTTTTATTACCAAGAAATAGAAGATGAGACCATACAAATGAGAATGTTTGCCTAAAGTTGATCAGGTGATCATGTCCAAAGTTAAAAAAATGCTAAAAAATGGAACTGCTCATAATTGGTTGCAACCTAAACGACCGGAAAGGCCTCGTCACTGCGATTTTGGAGCTGTGAATGACACTCAAATCTGACGTTGTATGTAAAAGTTATGCAGGTTTGAATTTTTCAGTATCCTTCAAAAATATTTTGACCAAAGTTGACTTTTGACTTTGGAAATATATAAGAAAGAATATTCTGACAATATTCCTTGGAATATTCCCAGGAATATTCCAACTAGATGAATCAGTGATGGACAATTGTCATGCCTTCATTGGTTAAGTGGTTGACTTTTGGTTTATTGGCCAATCAGAGGGTGCCACGTGGCAAGCTCGGAGGCCGCCACGTGGCCCCAAGTCGTGGAGAATTTCGGTTGGTAAAATATTATTGCAGCTACCGAGTTTGAAACTCGGACCTATCCGCATTAAATCCCACGGCTTACCGTTGTGCCACACAGTTGTTTCTTAACTATATTGTTGACACAACATATTTCAATTTGTCTAAACTTTACGATGGCAATAAAGGGGGCCAACCCCTTAGGACCAGCACCAACTTCATGGCGTTCCATACGACCAGGGCCCAAAAACTAGGTGCCTAACCTTAAACTTGTGGGTAGCAAATGGTTAATCAAACCGTAACATATGTGACCACCACCCCGAAGTTTAATGTGACGGTTCAAACCCTTAACTACCCAACTGAAACTGCCAGCTCTTATTGCGCATGTGAACACAACCTTCCCATTTAATGCCACCATAAATGATTCCGTCGAATCTGGAGCGCACGCCCAGATTTCACTCCTTTCACCAAAATTAACTCTAGTTAACTGCAGTTACACCACATTTTGTGGGGTTTTCAATTGACATTGGACAAAAGTTTGTTTTTGTCATAACTTCTTCAATATTGAACCAATTTGGACAAAATTTTGGTCAATTTTGGGTATTATGAGCATTCTGGAGAGTTTGGGATAGGTTTAAAAGTGAACATAGGTGCTATTCAGCCATTTTTACTCCAGGGAAGCTTGGAGAGCCACCAGGGCCATCAGGGAAATGGAGTTGTATTGGGCTATACTTCACTATTTGAGGTGAAACAGAAGCCATTTTTAGCTTATTTCTATCTTTTGAATTCAATTTCATAGCTGGTTTTTCCTGTTTATGCATATTTATCATTGTATAACCAATTTGAGCAACTTAATAGAGCAAGGACATGCCCATTTGGAGCCTTGGACCCTGCAGATGTAGCCCAGGAGGGGTGAACTACCTCAAGATGTTTCTATGTTATGTTATGGTGAAGTTTTGTTGCTGTTTATTTAAGATTTAAGATTTTAAACAATAATTTTAATTAACATTCCCTCACACATAAACTCAGAAACAGTTACCAAAAACACTTTGTTTAAATTGCAAGATATGGAGAATAATTTGCACACTTAATTTAATGGAAATGGATACTTTGAAAAGCATTAGAAATAGTTCCATTTTTCAGATTAGATGGTATCAGAGCTCAATATTTGAGCCTTAGGAGCTAGAGTTTTACTCAGCATTTTTTTTGTGCAAAGATATAGTTTATTGTTTGCATTTTTTGATGCTTACTAGGCTTAAACTCCAGAGAGGTGAAGGACACTTGGTTAGTGCACAAAGTAATCCTCAACCAAGAAGGGTCAGAGAGCCACCTCCAAAAGTCACTGAAGAAGCCTCAAGAATGTCTTCAAGAGAAGGAGAAGCTCCTAAAGATATTGATCCCAAAGAAGAGGAAAGGATATTCTGAAAAGCTTTCCTAGACATGACAGAGATGGTAAGGATACTCTACCAAGAAAGGAATTATAGGCTTGTAGAAGAAGGGTATAAACACCAGAAAGAAAGAGAGGGTTCTTCACGAGGAAAGAAAAGTGATTACAAGTCAAAGAAAGGACACGGAGGAAATGGTGATCCATCATCCCCATCTTCATCCTCTTCCTCTACATCGTCATCCTCAACTTCGGTGAATCAATCTCACAATTCTAAAACCTCTGGTAAAAGTCCATTTTTAAAGCTTGATGTTAAATTTGAGTTTCCTATGTTTAATAGTGAGGTCAATGTAGAGAAACTTGACAATTGGATAAGACAGTTGGAAGTTTATTTGAGGATACAAAACCTTCATGAAGACTACACCAAGATTAAGTTAGCCTCTTTAAGAATGGAAGGAGCAACATTGGTATGGTGGGAAGCCAAGACCAAGGATGAAATTAAAAAACATGGTAATATCACTTTATCATGGGCTGAATTTATTTCCACAATTAAACAACAATTTATCCATTAGCTCATTTACAAAGGGCTATCATGAATTGACAAAGTTTTAGACAACTTAAGGGAAAAAGTGTTCAAGATTACACTCAAGAGTTTAGACAAAGGGATTTATTACTTGGAATTGATTTGCATAGTCAAGATACTTTGCTGAAATATATAGGTGGTTTACACAGCTATCTTATACATACTATCCTTATGTTCAATCCTACCAGTCTAGACGAAGTTTGTGTACAAGCTACGCATTTAGAGGCTAGAGGTAAACAATCTTTTGATGGGAATATGGATAGTGAATTTAAAGGAAAAGAGAGACAAAGAAATGCAAACTCTAGGAAAGAAAAAGGAAACTTATTTTGTAAAAAAATTTCCAAAACAAGCCACGATGAAGACCATTGTTGGAAACTTCATCCGGAGCTGAAACCAAAAGAATTTAAAACCAAAGATAAGGCCAAAGAAAAGGGAAAATTGGTTGCAATTGCTGAACAAGACTTAGGGTCTGAATTAGGTGACAAAACTAAAAGCATAGCCATGGTACTAAAGAAAATAAAGGGGAAAAAGGTTTTAAAGGAAAAAAATCCCAGTTATAGCACTTTAAACTGTCGCACAGAAGCTCAAAATGAAGAGAGGAGGATATAGTTGTTTCATGTGAGGATAGTCTCAAAACAGACAAATATAGACACACTATTTGACAGTGGGTCTCAAGAAAATTTCATCTCAAAAGACTTATTCAAGAAGTTGAAACTTGAAACCATTCCACATCCAAAGCCATATCCACTTGGTTGGATCTGCAAGGATGCTAATTTACAAGTTTCAAGGAAGTGCATGTTGCGCTTTTCCATAATAGCTCATTATGTTGATTTGGTTGAACTAGATGTAGTACCGCTTGACATTACAGGTGTGGTGTTGGGTAGTCCATATTTATATGAAAGAAAAATGATCTTCCATTGCCATGAGAACAAGTATCACCTGTTCAAGGATGGTAAGGAGTTTATTGTGAGAGCACATCGGAAGAAGCTAGAATCATCTTTAGTGAATGTAGGGCAATTGAAAAGGCTTGTCAATGCAAGTCAAAATCTGACTTTGTTGATGATTAAGAAAAAATATTTTGTACAAAATCCTTTTCATGTTATTTCTGATGTAAATGATGATATGTTTCAGTCTGAAAGCAGGTCGTCTTTGGAAGAAGATGACAAGATGTCGAAGAAAGTGACTTTGGTGTTGATCGGTGCAGAGAACAAAGTGTCAGTGCAAAGTGGTGTAAGAATCATGAGAGGGAAAAGTATGCAAGAAAAGAGGGCACAAAGTTCAGCATGGGTCATTGCTGGTTTCAGAATGGTAGATTGTAAAGTGAGAAAACTTGGTCAGGATTCGACACAAGTACATGGCACATTCGGCAAAAAATTCCCATGAGGACAGTTGGGAAGGTGAATCTCAATTTTAGTTTCCTTTGAAGTTAGACCATTGTAGAAATAGTATGTATTCTACAAATTTTAGTTGTTTTTATGCAAATTTCAAAAATTTACATTATGACTCAGTCAGGGTTAACAACAGTTGGTTAGTAGATTCAAGGAATAATTTATCTTTTTATGAGAAGCTCAATTTGATGAAGTCAGGAAGATTTCAGTGGTTCAAGGTTGGAAGAGTGGAGAATCAGTCTTCTCATATTCAATTTCTATAAATCAGATAGTTTTTGAGGTCCAAAAGTTTCCCATTTTGGAGGTGTGATCAGGTGATCATGTCCAAAGTTAAAAAAATTCTCAAAATTGGAACTGCTCATAATTGGTTGCAACCTCAATGACCAGAAAGGCCTCGTCGCTGTGATTTTGGTGCCATGAATGACACTCAAATCCGAAATCGTATGTGAAAGTTATAAGAGTTTGAATTTTCCAGTATCCTTCAAAAATCTAGTTGGCCAAAGTTGACTTTTGACTTTGGAAATATTAAAAAAAGAATATTCCAAGAATATTCCTAAGGATATTCGATGGAATATTCCAATTGGACGAATCATTGATGGAAAAGTGTTAGGCCTTCATTGGTTAAGTGGTTGAATTTTTATTTATTGGCCAATCATAGGGTGCCATGTGGCAAACCCAGAGGCCCACGTGGCCCCAGGCCATGGAGAATTTGGGTTGGTAAAATATTTTTGCAGCTACCGGGTTTGAACCCTGGACCTGTCCACATTAAATCCCACGACTTACTGTTGTGCCACACAGTTGTTTCTTAACTATATTTTTGACACGACATATTTCAAATTGTCTAAACTTTGCGATGGAGGTAAAGGGGGCCAATCCCCACTTCATGGAGTTCCATATGACCAGGGTGTAATGTTCCAAAATTTTAGCCTCCAGGCTAAATGGAACATTAGAGTTAGCAATAGCTCTAGTCGGTGAATAAATGGGAAGAAAAGCCCATAAGTCTCCTAAGGAGGATAAAAAAACTCCAAGCATGAAAGGGGACATTATTTCTAGCCTAATAAAACACCTCCATGTGAATAGAGATAAAATGAAGCTGCTTTGACTTAGTCAACAACGCAGTTTTAGTGGAGGAGGAATCCTAGGATGGATAACGTAATTTTGGAGGGAGATGTAACTTGGGTTAAAAGTAACCTAAGTGAGTGGGGCCAAGGGCAAGCAAACTCATGACTTATATAAGGAATAGGATGGCAGCATTATTGATTATGTTCTAGATTATTATTCTTGTCTACCAAGACTTGTTGCTGCTTTGAGGCTTAGTAAAGTTGCAGTGTTGTTTAGCACTGGGTGTTCCCGGGCAGGAATCCCACCTCTTTCCTTTGAGGAGCCTCATTGGGAGAGTTTTTATTCATAATTCCACATCAGGTTTTCAGGCCAAGCTTAAGCCATCTTCATCAGCACATCTTTTTCGGAGAGTGTGCAGTGTTGCTGTGTGCAGCAGTGGAAGGGATTGGAATCCCGGTCTCTGAGCTAGTTTCTCATTAGAGGAAGCTCTCCTTCACTTGAGAGATCTGTTTGGAGAGCTCCAGTACTTATTTAGGATCTTTGGTATCATACCACACATTTCCCATATCCTCCCAGCACTGTTTTTTCTAGGGAGTGCATTATTTTGGAGGCAGTGTTCATTGCATGGTTTGGTGGCTCCGTTGCAGAGTTTCCTTGTGATTTAGAGGTTAATCCTTTCATGGGAGGAAGCCCTTGAGGGATCTACAACAGATCATATATATTTCAGCCTCCTACACTCATGTACTTTAGTATTTCAGTGGTTATTCAGTACGTTACTGGATTTCCCATTTTATATGCAGAGTGTTTGACAAGAAACCCTTGTCGGTTTCTTTTGTATTTTGTATAGGAGATTGGATATTTGTTGTTCAAAATTATTTATAAATACATGAGTAGATATATTTTTCTCCTATGATTTTATGTGTAAACCCTCTCTTAGACTGCGCATTCCCTTGAGCAGATGCTCTGGCATTTTGCAGTCTTAGGGTTTTAGCACTTTTTGGCAATCCTAGGTGTGGGAGATCTGTTTAACCCACCTAGTTTGCTTTGTTTTAGCTCTATTCTTTGATTTAAGTTTAATATTGTCTAATATATGGGATCCAAGAGTCCATTTCACTGTTTCATTGCATTTTTTGCTAGAAATGTGTTTTTCATTGCATGATTCATGAGTTGTCCTGGATTTGGAACAGTACAGTGGTATCAAAGCATGATCTTTGGCTCAGCCTGTGAGTTCTAGCTATCAGAAGAAGGATAGATGGACAGAAGCCAAAAAATTTTAGTATGTTCAGGAAGAAATGAAGACAAGCTCACAAATATTCTTCCAAAATCTATGCAGAGCTTTCAAGGAGAGCTAAAGAAAATGAGATTGGAGATGGGATCTCCAAAGGAGGTTGAATCTAGAGCTGAATCTAGATTTTCACATGGTGAGTGTGAGAATGCAGCTGCACTCCATGATGCACAACGTAGCCAAGTGCCCAGACCTATCCTGAGATGGATGGGAGGAGAAAAAATGCCTAAGAGGAGAACTCTTAGTGATTTTTTGCATGAGTATGAATCTCAAACTGAGAGGTTTAGAGATCATACTAATTTCTTGGAGTTTTGCAAGATCCAGATGGATAGGAGCAAGCAACAAGATGCAGATACATTTCTTCTATCTACTTTTGCTGGATCACCTACATGTTCAGCTGGAGCTTGGGTGAAGGAGCTAGACTCCTATTTGCAGCTACACCACATTTCCGAAGATGAAGCCATCGGAGTTGCAACGCTGAATTTCAAAGGTAAGGCTCATGCATGGTGGATTTTTGAATCTTATTCATTAAATAATGCCAACACGTTCTCTTATGCAAGATTCATAAAAACATTGATGGAGGGGTTTGGTGAAAAACTTCCTAAGACACATGAGCAAGGAAAACTTGAGAAAACAAAACCCTTGCATGTGATGGAGGAAAATCCATTACAAAAAACCATGGGAGGAGCTGATGTCTTGCATAACACATTGCCGGAAGCAAAACCTCTAGTTCTTATTCTTGAACAAGAGGGCATGGGGGTAATTTTTTCACAAAGGGATCCAATTGTTGAGATGTTGCCTACACACATTAATGAAGAAGAGGGCAACAACACTGTCACATCTAGAGCACATCCAGTGCCTCATGCAGAGGAAGGAGGAGCACATGCTCCAACAGGAGGGATTCTTGTATCCTTACAAGAAGTTCCCCAAGATCTCATACATGGAGGTCCAAGGAAAATCAGTGAGCAGCATGATTGTGCAACATTGCAACTGGAAGGAGGAGGAAGGGAGGAAGATCAGCATCATTTGATGAGAGGTACACACCCTTCTCTATTCCAAAAATCCAGTGCAAGAAAGAGACAGATTGATTTGTGCTGTAAGGGTAGGGGCAAGGTTGCCCAACCATATGAGAAGTCTACTCTTGACATTGATGTCTCACTATATGGAGGCATTCCACATGGGAGGCCACCTGATCTGGAGCTGATAGAAGACATCTTGTCTTTGGATTCACCACTCTTATATTTTGGAGATGTGAGGATTCTGGAGGAATACTTTGGCATGGGGGATGTCAAAGTTGCAGGCAGTAGCATGAGGAGAGCTTCACATGCCAAATCACCAGCGTTGTCACTGAGGAGGATTGATCCTTACTGGAGATATCAGCTCTTGGTAGAGTACTCCAAGGATCTTGGTGCATGCATAATTCTTGATGACCCAGATGGAGATGACAGATACATGGTGGATTATGTGGTCATCTATTCCTATGGCAGTATCTTCTTGACTAGATCTTCTAGTCTCAAGGAGAAGCTGCTACATGCAGCACATGAGGACTTCTCTTCTATGAAATTTGATGCATATTTCCATTTGATGGATGAGTTCACTTGGGAGGGCATTCAACATGACATATTTCAGCATATGGAGAGATGCATAGCCTAGATGGTGATGGAGAGGATGTCACAACCACCTTCCTACTCATTGGGAGTAAGGGAGAGTTTCCAGTTCGAGCCATTTCAGCTCAAGACCTCAAGTACATGATGGAGGAGGTATACTTTTACATTTTGTATTATACTTCTTTTTCTTATTTGAGCAGCATAATGTATCAAGAAGAATTTCTTCTTCTTGCATATTGTATAATGATGTACTTGCAACTACTTGTGGAATTGACTTTGGCTATCCTTTTGATGAGCTGTGGGGGAAGCCACATGTTTCTTGGTGTGGACCATTGATACCATATTGTAACTTCGTGTTTTCATCTTATGAGATGACTGTGGTAGAAAACAAGTGGCTGGTAAAGCACTTGTTATTTCTTATTTTGATGTAGGCCAAGGATGCACTGTGCTGGTTCCATGAGAGGGACCATAAATTCACTCTTCGGTTGTCACTTGGCAACTTGTTCTCATTGTAATTTGCTTCCATATGTTGCTGATATATATATGTTCATGGGGAACTTTGTTTGGAGATTTGGATTGAGATTGGAGATGCCCATTGGGAGCATGATTCTACCCACTTTATATGCAGTACATTTCAGGAGGAACCATGGGCAAACCATGATTTCCGCATCACATTTTTTCTCTTGTTGTGAGAGGAACCACTTGGAGAACTTGAGGAGGCAATTCATGGCTGATTGGTTTTTTGGGACATCATACAATTTGACCATCACGATCTTACTCTATGGCTTGCATGAGGGAGAAAGGAGGCAGCAACAAAGGTTTTTGTTGCTTTGGTTGCACTTGGGAGAGTATGGGCAGAAATTTTCCCATACTTTTCATGATATTTCTGAAGAGAAGAAAGGAACATTCATGGTGCAAGGAGGCTACCCTTCAACATTGGAGGATCATGAGAGACTTCTATTTCGGAAGAAGATATTCTCACATAGCAGCATGATGGTGGATGGCATTGGCATGTGGAATGTCAAAGGGAGGAGTCATGGAGCCTTATTCTTAAGGCCTACAGTGCTGTCACATGGGAGTGTATTCTTATTGATGGAGTGTTCCAAGGAGTATATGTATCCCTTCTTCTTGCATATTTGTATGAGGGGATCCACATGGGGTAACTTATACATGGACCTCACTTTCAGCTCCCACATGATGCATGGTAAGAGAGACATTGATGTGCTTTTTGATTACTCCATTGAGTATTTCTACTTTCTCACCATATGTAAACAGTGCATTGCTCCACATGAGAGAAATATTATTTATGGGTTTCATGGTCACTTTAGGGCCAAATATTGTGATTTTGATGACCCATCTTTACATGAATTTGGGAACGTGTTGTATTTCTTTGATTGTACACAGTTGGTGTATCTTGTAGCTTACTACTTCATAGTAGATGAGCTAACATGCATAGCTGCAAATTATTGGGAGGACAACTTGCCACTTGATGCTCTACAACAACAGTTGAAAGAATTGCGATGTATCCACCAGAGAGACCATATGTATCATCCAAACTTGCACATAACCTTCAACCACTTTCTGATTTGGATGCCATGTGGTGATGATGTGCCATTCATCTTGAATGGAATGGTTTGGGTTGGCATGTATTATGATTTTGGAGGGAGAGTCCTTGGAGGCTCAATCTTCTTCTTGCCATTGGAGGGCCATCATGCTTCAGCCCAAGATCAGCATGCCCTCTACACTTATCCTGAGTGGAGAGGAGGACAGCGTGGGATATTCCCTCTTGCCTATCATGTGCATTCATTCAGCCCACCTACATTTCAGGAGCACAAGGTGGAGGAGACTTTTCATGAGTTTCCATGTTGGACGGTGACTCACTTCATTTGGATGACAGCATGGGTGAGGGAGGCACTCATTCACCATGTTTATCAGCACTCCTACTTTGTGGATGCCATGAGACAGCTAGTAGGTTTCCATTCACACTTTCCACCTTTGATTGATGTAGACACTTTGGTTTTTCACACTTTGGAGGAAGCATTCGATGACAGTATATTTGCAGAATCTCTTGATGCAGTGATGGAGGCTATTGATGGAGGCCACATGAGGAAGAGGGGAGATATTTTGTTCTCCTTATGCATTTTCTTTAGGAAAAATAAATATTTGGGAGGGGAGGACTCTAATGTTCCAAAATTTTAGCCTCCAAGCTAAATGGAACATTAGAGTTAGCAACAGCTCTAGTCGATGAATAAATGGGAAGAAAAACCCATAAGTCTCCTAAGGAGGATAAAAACACTCCAATCATGAAAGGGGGCATTCTTTCTAGCCTAATAAAACACCTCCATGTGTGAACAAAGATAAAATGAAGCTGCTTTGACTAAGTCAACAACGCAGTTTTAGTGGAGGAGGAATCCTAGGATGGATAACGCAATTTTGGAGGGAGATGTAACTTGGGTTAGAAGTAACCTAAGTGAGTGGGGCCAAGGGAAAGAAAAATCATGTATTATATAAGGAAGAGGATGGCATCATTATTTATTATGTTCTAGTTTATTATTCTTGTCTGCCAAGACTTGTTGTTGCTTTGTTGCTTAGCAAAGTTGTAGTGTTGTTTAGCACTAGGTGTTCCCGGGCGAGAATCCCACCTCTTTCCTTTGAGGAGCCTCATTGGGAGAGTTTGTATTCATCATTCCACATTAGGTTTTCAGGCCAAGCTTCAGCCATATTCATCAGCACAGCTTTTTCAAAGATTGTGAAGTGTTTCTGGGTGCAGCAGTGGAAGGGATTGGAATCCTGGTCTCTGAGCTAGTTTCTCATTAGAGGAAGCTCTCCTTCACTTGAGAGATCTATTTGGAGAGCTCCAGGACTTATTTCAGATCTGTGGTATCAGACCACATATTTTCCGTATCCTCCCAGCGTTGTTTCTGCTAGGGAGTGCGTTATTTTGGAGGCAGTGTTCATTGCATGGTTTGGTGGCTCCGTTGCAGAGTTTCCTTGTGATTGAGAGGTTCATCCTTTCATGGGAGGAAGCCCTTGAGGGGTATACAATAGATCATATATATTTCAGCCTCCTACACTCATTTACTTCAGTATTTCAGTGGTTATTCAGTAAATTACTAGATTTCCCATTTTATATGCAGAGTGTTTGACAAGAAACCCTTTCCGGTTTCTTTTGTATTTTGTATAGGAGATTAGATATTTGTTCTTTAGCCTTATTTATCAATAAATGAGTAGATCTATTTTTCTCCTATGATTTTATGTGTAAAACCTCTCTTAGACTGCGCAGTCCCTTGAGCAGTTGTTCCGACATTTTGCAGTCTTGGGGTTTTAGCACTTTTTGGCAATCCTAGGTGTGGGAAATCTGTTTAACCCACCTAGTTTGCTTTGTTTCAGCTCTATTCTTGTATTTAAGTTTTATATTGTCCAATATATGGGATTCAAGAGTCCATTTCACTGTTTAATTGCATTTTTTTCTGGAAATGCATTTTTCATTGCATGATTCATGAGCTGTCTCGGATTTGGAACATTACACAGGGCCCAAAAACCAGAAGCCTAACCTTAAACCTGTGGGCAAAAAATGGTTAATCAAATCGTAACATATGTGACCACCACCCTAAATTTTAATGCGGCGGTTCAAAACCTTAACTGCCCAACCGAAACTACCAGTGCTTATTGCGCATGTGAACGCGACCTTCCCATTTAATGCTACCATAAACGGTTCTGCCGAATCTGGAGGGCGCGCCCAGATTTGGCGCCTTTCACCAAAATTAACTCCATTTAACTGCAGTTAGCCCACATTTTGTGGGGTTTTCAATTGACATTGGGCAGAAGTTTGTTTTTGTCATAACTTCTTCAATATTGAACCAATTTGGATGAAATATTAGTCAATTTTGGGTATTATGAGCATTATGGAGAGTTTGGGATAGGTTTCAAAGCGAAAAGAGGTGTTATTCATCCATTTTTTCTTCAACGAAGCTTGGAGAGACACCAGGGCAATCAAAGAAATGGAGCTGTATTGGGCTATAATTCACTTTTTAAGGTGAAACAAAAGCCATTTTAGCTTATTTCTGTCTTCTGAATTCAATTTCACAGCTTTTTTTTCTTGTTTAGGCATATCTATCACTGTATAACCAATTTTAACAACTTAATAGAGCAAGGACATGCCCATTGGGAGCCTTGGACTCGACAGATGTAGCCCAGGAAGGGTGAACTGCCTCATCATGTTGTTGTGTTATGTTATGGTGAAGTTTCGTTGCTGTGTATTTCTGATTTAAGATGTTAAAAAGTAATTTTAATTAATATTCTGTCACACATAAACTCAGAAATAGTTACCAAAAACACTTTGTTTAAATTGCAAGACATGGAGAATACTTTGCACACTTAATTTAATGGAAATGGATACTTTTCACATCATTACAAATAGTTCCATTTTCATATAAGATGGTATCAGATCTCAGGATTTGAGCCTTAGGAGCTAGATTTGTACTCAACATTTTTTTTGTGCAAATATATAGTTGATTGTTTGCAAGTTTTGATGCTTACTAGGCTTAAACTCAAGAGAGGTGAAGGACACTTGGTTAGTGCACAAAGTAATCCTCAACCACGAAGGGTTAGAGAGCCACCTCCAAGAGTTACTGAAGAAGCCTCAAGCATTTCTTCAAGAGAAGAAGAAGCTCCTGAAGATATTGATCCCAAAGAAGAGGAATGGATATTTCGAAAATCTTTCCTAGACATGACAGAGATGGTAAGGATACTCTACCAAGAAAGGAATGATATGCTTGCAGAAGAAGGGTCCAGAAACCAGAAAGAAGGAGAGGGTTCTTTAGGAGGAAATAAAAGTGATGACAATTCAAAGAAAGGACACGGAGGAAATGGTGATCCACCATCCCCATCTTCATCCTCTTCCTCTACATCATCATCCTCAACTTCGGTGAATCAATCAATGCAGAGAAACTTGACAAATGGATAAGATATTTGGAAGTTTATTTGAGGATACAAAACCTTCATGAAGACTACACCAAGATTCAGTTAGCCTCTTTAAGAATGGAAGGAGCAACATTGGTATGGTGGGAAGCTAAGACCAAGAATGAAATTAAAAAACATGGTAAGATCACTTTATCATGGGCTGAATTTATTTCTGCAATTAAACAAAAAATTTATCCATTAGCTCATTTACAAAAGGCTATCATGAATTGGAAAAGTTTCAGACAACTTAAGGGACAAAGTGTTCAAGATTACACTCAAGAGTTTAGACGAAGGGCTTTATTACTTGGAATTGGTTTGCATAGTCAAGATAGTTTGCTGAAATATATAAGTGGTTTACATAGCTATCTTATACATACTATCCTTATGTTCAATCCTACTATTCTAGACGAATTTTGTGTACAAGCTACGCATTTAGAGGCTATAGGTAAACAATATTTTGATGGGAATATGTATAGTGAATTTAAAGGCAAAGGGAGAAAAAGAAATGAAAACTCTAGGAAAGAAAAAGGAAAGTTATTTTGTAAAAAATATTCGAAAGCAAGCCACGATGAAGACCATTGCTGGAAACTTCATCCAAAGCTGAAACCAAAAAAATTTAAAACCAAAGATAAGGCCAAAGAAAAGGGAAAAACGGTTGCAACTGCTGAACAAGTCTTAGGGTCTAATTCAGGTGACGAAACTAAAAGCATAGCCATGGTACTAAAGAACATAAAGGGGAAAGAATTTGTAAAGGAAACAAATCCCAGTTATAGCACTTTAAACTGTCACATAGAAGCTCAAAATGAAGAGAGGAGGATAGAGTTGTTTCATGTGAGGATAATCTCAAAACAGTCAAAGATAGAATCATTATTTGACAATGGGTCTCAAGAAAATCTCATCTCAGAAGACTTAGTCAAGAAGCTAAAACTTGAAACCATTCCACATCCAAAGCCATATCCACTTGGTTGGATTTGCAAGGATGCTAATTTACAAGTTTCAAGGAAGTGCATGTTGCGCTTCACCATAAAAGCTCATTATGTTGATTTGGTTGAACTAGATGTAGTACCGCTTGACATTACAGGTGTGGTGTTGGGTAGTCCATATTTATATGACAGAAAAGAGATCTTCCATTGCCATGAGAACAAGTATCACCTGTTCAAGGTGTTGGGGTCATGTGATTTGGCAGATTGGCATACCAAATGACAAGGCAACATCAGAACCACTTTGGAATCCTAGGATCTAGCCCTCCTGGATTCATAGAGGGATATCTCTATATGTGTTTTAGAATGATATGTTTTTAAAGCTTATGATATTATATTAGGATAGTTATGAAGTACAAGGGGTTTGTTTGTTTGTTTTTGGTTGGGAATCATAAACTGAGAAGGTCATGTGAAGTGTGAAGGAGAGAATAAATTGAAGGATATTTCAGCATGGGAAGATAGGTTAAGAAAAAGTGTCAATCCATTGGGCTATGGAGTCATAAAAGGGTTTACTTGCACAACAACTATTCAAGGGTTTTCAAAGGGCAAGTCATCTATATCAGAAGATTTTTTAAGTTGAGTTTTTGGTATGGAACATTTAAGAAGTATGGTGAAAGAAGCAAACATATAAGAAAACAAAAGGCAGCCTAAGATCAGGTAAGGACTTTGAACCTATCTTGCTTTCGGCACACACTCTAGGGAAAACACTTAACATAAACATAAAAAGTAACCTAAGATCAGGTAAGGACTTTGAACCTATCCTTCTTTTGGCATACTCTTAAGGGAAATCTTCAAAACCGTTGTTTAAGACTAAATAAGGGACAGGGCTAACCATAAATTTCCTTGATTAGGACTCTAGCATGTAGTGAAAATATCATTCAAGAACAACATCTCAAGTTCTACTCAGCAAGACATGGGCTCACCAAAATTCCTTGACTCGTTATACTCTATTGAAATCATTTCCCAAACACACATTTAGAAGAAAACATAAAGATAAAGCTTATCAGTCAGAATTAGGGTACCTTTAGAAGTAAATCCTAATCTATACTTGTTGTTCCTTATCAGAGAATATGAACACAGTGGAAACATAAGGAGAATAACAATTACAGTAAGAATAACATCACCAATGATTTAGATAAGGATCCAGTGAATCTACTTGTCTATTTGATGTCCAAAACTAGTTACATACTTTGAGTCCAATAGCTTTTACAGTCTGATACTTCTCTTCCCGGCCTACTGTATTACAACTACTCAGCTACTCTTACTCAATAACAGTTCAAAAATTAACAATTTTCCAACCCTTTACAATGAATATTCAATGAGTACTTATAGGTGAATGAGGAAGATAAGTGGGGTAAATGGTCTCAATGGATCAATTAAGACAGAGTAGGGGTCCTTTCGAATGCTCCACTCTGTTTAATAAATATCACATTAACTGCTTGGACCATTTTAATAGTTTTTTCTGTCTTTGAGGCATATCTGGTAGGCTAGTAATAACTCCAACGTGTGTTCTTTTGGAGATGTCTTCTGACTGTAGTGGTTCTGTTTAGGTTTGTGGGACAAGTTAAGTGAAAGAGTGGGCTTTGAGGCTTTCCCATACTTTCACAATAACTACTCTGACAGTTGAAATGTCTATGTTTGTAGTAATTGCTAGTTTTGTCCTTAGTAGGTAGAATGTAGATCATGGTGGCGGTTAAACATTCTGACTGAACTAACTACTTTGCTCTATTGTGCACGAGGTCTTCTGTCTTTAGATTTGTCCTGGATGACTTTTTTGACTTCAATTGATTTTTCCTCAAAATTGTGCTTTATCTTTTAATCTTCGGACTAAGCCTTAAAATATTCAGGCTTTAATATTTAATCCTTTCTCTTTATTCCCTCTGATACTCTTTACGGATTTTTGTGTTTCTTCTGCTTTGCTGGTGTATAGGTGGCTTTAGCGCATTGGACAGTTTCATAAAGGCATCGATGGTCATGACGCATCGATATGAGCTTGGAATTAATCCTTCGAGTCCCTTTCTCTGTATTTATTATGCCTGGGATCGTCATCCTCGGCCTCTGTCACCTTTAGTGACTGTGGGATGGCTTCTATGCTACAAAACCACCATTAAACCTACAAACAACAATAAACCATTATAAAATCCTGCAAATTTTGGTTTTAACTGCTTCAGAGGCTTAGCGAGGGGTTATGGAGCAGTGCAGAAGAAGGTGGATGCAGCGGGGAGGGGTTCTATTCTTGAAACCAGGAAGAAACCTGGGAGATTTTGAATAGTGGCGCATAAATGGAGATAAGCGATTTTGCAGAAAACTGCGAGTGGTTTTTGCGTGAGTCAAAGGTAGTAAGTTGTATTATATCAAACGAACGCGATACAGTCAAGAGGTCGACACATGTCCCTATAAAACCACCCATTTCACGTTCCAAATGTACGATGGAGCAGTGGGACGAGTTTGTGGGCGATAAAATCCTGGTTGTCCGATCTGCGAGAAGATGTGCAGATCAACAGTTCACATGTCACATGATACAACACCAAGGCATGGGGAGAAGATGGAGTGGGGCCAGGGCACGATGAGTTTTGGGCCGTTGGATCTGGGGGGGTAGATCAACGATGGAGATTGAACGGAGGCACGATGAAAGGCCCTAGCGTGGTCGAGTGGGACCAGCGGGATTATATGGAAAATTGAAAGAAAATACGCATAGCGGGGGCACTTGAGGTACGGACGAGTCTGTGGGCCGGGTGCCTCCGCAATAAATCTGGACCATCGGATGAAGATCTTCTGTGGTCAAAAGAGTCAACTATGGGGGCACTCAAAGAGATGTTCTGTGTGTTGATAGTGCCCGCGAGTGAAAATAAGGAGAATAAATGCGAGTCGTCAGATCTGGGAGATGGACGGTGGAGATTAACTTTTAGGATCCGCAATCGGCGGGGAAGAGTTGTGGGAGGCGAGAGTTATAAATTTGTGATGTGTCGATGGCCGATGGAGGAGAGTGCAGACCATCCGATCCGGGGAAGAATGAATGGTCGAGATTAAATCAGGACTTTGCATATCGACAATGAAAGGGTTAGGAAACGAGGGGACTGGGATCGCCTAGGAGCAATAGCGAAGTGCGAGGACCGTTAGATTGGAGGCGAGATCGACGGTGGGGATTCAAAGTAGGAAAGCACATCGGTGCTTCGCATATCGGCCAAAAAAGGAATGGGAACAGAGAATTTGGAATCGTCGATGGCCGATAGCCGATGGAATTAGCGCTTTTGGTCGCAGGGCGTGGTCACAAGACAGAAAGGGTCAAAGGCTTAAGTCGAAGGTGCTTAAAACCCAATGTCGGAAAATAGGCTGAAAAGGGGCTTTTTGGAGGTTTTTTAGGGGTTCCGATAGGGTTAAAAAGGTGATTTTAAACCAAACAAAGGGGATTTATAAGGTCTAAAAGGGATTTTTGAGGAAGTAGAGGGATTTTTAATAGCAAGATGGGAATGAAAGAGGGTTTCAGAGCATTTTTCTTCAAGACAACAACAGGGCTTTGTGAAGATGGATCTTTGGACAAATGGACATAACAAGGCTTCAAGAAGTCACAGATTTGCTTGAAAATTTTCTCTTGAAGACTATAGACCTGTTTTAGCCATCATAGTATATGAAAAATTTATAGATGGCTAACAGCGGCTCCACTTGGGGATGGAAGCTCCTTGGAGGTGTCAAGAACCTCATAAATTTTATCTCTAGAATGTAGATCAATGTCTTGCACTTTGACAAATTTTCTTTCTTCTTTGATCATGCTGCTTGAAAAGATGATCAATCATTACATCATAACAAATAAATTTTCCCCACACAACTACCTACACAACCTACTTTCCTAACATTTTTTATTTAGCAGGGTGCACTTGGACTTGCAGACCCTTTCACATCAACATTTTATTCTTTTATTGAAAGCAAGAAAACTAATCTAAATCTACCCTTATAACTTCCATGAGTCCAGATTAAACAGTTGGACTCAAAAATTCTCTACCTAACTACTATCTGTCAGGATTAAACTGTCTGACAGATTTCATTCTCTATATTCTAAAACAAAAATTGAAAACACAACCAAACTAGGATTAAACTGTCTAATTTGTTGTAAGACTATGGCATAAAAACAAGCTACACATAGACCTTTATTTGCAGAAAAGTAAAACAAAACTTGGAAGGCTTAAGATCTGAAAACAATGAGAGCCATTCCTTCTTTCTTTTAGCTCTGATTTTGATCTCTTTGAGTTGTCTTCTTCTTCTTTACCTAGTTCAAGTTTTCAGCATGTTAGAACCAGTCTTCTTTGTATCTTTGGCTCAGGTTTTGATCTAATTAGAGCCATCTTTATTTTGATTCTTTGGTTCAGATTTTGAGCATGTTTTAACCATTCTTTTCTATCTTAATCTAATCTACTGATAAGCCAAGATTAAACAGTTTGGAAAATATTCTTCACTAACCTATCAATAGTAAATTGAAATTTATCTAGTCATGATTAGGCTGTATGAGTAAATAACAGTGTTCTTTCAAGTAGTGGCATTTAGGCTTGCACACTTTTAGACTTTCTTTCTTTTCTGGTATGGGGCTGTACCTTTCTTGTTTATATCTGCCCTCTTTTTCTTTTCTATTGTTTTTGTATTTTTTATTTCTCTTCTTTCAAAGAAAAAAACAAAAAACTAACTCAATGCTCATAGGCTGAGCTTTATTGACATTCCTACCCACCCTAATATAACTTGGAATTTACGTATTTAGCTGACAAATTATCTTTTGCAATACATCCAGTCAATGAGATGGTTCCATGACTGGTGTTTTCTCATCTCTTTGAGTAGGCAGAAATAGTGCAGCCATTTGATTGGTAACAAAAATGAGTAGAACATCTAACTACTTGTCAGAGATAACCATGGTACATATTAAATATTAATCTCCAAAACCAAGGTTATCACAGGAGGTGACAAATTTTTATGTATTTGGCTCTTGTAAAGGATCCATGCTTGAGAATTTGAGCCAATTAGGACCTTCATATACTCTTCCATAGGATAAACAAAGAAAATATGAGAACTCTCTTCTTTTGGGCCTTCCATGACTAATAGGCTATTTGCATCCTTGACAGATTTGTTCACTGCATCTTCAATGTGGCTCCTTAAAGCACAATCATCCTTTTCCTGCACATAAAAAGGCAGTGAAATTTATTCTTGCTTTGGGGGAGGGAGACTTTCCAAAAATTCTCTAGGGTCCCTGAATTGGTATGACTGATCTTGTGAATTCAAAATTTCAATTTCAGTTTCATATCTTTCAACTACCAATTCTAGAAAAAAAATTTAGGACTTTAGGGTTCCTATTTTGTGACCTTGAAATGAGGAGAACAACCTTTGGAAGGTCATCATTTTGTCACGCTGATAACATTTTTTACATTTCATAGTGAAGTGCTACTCTTACCTTTGGCTGCATGTTTATAAATTGTTCAGAGTTTTCTATTAGTGGAGTGATTTGGTCTTTGCTATGTTGAGATGTGGAGTGGCCACTATGTCAAGTATGAAAGTCTTGAATGGCTTCCAAAAAATCTTCAGGATGCATGTTTACCAAATCCTCATCATTGTCTATAAGGTATTGAATGATATTCTGAGATTGATCACAACAATTTTCAACCCATGATAAGGATGGAGAGTTTTCTTTATATTTTTCATAAAATACTTGGTGCATGTCTTTTAAAGAAAACAAGCTCTTAGGTTCTAACCATTCATACCAATCCCTTGCCTTTCCTTCTAATGTTAACATGAACATTTTCATAAGGCAGTATTCATGCCATTCAGTCTTTATCTTCCATACATGTATATGAAATCTGATGAGATGTAACAATGGGTCGTCAAACTTTTCACCTTGAAAAATAGGAAGGTTATCATCCCAAAACACCTGGGGCATCTTATGTGGGAACCTAGGGATATGATCTCTACTCATTGGGGCATATATTTGTTGTATCCTTGGAATCATGTTTGTAAATCAGGAAAGAGATCATTGTGTCTATTCAACCAGTTCAGAGTCTTTTACCAGTGGAGTCATTTGGTCTTTTGGGAGTTGTGGAGTCGCCAGGTGGAGGATTAAAAATGTTTTAAGATGACATGTTGTCCACCATCAGCAATTGGATACCAATATAAGGAGGTTTGTGGGTCTTTTGAGCTATAAAGGATGTATAAGATGTAATTCACTCAGAATTTCCCTAGTGGAATCGCCATTATGTTGGGGTCTTGTGATTTGGCATATTAGCATACCAAATGACAAGGCAACATCAAAACTGCTTTGGAATCCTAGGATCTAGCCCTCCTGGATTCAGAGATGGATCTCTCTATATGTGTTTTAGAATGATATGCTTTTAAAGCTTATGATATGATATTAGGCTAGTTATGAAGTAAAAGGGGTTTGTTTGTTTTTTTTTGGTTGGGAATCATCAACTGAGAAGGTCATGTGAAGTGTGAAGGAGGGAATAAATTGAAGGATATTTCAGCATGGGAAGATAGGTTAAGAAAAAGTGTCAATCCATTGGGCTATGGAGTCATAAAAGGGTTTACTTGCACAACAACTATTCAAGGGTTTTCAAAGGGAAAGTCATATATATCAAAATATCTTTTAAGTTGAGTTTGTGGTATGGAACATTTAAGAAGTGTGGTGAAAGAAGCAAACATATAAGAAAACAAAGGGCAGCCTAAGATCAGGTAAGAACTTTGAACCTATCCTGCTTTCGACACACACTCTAGGGAAAACATTTAAGATAAACATAAAAAGTAACCTAAGATCAGGTAAGGACTTTGAACCTATCCTGCTTTTGGCATACTCTTAAGGGAAATCTTCAAAATAGCTGTTTAATACTAAACAAGGGACAGGGCTAACCATAAACTTCCTTGATTAGGACTCTACTTAGCATGCAGTGAAAATATCATTCAAGAACAACATCTCAAGTTATACTCAGCAAGACATGGGCTCACCAACATTCCCTGACTAGTTATACTCTATTGAAATCATTCCCAAACACACATTTAGAAGAAAACATAAATATAAAGCTTATCAGTCAGAATTAGGGTAACTTTGGAAGTAAATCCTAATATATAATTGATGTTCTTTATCAAAGAATATGAACACAGTGGAAACATAAGGAGAATAAAAATTACAGTAAGAATAACATCACCAATGATTTAGATTAGGATCCAGTGAATCTGCTTGTCTATTTGATGTCCAAAACCAGTTACATACTTTAAGTACAATAGCTTTTACAGTCTGATACTTCTCTACCCAGCCTACTATATTACAACTACTCAGCTACTCTTACTCAATAACAGTTCATAAATTAACAATTTTCCAACCCTTTACAATGAATCTTCAATGAGTACTTATAGGTGAATGAGGAAGAGCAGTGGGGTAAATGGTATCAATGGATCAATTAAGACAAAGTAGGGGTCCTTTTGAATGCTCCACTCTGTTTAATAAATATCACATTAACTTCTTGGACCATTTTAGTAGTTTTTTCTGTCTTTGAGGCATATCTGGCAGGCTGGTAATAACTCCGACATGTGTTCTTTTGGAGATGTCTTCTGACTACAGTGGTTCTGTTTAGGCTTCTGGGACAAGTTAAGTGAAAGAGTGGGCTTTGAGGATTTCCCTTACTTTCACAATAAATACTCTAAAGGTTGAAATGTATCTGTTTGTAGTAATTGCCAGTTTTGTCCTTGGTAGATAGAATGCAGATCATGGTGGCGGTCAGACATTCTGACTGAATTAACTACTTTTCTCTGTCGTGTGTGAGGTCTTCTATCTTTAGATTTGTCCTGGTTGACTATTTTGACTTCAATTGATTTGTCCCCAATATTGTGATTTATCTTTTAATCTTCAGACTAAGCCTTAAAATCTTCAGGCTTTAGGCTTTAATCCTTTCTCTTTATTCCCTCTGATACTCTTTACGGATTTTCGTGTTTCTTCTGCTCTGTTGGTGTATAGGTGGCTTTGGCATATTGTACGGTTTCATAAAGGCATTGATGGTCATGACGCATCGATCTGAGCTTGGAATTAATCCTTCAAGTCCCTTTCTCTGTATTTATTAGGCCTGGGATCGTCATCCTCTGCCTCTATCACCTTTAGTGACTGTGGGATGGCTTGTATGCTACAAAACCACCATTAAACCTGCAAGCAATAATAAACCATTATAAAATCCTGTGTGTTTTGGTTTTAACTACTTCAGAGGCTCAGAGAGGGGTTATGGAGCAGTGCAGAATAAGGTGGATGCAGCAGGGAGGGGTTCTATTCTTGAAACTAGGAAGAAACCTGAGAGATTTTGAATAGTGGAGCATAAATGACGATAAGCGGTTTTGCAGAAAATCGCGAGTGGTTTTCGCGCGGGTGAAAGGCGGTAAGTGGTATTATATCAAACAGATGTGATACGATCGAGAGGTCAACACCTGTCCCTCTAAAACCACCCATTTCGCATTACAAATGTACGATGGAGGGGTGGGATGAGTTTGTGCGCGATAAAATCTTGGTCGTCCGATCTGCGAGAAGACGTGCAAATCGATGGTTCACACGTCGTGCGATACAACACCAAGGCATGGGGAGAATATGGAGTGGGGCTAGGGCGTGACGAGTTTTGGGCCATTGGATCTTGGGGGGGTGGGGGGGCAGATCAACGGTGGATATCGAACGGAGGCACGATGAAAGGCCCCAACATGGTCGGGTGGGACCAGCGGGATTATATGGAAAATTGAAAGAAAATATGCATAGCGGGGGCACTTAAGGTACAGACGAGTCTGCGGGCTGAGTGCCTCTGCAGTAAATCTGGACTGTTGGATGAAGATCTTCTGTGGTCAAAATTTTCAACTGTGGGGGCACTCAAAGAGATGTTCTGTGTGTTGATAGTGCCGTTCTGTGTGTTGATAGTGCCCGCAGGTGAAAAGAAGGGGAATCAATGCGAGTCGTCAGATCTGGGAGATGGATGACGGAGATTAACTTGGAGGATCGACAATCGGTGGGGAAGAGTTGTGGGAGGCGAGAGTTAGAAAGTTGTGATGTGCCGATGGTTGATGGAGGAGAGCACATATCGTCCGATCCGGGGAAGAATGAACGATTGAGATTAAATCGGGACTTTGCATATCGGCGGTGAAAGGGCCAGGGAAAGAGGGGACTGGGATCACCAAGGAGCGATGCGCCGATGCGATGTTGAAGTGCAAGGACTGTTATATCAGAGGTGAGATCGACGGTGGGGATTCAAAGCAGGAAAGCACATCATTGTTGCGCATATCGGCCAAAAAAGGAATGGGAACGAAGAATTTGGAATCGCCGATGGCCGATACCCGATGGGCTTAGCGCTTTGGTCGCAGGGCATGGTCACAAGATGGAAAGGGGAAAAGGCTTAAGCTGAAGGTGCTTAAAACCCAAAGTTGGAAAATAGGCCGAAAAGGGGCTTTTTGAAGGTTTTTTAAGGGTTCCGATAGGGTTAAAAAGGTGAGTTTAAACCAAACAAAGGGGATTTATAAGGTCTAAAAGGGATTTTTGAGAAGTGGAGGGATTTTTAATAGGAAGATGGGAATGAAAGAGGGTTTCAAAGCAGTTTTATTCAAGACAACAGTAGGGCTTTGTGAAGATGGATCCTTTGGACAAATGGACATAGCAAGGCTTCAAGAAGTCACAAATTTGCTTGAAATTTGTTTCTTGAATACTAATAGACTTGTTTTAGCCATCATAGTATATGAAAAATTTATAGATGGCTAACATAAGGATGGTAAGGAGTTTATTGCGATAGAACATCAGAAGAAGCTAGAATCATCTTTAGTGAATGCAGGGAAATTGAAAAGGCTTGTCAATGCAAGTCAAAATATGACTTTTTGGATGATTAAGAAAAAATATTTTGTACATAATCCTTTTCATGTTATTGTTGATGTAAATGATGATATTTTTTAGTTTGAAAGCAGGTCGTCTTTGGATGAAGATGACAAGATGTTGCAGAAAGTGCCTTTGGTGTTGATCGGTGCAGAGAACAAAGTGTCGGTGAAAAGTGGTGCAAGAATCCATGAGAGGGAAAAGCATGCAAGAAAAGAGGGTACAAAGTTCAGCATGGGTCATTGCTGGTTTCAGAATGGCAGCTTGGTGTGGTGAGAAAAATTGGTCAGGATTCGACACAAGAACATGGCACATTCAGAAAAAATTTTCCATGAGGAAAATTGGCAAGGTGATCTCAATTTTAGTTTCCTTTGAAGTTAGACCATTGTAGAAATAGTATGTATTCTACAAATTTTAGTTGTTGTTCTGCAAATTTCAAAAATTTGCATTGTGACTCAGTCAAGCTTAGCAACAGTCGGTCAGTGGATTCAAGGAAGAATTTATCTTTTTTATGAGAAGCTCAATTTGATGAAGTCAAGAATATTTCAATGGTTCAAGGTTGGAAGAGTGGAGAATCAGTCTCCTCATCTTCAATTTCTATAAATTAGAGAGATTTTGGGGTCCAAAAGCTTCCCATTTGGGAGGTGTGATCAGGTGATCATGTCCAAAGTTTAAAAAAATGCTCAAAAATGGATTTTCTCAGAATTGGTTGCAACCTGAATGAACGGAAATGCCTCGTTGCTGTGATTTTGGCGCTGTGAATGACACTCAATTCCGACGTCATATGTGAAATATATGCAGGTTTGAAGTTTTCAGTATCCTTCAAAAATCCAGTTGACCAAAGTTGACTTTTGACTTTGGAAATATTTAAAAAATAATATTTCGAGAATATTCCTTGGAATATTCCCAGGAATATTCCAACTGGACGAATCATTGATGGATAAGTGTCAGGCCTTCATTGGTTAAGTGGTTGACTTTTGGTTTATTGGCCAATTAGAGGGTGCCACGTGGCAAGACCAGAGGCCACCACGTGGCCCCAGGCCGTGGAGAATTTGGGTTGCTAAAATATTGTTGCAGCTACTAGGCTTGAACCCCAGACCTATACACATTAAATCCCATGACTTACCGTTGTGCCAAAAAGTTATTTCTTAATTATATTGTTGATGGGACATATTTCAAATTGTCCAAACTTTGTGATGGCGGTAAAGGGCTCCAGCCCCCACTTCATGGCGTTCCATATGATCAGGGCCCAAAAAACGGGCGCCTAACCTTAAACCTGTGGGAAGAAAATGGTTAATCAAACCGTAACATATGTGACCACCACCTCGAAGTTTAATGCGGCAGTTCAAAACCTTAACCGCCCAACCAAAACTGCCAGCGCTTATTGCGCATGTGAACGCAGCCTTGCCATTTAATGCTACCATAAACGGTTCCTCTGAATCTAGAGGGCGTGGCAAGATTTGGCACCTTTCATCAAAATTAACTCCAGTTAACTGCAGTTAGCCACATTTTGTGGGGTTTTCAATTGACATTGGGCAGAAGTTTGTTTTTGTCATAACTTCTTCAATATTGAACCAATTTGGACAAAATTTTGGTCAATTTTGGGTATTCTAAGCATTTTGGAGAGTTTTGGATAGGTTTCATAGCGACCATAGGTGTTATTCAACCATTTTTTCTTCAGGGAAGCTTGGAGAGCCACTAGGGCCATCAGGGAAATGGAGCTGTATTGGGCTATACTTCGTTGTTTGAGGTGAAACAAAAGCCATTTTTAGCTTATTTTTGTCTTCTTAATTCAATTTCACAACTGGTTTTTATTTTTTAAGCATATTTCACACTGTATAACCAATTTTAGCAACTTAATAGAGCAAGGACATGCCCATTGGGAGCCTTGGACCCGACAGATGTAGCTTAGGAGAGGTGACCTGCCTCATCATGTTGTTGTGTTATGTTATGGTGAATTTTTTTTTTATGTGTATTTTGATTTAAGATGTTAAATAGTAATTTTAATTAACATTCCCTCACACATAAACTCAGAAACAATTACCAAAAACACTTTGTTTAAATTGCAAGACATGGAGAATACTTTGCACACTTAATTTAATGGAAATGGATACTTTGCACAACATTACAAATACTTCCATTTTCAAATCAAAATCTTAGGGGGAGAAGCAAAGTAATGGTTCAAGAACTTAACCCCTAATAGCATTCATGATCTCCCTTCCCTTTATCAAACATTCATAAACAAGTGGGAGACTAAGAAAAATCCTCTTCAAATCTTGTCAGAGTATGAGAACCTTAAAATAAATGTTGGGGAGAGTGTTCAAGACTACTGCACTAGGTTCAATAGAGTATAAAATGCACTCACTCCCCACATGTAATCCCCACAAGGCTTAGCCCTAGTAAAATTTCCAGATGGATTTGATCCAGAATTGGCTTACCAATTAAGAGAAAGAGATCCCCTTACCTTAAAAGACATGCAAAGGGGAGTGGTAAGTGTAGAAGCCAATCTAATTGCTAAAAGGGATAGAATGAGAATAGAGAAGAGAGTTACATACAAAGAGGAACCTATGGCCTCCACATTTGATGCTAAAAATGAGAGCCTAGTTAGGACAATGGAAAGGATGATGGAGAGAATTAACTTAAATGAAAGAGCACCTCCTAGGGAAATCCAAACAAATCCTCAAAACAAAAACAAAACCCAAAACTTCAAAAGAGATCCTCCTCAAATAAGACAAAAAGAAAATTACCAGCAAATTAGACCTCCTTTCCAAGAAAACTATGTAGATTAAGAGGAAAGAGAGACCGAGGAGCCGGAAGAAAACCATGTGAATCTAATAGGCTCTGATAGTGAGGATGTTGTTTTTCTCACAGAAGAAGAATAAGTTATTTTTTCATCAAACCAAAATGAAAGAGCATATGAGGATTCTGAAGATTACAAATTAGGGTTTGAAAATGCTATCATGGAGGTTCATAGGTAGTATGACCTCAGAATTAGGAAAACCCAAGACATCCCCAAGAGGAACAAACTAGAAATTTCTGCTAGGAAGACCCCTAAAAACACGCCTAAAAAGACAATAGAAAATACCAACATAATGGCTAAGATTTCCGATCAAATAAAAAACAAATTCATCCAACATGATGGTGACCAAAGCTTCCCTAGTACATCAACTAGTGGCCCTAAAAAAACTACTTTAATTGAGATTCCAAATAAAAATCAGCAAGATAAAGTTGCTGAAAATACCATGTATGATAAAACTGATCTAACTCTACCAAGAACACATATGCCATTCAGTATTGCGGGTGAAATTTCCAAGATAAAAATAGCCATACCCCTTACTGAATTAGTGACTCAAGATGTATATAGATCTCAAGTTTTGAAAGCTTTAAACATAGGAAATGACATCGACACTCTAAATCTGACTGATGACAAGCCAAAATTATTGTTTGGAACAGAGGTAGAGGGAAAATTTCAAGAGGGAGTTGTGCCTCCATTCTATGTCAGTTTAAATTTTCATGACAAAACCCTGCACAATGCTATGCTAGACTCTGGTGCTTCACATAACCTCATGCCAAAGGTAGTGATGGAAATATTAGGCCTTCAAATAACCAGAGCATACAAATAATTGTACTCTTTTGATTCAATTAGAGTCAAATTTTTGGGCCTAATCAAGGATCTATGTGTCATTCTGACAGAAATACCATCCAAGAGCATTGTAATGGATATTGTAGTGGCTGACATTCCCCCAAAATATGGCATGCTCTTATCTAGATCATGGGGAGCCAAATTCCAAGGAACCCTCCAAATGGACATGACCTATGCTACCATTCCAGTCTTTAACCAAACAAGAATATTGTACAGAGAATCTCACATGAAATACATGGTAAGAATCCAAGATAAGCCAAACAATTCCCCTCTCTATTCTATCCATTTAGACCTTGATTCATTTATTTTTTACAATGAAGATGACATCAATGAACAAGTAGCTGAAAAAGAGGAAGAGTAAGACCTGTCAGAACAATCAAACCATACACAAAATGAAGAACATAACAGCCAAAAACCTAGCAGCCATGAACAACAACACAATGGCGAATCTAAATGAAACTCTTTGGAGCATGAGCTTTGATGGCTCTTATGGCAAAGCTGGTTCAGGAGCATGTGTTTGGATACAAAACACAAATGAAGGTAACTCTTACAACCTGGATTTTCAATGTACAAACAATATTGTAGAGTATGAAGCTCTTCTCTTAGGGTTACAATTGTTGAAAAGTATAGGAGCTAAGAAGATTTCCATTCAGGGAGATTCTGAGCTGATTATTAGAAAAATTAAAGGAGAATATTCATCCAAAAATACTTGGCTAAGAGACTATATAAATGCTGCCTTAGACCTCCTAAAAACATTTGAAAAATATGAACTTACCTCTATCCCAAGAACTCAAAACAACCTTGCAAATGAACTAGCATTTTCTACTAGCTCTTGCCAACTACCTCATGGCAATGAACAATACACGGTAAAATTCAAAAGCAAACCAACAGTCCCTGATAACATAGATTATTGGCAAGTTTTTGAAGGTGACAAACATATTGAAGACTTCCTGCAATCAAAAAATGAATTTGAAATGCCAAAACCAAACTCAGAACATAAAGAGGACTGCTCTGCCGAGGAACAAACACACAAAATAGAGCCACCTTATGATGCTGATGTAAATATGCTTGAACACCCTCATGAGGCAGAATTGTGTGAGGATTCAGAAAAAAGGTACCTTGAGGTATTGCAATGCAATGAAAACTTATTGCCAAGAGGACTTGCCCCCTTAGAATAATTGTTTGATTTCAATGATGTTGCTAGGAAGACAAAAATGGAATCCACTGAAATAGATGTAGAAGAATGAAACATACGCAGTAAGGAAGAACCTAAAATGATAAAGCTGTCCAAAACACTGCCAAATATTATAAAACAGAAATAAATTGAGCTATTCAAAGAATTCAAGGATGTGTTTGCATGGGACTATAAGAACTTGAAGTCCTATGACACAACCATCATTTAGCATAAGATTCCTCTTAAAGAAAACCAGAAACCATTCAAGAAGAAATTGAGTAGAATAAACCCTGTCCTAATGCCTCTAGTTGAGAAAGAAATTAAAAAATGTATGATGCTAGAATAATAGTCCCACTGAGGTACTCAGAATGGGTCTCAAATCTTGTGTCAGTGAGGAAGAAAACAGGGGAAATTAGGCTATGCATAGAATTCAAAAATTTAAACAAGGCCTCCCTGAAAGAGAACTACCCTTTACCTAAGATGGATCATATACTACAAAGGGTAGTGGGCTCCAAAATAATATCTTTACTTGGTGGTTTTTCAGGGTATAATCAGGTGCTAGTACATCCAGATGATCTTCATGTATGTGAAAATGCCTTTTGGGTTAATGAATGTTGGGGCCACTTTTCAAAGAGCCATGGGAATTGCTTTTTCCGAAGAAATAGGTTACTTCATTGTGATATACCTTGATTGCATCACTGTTTACTAAAAAACCGATGAATAACACCTAGCTCACTTAAGGAAAGTCTTTGAAAAGTGTAGAAAGTATGGTTTGTCTTTGAATCCCAAGAAAACTATGTTTGGTATTCAAGAAGGAAAAATTTTAGGCCATATCATATCTAAAGAAGGGATTAAGATAGACCCAAAAAAGATTGAAGGGATAATACAGATCAGTCACCCTAGGAACATCAAAGAGTTGCAATCTTTCATTGGAAAGATCAACTTCTTAAGAAGGTTCATACCAAACCTTGCAGAACTCCTAAGAACATTAAAAACATGCTGAAAAGAGAAATAGAAGTCAAATGGACCGTAGAAGCAAAAAAATCCTTTGAACTAGTAAAACAAGCACTTACCCAAACACCAGTTCTAATCAACCCTGACTTTACCAAGGACTTCTGCATCTTATAATTTGCATCAGAACACACAATTGCTGCAGTATTGCTAAAAAAGAACATAATGGGACAAGAACAACCCATAGATTTCTTCAACAAGGCACTAAGATATGCACCTCTGAAATATAAAATTATGGAAAAACAGACTTTTGCCCTAATCAAAGAATTGAAAGATTTTAGAGTCTACATATTGTATTCACATGTCATTTCTTTTGTTCCTCATGCAGTTGTTAAGGACATACTAACTTAGGATCCTGATGGTCAAAGAGGTAAATGGATTGTTGTCATATTAGAGTATGATCTAGAAATCAAGCCCACCAAGCTAATCAAAGGGCAAGGACTATCCAAACTGATGGATGAAACAAACTTTCAAGAATTAGACATAAACATGATACATTCCTTGGATGAACAAGTGGAGCTGGTGACTCCACCTATTGAATAAAAATTTCAGAAGTCACTCTAGTATGCTGATATATTACATGTTCTTTTTAATCTAAATGCTCCTCTTAGTTTGTCTAAAATAAAAGCCGGATTCTTGAAACTAAAAGCTATAAAATTTTCATTCTAGATAAAGATTTATATTGGAAAAATTATGTTGGTATCCTACTTAAATGTTTACTTTAAGAAGATGTAGATAGAATTATGCATGAGTTTCATGAAGGAGAATGTGGAGGTCATCTCTATTGGAAAAATACTTCCAAAAAAATCCTTAGAGCTGGTTTCTATTGGCCCACTCTTTTCCCTGATATTCGTAATCTAATAGTGACTTGCCATAAATACCAAATCTTTGAGGGAAAGAGAAAACTACTGCCTTTACCTTTACAACCTATCAGTGTTGAAACCTTTTCAACAATGGGGTCTAGATTTCAATGGAGAAATCCACCCTACCTCCTCTACCCAACACAAATGGATCCTCACTGTAGCTGACTATTTCACTAAATGGATAGAGCCATCCCTTCAAGGACTACCACTGAATCAGTAATCATCAAATTCCTTGAAAATCACATCTTGTCTAGATTTTATTATCCAAGAAAAATCATCACCGATAATGTTGCTACATTTAAATCCAAGAGAATGGTGGAATTTTTCCACAATTATCACATCGCATTAGGGAATTCTATAGCTTATTACCCTCAAGGTAATGGTTTGGCTGAGTCCTCTAATAAAATTTTGGTAAATATCATCAAGAAGTTGCTGGAAGAAAACAAGAAGTCATGGCATAACAAATTAGTGCATGCACTATGGGTAGACAGATTAACAAACAAGAAGTCAATTAACATGTCTCCATATTAGCTAGTGTATGGCATGGATGCAGCTTTTCCAACATCCTTGGGAGTCCCAGTGATGAAGCTTATTCAAGAGGTACAATCAGAGGAGAATGATATACAAACGAGGTTGAACCAAACCATTCAATTCAACAATAAATGGAAGAAGTGTACAACAGAACACAAGCAGTACAAGAGAATATTAAGAAAATCTTTGATAAAAGGACTAAAGATAATGATTTCTTGATTGGAGACAAAGTGCTAAAGTGGGATTCAAGAAGAGAGGACACAGACAAGCATGAGAAATTTGAAAATTTGTGGAAAGGTCCATACATCATCCATTTAGCAAGAGGTAACAATGCATTCTTCCTACAAGAAGTGGATGGAACAGAGTTATATGGAGGTCCTATCAATGGCAGGATGCTCAAGCATTACTTTTGTTAAAGTTATTAGTTTGAAGCTTTATTCATTGTACATAACACTACTTGAATGAAGATCATAAAAATAAAAACACAAAAACAAAGTAAAAAAAAAAAGAAAATAAAAGAGGGTAGATAAAAAGAAGAGGTAAAGCCCCATACCAAAAAAGAATGTTTCGGAAAGTGTGTAAGTCCAAATGCCACTAATTTTGAGAAAGGAAAGTCTTGTTCAGTCATACAGATTAACCGTGATTGAATATTTTTTAAATTTCTGCTGATAAGTTAAAAAATGAAGATTTTCCAAACTATTTAAACTTGGCTTATCAGTAGACTAGGTTAGGAAAATATATTGGTTCTCAAAGCTCAAATATGAACCAAAGAAAAAAGAGAGGGATGAGTGACAAATTTTGAATTATAGCCCTCAAGTTTCTAGTTTTACTTGTGCAAAAATAAAATTTGTGTGTAGCTTGTCCAAAATGCCAAGCTCATGACAAATCAAATTGCTTAACCTTGATTTGGTCATGTTTTAAATTTTATGTTGATAGATTAGAGAATGAATATCTATCAAACTGTTTAACCTTGACGGACAAGTAGATTAGGTAGAGAATAAAAGAGCTCATCAGTCTAATCTGAGCTTTTGGAAGTTATAAGGATAGACATAGATAGTTTTTAGGCTTTCAAAAGAAAAATGATGTCAAGGGTTTGCCAGTCCAAATACACTCAAATGAAGAAAAAATGCTAGAAAAAGTATGATGGGTAGGTAGAGTTGATGTTGAAGCAATCATGTTTTTTTTTTTTTTAAGATCACAGCTTCAAGGAACATCAACAAGATCAACATTTCAAAATGAAGGAAATCAGCAAGCCAGTGAGGTGTCTCATCTGCAAAATCATAGATCTGAGGTTCTTGACACCTCCTGAAAGGATTTTCCCTCCCCAAGTGGAGCCACTGTTATTCATCAGTATTTTTCACTATCTTTGGATGACTATAGGATGGTTATAATTTTCTGAAAACAATATTCCTTGAATATCTTGTTTTTTCATAAATCTCACTGCCTTCATTATCTTCATAAAGCCTTTTTCCCCAATTCCTCAATTTTCCATCTCAAAGTCACCCTGTTTCTCTTAGAAGACTCATTATAGGCTTATACCTCTCATTTTCATCTTTATTTCCTACCTAAAAAATTTTTCCCATGTTCCCCAGGTTCCTCAAGCATTGATGGTCTCAAAACTATCTCTGTAGGCTCTTTAGATAAGTCAAGTACATTGGATTTTGGATCTTCAATACAACACTTTTGTAAATGCTCTGTTTTCACTTGAAAATCTTTAGGTCAAAATCTCATTCAAAATCAAGTCAAAGAACACTCCCATTAGGTCATTAGGTTTTTGCATTTTTCAAGGTCATCCTTGGATGTTTCAGGCATTGATTTTCCTTTTCTAGAATCTGGCTCAGATGTAATAGAATGTCAAGACATGGTTATTCAAGGACCTAAAATTTCCAAAGAGGATTATCTTATCAGTTCAAAGTCTGCAAGTGAGAAAAATGGACAAAGTTTGGAACTTCTGCAGAAGTGTTGAAATATTTATCAGCAGAAGGTACTGATGATGTAGAATGTCTACTCCTGTATGAAAACAACTTACAGCAAGGGAAAGAGGAAACACTTGGTATTGTAGATGACTAGGGTTGTGAATTGGTTAGTCCATTTGAGTGCCAAACAATGATTACTTGCAAGAAAATGACATGGAAAAAGCACACGAGGCCAAGCATGAAGAAAGTCTATAAAAAAAGATTGATGGAATATGGAAAAAAAGGTAAGGTGAACTGGAAAAAAATGAATGAACTTGAAAGTGATATAGAGAACTTAGAAGACAACACTGATGATTGTTGTAAAGAACTGCAAACACTTAGGGTTTTTGAAAAAGTGGTCAGAAAAGGTGGAAAATTTAAGTTGAACTTTATGGTGGAAACTACAGAAGATTTTGAAGATTCTACTATGTGATTAAATCCCAAAGTTATCAAAATGAACTTATCATGCCTCAAAGAGCCAAGAAAATCCAACTTCATGACTTTAGCAACCTGCAAAGCAAAAAGGTGTCAAAGAGCATCAGTGAAAAAAGAAAAGGACTTAAAACATTAGAAAGTGGGTTTTTCAAGTTAAATTAAATATACAAGCCTGTAAAGGCCCATTTTACATTTCAAATGAATCATTATTGTTTTTAAAAAGATCAAGAGCACTCAGCAAGGGAGAAATTGTGAGTTTTCAAGCAAAATTCTCCAAATTTTCTTGGCACTGCACATTTGGCTTGGCACTGTGTGCCTGGGAGTTGGCGATACGCCCTTGCCAGATTTCCTCCACACAAATTCTGAAGGTGTTGCGTGCCTAGGAGCTGGCGCTGCGCCCTCAGCCATTGGCATTGCGCTCTTAGACAGAGAGGGTTTCTAAGTCTTCCAACCACTCAAATCACATAAAAACTTCTTCAAATCTCTTCCAAGGTCATCCATGCAATCTTAAGTGGTAAATACATGATATACGCCCTATTTTTATGCGATTTGGTGAATTCTTAATCAATGGAAATGAAACCCTAAAAGGAAACCCTAAGTTTTAATATTGTAATCACTGTCTATATACTTATTTCATCCTCCTGAACAGAGTATAATTTATAGACAGGGTAATTACTCTGCTTGAGGGTTGTCATTGAGTTAGTTTTCCCCTCACTCATTTCCTACACCTATACCCCTTCACTCATTCCCTTCATTTTGCAAAGCTACCATTTCATTCCATCCCTTCATCTCATTTCACATCAGCCCTAAGGTTTCCAAAACAGAGTTTAAAATGTCTGAGGGTGAAGACAGTGGTGGTGAGGCACAAATGCCAAGGAGACATGATCACAAGGGAGAGAAGATAAACATATTTGAGCCCATCAATACAAGAGAACTCATGGCCTCACCCCTCACTGTTTCTTGCTTTAAGCATGTAGGCTGCTTTGAATTTTATGAAAGAGTACAACAAGTCCAAAACCACCCGGAGCCAACAAGACTATTCATTATCAATTGCATGACAAACAAGTCAATCTTTCTGGGGTCACCTTTGATTTTTCTACTAATGCCATTGCAGATGCTACATGAATACCTAGTGTGGGAGAGAAGTGGTTCAAACAAGCAAACATGGACATGAGTTATTTTGAACCATAACTTAAACCCAGGTATAAGGATCACCATAAGTCCATCTTCCATTTTTATCATCTTCTTGATAGATATGCACCCATGATGAAGATAATAATGAAGTATTTCACTTGTGAGGGAAGGTTTTCCCGCCTCTACTCATACCACATTCGTCTTCTTATGCATTTCACTAGAGTTAGGATGTTGCATATACCATATTATCTTTTCCGAAGCATTGAAAAAATATCATAAATAGTGAAAAAGAGAGACTATAATCAGCAAATGCAGAGCCTGTTTCATCACTCACTCATCAAGATGGTGTTCATGCATAAGCTACAATAGAAAATCATTCCATGGGAGACCTTCATTGCCAATGAGGTTTTCACTACTCCACCTGTCCATCATCAGCAAAATATTCCTTCATCTTCTCATCGTCCCATATCCACTTCTCCATCACATCCTATTGTTCATACATCACCATCCACTCACATCCATTCACCTCAATTTGATCCTCCCTCATCACCTTTTCACAATCCTTCACCATCATCTCTTGATACCAAAGCCTCAAGTAGTGAAAGAGATATTTGGACAACTGGCACTGAAGTGCAAGATATTGAGCCTTTTCCTTTGACCTAGCAAATAGGCCACAGGTAGGTGTTTTCTTCACGTGAGGTGAAAGGGGCCCTACCTTCTTCATTAGCAAAACATATTGATAAAGGCAAAGAAAAGGTTATAGAGCAGTTCATTGTTGAAGAGGAGGATAAACATGAAACTAAACAATAGTTTCAGCTGATTGACCTTGAGGATGAGGATGAAGAGAGGATTACAGATATATTGATTAAAATCAATGATGCCAAGATTAGTGAGCTTCAAGCTAATATTTTTAGGGCAATTAATGTGATCAAATTCCTTGGGTTAGAAAACCAACAGTTAGAGACAAAGAAGCCCATCAGTGATATCAAGGCAATAAGAGCTCAGAAAGAGGCCAGAAAGGCCAAGGCTTTGCTAGATGAGACCTTGGGTACTTTTGATGATAGTGAGTATGAGGAAGAGCAGATTCCTAGGCAAATACCAAGGACAATTGGGTTGAAGAAGGCTTTAGCCTGGGAAAGAGAGAAAGAGGCAGAATTGGTAGAGCAGCTTACTCGAAGTGAGCTACTTGCCATAGAAATTAGAAAATATAGAGAATCTTGGCTTGAGAGGGAAAACTTGCACCTACGGGGTCAACTATAGAAGGCCAAGAGAGACACTGACATGGAGATGAAGATGGCAAGACATTATTCCATGAGAAACAAGATTGCAAGGGCCAAGCTCAAACGAGCCCATTGTCCATGGTGTTTGCCTTAAATGCATTAGTAACTCCATTATCGAATCGTGGTGGATGGGTAACTAAGAATATGTGAGGGATGCAGTAGTGAGGGCGCTAAAGGTTCCATGTGAAGCAGAGGGAAGCTCCACATACAATTTCGTAGCTATTCCGGTTAAGCTGCGGTAAAATATTCATAATCGAATAGTATCATCAATAATAATTTTCAATGAACACCATAGGTGGAAAGTCATTACATGATTTCCAGGGTCTTCCACTTGCTTCCCTTCGAATTTTGAAATGTATGAAGGGATATTCGTGGGCGTGGGGGGCCAAATGGGATTGTGTGCAATGGGATCATTTGTTAACTTTGACAGATCAGGTAAGTTTAAAGATGCTAGGAAAGGTAACTAAGTGTTGAGTGCCATTGTAGACTGTGAAAACACATGGTTCTGGTTGTGTATGGGGTTTTTCTGTGACATACCCGACTGTGTGTTCTGTTGCTCCCCGAATGTGTATTGCCTATCTACCCTCTGGGGTTTATGGGAGGAGTGGTGTGTGGTGACCCTGAGGGGGTTTCCATCGATGTGGCATTGGGTGACCCTTGGGGTTCCCAACTAAACACGCCCCAATAAAGGATGAACCGATAAGGGTGGTTGTGTGTCGTATTTAACGCCTGAATGGTGAAAGACCTGGCACTCCTCCCTCTAATGGGGGGAGGTCCCAAAAACATCTAGATCGATGAGGTCCCATTGGGTTCATTATGGTGTCAACTCAATTTAATTTTGGAAATATTTTTCAGTTCTCTGAGAGGAGAGAGATTATTTATCAAATAAAAAAGTGATTGCATACATAAAACAAAGAGAAAAATAAAAGGTTAATTTCCCTTTAGACCTATCCTATGTGATCAGTCAATCAAAAAATGGTTTTGCTTATTTTATGCATGATACTCAAAAATCCTAGAAGACCTAATCGTCCTCACACTCTCAATTGTAATTGGGCCTTGCGAAGATATCTTCTGGTGGGTATTGGGGCCAATGTCCCGAAAGAACTGGTGACGCTTTCCAGTGGCCGAAGAATCGACCAAGGTAATGGAAAGAGGATCTAGTGTTGCCTTCATCGTCACCTATAGGGAAGCATGCCTTATATTTGGCCACTAAGTACCATCATCCGACGTGAGCATTCGATTCTTGAGCTTCTTGGTATTCCTACCAGTACCGAACACTAGATGGTTCAGGTAGCCCCAAATAGTACCACACGCACTGGGCCTAAGCTTAAACCCCTCTGAATCGGGTCTCTAAGGAGCTTGAGAATTATTTTTCATGGGTAGATAGAAAGGTTTAAATCTCCCCATAAAGTCAAATTATATGTTTCAATAATGTAAACTAACCATGGCAGCTTATTGGATGCCTACCCCCAATGGTCCTAACCTGAACTATTAATTATCTCATGGCCCCTGTGGGGAGATTTAACGAGTTAAATTAATGGTTAGTTTTAAGGAGTCTTACTTTTCTTATGGTTTGGAAATGTGTGTGAGAAAGTGTACAATCACAATGTTTGTAGGATGTGGATATGCGATAATCCTTTAAACTCCCTCCTAATTAAACTATGTTTTGATTGTTCCTTTCAAAAAGTAAATAATGCGCGAATAATGGGCCGCTTACAGTTTTTCCTATTTTACTAAATGTTCCACTATAGGGAGATGGAAAACTATCAAAAGAGAGCATTCATATGCATGCCCAGGGTCACCAAGAGGTGCAAGGGCAAAAAATATTACTTTCCTTCTTAGATAATTTGATCCTAGTCCTAAATCCTAATGCAAAATTTAAACTAAACTTAATGCAAAAATTTGGAAAAAATGGAAACTAGCTAAGCATGCATGTATATGGGCCACTTAATTCTTGCTAATTACCTACGTGTTTGTTGTCTATTATCACTAATAAGTTCATTTATATAGCATGGGTGGACTTTAACCACTTACTTGCCTCCTAATTAAACTACATGAATTTGTGATAATAAATTAAAAATTATAACTATGCAATAGATAATCTAAAGTTCAGCTAAATATGTCCTAACAGTCAAGGGACACCAAAACACAGTGCTGGCAGATTTATTTCGGGCTGCGAGTCACTTTACACTTTCAAGAAAAGGAGAAAATTAGTGAAAAAATGGCTCAATGGTTTCCGCGTTGAAATGGCTTTTCAATAGATATAGGTTAAGAGGTAAGGTAGAACTACATACAATGAACTCTGTACATCTGTCCGAGACAAACATGCATAGACCTGCGCGTCTGTCTGAATTGAATGCACCCGGATTTCTTGCACATGAAAATTCTGCTTCTCCTGAATTGAATCTCTTCAAAAAGGGTGAATGAGAGAAGCTGAGGAAGAGGAGAGTTGTTCCTACTACAATCCTAAGTAGAAAAGAGGTTTTGAAAAACCACAACCCCTTAGCTTAAGAGGAAAAATAAGTGGAGTTGCCAAGCCTGTGTTGGTGTGTTTGGTACATGAGTGTACAAAAAACAGTGGTGCTTGGTATGAGTGATTGCTAGCCTAAAAGCAATTTCACAGGGAAAAAATGGATTGTTAGATGATTAGTGAAGCATCATAACATGTATAAAAACTATTTATGTAACATAGCATACTACAAAAAGAGGAGGAAATAAGAAACAAAAAATACACATATAACACAAGCTCAATATCAAGTAAACAAACTAATAATACCAACAAAGAACAAATCCCCTTTTATTAGCCACTGGTGGTAAAAAGAGGTAGAACACTAAAACACTCGCAATGAGTCCTTAGAGCTATGGGGCTCTAATACCCAAAGTAAGGAGGGCTCTGCCCTTAAATTTTCTGCAGGCCTCTCCTCCTCGAATGAGTGATTGGATATTAGACAATTGATGCACTTTTCCTTTGGGATTGAGATGTTGGGTGGCCAAAAAATGAATCCCTTCACTCTCTTGTTTCTTGGACAACACACTACTGGTTTTCTCATGGGCAATTTGGGCAGCATAACAATGTGTTCTAAATTATTCTTCTCATGGTGGTATTTTATAGGAAAAATTCAAATCTTCTTCCCTCTCTTGGTACAATTGTGAACATTGACCCAATAGTGGTGGTTGATTCCATCATGTGCTCACTTGAGGTCTCAAAGTGGCTCTAGGTGGTCGTCCTTTGGTGGCCTCAAGTGGAGAATATTCTTCCTGAAGTGTGCAAAGTGGTCTCGGATAGTGATCTTTCGCCATACCCACAACCATGCGGCTTATTGAGGGAAAGTCACAAAGACCTGTGTTGCTATCAAAGAAAAGAGTGCACAGAGCACACTTTGACAATGTCTTTTGTGCTCAATTTGATAAATTTTCCTCTTGACCTTAGAGAAAGTTAAATTTCCTAAATTCTCTAATGTTTTTCAACCCTGTAAATCCTTCTGCTTGACATTTCATGATGTATTTTGCTTGTCTAATTTTCCAGTGACAAAAATAACTTGCTATCATTTCCTCTGTAAAAATTGACCAATTGACAAGTGGTTTACAATTAAAATCCATTGATACCATACAAATTGATTTTGTTCTAAATATAAAGTTGCAATGCATATCTTTTGTGAGCGTCGCACATCATGGAGAGAAAAATATTGCCCCATATGTAATATCCATGATACTGGATCCCTTCCATCAAACTTCCTCATATCGATGTTTGGAATGTGGTGGTTCTTAAACCCAAAATTGGAGTCTCTAAAATCATAATTCATATTCCTTTTGTCCTCATCAAGATTTTCATGGATTACCTTATCGCCACCAAGAAGCCTTTCTTGCAAATACTTTGTCAAACCTTCCTTCAAACCATTCATCCCTGACTCAAACCATCCATCTTAGCTTCAATTCCATACCTCAAAGCTTCCTTGTCTATTTTTAAACCACCCATGTCCCCTTATAGTTAATCTTTGCTTTCTCTTTGTGAGAGCGAAATTTTTTGCACTTGGTCTCGTAATTTTGATATATCATGATGCAATTCTTCCTCTTCATGCGTCATAGTAGAGCTTTTTGAGGGCTTAATGGTTGTAGATTTTTTTTTTTTTTTTTTTGAGTCATTTAATAACCAAATAATGATATCTATGCTTCAATATTCCCTTTGAATCACTTAAAACTTATTTTCAAACAAAAGTTATGCAAAATTCAAAAAATACACACTTTTTCTTATTTTTTAAGAGCTTGATATTGAAATTCTTATATCTCTATAATTTCATATTTCCAAGATCTTAAATTACATATTATGGTATCCCTCTGAATATTCTTTCCAATGCCACAAGTCATACTAATATTGGATTCTTCAATATATAGTTATGTGAAATATCCCACGATGACCTGATCATGGATTGGTTCAGTAGAGAAAAGTTGTATGGGATGTCACATGTCATTGTTTCAACATTCGACCCTGAAATTGCTACTGAACAAATGCCAATCTATGTAATTTCAACCACTTTTCATAGAATTCCAATTTTATGCCTAAAACAAAAGTTATGACGATTTTCCCTAGGTAACTTGTTTGATATGGAATTATGGAGTCTTCAAAAACCCTAACTTTCGTGGATCATATCTTTGAAAATATAGAGAACCAATATATGAAATTAGTACGGAAAGTTCAAAAATATCTCGAATATACATGGTTTATATTTTAGCTTCTGTATCCTCGTAGAAAAAAAAAATTATAGCAAAAATGTCACAATGGCCTGTTTGAAGCATTGAAACCCTAGAATTCAAAGCTCTTATACCAAATGTTATGCAACCAACTCACAAAATATAGAAAAGATAGATCAACTTGAGAAATAGACTCTTTGAGGGGGAAACCTCCTTTACATTACATAAATGAATAATTCTTGGATGATACAAATGACAACACCTCCTTTGTGTATATAGGAGTATAAGGAGTCACAATATAATCAAAGCCTACATAACAATAATAATGTAAGGGCACAACAATAACAATAAGGTGGCTACGCTAACAATAACAATAAGGGAGATACACTAATATTATAGGGAACTAACAATGAGGTAAGGTCATTTATGGGGTTAGCATGTTACCACATGAGATTCATCAGGAACTTCTCATGCATTGCATATCCTATTTCATCATTGTAAAGAAAAGGTAAGAAGTTTGAATGGACAACAGAATGTGCAACTAGTTTTGATCAGTTGAAGTAGTTTTTGACAAATTCCCTAGTTCTCAAGATTGAAGATTCAGACAAATATTTTTTGGTATGTATAGATGCTTGAAAAAGAGGTCTTGATGGATTCCTTACGCATGAAGGATAGGTGGTATGTTATGAATCAAGGAAAATGAATTAGCATGAGTAGAATTATGTTACAAGTGATCTTGAGTTGGAAACAAACATCCATGCTTTGAATATGTGGAGACACTATATTCTTGGAAGGAGGTTTTTACTGATGAATTATCATAGTGGATTGAGATACTTGTTTGACTAGCCGAATATGAATTCTATGAAATCTAGATGGTTTTCCAGGATGAGTGAGTCTGATGTCGAGATGAGATACATTAAGGGAAAGGAAAATAGGGTTGTAGAAGCTCTTAGCATAAGGGTGTAGATGAATTATATAGCAAATATGAGTTCTTATATGATGGATTTACAGGATCATATCTTGCAGGACAAATAGTAGGATGATAGGTACATGAAGCTTAGACATAGGTTACAGTAGGATACAAGTGATAAGGATGTGGATTATCGTCTTACAGCAAATGGTTTGATCAGATTTACGGACATGATCTATGTGTTAGAAAAAAATGAGCTAAATAATATTATTTTGAGAGAATTTCATCCTAAGCCATATTCAAGTCACCCAAAATATCAGAAACTTTGACAACAATGAAGAAGTTATACTATTGGCCAAATATGAAGACGGAAGTCACAGATTTTGTGGCGAGATGTTTGGATTTTCAACAAGAAAAAGCAGAGATTAAGTACCCAGGTGTTTTACTACAGTTAATCTTGATTCCAGAGTTGAAATAGGAGGTCATTTCTATGGATTTCATCACATGTTTTCCAAGTATATCTAGACAAAATGATTCCATCATGGTGGTGGTGGACAAGTTGAAAAAGTTAGCACACTTCATTCCCGTGAAGTCTGCTTATTTAGCTAATGGTGTAGCACAGGTATTCATCAGAGATGTAGTGAGATTGCATGGTTTTCCAAAGAACATTATGTCAGAAAAGATGCTAATTTCACTTCCATATTCTAGAAAAAGTTATTTGTAGGTCTGGGTACAAAGTTGGCCTTTAGTACAACTTATAATTCACAAAAATATGGATAGATAGAGAGGGTTAATAGGATTTTGGAGGACATGTTGAGAATGTACGTCATGCATCAACAACAAAAGTGGGAAGAGTATCTTCCACTGGTCGAGTTTGTTTACAACAATGGGTATCTAGAGTCACTGAGGACGAGTTTGTTTGAGGCACTCTACGAGTGGAGTTATAATACTCCCATTAGTTGGAGTGATCCAGTGGACAGGGTGTTGATAGGAATATACATGTTGGCAGATATGGACCAATAAATGCAATTTATCAAGAACAATTTAAAGGAACCACAAGATAGACAGAAGGTTTATGCAGATCAACATAAGTTGTTTAAGTAGTTTTAGGTTTGGTATCATTTGTACTTGTGCATCAAGCCCAAGAAGATATTCTTGAGGATTGGTTCATTTGAGAAGATGACACCTCGGTATTGCGGGCCTTTCGATATCCTTAAGAGGTTGTACCAGTAGCCTATCAAATTGCGCTGCCTCCAACAGTGAAATCCATGATGTTTTCTATTGAGCCCCAAAGATTTCCTTTTCTTTCACCAAATTTCACTTCATTTCATTTGTACTTTATCAATTATAGGCTTAAAAGATCAATAGGATTGATTAAAGTCACTTTAAGAATGCATACAATGACTGAATTTCTATGCTTTTATGGTTTTGTTATTGTAGTGATTTTTTACTAGACTTAGCTACAGAATGCAGCCATTCTGTAGCTAGTCGCATATTCCGCAGCTATCTTTATGTTCACACAGGTTACAAGTGTCACTCAAAGGAAAAACGCATATGGTTGAATTCCAGAACTCACCTACATCATTCCTTGCCCTCTACAAAGTCTGAGCAAAAATATGCAAGTGGTTATGCACGTGGAGGAAACTAAAACTAAGAAGTAGACTTATACCAGGACAAGGACTCTGCAGATGTCTTCAGCAAAGTACGAGGCCTCAACAGGAGTTCTAATTCGATTTTTATTGAAAAATACACCTATCCTTATTTCTTCTCAATGACAATTATGTATTTTGCTTATAAAAATAACTCGGTGAACCGAGAGACAGTTAGCTAGTTGATGTTTTGTTGTTAAGTTGTCCAAGACTGTAATACTTTGTTTTTGAAGGTTTTTCCTTTAATGAAAGAAGTACAACTTTAATGAATGATCTGAAGAAATATTTAGGAGATTCGTATGCCAATCCGATGGTAGAGGGCCCCTACTGTCCGAAACGCTTTGTGCATATTTTTTTTAGATAAGTAACTTTAGATCTATTTCGTTCTTAATTTAGGCAGCTTTCTGAACTTCATGTTTTATGCTTACTTACATCGAATAGTGTAGTCAATATTTTTCTCATGAATTGTTCCAAAATATCACTAACACTGAATGAGATGGAGTTGTAGTATTTCGAAGGCTAATTTCATATTAGTTCAGTTCTGTTCATTGCATTTCAAGTTTTATTAGCTAGTTGTATTCTAGTTCTGTTAAATTCGACTTAAAGGTCTTCATTATTTACAAACTTCTCTTGTTCTTAGTCTCTTCTAACACATTATTATCATATGGACAAGAATTAGTAATATCATTTTGAGGTCTTGACTGTTCTGTAATTTCTCATAATTTTACAAACAAACTTTTTCCAAAGCTATTCCAAGAGATCTCTAACCCTTGAATGAGGCTTAATAGTAACATTTTTAGTTGCAGAATGGGTTGATTTTAGTGTCATAATTTAAATTAGCATAGGGTTCCTTACTATGTTGCAGATAATCTTTTCTCAATGTGTTCCAACAAATTTCTAACCATGGATGAGATTTTCTCTGTGATATTGTAAGTTATTGTTTACTTAGAAGAACCTCATTGCATCAAACTTATCCTTTTCTCAAGTTGTTCCAACATACCTCTAATGAAATGAATTGGACTGAGTTAATGTTATGAGTTACTTTCCTTTTCAAGCTTTGCAATTGGTGAATTAGCATTTTCTGTTCTTAGGTTCCATACATAGTTTAGAGTAGATTTTGCTCTGTTTTAGTGTGACCAATAACTTCTCTTTGCCAACAATTTAGTTCTTTTCCTCTTTGCAAAAAAACACAAAACCAAAAACACTAGAAAAACACTAAACACAACGAAGTAGGAAGAAGATAACTAGGCACATATAGTGCACTTCACTTCAACAGTTTACTAGCCCTGGTTGACAATTTATGACATCAATTTAGGAACACTAAGTTGAGCAGACATTTTCCATGTTTCATTTCTTAAAAGATATGTAAAGGATGTTGATCATGTTATTGATTAATGGTCCATATTGCATGTGGAGCCAGAAGGAGAATTCCAGCCGGAACCTTACTATATTTAGTAGAGAAAGATGCTCATGCTCCAAAACCAAGAAATCGAGAAGGTTAAAGTGGAGTGGCAACACTTTGGGCCCGATTAAGCTACATGGGAGATGACTAATCATATGCAGGCTATGTATCCTTCCTTGTTTATCGGTTGAGAAAAAACAGTTTTGGTATTTTTGTATATGTATATGGATGTAAATATCACCAAGAGTTGTGTTATAGAACTCCAATAGGCGGTATGGTTTTCATGTTGTTATGTTGTCATGTTGGTTTTATTTTCAATAATTTGATCATTGTAAGTACTGCATCAAGCTAAGTTATAAAGATCCATGGGAGTATGTTTTGGTTTCGACAGTTTTGTTGGTTTTAGGTGTCATTGAACACCGAGAATGGTGTTCCCCTCAGGGGGATGGGTTTGTAACAAACCCAGGTTAAAAATATATGTAATAAAGTTAATAAAGGCAAAATAAGACCAAGGTCATGAGACACGTATTCCAAGTTGAATGTCAAGAAAAACATCCTAGTGTGGGTGTTAATTTGGTTTATTATGGCTAAGGGAAGTTGGAAATGGCATTGGCAAAGGATTTCGAAAGGCAACATGCATTAATTGGCATTTTATTTATGAAAGTAAAGGAAATTAGGAGAAAAGTAAGGTGAAAGGTCACAACTTACATTTGAGGAGGAAAATGAAGGAAAATAGTGGAAAATGAAGAAAATAGAGGCCTCATTAATAAAAATGCTTCCGAGAATTAGTTTAAGATTTTTTCAATTCAATTTTGGAGCTCTCTCTTTATTCTCTCTCTCTCTCTCATACTCTTGGAAACAGAGTTTTCTTGGAGCACTCTAGTATTAGAACAAGGAAAGCATAGGAAGGAAAAAGAAGGAAAAGGGAAGAAAAGATAGAGAAAGGAAGAGTTGGATCAAGTGTCTATGCCAGGATTAATTGCATGTATGGAGCTGCACATATGATTTCCTTGCTAGTTTTGGCATGCATGGTACATGAATGTGTGGTTTTTTTTCTCTTGTTGTCATTGGCATGGGTTTTTCCAGGTGTGAAAATGGTTTGCAGCCTTGCCTTTCCATTCCTAGGAATCCCTTGACTAGTAATGTCGGGATACATGGTAAAGCCTGGTTGTGAATACCTCGTTGGGCCTAGGAATCCATTGACTAGTAATGGTGGGATACATGGTAAATCCAAGAGGTGAATACCCTCATTAGGTCTAGGAATCCCTTGGCTAATAATTGTAGGATACACAGTAAATCCTAGAGGCTGGAGATAGGAAAATTCTTCATGGTTTAGGTGGATAGATCCAGATACATCCATGCTTGTTTAAGGCCTAGTGACCCCTTGACTGGTATATGGCAGGATTGCGGTAAATCCTGTAGTGTATGTTCATTTTTTAGGCCTAAGAATCTCTTGGCGGGATAAACAGTAAAAATTGAGGAAGCCTTGATTGGTTATGTTGTAAGTTCCACTTTCATGCTTGTAATATGACACCAGGTTGATTGGTTGAAAGAAATATTTGGTTCAACCCAATCTATGGTCGGCTAGTACGTGGAAGTCCTGACCTGGTTGCATTTTTCATATGTTAATAAGAGCTCTTTTCCTCTTGTATACTATGTGTAAATGTGCTTATTATTATGTGATGATAATGGTTGTTCTATCATTATGGATCTGTTGGTTATAAGCATGGTTTTGAGTTGTGGCTCTCATCATGTTTTTTTTGGTAAATAAAATTTTAATGAATGCATGACCTAATAGATGATATTGCAGCTATTTTGAGAGGGTACTAGTCCTTCTTGGTGAATCTCAGAGAAGTATGAGACCCCTATGTTCAGATTTGGTGTTATGATCTGTAGATTACAAGTTCATGATGTGTTTGACGAAATTTCTGTCATGGATAGGCCTTGTTAGGTCAAGTCCTTGTTCAAGTTTTGCATGAGAGGTCTTGTCACCTTGTCATTTATAATTTCTAGAAGTTTGATGAAGTTTTGGGTAGAGGCCTGAGTCCTGGCCCTGAAAAAATGGCTCATAATCCAAGGTCGCTGGCACACAACTACTTGGAAAAGTCTGCAATCGCATGGATGCCCTTGTTATGCACACAGCTGGAGAGTTTCAGTTGCATGAAGGGATTTTTATGGGTGCAATTGGGGGTCTAGTTCATTTAGAGAGCAGGTTAACTCAAGGGTTGAGCACCTGATGTGATTGGCTAGCCCCCAAGGGTCCTGTAGCTTCTAAGAAAGGTTCCTTTTTTTTTTGGTTTGTCGATTCCACTTCCTTAAATATACTTGGGGAGTTGAATCATATGATAGTAACTCTTCATCACATGTTTACCCTGGTGGACTGGTTAGCTTCGGTAAATTTGGGAGGAGGGTGTTACAAAATTCACTAGACCTAGGTAGTTCGTGTCATTTTCAATGGGTTTTGAATCCTATTAAGTTATTGTGTTTATTCCTATGGGACGCTAGGCCCTTCCTCACAATTGAGATGTTGGTTTATTGAAGCGTGTTTGTTGTTACTACACACAAATAATAGTTCAATCATGTGAGTATTCTTACCCATTATTTTTAAGTATGTTGGAAGCACTAAACCATACGAAAGTGGGGGGAACTTCGTTGTTAACTAAAACAAATATAAGTCACGAGAATGTAGATTCCCAAGTTGTGCATTCACTTTCCCATTCCAAATAAAATGATTCCCCAAGCATACGGTCAACAAAGTTTTTAGTAAGGGAGCTTTAATGCTAATGACTTGCATAGAGATGCTCTAAGAAAATGGATATAAAGCATGATACTATCATGCACTTCACCTGGTAGACCCTATTGTGATGAGGCTAAAGGAATACACAACTAATAGGGAAAACCTAACATGGTTAAAAAAGCATATATTTTATTTAATTCAAAATTTATACGTAACTAAGCATTCACACGGTCTTTCGCACCACCAAACCTTGTACTTCAAATTCTTAGATTTGATCACAATGTATTATTCTGTGTACTATTCAAAATTTTCACTAAGGATCGTACTGGAGTACACTCCATACATTGCCCCATTGTGATTGTGTACTAAATCCAATTTGACACGACCTCATTGACATTGCGGACAGTGTTCAACAAATAAAATTTCATAGAGTGACCTATTTCTCTTCACTTCCATATTTATAGTTGTGAGTGGTAGAATTCTTTGTTGCCATAATTTTTCTTTCAACTTTTCTTGCAACCATGAATGCCTTCTGCAATGAATCAGGTTCCCATAGGTGAACCTCATGTTGGATATTATCCTTTAAGTCCCTATGAAGAAATCAATATTATGTTGCTCTGGAATATTTGTTACCTAATATTCAATTTTTGGAAGTCCTCAATGTGCTCTGCCATTGAACCCTTTTGTTTGAGATTTATCAATTGGCTAAAGAAGGTGCTTCTCTTTGTATTATCATAACGTGATATCATTTCCTTCGTAAAAATTGACCAATTGAAAAGTGGTTTACAAGAAAAAATCCATTGATACCATACAAATTGATTGGGTTCTAAATATAAAGTTGCAATGCGTATCTTTTGTGAGTGTTGCACATCATGGAGATCAAAATATTGCTCCATATGTAGTATCCATGATAACGGATCCTTGCCATCAAACTTCCTCATATCGTTGTTTGGAATGTGGCGGTTCTTAAGCCCAACATTGGAGTCTCTAAAATCATAATTCATATTCCTTTTTTCCTCATCATGATTTTCATGGATTACGTTGTCACCACCGAGAATCCTTTCTTGCAACAAATTTGTCAAATCTTTCTTCAAACCTTCCATGACTGCTTTCAAAACATCCATCTTAGCTTCAATTCCATACTTCAAATCTTTCTTGTCTAATTTTAAACCACCCATGTCCCCTTTTAGTTCATCTTTGGCTGCTCTTTGTGAGAGTGAAATTCGTTGCACTTGGTCTGGTAATTTTGATATATCATGATGCAATTCTTCCTCTTCATGCATCATAGTAGAGATTTTTTAGGGCTTAATGGGTGTAGAATGTTTTTTTTAGTCATTTTATAGCCAAATACTGATATCTATCCTTCAATATTCCCTTTGAATCACTTCAAACTTATTTTTCTAACAAAAGTTATGCAAAATTCAAAAAATACACACCTATTTCTTGTTATTTTAGAGTTCGATATATCTCTATAATTTCAGATTTCCAAGGTCTGAAATTACGTATTGTGATATCACTCTGAATATTCTTTCCAATGCCAGAAGTCATACCAATATTGGATTCTTCAATATATAGTTATTTCAAATATCTCACGATGACTTGATTATGGACTGGTTTAGTAGAGAAAAGTTGTATGGGATGTCACATGTCATTGTTTCAACATTTAACCCTGAAATTGCTACTAAACAAATGCCAATCTATGTAATTTCAACCAATTTTTACAAAATTCTAATATGATGCGTAAAACGAAAGTTATGACGATTTTCTCTAGGTCATTTGTTTGATATGGAATTTTGGAGTCTACAAAAACCCTAACTTCCGTGGACCAAATCTTTGAAAATATAGAGAACCAATATATGAAATTATTACAGAAAGTTCAACAATATCTTGAATCTGTATGGTTTATATTGCAGCTTTTGAATCCTCGTAGAAAATTTAAAAAAATAAAAATAAAAAAATAAATTATAGCGAAAATGTCACGATGGCCTGTTTGAAGTAGTGAAGCCCTAGAATTTGAATCTTTGATACCAAATGTTATGGAACCATCTCCCAAAATAGAGAAAAGATAGATCACTGACTTGAGAAATAGACTCTTTGAGGGAGTAACCTCCTTTACATTACATAAATTAATAATTCTTGGATAATACACATGACAAGGCCTCCTTGTATATATAGGAGTCTAAGGAGTCACAATATAATCAGAGCCTACATAGCAATAATAATGTAAGGGCACAACAATAACAATAAGGTGGCTACGCTAACAATAACAATAAAGGAGCTACACGAATATTATAGGGACCTAACAATGAGGTAAGGTCATTTATGGGGTTAGCAGGTTACCACATGAGATTCATCAGGAAATTCTCATGCATTGCATATCATATTACATCATTACAAAGAAAAGGTAAGAAGTTTGAATGGACAAAGGAATGTGCAACCAATTTTGAGCAGTTGTAGTAGTTTTTGACGAAGTCCCTAGCTCTCAAGATTGAAGATCCAAACACATATTTTGTGGTATGTATAGATGCTTGCAAAACAGGTCTTGGTGGAGTGCTTACACAGGAAGGATAGGTGGTATGTTATGAATCAAGAAAACTGAATGAGCACGAGAAGAATTGTGTTACACATGATCTTGAGTTGGCAAAGAACATCCATTCTTTGAAGATGTGGAGACACTATATTCTTGGAAGGAGGTTTTTACTGATGAATGATCATAGTGGATTAAGATACTTGTTTGACTAACCAAATACGAATTCTAGGAAATCTAGATGGTTGGCCATGATGAGTGAGTTTGATTTCGAGATGAGATACATTAAGGGAAAGGAAAATAGGGTTGTAGAAGCTCTTAGCAGAAGAGTGCAAGTGAATCATATAGAAAATATGAGTTCTTATGTGATGGATTTACAGGATCATATATTGCAGGAAAAATAGTAGTATGATAGGTACATGAAGCTTAGCCACAGGTTACAGCAGGATACAAGTGATAAGGATGTGGATTATCGTCTTACAACAGATGGTTTGATCAGATTTAGGGACATGATGTATGTGTTAGAAAATAGTGAGCTAAATAAGATTAACTTGAGATAATTTCATACTAAGCCATATTCAAGTCACCCAAAATATCAGAAAACATTGACAATAGTGAAGAAGTTCTATTATTGGCCGAATATGAAGAAGGAAGTCGCAGATTTTGTGGCGAGATATTTGGATTTTTAGTAGAAAAAAGTAGATATTAAGTATCCAGGTGTTTTACTACAGTCGATCTTGATTCCAGAGTGGAAATAGGAGGTCATTTCTATGGATTTCATCACAAGTTTTCCAAGGAAATCTAGAAAAAACGATTCCATCATGGTGGTGGTGGACAAGTTGAAAAAGGTAGCACACTTCATTCATGTGAAGTCTTCTCATTCAGCTAATGGTGTAGCACAGGTATTCATCAGAGATGTAGTGAGATTGCATGGTTTTCCGAAGAAGATTGTGTCGGACAAAGATGCTAAGTTCATTTCCATATTCTGGAAAAAGTTATTTGCGGGTCTGGGTACAAAGTTGGCCTTTAGTACAACTTATCATCCATAGACATGGATATATAGAGAGGGTCAATAGGATTTTGGAGGACATGTTGAGAATTTACATCATGCATCAACGACAAAAGTGGGAAGAGTATCTTCCATTGGTCGAGTTTGTTTACAACAATGGGTATCAAGAGTCACTGAGGTTGAGTTTGTTTGAGGCACTCTACAGGCGGAGTTGTAATACTCCCAATACTCGGAGTGATCTAGTGAATAGGGTGTTTATAGGACCTTACATGTTGGATGGACCAATAAATTCAGGTTATCAAGAAGAATTTAAAGGAAACAAAATATAGACAGAAGAGTTATATATATCAACATAAGATGTTTAAGGAGTTTCAGGTTGGGTAGCATTTGTACTTGTGCATCAAGCCCAAGAAGAAATCCATGAGGAATGGATCATGTGAGAAGCTAACACCTCGATATTGCGGGCCTTTCAAGATCCTTGAGAGGTTGGACCAGTGCCTATCGACTTGTGTTGCCTCCAACAGTGAAATCCATGATGTTTTCCATGTTTCATTTCTTAAAATATATGTAAAGGATGTTGATCATGTTATTGATTAATGGTCTATATTGCATGTGGAGCCAGAACGAGAATTCTAGCCGGAACCTTAGTGTATTTTGTAGAGAAAGATGTTCATGCTCCGAAACCAAGAAATCGAGCAGGTTAAAGTGCAGTGGGAGCACTTTGGGCCCGATGAAGCTACATGGGAGATGACTAATCAGATGCAGGCTGTGTATCCTTCCTTGTTTATCGATTGAGGAAAATCAGTTTTGGTATATGTATATATGTATATTGATGTAAATATCGCCATGAGTTGTGTTATAAAACTCCAATAAGTGGTATGGTTTTCATGTTGTTATGTTGTCATGTTGGTATTCTTTTCAGCAGTTTGATCATTGTAAATACTACATCGAGCTAGTTATAAAGATCCATGGGAAGTATGTTTTGGTTTCGGCAGTTTTGTTGGTTGTAGGTGTCATTGAATACCAAGGATGGTGTTCCCTTAAGGGGGAGGGGTCTGTAACAACCCTAGGTTAAAAATCCATGTAATAAAGTTAATAAAAGAAAAATAAGACCAACCTCATGGGACACGTATTCCAAGTTGAATGTCGGGAAAAAAATCCCAGTGTGGGTGTTAATTTGGTTTATGTGACGGCTAATGGAAATTGGAAATGGCATTGGCAAAGGCTTTTGAAAGGAAATAGGCATTAATTGGAATTTTAGTTATGAAAGTAAAGGAAATTAGGAGAAAAGGAAGGTGAAAGGTCACAACTTGCATTTGAGAGGGAAAATGAAGGAAAATAATGGAAAATGAAGAAAATTGAGACCACATTAATAAAAATGCTTCTGAGGATTAGTTTAAGCTTTTGTCAGTTCAGTTTTGGAGCTCTTTCTTTATTCTCTCTCTCTCTCTCTCTCATATACTCTTGGACATAGATTTTTCTTGGAGCACTCTAGTATTGAATCAAGGAAAGCATAGGAAGGACAAAGCAGGCAAAGGGAAGCAAATATCAAGCAAGGAATAGTTGGATCAAGCGGCTACAATGGGATTAATTGCATGTATCGAGTTGCACATATGATTTCCTTTCTAGTTTTGGCATGCATGGTACATGCATGTGTGGTTTTGGTTCTCTTGTTGTCATTGGCATGGCTTTTTCTAGGAGTGACAGTGGTTTGCAGCCTTGCTTTTCCAATTCTGGATAGCCATGGTGTGATGGGATTCTTTTACTTGGTTGATTTGGATTGTTGGATGGTTTCGAAACTGAGTGGCATGGTCTCAGGAAAAAATTCACAAGGCTTAGGAATCCCTTGACCAGTACTGGTGGGATACACGGCAAAGCCTGGTTTTGAATACCTCATTGGGCCTAGGAATCCCTTGACTGGTAATGGTGGGACACACAGTAAATCCTAGAGGTGAATACCCTCATTGGGCCTAGGAATCCCTTGACCGATAATTGTGGGATACACAGTAAATCCTAAAGGGTGGAGATAGAAAAATTCCTCACGGTTTAGGTGGAGATATCCAGAGGCATCCATGCTTGTTTAAGGCATAGTGATCCCTTGACTGGTATATGGCGGGATTGCGGTAAATCATGTAGTGTATGTTCATTGTTTAGGCCTAGGAATCCCTTGGTGGGATAAACTATAAAACTTGAGGAAGCCTTGATTGGTTCTATAGTAAGTCCCATTTTCATGCTTGGAATATGACACAAGGTTGATCAGTTGAAAGAAATATTTGGTTCAACCCAATCTATGGTCATGTAGTACGTGGAAGTCTGACCTGGTTGCTTTTTTCATATGTTAATACTAGCTCTTTTCCTCTTGTGTATTATGTGTAAATGTGCTTATTATTATGTGACGATAATGGTTGTTCTATCATTGTTGATTTGTTGGTTATATGTTGGTTATAAGCATGGTTTTGAGTTGTGGCTCTCATCATGTTTTTTTTAGTAAATGAAATTTTAATGAATGCATGACCTAATAGATGATATTGAAACTATTGTGAGAGGGTATTAGTCCTTCTTGGAGAATCTCAGAGAAGTATAAGACCCCTATGTTCAGATTTTTTGTTATGACCTATAGATTACAAGTTCATGATGTGTTTAACGAAATGTCTTCCATGGCTAGGCCTTTCCAGGTCAGGTCCTTGTTCAAGTTTTGCATGGGAGGTCTTGTCATCTTGTCGTTTTTCATTTCTGGAAGTTTAATGAAGTTTTGGGTAGAGGCTTGAGTCCCGGCCCTGAAAAAATGGCTCATAATCCAGGGTCATTGGCACACAACTATCTGGAAAATTCTGCAGTCGCATGGATGCCCTTATTGTGCACGCGACTGGAGGGTTTCAATCGCATGGAAGGCTTGTTATGGGTGCAACTGGGGGTCTAGTTCAGTTAGAGAGTAGGTTAACTAAGGAGTTGAGCACCTGAAGTGGTTGGTTAGCCCCTAGGGGTCATGTAACTTCTAAGAAATGTTAGTTTTTTATTGGTTTGTTGATTCCACTTCCTTAACTGTACTTGGGAAGTTGAATCATATGATAGTAACTCTTCATCACATGTTTACCCTAGTGGACTGGTTAGCTTGGGTAAATGTGGGAGGAGGGTGTTACAAAATTCCTTAGTTCTAGGTAGTTCATGTCATTTTCAGTGTAGTTTGAATCCTGTTAAGTTATTGTGTTTATTCCTGTGGGACCCTAAACCCTTCGTCACAATTGAGATGTTGGTTTCTTGAAGTGTGTTTGTTGTTACTACACACAAATAATAGTTCAACCATGTGAGTATCCTTGCCCATTATTTTTAAGTATGTCGGAGAGCACTAACCCATAAACAAGTGGGGGGAACTTGGTTTTTGACTAAAACAAATATAAGGCATGAGAATGTAGATTCCCAAGTTGTGCATTCACTTTCCCATTCCAAATAAAATGATTCCCCAAGTATAGTGTCAACAAAGATTTTAGGAAGGGAGCTTTAATGCTAGATACTCTAAGAAAATGGATATAAAGCACGATAATGTCATGTACTTAACCCTGTAAACCTTGTTGTGATGAGGCTAAAGGAATACACAGTGAAAACCTAACATGGTTAAAAAAACATATATTGTTTTTATTTCAAAATTTCTACTTAACTAAGCATTCACACGGTCTTTAGAATGACGAAGCTTATTTCTCAGTCTATGCACCCATAAATACTTGGGGAAAGTAAATATCCACCATAAGATTAAAGCAGTACACCATTTAATTGTGGATATTTACTTTCCCAAGCATTTCTGGATGCATAGACTGAGAAATAAGCTTTGCCCTTTCGAACCACCAAACCTTGTACTTCAAATTCTTAAATTTAATCACAATGTATTATTCTGTGTACTATTCAAAATTTTCACCAAGGATCGTAGTGGAGTACACTCCATACATTGCCCCATTGTGATTGTGTACTAACTCCCATTCGACACGACCTCATTGATACTGCGGACAATGTTCAACAAATAAAATTTCATAGAGTGATCTTTTTTACTGCTTGTACTACGAGATTTTCATATTGGAATTTTTTACATTGATTTCACTCATAAATATTAGTCACCCAAAAAAACCTCGCTTATATGTGGAAATTTTTATATTAATTTCAAATGACTCATGCATATTAGTCACCCAAAAAACCCCGTGTACATGTGAAATTTTTTATATTGATTTCAAATTAGTATCGTTTTGATGAATAATACTAAGAATCTCATAAAACTTATTAATGTGATTGTCGTGATTAATTATTTATATTAAGAATTATTGACCCTCTCATAGTCTCAAAAGTATGTTGACAAATCATTTCTTTCGTTATCTTCGTAGTAATAAACATATTTATTTAAAAGAATTCTACTCTAACACCCTTTATGGGTAAAATTCGTTGATGTTATTAGTTTACCAGTTACAAAAACATTTAATAAACATTTTATGGAAAGATATAAAGTGAGATTTGATCCAGAAACTGAAGTTTGGTAAATAATTTCTTGCTTTCTCTTTTGATAACCATAATTTTTTGAATAAATATAGAAGAATGTTTTAATAATTAAATATATATTATTAAATTGGAAAAATGGAAAACAAAATGAGATATTACAATATGGAAAGTTTGATACTTTGAATGTATTCGATGATTAAGAACATGTGTTTTTTTAAAAAGTCATAATTTCAAATCCAAAATTAAATAATTATATAATGTTTAAAAACATTTTTATAGAAACATTTAACAATAAAAGATGCAACAATAAGTAAAGAAGAATATTCAAAACTTTTATCAATTAAAAATAAAAATGTAATAGATAAAAACAATTATATAGCAATAAATACTCTAACCAAGAATCCAAGAATAATTAAGTGAGAAGTATTCATAACTTTTGTCAATCCTTACTTTTACTAAACCACTAATTAAAAAAAACAATAAATTAGAAATCCTTGTTATTAATTTGAATGTAACCATTAAGTATTTTGGTGAACCATATAATTATTAGTATTTTAGTAAACTATATAATTATTATAGAAGGTAATAATGTTGTTTAATCCCATGCCAATTAATATAGTTTTATGTATTTGTGATCATAAGTTCTTAAATATATATAACAAATATATTTTTTTATAAAAAAAAAGTAGGATAAAAATAGTAAACATTCCCTTAACATTAAATACAAAGTTAAATTAATTTTTATTAATACATGTGAAGTAAGTAGATAAACTAATCAACTCAATTAAAAACTTTGTTACTCTTCTTAATATATAATAAGGAAGAAGTTGAGTCAATGAAAATGATGAAATCTGATCTCAAGGAAATTTTAAAAATTGAGGAAAAATAAGTAGTATATGAAATATGATTATTTTTATTTTTTATTAATAAATATAGGATTGTAAAGATTATTTATAAAAAAATTATTAATTTCAAAAATGATTAGATTAATTTATCATGTTGTAAGAGATGAATTTCTTTTACACTCTAAAAAAGTTTTGTATTTCAAGATTTTTGATCACTCTTGATTCTTGATAGATTTGGAATTTAGATGAATCTAAGTTGGTTTAATTATTAACTATAATTGATTAAAATTAAAATTATAAATATAATTTTTTAATTTTTATGTTTTTTATTAGTTAATTTTTTATGTTTTAAATTTAAATTTTATTTTGACCAAATCAAAATTTTAAACAAGACATTACAACATCTCTACCATATTGGGCAAATAATTTTATGTTTTATATTTAATTTTTAATTTTATTTTGACTAAGTCAAAAAGTTAAACATTACAACATTTCTACCATATTACACTAGAAAGGACACTCTCAACTAAGAATCATAAATGAAATATTTCACTTTATGAATACTATTATCATATCACATGACATCCATGAACGGTGGAATTTAGTGCATATTTGTTGAATATAGAGGTTCTAGAAATATTACCCCCAACAAATGAAAACCCATTACACTTGAGCACAAGTGAAGTCAACATGGTCTCGGAGGACATATAAAGGTTAGAATTTTCCGTTCTCTGCACCCAGATCTTGTTAGTTTGCTACACTGGAGCGTGAACTAGAAACCATGGTTGAGCCTTGATTCTAATAACCCTTACTCCGTGGATGGTCTCCTTATTATCTCCATATCCCTCTTTTCAGTGATGGAGTTCGCCGAGATGAAGGGGAAGGGATTCAAAAGGGAAATTATCTTGTTTTTTGGTGATTCTAAAAAGAAGGTCATTAGCTGCTACATGTTCAATAATTGGAATATTTACTAGTTTGTACCACAGTTGCAATTCATCATTAAACGTGCATTAAGGTCAATTTTTCTCTATGCTCATTGAATTTTTTCTCTCCCAAACCCTAAGGGTTTGAAATTTTATTTCTAGTTGGGGTGTTTTCGTGGAAGCTGATTCTTCTTGTCCTCAAAGGAACCACTATTCCTGCTAGATTGGGTGATCATTGGATTGATATTACAATTATTTTATTTTACCCTTGCTCTCCCCTCAATTCATTCTTTTATTTTTACCCTTTCTCTCCCCCGAATTCTTTTGGTTTTTGGTACAATGATATGTGGTAATTTTCTTAATACAATATGCCATCTTAAATGCAATACATAGCAGGTGAAATATTGATCTAGATTGGATCATTATATTAATTTTCATCCATCTTAATGCATTCAAAGTGGAAAAAGTGGAGGAATAAAATCACGAGAACATTTTTATTGGGAGGACCCAGTTTGGAAAAACAAGGTCTGAAACCTTTTGGGAGCATTTTGAGGCATCAAACAGAATGTTTTGGGGGTAAATTTTTTTTGCTTTAGTGCTTCATATTTTCAATCTATTATACACACAAAGGTATTTCCAATGATGCAATAATTTCATCAATCATAGTTTGTATGCGAAATTTATGCCACTCAGAAGTTGACATTTCGGTTTTCACACCCATAATTCGGGAGGATACCACGTCAACCTCCATTATTCATAGAAAATGGGCTAATCATGTGATTATGATGTAAAATTCTAGAAGAGTCTATATTGTAATTTGGGTTAATATTTGAGGTACTCAAACTTAACCACTAGTAGGTTATCAGGTTGTGTTATAACCATGCCACTAGGAGGAAGAGACATTCCATTCTTTCGAGTGCATTTGTTCCATAGATGAGAAAAAATAACCGAGTGGGATAGGAGGTAGAGCAAACAGAGATGATATGCGCACTCTAGCAGCCAAGAAGCCACATACCGTACTTCTTTGTACATGCATCCATATTTCCAGATAAAGAAAGAGAGTAGAGTGACCTCACCTTCCAAATGGGTTTTTCTCCTGAAAGGGTTTCCCAAAGAAAATCTTGTGTCTAATGTGTGTGTGAGCTTTTATTTTGTTATTCTCTATTTCCGCATAAGTTTTATTTGCATGAACGCACAATTTACAATAAAATCTACATATCTAGAAATCTAAGAAAAATGTAATAGTGTAGAATTTCATATTTTAAATATAATATTATCATATTTGTTGTGACAAATTGTCTAGTGGAATATCCATGAAAATTTATGGATCAATATTTTATCATAATTTATGAATTATTTGAATACGAGACATAAATTTTGTGTGATATTTACGATGAATACATGCATTGTAATGAGTTCACAATTCCTGACTAAAGTCTTAGGGTTGTGTAGCAAAGTTATCATTGAATATTTCCCAAAGCATTGAATAACATTGCACATTTTCATGTGTTTTTTTTTAACTGAATGGATAGAAAATACTTGATTTTTGGTTTAATGATGTGACACAAAACTCTTAGAATGTATTGCTTAGAGTATTCCAAGAGATGATGGGTCCAAGCATCAAAATCTTGAAGCAATTTTTCTAAAATTACATCAATTTTCCAGTGAATCACAAATCCACTTAGAGGAATTGCAATCACCATTATGTATTGATATTTTGAACAAAACTACAAAAAAAATTATAATAATTATATTTACCAATTAAAAACCTACAACTTGTTGATGTGCTACTTAGAATTATGATATTGATATTTTGAACCAAACTGCAAACAACATTATAATACTAATATTTACCAATTGAAAATTTGTAACTTGCTAATGTGCTACTTAGTGGGTGATACTTGATAAGAACATAATTAATGGACAAAGATTTAGGGGCTCAAACATAATTAATCGACATATACTTATGGGTTCATCATTGAGCTTTCCCTCACTAGTTATAAGTCTTCCTCTCATCTTTTCTTACACCATACATCTTCTTGAGTGATATTGTATTATGCTTCTCATTTTCTCACACCGTAAGATTAATAATGGTTTGTGTTCACCTTTATTGGTTTAGACCAGTTGGTTTACGTAGGGTTTAGTCACAACTAGGTCATAGGTTCAAACCTCACGGGGAGGAGTTGACAATGGAAACCACTTTGGGGGAATTAAATTTCCCAAGGGGTGTATAGGATCGACTAAGCCTTGCACAATCCTGGTGATAAACATACCATTGTTGGTATATTAGTCTTCTTCCATCCATACAATCCTAGTTTTAAGCATCACGTTGTTGGTAGATCGGTCTTCTTCCATCCATAAAATCTTGTTGATAGGCATCCCATTGTTGGTAGATCAATATTCTTCCATCCAATAAATGGGCTAGCCCTGGCCTTGGCTCAACCTAATCACAAAATAATAATAATAATAATAATAATAATAATAATAATAATAATTTAATAATGGTTTATGTTCACATATGAGTAAATATGTCGTAAATTTTTAGTGATAAGGATCCCATTGTTTGTACATTAGTCTTCTTCCATCCAATAAATGGGCTAGCCCTGACCTAGGCTCAACCTAGTCACAAATAATAATGATGATGATGATGATGATTTATATTTACAGATGAGTAAATATTTAGTAAAGTTTTAGTATGAGTCAATGTATTCTATAATTTTATTTTTAAAAGGTTTTTTTTTTTTTAATATAAATATTTGTATTTCCTTCCAAATGAGATATTACATAATAATTCTAAACACTTTAGATAGGCCAGTTGTTAGGGTAACCCAACCATATCAAGAAATGTATTCTTTTCAAGGAGGCATAAGACAAAATGTTTCTTGAAGATTCAAAATTAAAAATACATATTCCGAATATCGGGCCTTCAAAGCCTTGATAAAAATAAAATAAAGCTATAAACTGATAAACTAAAAGTATTTGCAGAGGAAATTGACTAGGACGGATCCAAATCTATTTTTTTAACTTGAATATGCTCCTTATTGTTTCCTAGTGAGCAGAAAATAGTAGGAAGGATTCATTTTCGATGCACTCCAGTTGACGATAAAAAATATCCATGTGTCAATGCAGGTGTTCCGTGGAGAGGAGGAGGTCCTCCCAGTTTTTGTTCTTTTCCAATAATAAATTTTCCAACAAATACTTAATGAGCCAATAGAGGCCCGTCATGTACATGTATTGATTGTATCATCCATGTGTGTGACCTATTTTGGGCACCCAATCAACCATATATGCCACAACCTTTGTATCTGAGAGAAGGCATCACTGATTAATTGTTTCCCTCTCAGCTTGTGAGAGTTCTACTTGGATAGGAGGTGGGGTAAGATCCTGAAATCCCGTTGTCGAACCTTTTTTATTTTAGTTGAGTTGGTGTGTGCCCTCGATTTCCATGCTCTTGATAATAAATTTCCTCGCCGATGAACACTAGCCCTTTGATTGGAAATTCTTGTTGCATGAGGAGAGAGGTTTTTTTGGTAGGTGAGGGGAGACTTGTCAAAGATGAGGCAAGGGTGGGAGGGTCGTGAGGTATCCACAGAAGGGCAGTCCTGAAGTGAGGTCCAATAAAAAGGGGAAATATTAAGAGAGAGCATGATATAACATGAAATAAAAATGAATGGAAGAGAATAGAATGAAGCAACCCTCTAGAAACCCGAGTGCCTTGAGAGCTTGAAAAGCCAAGAATTTTGGTTAAGAGATAAAATAGACGTAAAAGAAGAAAAGCCTAAAAGCTTGACTATGGGGAGAATTGAAACCAAACCAAGGGAATGGTAAGTAAAAATATTTAAACTAGGGGAGAGGAAGGATGACCTGCAAAGAGGATTTGTCAGTCCATAGCTTAGAGAGCTATCCACTTCATTGGAGCCCAAGTGCTAGCTCATAAATGTTAAATGCTTCTCAACCCATAGGTGAAGCTACAATGCTAACTCAGACTGTAATGAAGAGGAATGGGCGGCCCATAGATTAGAGAGCTATCCACTTCAATAGAGCCCAAGTACTAACTTAGAAGTGTTAAACACTGCTCAGCCTAGAGGTGAATCTTAACTGCTATTTCAGATTTCGTAGAAGAGGAATGACCAACCCATAGTTTAGAGTTATCCAATTCACTGGAGCCCAAGTGCCAACTCAAAAATGTTAAATGTTGCTCAGTCTAGAGTTGAAGCTCAATTGCTAACTCAGACTATGGATTTGTGTAATGAACATAAAATCTTGGAGAAATGGAATAGGGATCATTAGTGATTTGACCTTCCCCACTAAGAAGTCCACCAAGAGTGATGAGAAAACTAGAGACTGGTAGTGACAAAGGAGTAGAAATTTTTCGTTATTTGGAACATGGGACTAAGTAAGTTCGAGTTTGGTGATGATGTCCCACCTCCTCAGCAAGAAATGTCATCTAATTCCTTTAGTTTTCAATTTAACTAAGAGTTGCATACTTGCTTGGCCAAATAACTTATTTCTTGATTTTACCATTATATGTGATGTGAGCGGTGGCCATCAACTTGGAAATTAAGGCTCTAATCAATGGCTTCCATAGTGGTCTGGTTGCACAAGGTAACTGAGGTGGATGATAAAGTGGGACGATCTGTTTCCATGCCCCCTAGTCATGTGGCCAGGTGGGATGGTGGCAACTTCGCCCCCACCATATCGCATGTGAAACACCCCATTCGGGAACTATAAATCCCTTTTAATTAGTTTCCAACATTGTTTCTTGATAGGACAGTTAGCAGGAGGATATTCTGGGTGACCCTTTAGAGAAGCCATGATTTGTGATTTTTTCCGCAATCTTATTCTTGGATCTCCAAATATGATTAGGGATGTTGATTGAGATAATGGAGAGTAAATATGGGATTTTTGAAAATAATAGTGAGAGAAGGTCTTATTGACTCGTGCCATAGTCAAGAAAGTACATGATCAATCCTCTCTTTAGCATGGATGATTTCGTGGAGATAGGATGAGTTCATAGAGTTACTTTATTGATGCACATATTTGGTGTCTTAGTTATGTGGTCCTCCAAGTTTAGTTCAAATTTAGAAGGCTACGAATGGGAGCTTCAGTTTCTAATTGAGGCAAGGATGAGTTAGAGAGTCATTTCAACTTAGTTAACAAGTCAAACTCATCTCATGTTCTAAAATTGTACGTTACATATATAACATGATCGAATTTATTAAAAGGAGGAAAAAAGGTACAATTGTATCATTATTGTTTGCAAGAGTTTGTGTCAGAATAACTTATTTCCAAAATAGCATATCAAGGAGGAGCCCATATGCATATTTGTTGACAGAGCTTTCTTGCCAAGATTTTTCTAGGAATTAGGAGGAAATGACTAAAGAACAAGAGCCACTATTGCGTTGGGAAATAGAAGAATTCCTGCACTAGAAAATAGGAATTGGAATGTGCATGAAAGTAGGAGTTGTGTCGGGTTTCTCACAGGGAGTTTCAATCTAATTATAAGTAGTGGGAACAGTTGTGTTTTCTATTGAAACAAATTTCCTTGTAAATAGATCTATTTTCTCAAGCTGTCAATAAAATTCTGCAACAAGAAGATGTTTTTCCCAGTTGAGTTTCCCTAGAAAAATTACCGTGTTTATTGTGTGACTGTGTTTCTTCATCTCTATTTATATTCCACTGCTTATATAGAGTAAAGAAACTTTGTTCCTTGGTGAATCAAAGTTAGTTTCATTTTGTTCATTAAAGTAGTTGCAGAATTTCAAGGAAAATATACATGGCATCAGAGTCAAGAATAGCGTAAAGACCAACACCAAGAAGATTATATTTGTGAAGAACAAAGATTAGTTTGTGAATATCAGCTCTTTGGAAAAAGAGGATGGAATACCAAGGACCGAGAGAAAATAATTGTTTATAAGAAGCATCTAACTTATCCTCATGCAAGGAAAGGATCACAATAGTGTTGGAGGATAATTGGGTAGGAGAGTTTATCAAAAATCAAATACGAACACCTCTAGATCCACAATAGTTGGCCCAACATACTAAGAATGATATCAAGGCAAAGAGGATTATTTTAGAGGGGGTTAAATATGATTCATATTATTCCTCATCTCTATGAGAAGAATACGACGTATGAGATGTTCAAATCCATGTTGGATCTGTTTCAGGTTACGAGTGATGCCAGATAGGTAGCTCTCAAGGAGAAGCTAAGGAGCATCAAGATGATAAAATGAGACCCCATCATCACATATATTTCAAATCACTCAGGTTCGAGATGAGCTAGGTGGTGTGGGTGTCACTATACTAGAGAGTGACCTTGTGAGATTTTCTCTACTTGGACTTCATAAGTCTTGGTATAGTTTCCAAGATGTTTTCAGTGGCTGAGAAAAATTCCTTGGTCAGGAAATTTTATGGATTGACAGCGTCGATGAATAGATCCAGACAGGGACCATAGATGGTATATCAAAAAATACAAAGGACGAGGAGAAATTTTCTCTGGCAGGAAAAGATAAGGGTGAGAAAGGAAAAGGGGAGACAAAGTCTAGTCAGAAGGGGGAGAAGAAGGAGAAGAATATGAGCAAGATCAAGTGCTTCCATTGCCACGATTTTGGGAAATATTCTACTAAGTGTCCTAATAAGAAGAAGAGATCCAACAAGGATCATGTAGTTGCATCAATTGAGGTAGACGGGTTTGCTTCTTAGTTTGAGAAATACATCTCATTGATAGCTTGCATGGCGAGCTTAATAGGAAACAACGTGGTATATTGATGCTCGAGTATCCTTCGATACGACTAGGAACAGGGAGTATTTTAGGAAGTTGGAGGAGAAGGACATGCAGGTTCATATTGTGCTAAGAGATAATGGAAAGTGCGGGACCAAGGGATTTGGTACTATCAACTTTGAGAGGGATTTTTGGAGCTCTTTCCATCTCAAATATGTCCTCTATGTTACAGGCTTGAAGAAGAACCTGGTTTCAGTAGCTACTCTTGAGGACAAGGAATATGATGTCATATTCAACATAGATAAGGGTTGCCTCAAGCACTTAGCTTCTGGAGTAGTGAAGCAGATATGTGTGAGGCTGAAGAACCTTTATAGGTTGCAAGTTGAGACATGTGCAACCTTGAGCAGTTAGGTAGGTGGTGAGAAAAGTAGATATGTTGGATAAATTTGGCATAGGCGCATGGGACACTTGCATCATGGGGCGTTGAATATTATTCAGCAGATAGCCACAAGGTTACCAACATGAAATTTTGATCAGCATGATGTGTGAAAGGGATGCATACTTGTAAAATATTCCAAGAATTATTTTCAGGGCTGAGACAATAGAGCCAAATGGATTTTGGAGCTGGTGCGTTTATGTGGGCCCTTCTCTTCTCCATCTATTATGAGGCACAAGTATTATGTCAATTTAATAGATGACTATTCTTGTAAAACTTGGATATTATTTATCAACAAGAAGAATGAGTTATTCTCCAAGTTCATGGAGTATAAGACCTTGGTAGAAAACTAGATAAGGAAGATGATCATAACATTAAGGAGTGATAATGGAGGAGAATATGTATCCAATGACTTCAATTATTTATGTGCGAAGGAGGGAATTAGGAGAGAAATTAGTAACACCACATAACCCTCAGTAGAATGGTGTGGTTATGAGAAAGAACCACAATATTGTTGGAGAGACCAAAGCCATGTTGCATGATCAGGGAATGCTTATGCTATTTTTGGCAGAGGCATGCAACGTTGTAGTATTTATTTAGAATAGGAGTCCACATAGGGTTCTTGGATGAGTTACACTAGAGGAGGGTTTCACAAGAAAGAATTCTGAAGTTTCACACTTCTGCGTTTTTGGCACAAACGATTACTGCGACATGTCCAAAGATAGAAAGAAGAACCTGGAGCACATAATTGGAAAGGGTATTTTCTTGGGATACAATGTGACAACTCAAGCATACGGGGTGTATCTACCAAGACTCAAGAAGGAAGTTCTCAAGTGGGATGTGAGGTTTGAGGAGTCCAAATCTTTGAGGGAGTCCCTAGAGCGAGAGATGGTTGGAGTACCTGAGATGAAGAAGCTACTCGCTCATAAGGAGGTGCTTTATCCAGGATCACATGTTGAGTCTCATATAGGTGGTAAGAGGGTTGCACAATAGGATTGATATCAGGATTTAAAAGAAATGATGAGGAGATGAGACTAGGACTAGAGCAAAAAAATACTCAATTAGAGACTCCTAGCACAAGGAGGAATAAATACAGGTGGGTCGAGAAGTTGATTCAGGAGGCCCACGAGCATATTGAAGTTCATATATATATGTTCACACAGAGCAAGAAACCACATAAGTACACACAATATATGGAATTGATGAGAATGGTAGTGGACACTAAGCCTTCCAATTATAAGGAGGCAACTTCTTAGCAGGTTTTGCAGGATTCCATGGTGAATGAATATTCCTCCATCACAAGGAACGGTGCCTAGGATATTGTGCTAAGACCATAGGGAAAGTCAATAATAGGCTCACACTGGGTGTACAAAGAGAAGCATGGGGAATATGGGAGTGTGGAGAGGTACAAGGCCAAGTTTGTGGCCAAGGGCTTCTCACATATTGAGGGCATAGACTATGATGAGATCTTAGCCCCAAGAGCATGAAATTAATCCATCAGGATGACTCTGGTACTTGCAACAAAAATGGGGTAGAATATCCACTAGATGGAATTGAAGACAACATTCCTCAATGGAGTGGTTGAAGAGGAGATTTATATGGAGAAACCAAAGGTTTTGAGAAATTAAGTATAGATACACATGTGTGCAAGTTGAAGATAGCTCTTTATGGGCTCAAGCAGGCTTCGAGAACATGGTATACTCGTATTGACAACTACCTTCAAGGATTGGGATTCACTAAGAGTGAGGTGGATTCCAACCTATACTCCATCATGACTGGAGGGATTATTATCATTCTAGTGCTCTATGTTGACGACCTTATATTGACTAGAGAAGAAAACTTGATCTAGGATTGCAAGGAGGACCTTTCATGGGAGTTTGAGATGAAGGATATGGTGCATATGCATTATTTCCTTGGATTAGAGGTTTGGAAGGGTGATGGAGAGATCTTCGTGGGATGGGGGAAGTACATTATATAGATTCTCCAGAGATTTTATATGCATGATTACAGACCCATGGCCACACCTATGGTCAAAAACTAGAGGAAGATGGATGTTAGTAGAGTAGAGTGAGTGGATGCTACGGTATATAGGCAGCTCATTGGGTCATTGATGTACTTGGTCAACACACGACTTGATATTTTTTTTCAGTCAAAAAACTGAGTTAGTTCATGATAGAACCAACTATAGTTAATTGGGTTGTTGTAAAGCATGTTTTGAGGTATCTTAGAGGCACAAAAAATTATGGATTATGGTGTAGACAGGTTGATTGAGTGAATCTTGAGGGCTTCACAGATGCAGATTGGGCAAGGTGCTACACATATCGGAAGAGTGCTTCAGATTGAATATTCAAAAATTGGGTCAACAATTGTTTCTTGGTACAAGAAGAAGCAGAGATCACTTGCACTCAATTCAGTAGAGGCTAAGTACATGGCTTCCAGTTTCACAGTGTGCTAGCCTATTTGGATGAGGAAGTTTCTTGTCAGAATTTTCTGACAGGGGATGAAGCATATTGTGATACATTGTGATAATAAAAGTTGCATTAATCTCTTTGAGAACCTAGTGTTTCATGATCACTCCAAACATATCAAGATTAGGTATCATTAGCTTAGATATTATGTGCAGAAAGGGATAATGAATATACTGTACATTCCAACAGAGGAGAAGACTATAGATATCTCGACCAAGGGATTGGCAAGAAGCAATTTTGTCTATTTTAGACATAAGTTGAGATTTGTACATAATCCCTTCCTCTCTAAGAGAGAGTGTTGAAAATAATAGCAAGATAAAGTCTTATTGACTTGTGCCTTAGTCAATAAATACTATCACCAGACCTTCCTTGCATGGACGAGTTCATGGAGTTAATTTATTCTTGCGCATAGTTGGAGGCTCATTTATGTGGTTTTCAAAGTGTAAGTTCAAATTTATAAGAGTAAGAATGGGAGCTTCAATTTATAATTTAGGAAAGGATGAGATAGAGAGTCTGTTTGATTCAGTTAACAAGTCAAACTCATCTCATGTTCTAAAATTTTACTTGCTAGATGTGGTCATTTTCTCAATACAATATGACATCTTAAATGAAATACATAGCAGGTGCAATATTTGATCTAGATTGGATCATAATATTATTTTCATCCATCTTGATACATTCAGAGTGGAAAAAGAGGACGAATCAACTCACAATACCATTTTTATTGGGAGGTCCCAGTTTGGCGAAACAGGGTTTGAAACCTTCCAGGAGCGTTTTGAGGCATCAAATGACATTTTTTAGGGTTAAATTTTTTTTGCATTAGTACTTTACCTTTTCATTCTATTCTACACACAGAGATATTTCAAACGATGCAAGAATTACGTTAATCAGAGTCTGTATGTGAAACTTATGCCACTCAGAAGTTGACCTTCCTATTTTCACACCCATAATTCAGGAGGATACCACGTCAGCCCCCATTACTCATGGAAAAGGGGATAGTCATGTGATTATGACATAAAATACTCTATAAGATTCTATATTTTAACTATAGTTAATATTTAAGGTAGTCAAACTTAACCACTAGTAGGCTATTGGGTTGTGTTATAACCGAGACACTAGGAGGAAGAGGCATTCCAGTCTTTCGAGTGCATTTGTTCCATAACTGAGCAAAAATAGCCGTGTTGGATAGAAGGTAGAGCACAAAGAGAGGATATGTGCACTCTAGAAGCCCATGGGAAAAAAACAATACTTATTTGTACTCGTAGCCATATTTACAGATAGAGAAAGAAAGTAGAGTGACCTCACCTTCCAGCTGGGTTTTTCTCCTGAAAGGGTTTCCCAAAGAAAATCTTGTGTAATGTGTGAAATTTTATTTTGTCGTTCTCTATTTTCTACATAATTTTTATTTTCATGCATGAACTATTTATAGTAAAATACACATATCTAGAAATCTATGAAAACTGCAATAATGTAGAATTTCATATTTTAAATATAATATTATCAGATTTGTTGCAACAAAATGTCTAGTGGAATATCCAAGAAAATTTACGAATCAATATTTCTATCATAATTTAAGAATTATTTAAATAAGAGACAAAAATTTCATGTGATATTTAAAATGATTACATGCATTTTAATGAGTTTACAATTTCTAACTAAAGGCTTGAGGTTGTGTAGCACAATTCGCATTGCATATTTCCCAATGCATTGAATGGAATTGCCCGTTTTCATGTATTTAATTTAAATGAATGGATAGAAAATACTCGATTTTTGGTTGAATGATGTGACATCAATCTCTTAGAATGTAGTACTTTGATTATTCCAATTGATGATGGGTGCAAGCATCAAAATATTGAAGCACTTTTGCTAAAATTACACCAAATTTCTACTGGACCACAAATCCACTCACAGGAACTACAAACACCATTATGTATTGTTGTAACAACCCTGGTGAAAATTCCATGTAATAAAGTTAAATAATAACCACGGTTGATGGGACACTTATTCCAAGATGAATGGTGGGAAAAACATCGTAGCGAGTGTTCATTTTCGTTATTATGGCTAAAGGAAATTGGCAAAGGCATTAAAGAGGAAGAAAGTATTTTTGGCACATTTATTTATGAAAATAATGGAAATTAGGAGAAAAGGGAGATGAAAGGTTACAGTTTGCATGTGAGGAGGAAAATGAAGGAAAATAATGGAAAATGAAGAAAATAGAGGCCTCATTAATAAAAAGGCTTTTAAGGATCGGTTGTCAAGATTTTTCTCACATTTTTGGAGCTCTCTCATTATTCTCTCTCTCTCTCTCTCTCACTCTTAGACACTTAGAGTTTCTTGGAGAATTTTAGAATTAGACCAAGAAGGGAAAGAAAGCAAGAAGAAGGAGGAATAAAGCAAAGGGGAGTTGGAATCAAGTAGCTACAACATGATTCTTGGCAGGTATTGATTTGCATGTATTATTTCCTTGCTAGATATGGCATGCATGGTATTGCATGTGGTTCATTGTTGTCTTGGCATGGGTTTTTTCCAGGTGTGACAGTGTATTCAACTTACCCTTGCCATTTCTGGATAACCATGGTGTGTGGAGTTCCCATGTTTTGGTTTATCTAGATTACCGGATGGATTCGAAGTTGAGTGGGGTGGATCTCCCAATTGATATAACACATGGCCTAGTAACCCCTAAACCAGACTGTGTGTTGCAGTAAATCTGGATAGTGTGTTGCCTCGGTGGGCCTAGGAATCCTTGACCGGTGAATGGCGGGATATTCCTAAAATCCTAGAGGTGGTTTGCCTCGGTTTAGGGCCTAGTGATATAGGATGGATTGTGGTAAAGCCTAATAGGTGGGTGCTCTTCGTTTGGGCCTAGTAGTCTCGTGATGGGATGTACGGTAAAGCCTAGATGGTATGTCTCGGTTTAGCACCTAGTGATGCCTGATTCAGACTGTGGGCTATAGTAAAGCCTGTGAGACTAGGAGACATGGAAATTCCTCACGGTTTAGGCAGAGAGAATCTAGTGATATCCATTCTTGTGTTGGCCTAGTGATTGGGTGTAGATCACGGTAAAGCTTGGTTTATGATTGATGAGGGTGAGGTGGTTTACCCTCGGGATGCCCTGGTTGATTTTTCGGTTTGAGTCCCACATTCATGCTTGGAATATGGCACGGGGGTGATTGATTGAAGAGATATTTGGCTTAACAAATATATGGCTGGTTGGAATGTGGAAGTCCCATCTCCAGTAGGTTTTTAAACTCATTAATGAGAAGTTAATTCCTTTGGTATTTGATATGAAAATGTACTGGTTATTATGTGGATTCTATTGTTCTTGTATCCATGGTATTTATATTGTTATTATGTTGGTTATAAGCATGTATTTTATCAGTGATGATGTATGGATCTATCCATGTTTTCACTTCTAAATGAATGCACAATGTATCTATGGTCAAATATATTGTATTGTAGCTTATGATGTAAGGGATAAATTCTTCTTAGAAATCCTTAGATAAGTATGATACCCATATATTTAATTATACTTTTTACACTTGTAGATGCAATGTTTGTGACATGTTTGACGAAATGAATGTCATGGCTAGGAGGGGTCTAGATGAGTTCCTAATGATGTGATTTCTCTCGTACCTTATTTTAATGTTATTCGTCATCCCCTACAATTTCATGAATTTATGGGCATTGACCTAGGCTCTGGGGCTAAAAAGGTGGCAAAAATCTCGGAGTTGCAGGAAAATAACTAACCAAATCAAGCTCCGGCCACTACCTTTTCCTTGGGGATACCTACCTACTATAGACTTTAGTCACATTTTCTTGGAATGCTCGCGCTAAGGCTCGAATTACTGTAAGAAAACGCTCTCCTCGTGTTCACGAGCATGCTGAATTAGGTTGTCTCCGAGGATGTTTACCACAAGATGTAAGGTGTGTTTGTCTTCTTTCGATTGGTTCCACTTCCTTAAGGGCATATAGAAGGTTTAATATCATACTAGTAGCCTCTCATCGCATGTTTATCTTGGTTGGCCAGTTACTTGGGTAGATGTGGGAAGAGGGTGTTAGAGAGTGGTATCTGAGCGTGGTTGTGCTCTCCTTGGGAGGTGATTGGTTTTCGTTCTCTATGGATGGTGTCTAGTTTCTAGTCTCATTGTGTGATATCTGATACCACATAGTGGTATCAAATCATGGTTAAACACTTGGACTGGATGGGCGGTGTGTTGGTCATGCTTTTTTTTCTTGCATATGTGTTTCTCATACCTAGGGTGTATGTTCTTATTGCATCCATGTCGTGTTGGCCATGATGGCAGTGGTTTCACCATGGAAGTGTTGATTATGTTGTTGTAAACATGTTGTCATGTTTGTATGAATGGTTATGTGTTGTCATGCTTGTGTATCGTTAGTGAATGCTTGTTTACATGCTGCTACATGTTGTGTGTGCATTGCTTGCTTATGGTCGGGTTACATATTGGTCATGCTTCGGTGTTTTTCGTGTATGATTTCTTGTGTGATGTCATATGTTGAACATGCATTGGTTGTTCATGATTGGTTATAAATGTCAAGTGGGTGCATATGGTCAAGTTTGCATTGGCTTGATTGAGGTTGTTGTGCATAAGGTCATTGTATGCAATTAGGTCCTCATGATGATATTGGTATGTTATGATGCTAATGTGTTGGCTAAGATAGAGCAGGATATGCATATCATTAAAGTGACATTACAACAATGGACTTTTGGGTAAGAGAAGATCGTCATACAAGTTTGTATGCTTGGCATGAAGGTATGTGATTCATGGTTGTTGTAAGAATTAGGGTTACTTATATGTTTTTCATTATATTTCTATTATGCTAACATGTATGATAAATGCAGTTTGATCAGTGTAGTCATATGCATTATGGTTATGAGTATTCCTTTCATTCTATTGATGTTATGGTTACATACATTATAGATGCTAGTAGATTAGTGTGGTTATATGTACATTTTCAGATATTCATGAATGATAGCAACTTGTGGTGGTATACATTGCTATTGTTGTTTTATGTTAGCTAAATTATATGTTGTTGATGAGCATCTTATAGAAATTATATATAACTTATTGTTGCTACATGCTAGTGACTTGATGGTTAGGGTTATGAAATTTAGGCATGAGTCGACCTAATTATCATAGTATGTTGTATTATGTCTAGATTGACTGTGCATATGTGATTGTATGCATGAATGAAAATTTATTATGGGTTTATGATGCAAATATGTTAGATATATATTTTTATTGATATCATGACTGGGTTGATATGTTGTGAAGTTATATCATCTTAATCTAGATTTATTGTGCAGACAAGATAGCCTCCCCTGAGATACCTTAAGGTGTGATTTTTCTTATGTCGTATATTTGTTGCTTGAATGTTTGATTATGTCGTCTACTTGGTGTTTGAGTGATTTGGTGTCTATTACATCATCTAGCTTATTTATTTAACATAGTATGTTTATAGCTTGTTTTAATTTTTGATTAATCATATGATATGAGTATGTGTTTGTAAGATTTCATGAAGACGATTGTAATAACACGTATGCGTTGAGACAATTGATATGTACTTGAGTATAAGTAAGTGACAGTTATAGCATTATGTACTATGACTGATGACTGTGAGTTGATTGTTGATTATGACATGGTTTTAGACTTGGTAAATGTTGATTCCAAATTAATAGATATGTTATCTTGATATTTGGAACATGTGATTGATATGTGTGTGTTCAGTTACAAGGTAGCTTGACTGGCCCAACAAGGTAAGGTAACTAGCTTGTTTTTATGTTTAATTATGTGTTGATAGTTATGTATTTATGGCACTATGATGTAGGGGATTATGTGGAAAAAGAGACTACCTTAAAGTCTTTGAAAAGGCTCAGGTTGAGCTTTCCTTTGGAACCATTGGGATTGATTCATGGTGTTTTTTTCTAGTTTTGTGATTTCGGTCCTTTGTGATTTTCTTGCACTTGATTTGCAGTTTTGTTTATTTGGTGCAAGGCCTTTCCACTTTGTTTGTGGTGCCGTATTGCTATTGGTTTTCCATGGTTTTCTTATTTTGTTTCTTTTTATTTCATTTTATGTTTTGAGAGTTTTGGGAATTGGTTGGGAAAGAGGAAAGTTAATGGAACTCAGGGAGAGTTGTGTGGTACCTAACATGTAAATTAAGACACATATGAAGCTCAGTGCATGAGTAAGTGCAACAAAAGGTAATAATATGACAGTCAGATGGATTGGTTGATTTCATTGTAGTAAATGGACGGTGGTAGGACAATCATGATAAAGGTCAAGTAAATGGATCTGAGATATCATATGCCTTGGCTATGTTGGGAACTGTTCTCAATATTATGCAGTGCATGGATAAAGGAATCTATCTCAACCTAGACCTTATGATATTTGGTGATCATGTTGTGATCATAATTATGATGATGTCTGTATATCTATATATGCATGTATGTATGTCGCTATTTGATGATATCATGAGTGATTTATATTTAAGTTTATATATGTATGTATGTATGTATGTCATTTATTGATAGGGTTGTCATGGATCTTGATGGTTTTATTTTGATGGTTAATATGTATGTATGTATGAAATTTTCTGACAGGATCATGATTTTTTTATGCTAATGATATTATATATGTATGTATGTATGTGTCCATGTCACTGTATGACAGGGTTTTCAAGGATCATTATTGCGGAGGAATGATTTATTATACAGGTGAATGGCATGAATAGGTTCTTGGTCTTATTAGGAATCAATTTGGAAGAGTAACTTTGACTGATCTATGAGGTCAATATAATGTGGACATGAATCAATGTTATATGCATGTATTATGCCTATTTTTATGTTATGGACAGGTAATGTTGAGGGGTATAACTTCAGCAAGTGAAAGTAGTGTGATCTGCAACATACTAGGATAAGCATGGATCATGGAAAGACACTAGAAGAAAGGTTGTTTGTGGGGTCATTGTGTGGTCTATGGATGTACAATGCCATTTTTGTGTATATGTTGTGCATGTTGTATATTCAGTGATTGTACCTATGGTGATGTGTAATGTTGCATATGTAGTATTGTGTACATATGATGTTGTATGTATGTTGTATATATGGTGTTGTGTGTATATTACATATGCAGTGCTAGGTATAGATGGTGTTATGTACATGTTGGATGTGCAGTGTTGTGTACATATCGTACTGTGTGCATGTTGGATATGTGGTGTTGTGTATGTATGGTCCTATGTACATGTCGTATATGCAGTGCTATGCACATATGGTTTTGTGTGCATGTTGTTCATATGGTGTTATGTACATATGGTGTTGTTCACATGATTGTACATATGGTGTTGTGTGCATGCGGTGTTGTGTGCATGCAGTGTTGTGTACATATTGTACATATGGTGTTGTGTGTGGGTGGTTCTGTGTACATGTCCTGCATGTGGAGTTGTGTACATGTGGTATTGTGTATATTTCATGCATGTGGTGTTGTGTGCATGTGGTATTGTGTACACATTCTACAGGTGGTGCAGTGTACATTTTGCATTGTGCAGGTGGTGCCATGTACATGTGATGTTGTGCACATGTTGTGCAGGTAGTGTTGTTTACATGTGGCACTGTCACACATGCATATGGTATTTTTATACATGTGGTATTGTGTGCTTGTCGTACATGTTGTGTTTCAGGCATGCAATACTATGTATGTGTATGTTGTAGTCGTGGTATCATGACATGTGTATTCCTTATGTTGTACTATATATATATATATATATATATATATATATATGTATTATGTTGTATTCTAAACTAGGTGTAGGTGTAAGTGTTGTATATCAGTGTAGGCATATGTATTGTGTTGTATTGTACACTAGGTGTAGGTGTATGTGTATGTACATGTATTTTGTTGCACACTGGCTGTGGGTGTATGTATTGTGTGGTGTGGTACACCTTGTGTGGATGTACGTGTTGTACATTGTGTGTGTATGTAAGTGAAGAGAAGCAAGGGAATTGGAGGATTTTTGGGAGTGTCAACCAATCCGGTGTGTGTATAGAAAGAACAAAGGTAGAAGTAAGGATCGATGAAGGATAAGTATTAGTATTTCATTTCAGTCTTATTATGCATGTGATCTGTTATTCTGACTTGTCATGTTACATGTGATTTATGATTATGGTTTATGGTGATTTCATGCAATTCATTATTTTAACTTATGATGGTTGTGTTTTGAGCTAACCATATGTGATATGTTATACATGATGATTTGACCAAAAAATTAGTTTGGCTTGTGTGACAGGAAGTGAACAGGATTGCAAGTGCACCTTATTGACAAGCTACAATTGAGGTATGATTTGAATTTATTTCAATTTTTTTTTAATATAATAGAAATTATGTGCTTGGTATAGGAAGCACATAAATTCATAGTTGGGTGATTGGAATTGACTACAATAATTAGTAGTGTTAGCAAAAGGAATTGGAACATGCAACAATATGTTGGTAAAGCATTTCAAGAGTAGGTCCATTGTGGGACACTAGTACCCAACATTGTCCATTGATTTCCATGAGCATGCTATGACTGGTATTATGATTTTGAAGAAGGTATATGCCTTGGTTTTTATAACTTTCGATGTGAGGAAGCCTTTCCAAGGGATGGATTTCTTGAGATAGGGGATGTCGAGGAACTTGGAAGGTGAGTGACTTTGCAGAAGGGGATTGTTGGAGGGCCTGCATAGTAGGGAAGGGAAGTGATATCCATTCTTGTGTTGGCCTAGTGATTGGGTGTAGATCACGGTAAAGCTTGGTTTATGATTGATGAGGGTGAGGTGGTTTACCCTCGGGATGCCCTGGTTGATTTTTCGGTTTGAGTCCCACATTCATGCTTGGAATATGGCACGGGGGTGATTGATTGAAGAGATATTTGGCTTAACAAATATATGGCTGGTTGGAATGTGGAAGTCCCATCTCCAGTAGGTTTTTAAACTCATTAATGAAAAGTTAATTCCTTTGGTATTTGATATGCAAATGTACTGGTTATTATGTGGATTCTATTGTTCTTGTATCCATGGTATTTATATTGTTATTATGTTGGTTATAAGCATGTATTTTATCAGTGATGATGTATGGATCTATCCATGTTTTCACTTCTAAATGAATGCACAATGTATCTATGGTCAAATATATTGTATTGTAGCTTATGATGTAAGGGATAAATTCTTCTTAGAAATCCTTAGATAAGTATGATACCCATATATTTAATTATAATTTTTACACTTGTAGATGCAATGTTTGTGACATGTTTGACGAAATGAATGTCATGGCTAGGAGGGGTCTAGATGAGTTCCTAATGATGTGATTTCTCTCGTACCTTATTTTAATGTTATTCGTCATCCCCTACAATTTCATGAATTTATGGGCATTGACCTAGGCTCTGGGGCTAAAAAGGTGGCAAAAATCTCGGAGTTGCAGGAAAATAACTAACCAAATCAGGCCCTGGCCACTACCTTTCCTTGGGATATCCACGGCTATAGGACTTTAGCTGCTACCTTTCCTTGGAATGCTCGCGGCTAAGGCTTGAATTGGTCAGAAGGTCAGTCTCCCTCAGGGTTCACGAGCATGGAAGGTTGGGTTGCCTCCTGAGGATGTTTTTTATGTTGTGTAAGGTGTGTTTGTCTTGTTTCAGTTGGTTCCACTTCCTTAAGGGCATATAGAAGGTTTAATATCATACTAGTAGCCTCTCATCGCATGTTTATCTTGGTTGGCCAGTTACTTGGGTAGATGTGGGAAGAGGGTGTTAGAGAGTGGTATCTGAGTGTGGTTGTGCTCTCCTTGGGAGGTGATTGGTTTTCGTTCTCTATGGATGGTGTCTAGTTTCTAGTCTCATTGTGTGATATCTGATACCACATAGTGGTATCAAATCATGGTTAAACACTTGGACTGGATGGGCGGTGTGTTGGTCATGCTTTTTTTTCTTGCATATGTGTTTCTCATACCTAGGGTGTATGTTCTTATTGCATCCATGTCGTGTTGGCCATGATGGCAGTGGTTTCGCCATGGAAGTGTTGATTATGTTGTTGTAAACATGTTGTCATGTTTGTATGAATGGTTATGTGTTGTCATGCTTGTGTATCGTTAGTGAATGCTTGCTTACATGCTGCTACATGTTGTGTGTGCATTGCTTGCTTATGGTCGGGTTACATATTGGTCATGCTTCGGTGTTATTCGTGTATGCTTCCTTGTGTGATGTCATATGTTGAACATGCATTGGTTGTTCATGATTGGTTATAAATGTCAAGTGCGTGCATATGGTCAAGTTTTCATTGGCTTGATTGAGGTTGTTGTGCATAAGGTCATTGTATGCAATTAGGTCCTCATGATGATATTGGTATGTTATGATGCTAATGTGTTGGCTAAGATAGAGCAGGATATGCATATCATTAAAGTGACATTACAACAATGGACTTTTGGGTAAGAGAAGATCGTCATACAAGTTTGTATGCTTGGCATGAAGGTATGTGATTCATGGTTGTTGTAAGAATTAGGGTTACTTATATGTTTGTCATTCTATTTCTATTATGCTAACATGTATGATAAATGCAGTTTGATCAGTGTAGTCATATGCATTATGGTTATGAGTATTCCTTTCATTCTATTGATGTTATGGTTACATACATTATAGATGCTAGTAGATTAGTGCGGTTATATGTACATTTTCAGATATTCATGAATGATAGCAACTTGTGGTGGTATACATTGCTATTGTTGTTTTATGTTAGCTAAATTATATGTTGTTGATGAACATCTTATGGAAATTATATATAACTTATTGTTGTTACATGCTAGTGACTTGATGGTTAGGGTTATGAAATTTAGGCATGAGTCGACCTAATTATCATAGTATGTTGTATTATGTCTAGATTGACTGTGCATATGTGATTGTATGCATGAATGAAAATTTATTATGGGTTTATGATGCAAATATGTTAGATATATATTTTATTGATATCATGACTGGGTTGATATGTTGTGAAGTTATATCATGTTAATCTAGATTGATTGTGCAGACAAGATAGCCTCCCCTGAGATACCTTAAGGTGTGATTTTTCTTATGTCGTATATTTGTTGCTTGAATGTTTGATTATGTCGTCTACTTGGTGTTTGAGTGATTTGGTGTCTATTACATCATCTAGCTTATTTATTTAACATAGTATGTTTATAGCTTGTTTTAATTTTTGATTAATCATATGATATGAGTATGTGTTTGTAAGATTTCATGAAGACGATTGTAATAACACGTATGCGTTGAGACAATTGATATGTACTTGAGTATAAGTAAGTGACAGTTATAGAATTATGTACTATGACCGATGACTCGTGGAGTTGATTGTTGATTATGACATGGTTTTAGACTTGGTAAATGTTGATTCCAAATTACGTATATCTTGATATTTGGAACATGTGATTGATATGTGTGTGTGTTCAAGCATAAGGTAGTTTGATCCGGCACAACAAGGTAAGATTAATAGCTTATCATTATGTTTATTTATACACTGATAGTTATGTCTTTATGACAGTATGATGCAGGTGATTATGGAAAAAGAGACTACCTAAGTCTTTTGAAAGGCTCAAAGTTGAGCTTTCCTTGGAACCATTGGGATTGATTCATGGTGTTTTTTTCTAGTTTTGTGATTTCGGTCCTTTGTGATTTTCTTGCACTTGATTTGCAGTTTTGTTTATTTGGTGCAAGGCCTTTCCACTTTGTTTGTGGTACCGTATTGCTATTGGTTTTCCATGGTTTTCTTATTTTGTTTCTTTTTATTTCATTTTATGTTTTGAGAGTTTTGGGAATTGGTTGGGAAAGAGGAAAGTTAATGGAACTCAGGGAGAGTTGTGTGGTACCTAACATGTAAATTAAGACACATATGAAGCTCAGTGCATGAGTAAGTGCAACAAAAGGTAATAATATGACAGTCGGATGGATTGGTTGATTTCATTGTAGTAAATGGACGGTGGTAGGACAATCATGATAAAGGTCAAGTAAATGGATCTGAGATATCATATGCCTTGGCTATGTTGGGAACTGTTGTTCTCAATATTATGCATATTGTGCATGGATAAAGGAATCTATCTCAACCTAGACCTTATGATATTTGGTGATCATGTTGTGATCATAATTATGATGATGTCTGTATATCTATATATGCATGTATGTATGTCGCTATTTGATGATATCATGAGTGATTTATATTTAAGTTTATATATGTATGTATGTATGTATGTCATTTATTGATAGGGTTGTCATGGATCTTGATGGTTTTATTTTGATGGTTAATATGTATGTATGTATGAAATTTTATGACAGGATCATGATTTTTTTATGCTAATGATTATATATATGTATGTATGTATGTGTCCATGTCACTGTATGACAGGGTTTTCAAGGATCATTATTGCGGAGGAATGATTTATTATACAGGTGAATGGCATGAATAGGTTCTTGGTCTTATTAGGAATCAATTTGGAAGAGTAACTTTGACTGATCTATGAGGTCAGTATCATGTGGACATGAATCAATGTTATATGCATGTATTATGCCTATTTTTATGTTATGGATAGGTAATGTTGAGGGGTATAATTTCAGCAAGTGAAAGTAGTGTGATCTGCAACATACTAGGATAAGCATGGATCATGGAAAGACACTAGAAGAAAGGTTGTTTGTGGGGTCATTGTGTGGTCTATGGATGTACAATGCCATTTTTGTGTATATGTTGTGCATGTTGTATATTCAGTGATTGTACCTATGGTGATGTGTAATGTTGCATATGTAGTATTGTGTACATATGATGTTGTATGTATGTTGTATATATGGTGTTGTGTGTATATTACATATGCAGTGCTAGGTATAGATGGTGTTATGTACATGTTGGATGTGCAGTGTTGTGTACATATCGTACTGTGTGCATGTTGGATATGTGGTGTTGTGTATGTATGGTCCTATGTACATGTCGTATATGCAGTGCTATGCACATATGGTTTTGTGTGCATGTTGTTTATATGGTGTTATGTACATATGGTGTTGTTCACATGATTGTACATATGGTGTTGTGTGCATGCGGTGTTGTGTGCATGCAGTGTTGTGTACATATTGTACATATGGTGTTGTGTGTGGGTGGTTCTGTGTACATGTCCTGCATGTGGAGTTGTGTACATGTGGTATTGTGTATATTTCATGCATGTGGTGTTGTGTGCATGTGGTATTGTGTACACATTCTACAGGTGGTGCAGTGTACATTTTGCATTGTGCAGGTGGTGCCATGTACATGTGATGTTGTGCACATGTTGTGCAGGTAGTGTTGTTTACATGTGGCACTGTCACACATGCATATGGTATTTTTATACATGTGGTATTGTGTGCTTGTCGTACATGTTGTGTTTCAGGCATGCAATACTATGTATGTGTATGTTGTAGTCGTGGTATCATGACATGTGTATTCCTTATGTTGTACTATATATATATATATATATATATATATATATATGTGTGTGTGTGTGTGTGTGTGTGTGTGTGTGTGTGTGTGTGTGTGTGTGTGTGTATTATGTTGTATTCTAAACTAGGTGTAGGTGTAAGTGTTGTATATCAGTGTAGGCATATGTATTGTGTTGTATTGTACACTAGGTGTAGGTGTATGTGTATGTACATGTATTTTGTTGCACACTGGATGTGGGTGTATGTATTGTGTGGATGTACGTGTTTTACATTGTGTGTGTATGTAAGTGAAGAGAAGCAAGGGAATTGGAGGATTTTTGGGAGTGGCAACCAATCCGGTGTGTGTATAGAAAGAACAAAGGCAGAAGTAAGGATCGACGAAGGATAAGTATTAGTATTTCATTTCAGTCTTATTATGCATGTGATCTGTTATTCTGACTTATCATGTTACATGTGATTTATGATTATGGTTTATGGTGATTTCATGCAATTCATTATTTTAACTTATGATGGTTGTGTTTTGAGCTAACCATATGTGATATGTTATACATGATGATTTTACCAAAAAATTAGTTTGGCTTGTGTGACAGGAAGTGAACAGGATTTCAAGTGCACCTTATTGACAAGCTACAATTGAGGTATGATTTGAATTTATTTCAATTTTTTTTTAATATAATAGAAATTATGTGCTTGGTATAGGAAGCACATAAATTCATAGTTGGGTGATTGGAATTGACTACAATAATTAGTAGTGTTAGCAAAAGGAATTGGAACATGCAACAATATGTTGGTAAAGCATTTCAAGAGTAGGTCCATTGTGGGACACTAGTACCCAACATTGTCCATTGATTTCCATGAGCATGCTATGACTGGTATTATGATTTTGAAGAAGGTATATGCCTTGGTTTTTATAACTTTTGATGTGAGGAAGCCTTTCCAAGGGATGGATTTCTTGAGATAGGGGATGTCGAGGAACTTGGAAGGTGAGTGACTTTGCAGAAGGGGATTGTTGGAGGGCCTGCATAGTAGGGAAGGGAAGGTCAGGGTGGATTTTTTTTGGTCATTAGCATTTCCAGATGGAATGATATGCACATTGGGAGTGTTCCTTGGAACAATGAGCTGGTAATTGTTCACTGAGGGTACAATAGCGCAAGATTGTAGTGTTGGACATTGGATGCAAACTTTGACTTTGGAAGTGGATTCTAGACTTCCTGGGAAGGAAGTGAATCCTGGTATTACTTTGAGGGTGGAGGTGTGAGCCTATGGATTCCCTTGTTGCAGATACATGCATCATATCATTTTATTTTTTGGTTGAGAAAATCTTCATATGTGTATATCATTGTGAATACCGTAATGAGTTGTGTTATAAAGCTCTAGTACACGATATGATTGTCATGACGATTTTTGTTTTTGAGCAGGTTATTCATTGTAAATACTGAAAGAAGATGTGTGATAAATCTCCATAGGAAGTATGTTTTATTTTCAGTGGTTTTTCTGATTTGTAAGTGTCATTGAACACCGAGGACAGTGTTCCCTTGAGGGGGAGGGTTTTGTAGCAACCCTGGTGAAAATTATGTGTAATAAAAGTTAAAAATAATAACCACGGTTGATGGGACACTTATTCCAAGATGAATGGTGGAGAAAACATCCTAGTGGGTGTTCATTTCAGTTATTATGGAGAAAGGAAATTGGCAAAGGCAATGGCTAAGGAATTAAAGAGGCAAGAAGTATTTTGGCACATTTATTTATGAAAATAATAGAAATTAGGAGAAAAGGGATATGAAAGGTTACAGGTTGCATGTGATGAGGAAAATGAATGAAAATAACAGAAAATGAAGGAAAATGATGGAAAATGAAGAAAATAGAGGACTCATTAATAAAAAGGCTTATGAGGATCAGTTGGCAAGATTTTTCTCACATTTTTGGAGCTCTCTCATTATTCTCTCTCTCTCTCTCTCTCTCTCACTCTTGGACACTTAGATTTTCTTGGAGAATTTTGGCATTAGAACAAGAAAGGAAATAAAGTAATAAGGAGGAAGAAAGCAAGGAGGAGTAGGAATGAAGTAGCTACAACAATATTCTTGGCATGTATTTATTTTCATGTATGATTTCCTTGCTAGATATGGCATGCATGGTATTGAATGTGATTTGTTGTTGTCTTTCCATGGGTTTTTTTCCCAGTGTGACAGTGTATCCAATCTAGATTTTCTATTTCCGAATAGCCATGGTGTGTGGAGTTCTCATGTTTTGGTTTAGCTGGATTACTGAATGGATTCGAAGATGAGTGGCATGGATATCTGAATTGATATAACATATGGCCTAGTAACCCCTGAACCGAATTGTGGGTTGCGGTAAAGCTGAAAAGTGTGTTGCCTCAGTGGGCCTAAGAATAATCAACCGATGAATGGTGGGATATACGATAAATACTAGATGTGGTTTTACTCGGTTTAGGGCCTAGTTATCCCTAATTCAGACTGTGGGTTATGGTAAATCCCCAGAGACTAGGAGACAGGAAAATTCCTCACAGTTTAGGCGGAGAGAATCTGCTGATATCCATGCTTGTGTTGGCCTAGTGATAATTTGTAGATCACGGTAAAGCCTAGTTTATGATTGATGAGGGTGAGGTGGTTTAGCCTTGGGATTCCGTGGTTGGTTTTTTGGTTTGAGTCCCTCATTCATGCTTGGAATATGACACAGGGGTGAATTGTTGAAGAGAGATTTGGCTTAGCCAATCGATGGTAGGGTGGAATGTGGAATTCCCATATCCAGTTGGTTTTTACACTCATTAATGAGAATATCATTCCTTTGGTATTTTTTATGCAAATGTACTGGTTATTATGTGGATTATATTGTTGTTGCATCCATGGTATTTCTTTTTTTATTATGTTGTTATAAGAATGTATTTTATCAGTGATGACCTATGGATCTATCCATGTTTTTACTTGTAAATGAATGAATAATGTAGCTATAGTCAAATATATTTTATTGCATCTTATGATGTAAGGTAGCAATGATTCTTAGTGATCCTCAGATAAGTATGAGACCCATATGTTTAATTCTAATTTTTACACATGTAGATGCAATGTTTGTGACATGTTGACGAAATGCCTGCCATGGCTAGGAGGGGTCCAGAGGAGTTCCCGATGATGTGATTGATTCCGTAAATTTTTTTAATGTTATTCATCATCCCCTACAATTTCATGAAGTTATGGGCCGTGACCTGGGCTCTCAGGTTAAAAAGGTGGCACAAATCTCGAAGTTGCAAGAAAAAATATGACCAAACCAAGCCCTAGCCGCTACCTTGCTTTGGCATGCCCACGGCTATAGGATTTTAGCCGCTACCTTGCATTGGCATGCCCACGTCTAAGGCTGAAATTGGTCAGAAATTCAGTCTCCCTCAGAATTCAGGGGCCTGGAGGGTTGGGTTACCTCCTGAGGATGTTTTTGATGTTGTGTAAGGTGCGTTTTTCTTATTTCCATCGGTTCCACTTCCTTAAGGTCATCTAGGAGGTTGAATCTCATATTATTAGCCTCTTGTCGAATGTTTACCCCGGTTGGCCGGTTACTTGGGTAGATGTGGGAAGAGGGTGTTACAATTGATATTTTGAATAGAACTACAAAAACATTATAATATTGATATTTACCAATTGAAAAGTTGCAACTTGTTGATGCGCTACTCAAAATTATGATACTGATATTTTGAAGAAGACTGCAAACAACATTATAATACTAATATTTACTAATTGAAATGTTGTAACTTGCATATGTGCTTCTTAGTAGGTGATATCTGATAAGAACATAATTAATGGACATAGACATATGGATTCATCATCGATATTTCCCTCACTAGTTATAAGTTTTCCTCTCAACTTTTCTTACACCATACGTCTTCTTGAGCGATACTGTATTATGTTTCTCATTTTCTCACACCATAAGATAAATACTGATTTATGTTCACCATTATTAGTTTAGACCAGTTGGTTTATGTAGGGTTTAGTCCTCACTAGGTCATAGGTTAAAACCTCATGGGGAGGAGTTGAGGATGGAAGCCACTTTGGGGGAATTAAATTTCCCAAGGGGTGTACAGGCTTGACTGAGCCTCACACAATCCCAGAGATAAGAATCCAATTGTTGGTATATCAGTCTTCTTCCATCCATACAATCCTAGTGATAGGAATCACTTTTTTGGTATATGGGTCTTCTTCCATCCATACAATCCTGGTGATAGACATCCCATTTCTGATAGATCACTCTTCTTCCATCCAATAAATGGGCTAGCCCCGACCTAGGCTCAACCTAGTAACAAAAAAAATTAATAATAATAATAATAATAATAGTAATAATGGTTTATGTTCACATAAGAGTAAATTTTTAGTAAATTTTTAGTGATAAATCCCATTGTTGGTAGATCAGCCTTCTTCCATCCAATAAATGAGCTAGCCCTGACCTAGGCTCAACCTAGTGATAAATAATAATAATAATAATGATGATGATGATGATGATGATAATTTATATTTACATATGAGTAAAGATTTAGTAAAGTTTTAGTATGATTCAATGTTAAATCAAATTCTAATTTGTAAAGTTTTTTTCTAAATAAATATTTGTATTACCTTCCAACGAGATATTACATAATAATTCTAAACATTTTAGATAGGCTGGTCGCTAGGGTAACCCAAACATATAAAGAAATTTATTATTTTCAAGGAGGCACAAGACAAAATGTTTTCTGAAGAGTCAAAAATCAAAATACATCTTTCAAATATTGGGCCTTCAAAGACTCAATAAAAAGAAAATAAAGCTAGAAACTAATAAACTAAAACTATTGTAGAGGAAATTGAATAGGATGGATCTAAATCTATGGTTGCAACTTGAATAGGCTCCTTATTGCTTCCCGGTGAGAATCTAGTAGCAGTAAGGATTCCTATGTTCTTTTTAATGCGCTCCAGTTGACGATCCAAATTTTCCATGTGCCGATGCATATGTTCCATGAAGAGGAGGAGGTCCTCTTGGTTTTTGTGGTTCTCCAATAAGAATTTTTCCAAAATATACTTAATGTGCTGAAAAATTCCTGTTGTGTACATGTATTGATTGTATCATCCATCTGTGCACGACCTATGTTGGTCACCCAATAAACCATATATACCATAACCTTCGTTTATGAGAGAAGGAGCCATTGACTAATTGTTTTCATCTCAACTTGTGAGAGTTCTACTTGGATAGGAGGTGGGGTAAGATCCTGAAATTTTGTTTTCGAACCTTTTTTATTTGAGTTGAGTTCATTTCCACCCTCGATTTCCATGCTCCTGATAATACATCCCCCCTCCCTCGAAAAACACGAGCTCTTTGACAGGGCATTTTGGCTGCATGAGGAGAGAAGTTGTTTTGGTAGGTGAGGGGAGACTTGTCGGAGATGAGAAAAGGGTGGGAGGAGAGTGAGGTGTCCAAAAAAGGGCAGTCTTGAAGTGAGGTCCAATATAGAGGGGAATGATTAAGAGAGAGCTTGATATAACATGAAATTACAAGGAATGGTAAGAGAAGTAAACACCAAAAGATCAATTATGGGGAGAATTGAAATCGAAGCAAGGGATGGGAAAGTAAAAATATTTAAACTTAGAGAGAGGAAGGTTAACCTAGAAAGAGGATTGGTCAATCCATAGGTTAGAGAGCTATCCACTTCATTGGAGCCTAACTTCCAGCTCATAAATGCTAAATGCTTCTCAGGCGAGAGGTGAACCTCAAATTCTGACTCATACTGTAATGAAGAGGAATGAGTAGCCCATATATTAAAGAGTTATCCACTTCACTAGAGCCCAAGTTAAAAATTAGAAGTGTTAAAAACTTCTCAACAAAGAGGTGAAGCTCAACTGCTATTTCAAGTTGTACAGAAGAGTAATGACCAACCGATAGATTAGATAGTTATTCACTTCATTGGAGCCAAAGTGCCAGCTCAAAAATGTTAAATTTTTCTCGGTCCAGAGTTGAAGCTCAATTACTAACTCAGACCATGGCTTTGTGTAATGAACACAAAATATTGGAGTAACGGAATAGGGCTTGTTAGTGAGTTGAATTTACCCACTGAGAAGTCTGCCAAGAGTGATGAGAAAACTAGAGACCGACAGTGACAAAGGAGTAGAAATTTTTATGTTATTTCACGCATGGTACTGAGGAAGTTCGAGTTTGGTGCTAATATCCTAGCTCCTTAACAAGAAATGTTGCCTGATTCCTAGAGTTTGAAATTTAACGAAGAATTTTATAATAACTCTTTGCTTGATTTTCTCATTGTATGTAATGTGAGTGGTGGCCATCAACTAGAAATTAAGTATCTAATCAATGGATTTTGTAGTGGACTAGTTGCATGAGGTAACCAAGGTGGATGAAAAAGTGGGAGGATCCAATTCTAGGGTGAGTAGTATTTTCGAGGAGTGGAAGTGCAGGGGAGATGTACCATGTTCTATGCGTCAAACAGTGGTAGGGGTTAATTTGTTGAGACTTATTCCAAATTCATAATTAAACGATTAACGGGGCATGTTTCCATGTCCCCCGGTCATGTGGCCAGATGGGATGGTGACAACCTGCTCCCCACCATCTCGCTTATGAAACACCACATTCGAGAACTGTAGATCTATTTGAATTAGTTTCCAACATTCTTTCTTAATAGGAAAGTTAGCAATATGCATTAGGAGGAGGATATTTTGGGGGACCCTTTAGAGAAACCATGATCTTTAATTTTATCCACAATCTTATTCTCATATCTTCGAATGTGATTGGGGATTATGATTTGGATAATGGAGAGTAAAGAGGAGATCGTTGAAAATTGTAACGAGAGAAGGTCTTCTCAACTTGTGCCTTAGTCAAGAAATATCGTGGTCATTCCTTCCTTTATCATGAATGAGTTTGTGGAGATAGGACGAGCTCATGGAGATATTTTATTCATGCACATTGTTGGAGGCTCAGTTATGTGGTTCTCCAAGTTCAACTTCAAATTTAGAAGAGTATGAATGTGAGCTTTAGTTTTTAATTGAGGAAAGGATGAGTTAGAGAGTAATTTCAACTCGGTTAATAGGTCAAAATCATCTCATGTTATAAAATTTTACTTTCCATATATAGCATGATCAAATTTCTTAAAAGGTGGATGAAAGACACAATTGTATCATTATTTTTTGCAAGAGTTTTTGTGAGAAGATATTCTTTCTAGGAGAGCATATCAAGGAGGAGACCATACACATATTTTTTGAGAGAGATTTATTTCCAAGATTGTGCTAGGAATTAGGAGGAAATACCTAAAGAAAAGAGCCACTATTGTGCTGGGAAATAGGACACTTATTGCATTAGAAAATAGGGTTTAGACTGAACAAGGAAGTAGGAGTTGGGTCGGGTATCTTTTAGGGAGCTTCAAGCTAAGTATAAGTAGTGAGAACAATCGTGTTTTCTATTTAAACAAATTTCCTTGTAAAGAGATCTATTTTCTCAAACTATCAATAAAATTCTAGGACAAGAAGAGGGTTTTCCCACTTGGTTTTCCCTAGAAAAATTAATGTGTTTATTGTGTGACTATGTTTCTATTCCACTGCTTATATAGAGTAGAGAAAATCTATGCCTGATGAATCAAAGTTAGTTTCAATTTGTTCTTTCAAGTAATTGCAAAATTTCAAGGAAAATATACATGGTATCAGAGTCAACAATAGTGTAAAGACCAGCACCAAGAAGATTAGATTTGTGAAGAACATAGATCTATTTGTGAAGAGAAGCTTTTTGGAAAAGGAGGATGACATACCAAGGACTGAGAAAAAACCATTATTTATATGAAGCATATAACTTCTCCTCATGGAAGGAAAGGATCAAAATAGTGTTGGAGGATAATGGGGTAGGAGAGTCTATCAAGAATCAAATACAACCACCTCAAGATCCCCAACAGTTGGCCCCGCATACTAATAATGCTGTCAAGGCAAAGAGGATTATTCTACAGGGGGTTAAATATTATAGTATTCCTCATCTATATGAGAAGAAGATAATGTATGAGATGTTCAAAGCCATCTTGGATCTGTTTCAGGGTACCAGTGATGTCAGTAAGTTATCTCTCAAGGAGAAGATAAGGGGCATCAATATGAGAAAAGGAGAGCTCGTCATCACATATATTTTGGAGAACTGAGGTTTGAGATGAGATAGGTGGTGTGGGTGTAACTATACCAAAGAGTGGCCTTGTGATATTTTCTCTACTAGGACTTCATAAGTCTTGGTAAAGTTTCCAGGATGTTGTCTGTGGTCGAGAAGATTTTCTTGGTTGGGAAAGGTTATGAAATGATCACGTTCAGGAAGAAATCCAGATAGGGACCAACGATGGTAGATAAACAAAGATAAAGGACAAGGGGAAATTTTCTCTTCTTGGAAAAGTTAAGGAAAATAAAGGCAAAGGGAAGGTTGAGTCTAGTCAGAAAGGGGAGAAGAAGAAGAAGAATATGAGCAAGATCAAGTGCTTCCATTACCATGAGTTTGGGAAATATCCTACTAAGTGTCATAATCAGAAGAAGATATCAAAAAATTATCATGTGACAACATTAGATGAGGTATATGGGTTTTATTCTTAGTTTGAGAAATACTTCTTATCAATATATTGCATGGCAAGCTCAGTAGGTAGCAACATGGTATATTGATTCTGGAGCATCCTTCGATATAACCAGGTACATGGAGTATTTCAGAAAGTTGGACAAGAAGGACATGCAAGTTGATATAATGCTAGAAGATGATGGAAAGGACATGACCAAGGGAGTTGGTACTCTCAACTTTGAGAGGGATTTTGGGAGCTATCTTCATCTCAAAGTTGTACTCTATGTTACAGGCCTCAAGAAGAACCTAGTTTCCGTAGCTACTCTTGAGGACAAGGGATATGATGTCATCTTCAACAGAGTTAAGTCTTACCTCAAGCACTTAGCTTCTAGAGCAGTGAAGTAGGTATGTGTGAGGGTAAAGAACATTACAGGTTGCAGGTTGAGACATGTGCAAACCTGAGAAACAAGGCAAGTGGTGAGAAAAGTAGAGATGTTGCAGAAATTTGGTGCAGGTGCATGGGACACTTGCATCATGGGGAATTGAATGTTCTTCAATAGATATCCATAGGTTACCAACTTGAAGTTTTTATCAGCATGATATGTGAAAGGGAGGCACACTTGGAAAAGTATGCCAATAATTTTTTTCAAGACTAAGACAATAAAGTCAAAGGGATTTTGGAGGTGGTGCATTCAAACATATGCAGACCCTTCTCTTCTCCATGTCTTTTGAGGCAAAGGTATTATGTCACTTTCATAGAGGGTTATTCTTGTAAAACTTGGATATTATTTATGAAGAAGAAGGATGAGGCCTTATCCAAGTTCATGGAGTATAAGACCTTGGTAGAAAACCAGATAGGGAAAAATATCAAAGCATTTATGAGTGACAATGGGGGAGAATATGTCTCCAATGCCTTTAAGTATTTATGTTCGAAGGAGGGAATTAGGATAGAACTCATAGCACCCCATAACCCTCAATAGAATGGTCTGGATGGGAGGAAGAACCAAAATATTCTTGGAGCGACCAAAGGCATGTTGCATGATCAAGGATTGCGTATGTTATTTTGGGTAGAGGCATGCAACGCTACAATATCTCTATAAAATAGGAGTGCACACATGATTCTTGGAAAAGTTACACCAAAGGAGGATTTCATAGGAAAGAAGCCTGAAGTTTCACACTTCCACATCTTTGGCACAAAATTTTACTACCATGTGTTCAAGGATAATAAGAAGAAGTTGGAGCCCACAACTGAAAAGGGTATTTTCATGGGATATAGTGTGACAACTTAGGCATATGAGGTGTATCTACCAGGACTCAAGAATATATTTCTTAAGCGAGATGTGAGGTTTGAGGAGTCCAAAGATATGAGGGAGTCCTTAGAGAGAGAGCGGGTTGAAGTACTTGAGATGGAGGAGATACTCTCTCCGAAGGAGGTGATTTATGCAAGATCATATATTGAGTCTCAACTAGGTGGTAAGAGGGTTGCACAACAAGATTGATGGCATGATGCAAAACAATATGACGAGGAGAAGAGACCAGGATGAGATCATGAAACTACTCAATTATAGACTCCTAGCATAGGGAGGAAGAAATCCAAGTGGGTTGAGAAGTTGATTCAGGGGGCCCATGAGCATGTTGAAGCTTCTAGCTCTATGTTCAAGGAAAGCAAGAAGCCATAAAGGTACACATGATATATGACATTGATGACAGGGGAAATGGATACTAAGCCTTCTATTTATAAGGAGGAAACTTCTTAGTAGGTTTGGTAGGATGACATGGTCGATGAATATTTCTCCATCATTAGGATCAATGTCTGGGAGATTGTGCTAAGACCATAGGGCAAGTCAGTAATAGGCTCACATTGGGTGTACAAGGTGAAGCATGGAGCAGATGGGAGTTGTTGAAATACAAGGCCAAGTTTGTGGCCAAGGGCTTCTCACAGATTGAGTGCATAGAATATGATGAGACCTTTACCCCAATAACACAAAATTCATCAATTAGGATGATTCTAGAATTTGCAGCACAAATGGCGTGGAAGATCGACCAGATGGACTTTAAGATAACATTCCTCAATAGAGTGGTTGAGGAGGAGATTTATATGTAGCAACCTAAGGGGTTTGAGAAATTTAGTACATACACACGTGTGCAAGCTGAAGAGAGCTCTTTATGGGCTCAAGCAAGATCCTAGAGCATGTTACACGCATATTCACAGCTACCTTCGAGGATTAGGCCTCACTAAGAGTGAGGCATATTCCAACCTATACTACATCATGATTGGAGGGATTCTTCTCTATGTTGGCGACCTTATATTAACTGGAGGAGACAACTTGATCTAGGATTACAAGGAGTACCTTGCAAGGGAGTTTGAGATGAAGGATATGGTGCTCATGTACTATTTCTTTGGATTGGAGGTTTGGAAGGGTGATGGGTGAGATATTCGTGGGACAAGGGAAGTACACTATAGAGATTCTCTAGAGATTTCATACATAGGATTGCAGGCCCATGGCCATACCTCTAGTCATAAACTAGAGGAAGGTGGATGTTAGTAGAGAAGAGCAAGTGGATACTACAATATGCAAGAAACTCATTGGGTTGTTGATGTACTTAGTCAACACAGGACTTGATATTTTCTTTATAGTGAACCTACTAAGTCAGTTCATTATGGAACCAACCAAAGTTCATTGGGTTGTTGTAAAGAATGTTTTGAGGTATCTTATAGGCAGGAAAAATTATGGATCGTGGTACAAACATGTTTATGGAGTGAGGCTTGAGGGCTTCACAAATTCATATTGGGCATGATGCCACATAGATCAAAGATTACTTCAGATGGAATCTTCAACATTGGGTCATCATATGTTTCCTGGTACAACAAGAAGAAAATATCAGTTGTACACAATTCAGTAGAGGTCAAGTACATGACTGCTAGTTTCACAATGTGCGAGGCTATTTGGATGAAGAAGTTGCTTGTAGGAAATTTTAAACAGGGGATGGAGCCTACTGTGATACACTGTGATAACCAAATTTGCATTAAGATCTTTGAGAACCCAATGTTTCATGATTACTCCAAGCATATGAAGATTAGGTATCATCAACTTAGAGATTATGTGTAGAAAGGGATAGTGAATATACCGTACATTCCGACAGAGGAGCAGACTGTAGATATCTCGACCGAGGGATTGACATTAAGAAATTTTGTCTATTTTAGATACAGGTTGGGAGTTGCACGTAATCCCTTCCTTTCTAAGATGGAGTGTTGAAAACAGTAGCGAGAGAAAGACTTATTGAATCGTGCCTTAGTCAATAAATTCCATGATAATTCTTTCCTTTAGCATGGACGAGATCATGGAGATATGACGAATTCATGGAGTTATTTTATTCATGCACATAGTTGGAGGCTCGATTATGTGGTTCTCCAAGTGTTTTTTCAAATTTAGAAGATTACGAATGGGAGCTTCAATTTCTAATTGAGGCAAGGACAAGTTGGAGATTCAGTCTGACTCAGTTAACAAGTCAAACTCATCTCATGTTATAAAATTGTACTTTCTAGATATAACATGATTGAATTGCTTAAAAGGAGGATGAAAGGCACAATTGTATCATTATTGTTTGCACGAGGTTGTGTGAGGAGAGCTTCTTGCTAGGAGAGTGTATCAAGGAAGAGACCATATGAAGATTTGTTCTGAGAAATTTTTTGCCAATATTGCGCAAAGAATTAGGAGGAAAATCCTAAAGAACAAGAGCCACTATTATGCTAGGAAACAAGATATTTCATGTGCTAGAAAATAGGGGCTAGACTATGCAAGGAAGTAGGAGCTGGGTCGGGTTTCTTATAGGGAGTTTCAAGCTAAGTATAAGTAGTGAGAATAATTTTGTTTTATATTGAAATTGATTTCCTTGTAAAGAGATATATTTTCTCAAACTATCAATAAAACTCTACAGCAAGAAGATGGTTTTCCCATTTGGGTTTCCTAAGAAAAATTACCATGTTTATTTTCTATGTTTCTATATCTATGCTTCTATATCTATGTTTCTATTTCGCTTCTTATTTAGAGTAGAGAAATTTTTTGTCTTAGTGAATCAAAGTTAGTTTCAGATTTTTCATTCAAGCATTTGCACAATTTAAAGGAAAATCTACAAAGATGTGGAGAAGCAAGCATTCAAGCCTCTAAATTTGTGAGACTTAGTGAGTTGGAGTGTAATTTTGAAGTTTTCGGATCACGTTGATGGCCAATTGAGAATCTCCTTCCAGAAAAAGTTTAGAGAATCCCTGGGTTTAGGCTATGAAAAGACCTTCAACAAGTGCGAATACTTTCACAACATTATTTTTTGTGAGTCCTTGAAAACCATAGTAAATAAAGAGATGAGAAAAAAGGTGATCTTGAAATACTCCTCCAAATTAAGCTAGGATGAGAATCCCTTTGGAGGCTCCATTGAAGTTTAACTTGTACAAGGATGGGGGAGGTGGTGACGACGACGTAGGGATAGTAATAGGCTTATGGTGAAGGTGATGGGTAGGGGGGGGGGGGACCTCGTGCAAGGTGCTAATATTTGAGGAGTTCGGTTTCATGGCCATGTGCTTGCTGATTTTGAGGGGTGCAAGGATGAGAAACAATAGTTTCTTTAATGTTTTTTGTATGATGATCCAAAAGAGTCGTGGGGAAGAGAAAAAAATTTAAATATGCGTTGGTTATGCTCTTTCCAGATAGACCACAATAAGAAACTTGGGAATAAGGTCCAAATTCGATTAAGCATAGGTTTGAAAAGGCTTGGGTCTGTTAGTTGTTAGTATCATTTCGTATACTAAATGAATCCCAATCAAAATGACTCAAACGTGTTTGCAGATAAAGCCAAAGATTATTAATATAAATAGAGAGATTGAAAAATATTCTATACTTTCTAAATTGAAAAAAAATTATAAATTTTTTATTTTATTATAAATTAATTTTAAATATTTCATAATCAATCTAAATTTTGGATTAATAAAAAATATTCCATTCCAATTTCAATTGCAACAAAGAGAAAAAGTTAGTACTATCAAATATTATAATCAAAGTGATTTTTTTTATTAATCTTAATTTACTGTAACACATGTTAAAATTAATCTCTTAAAATATATAAAGCTATTAAATGATATTAAAATTTTAATTTTCATAAATATTCTATTGTATTAACATTAAAAAATAGATTAGTTCCATGTTAAGAAATGTCTTACATGTTTATGATAGATTATAAATAAGTGTGAATCCACTTGTATCGGAGAAAGTGTGCATGCAGATTTAAGTCTATTTTGTGTTTGAAAAATGTTTTATACACTTTTAGCACATGTGCTTATGCATTCATATAGATGTACAAAAACCAAGGCATATCCCCACCTTAAAACCAACATATCATTCATATCATGCTCATGGAAATCAATGGACACTATTGGGTACCAGTGTCCCACAATGGCCCTACCCTGAAGTGCTTAACCATCATACGATTGCCTATTCCAATTCCTTTCATTGTTGCTGCTAACATTCTTGCAATCAGTTCCAACCACCCAATCAAGCAATTTCATGCTTTCCTGTACCAAGCACATAGTTTCCATTAGATTCAAAATAAATTGATATAAATTCACATCATACCTCATTGGTAGCTCATCAATAAGGTACACTTACAATTATGTTTACTTCTTGTCACAACAAGTCAAACTAGCTATTTGATCAAATCATCATGTATAAACATATCACATCCGGTTAGCTCAAAACACAACCATCATAATCATAAATCACATATAACAATCATAAATCTCATTAACAATAAAACTGAAATAAAATAATAATACTTATCCTTTAAATAATTATTTTCTTATGCATTTTTTCTTGTCCTTTCCATATACACATCGAATCAATTTCCACATTCGGCAAGGACTTAATGCTTCTCTTCTCTTCAACCACGTACACTTACATCCAGTGTACATCAAACACATACACCCACACACGGTATGCCACACAACACATACACCTACATCCAACATATAACACAACACATACACCTACACCCAGTGTAAAACACAACACATACACCCACACCTAGTGTGCAACACAATACATATACATACACAAATTACAACACAACGAATACACATGTCATGATACCATGACTACGCAATGCACATACATTGTACCACATGTACAAAACACAACATGTACAACATGCACACAATACCACATGTAAAACATGTACATAATACCACTTGTACATAACACCACATATACACCACACCACCTGCACAACATGTACACAAAACCACATGCACAATGTGTGCACAACATCACATGTACACATCACCGCATATACAACATGTACACAACACCATATATACAACATGTGCACAATTCCATATGTACATAGAACTACATATACAACACGTACAAAACACCATATGTACATAGCATCACATATACAACATGTACACAACACTCTATGTAAATAGCAACACTATACAACATTTACACAACACCATATGTACATAGCACCACTATACAAAATTTACAACATATATATAACAGTAGTATTGCACATCCAAAAACCACACTGACTCTACCAAGCGACCTTGCTGCTAGTGTCTTTCCACTATTCATGCTTGTTCCAACATGTTGCAGATCACACCACTTTCCTTCAGCTGATGTATCCATCAACATTACATGTCCGTAACATAAACATAGACATATTATAATAACATAATATCAATTCATATCCACATGATACTAACCTCATAGATCTATCAAGGCTACTCTTCCCACTTGATTCCTCATAAACTAGGAACCTCTTCATGTCATTCACCTGCATAAGCAATCATTCCTCCACAAGAATGATCTTTGATGACCCTGTCATACAATCACATACATACATACATACATACATACACATATATACATTGTCATAATCATAATCACAACATAATTACCAAATATCATAAGGTTAAGGTTAATATAACTCCCTTTATCCATGCACAATATTCACAACATGGAGAACAACCATTCCCAACATAGCCAAGGCATATGACACCTAAAATTCATTCACTTTACCTTTCCTAGTTACCTTCCTCATGATTTTCCTGCCACCATCCATTTATCCAAATGAACCCAACCAATCCAACTGAATGTCATATTCTTGCCTTCAAATGTCCTTTACATGCACCAAGCTTCCTCGGAGCCTTACGTTACCTGTTCGGTTTCATTCAGCTCTCCCGGAGCTCAATTAAATTTCTCTTTCCAAACTGATTCCCAAGACTCAAAACATAAAATGAAAGAATAAGAATCAAGAAGAAGAAAACCATGAAAAACAAGTAGCAATACGACACCACAAACAAAATGGCATGGCCATGCACAAGACACAAACAAAACTGCAAAGCAAGCAAAAATAAAAATAAAAAAATATGAAAATAAAAAAACTAGCAAAAAACACCATGACTCAAACCCATGGTTCCAAACACTTCCAAAAGAAATATCAACCTGAGCCTTCTTCAATATTTCATGGAAGTCTATTTTTCCACGCAATCCCTTGCGTCATACTTCCACAAATACAAAAATGTCAGTGCATAAGTAAACACAAAAATATACCATTTACCTTACCTTGTTGTACCCAACACGTTGACCTGTCACTAAAAATTTACATATATCATCTCTCAAGGGAATCCAAATTCCCTTGAAAAATACATCCATGATTGAAATCAACTATTATACCTGTCAAATACATGCCCATGAATATAGCACATATCCACAAAATGTCAATTCAGTCAAAGTCAAGGTTAAGAATACTTCATGTATTCATGCAGATCATTCATTCATTTGGAATTGCAGATTCAAAATATTGCCAAGGAATTATCACTAAATTATTTTCTTTTACCATTTACCTTGCTACAATTGAGTCTTATTAGGTGATATCACATCACCCGACTGTTAGCTATATACACAAATCAATTATTACCTAGTCATTATAATGCCAAGCATGTTTCCTTGCAACTGTTCACACATGTCAGTCACATGTTCCAAATATCAAGACATCATGTCTATTAATTTGAAATCAACCTTTACCAAGACTAACAATCATGCCATAATCAACTCACAATAATTTATCATAATAATACAGATATCACCCACTTGTACTCAAGCACATATCAGCTGTCTCAACACATATTATGTTAGTACATCCGTATTAAAACAAGATAATTTCTTCATGCAATATTATAGACACACACTCATATCATTCAATTAATGAAACATTAAAACAACTTTTAAACATACTGTTGTCGACAATTGTTGTCTCCCCTAGAGACAGTCTAGAGTTGCCATAGACCAGTGCCTAGGACATCTTATCATAGCAAGGAGCACTTAATATAACTTGGGTGTCAATCCAAAAAGCTCTCCTGCTATCTCTTGTAAAAAAAGGAAATTGATTTAAATGGGACCAGGACTTACAAAAACTGCCACAAGGAAAGTAATGTTGCAAAGACAAGATGCAAAACTCCAACACAAAAGCATCAGACAGTTAAGAGACAATTTACTGTAAAGAGGGCCGATTCAAATAATATGCCACAGAAATCAAGTATCAGAAGGTGTATGTGGTGAAAGAAATATAAGAAGATATTAGTTAACTTTGGTCTGATACCCAGATACACAACAGAACCACATATGGGCTTATCATTCTAAGAATCCATACATGACAATGGCGTTTTAAAAGTACCCTCCCAAAGCAACTAATATAGCAGAAAGATGGATGAAATGAACATGAAACAGTATATCATGCCTGAGCCATATTTAAAGCGCTTGACTGATCCAAGTTAGGGCATCAACTAGGATGAATCCTTACCTAAAATCAGTGAGCCACTCGCATTCCAGTACATGATACAAGAAGATATATGAAGTGAAATGTTGTATTAGTCACATGAGAGAAGGTTACATACTGTGAAATACCAAAGACCAGAATCCTCATTACAGATAGAACTCCTCCTCACTGAGACCCTACAGGCTCTGAGCCTTCATACATAAGCTTTAAAAAATGTATAAAAACATGCCTTTAACTGCACAATTCTCTGATACAAGTCTGGAACCCTTACAATCTCTTTCCTCCTCCCTTTTATAGAAGAGGGAGAAGAGAAACTAATAAAATAGGTAGGTGACAACAATTAATTGTTTTATTAAAACAAAATGGCGGAAACATGTCGCGCCCATACTATTTGACGGCCATGAAATATTACATGTACTCTGCGGCCAGCTCCATGAAGTAAATGCACTGGATAAAAGATTTCCTTAGAGGTAATGTGTGAAGAATAAACTATACAACACTCTGTACTCTCCTAAGAGAAAAATCTGTTGAAGTAAGACCTGGAGGATAAGATTTTTATGTACTTGTACTCTCTGTCTTCTGAATGTTGGATTGTGATCTGAAACCTTCGGCGCCGAGACATTGCATTCCTTGTTCTCTGACTGATACTCTTTGCTGCATCATTAATAACTCCATCCGCGGAAAATCTGTGTTTTAAATTTCTCTGGAGGGTTTTAGAAGACTTTTACCAAGGTTTCTTTAATGAAAGCCATGTCATAGCAACTACCTAGGGCTTTTCTTCATAAATTCAACCTCCGCAAGTTGATTCTTAGATGCATCTTCGTTTTTTGTAATGGAGGCAGAGATTTATGACGATTTCTTGTTGCCGCAACCTGAAAAACCCAAAAACACGTTAAGGAAACCGGACACAGGGATGATGGTGTGGCAGATCCATGGATATGGTGGTGTAGACTTATCGGGATGGTGAGATGAGACGGGGTGGTAGAAAACACAGAGAAATAGTGAAAGAATGAGGGGTGGACATAAAAATACGATGGGACAACGCTACATGGACGAGGCGGAGACACACAACATAGACACGTAAACGAGATATGTGAATGGTGGAGGCGAACGCAAATGACACGTGGGCGTACGAAAGGATGAGCAGAAGGGACGACGTGGAGGTGGACCGGGTCAACAGCTGATCAGACAAACAATCTGAGCCACACAATCCTTAAACGAGATCAACGGTTTAAACCTTTTCGGGCAGTGATGTGATGGTGGGGCCACGGGCGTTATAAGCTTGGTTTAAAACGCATGCAGCTTCGGAGAGTGGTCACCGTCGGATGAAGGCCTCAGGATCTAACGGTTCATGTAGATTTCGCTGCGCGTCCAGGATCGAACGATAACGCGTGAAATGGGGCGGTATTGTAATAGTGGCCTGGGACGCGTGGCATCTGCTGAATGGAATCGCTGGGACTTGCGGAAATACCGCCTGCCTTCGAAAGGCGGTGCGAAATATACAGGCTGGTTTTTACAATGAGTGCGGGCGCGGGGTCCACCATGGCGGGAACATTATGAACCGTTGATTTATGATCGGATCGGACGACGGAGAGTGCACCCGACGGCCATAGATGATAAGCGCCTTTGGATTTGGCATAGGGTTATGCACCCGGGTCACGTGAAAGACTAGTTGTAGGGGGCTAGGACCAAAGGGGCTCGGATTTAAATAATTCAAAAGCGAGCCTTTTGGCTTTTGATTATGAAATTTGGGCACGGAGGAGGGCAACGGTAAGCGGAGAAAGGGTTTCTTAGGCCACGATAGGGAATTTTAATGGTTTAGGAGGGGCTAATGGCCAAAAATTTGAATGAAGGGGCACACATGTACAACATCGGCTCCATCTGGGGATGGCATGTTCCTCCATGGACGTGTCGAGAACTTGCAGACCATCTGTTTATTATTCTGCTAACTATGCTATCCAGCCCCGCTGCATTTCTCTTTGTAATTCGTCAGCACACATCCCTTATTGAAACGAGAACTGAAACAAAACTTATATACAATTATGATACAACAGGCACTCCCTGCCTCAATCAGAAACGGAAGTAGGGCTTCATAAATTGGCCGTTTACAGGGGCATCCAACCCGTCACCCTGTAAATTCTCCAATATGAACGTGTTATTGCCTCCCTGTTCCACAATTTTGAAGGGACCAAGCCAGAGGGGGTCGAATTTGCTATGCTTTCCTTTCTCGGCCCTTCGGACATCCCATCTGAGCACCAGGTCACCAATTTGCAATTTTCTATCTTTGGCATGCTGATCAAATATGTATTTCATTTTCTCTTGATATTCAGCTAATCTCTGACTCACCTGGTCTCATGTTTCCTATAACTCTACCAGTTGATTGATTCTCCTGACCATATCCTCAGGTTCTTCCTGACTTTCCTGCATGAAACGTGCCACTGGTAAAGCCATTGTATAGGAAAAATTGCTGCTCGTCCATATACCAACTCATATGGATATTTCCCAGTTGCTCTCTTACTGGTGATTCTATTAGCCCGTAGAGAAAATTTCAATTGGGAATCCCAATTTTTCTGATTCTCATTTATATTTTTCTTCAAGGCCCTCACTAGAGTTTTATTAGAAGACTCTGCCAAGCCATTCCCCTATGGATAGTAGGTTGTAGAATGATTCAATGTGATATTATAATGTTGGCAGAAATTCACAAATTTAGAAGATTTGAAGGCCTGTGCGTTATCAGTCACTATTCTAGCAGGACAGCCAAACCTGGATATGATGTTTTCCTACATGAATTTTATAATGACAGTGTCCGTAGCATTCCTTGCAGGTATGGCTTCCACCCATTTTGTAAAGTAATCTGTAGCTGTCAATATCCATTTATGTTGCCCACTGGATGGAGGATGTATTTCTCCAATAAAATCTATTCCCCATTGTTGAAGTGGCTCATTCACATGAACTGGAATCAGGGGCAGAGCTGCCAGCTTTTGTCTCTCAGCAAATTTCTGGCACTTATCACATGCTCTAACCCAAACAAAACCATCTCCAAATAGTTTTGGCGAGTAGAAACTAGCCTTCAGAATTTTATGAGCTGTGGCTTTCCAGCTGTAATGGCCTCCGCAAATTCCCTCATGGAATTCTATCATTATATTTTCCACTTCATTCTCTGTGAGGCATAATAGTAGTATACCTGAAGGGTCCCTCCAATATAGTTGGCCATTAGAAACTATATACTTTTGTGATTTCAACCTCAAAGCCCTGTATTTTGATTTATCACAGCTGGGTGGACAGCTGAGTGTCAAAAGATATTCTACAATTTCCTTATACCATGGACTAGTGAGATACTTCATGTGTACTTTCTGAGTAGCCATCTCTAGTCCTTGTTGCTCTTTCTCGTCCTCAAACTCTCCATTAGAAACCATAGACAAATTTATGCCCAGAGCCTGGTGGTTTGATTCTGACAAGATCCTTGCTAGCCCCTGTCCTTTTATCAGCTTGGTGGGGCGAATGTCCAGATCATACTCCTGTATTTTTTCAATCCATATCCCTCTTTTCCCTTCACTGTATCCTTGAATCAGAATGTCTTTAACAGTCGCAGTGGGGAAAAATGTAGTAATGTGGGACTACAAAATGTACATGCGGAAAGCTTTGAGGGATTTGACTAGGGCATATGCCTGCTTCTCCAATATATTATATTTCAATTCTGCATCATGAAGCACCTGACTGAAGAAGGCAATATGTTGCTCATATCCTTCTTCATTTTTCTGCAATAATACTCCAGCTAATGTATGAGGTGAAGCAAAAGAAAAGATCATAAATGGTTTAGTATAATCAGGCCCAGCCAGCATAGGAGCTTCAGCAAATGCATGTTTTATCCTGGTGAATGCATCTCTAGATTCCTGAGACCATTTTACTTCCTTATTATTTTTCAGCGTATCAGTTATATGCCTAACTATCTCAGCATAGTTAGGAATAAATCTTCTCAGGAAATTTATCCGGCCTAAAAATACTTGCACTTCTTTCTTATTTCTGGGGAGAGGAATACTATTTATAACCTCCACTCTTTTGGGATCTATCCTTACCCCATCCTTAGTCACAATGTGTCCTAAAATCTTGCCTTCCTCTAATGCAAATAAAGACTTTTGTGGATTAAGAGAAAGGCCATACCTTCTGCATTTTTCAAAAGTTCTTCGTAAATGATCAATGTGTTCATCATCATTTTTTGAAAACACTGTAATATCATCAAGATATACTACCAAAAATTTATCTTGCTCCCCGACAAAAGCTATGTCCATGGCCCTTTGGAAAGTGGCTCCTACATTAATCAGTCCAAAAGGCATCCTAGCATACATGAATGTTCCCTAGGGTGTGGTGAAAGCAGTCTTCTTCTGGTCTTCTGGAAACACAGCCACCTGGTTATAACCAGAAAAACCATCCATCATTGACATCCTAGAGGCTCCCACTACTTTCTGCAGGATGTGGTCCATCTTAGGCAGTGGATAGTTATCTTTTAAGGATGCTCTGTTTAAATTCTTGAAATCCACACATAGCCTTATTTCTCCATTCTTCTTTCGAACAGGGACCAGATTTGCCACCCATTCTGAGTACCTTAATGGCACAATTATTTTGGCTTTTAGCAGCTTCTTGATTTCTTTTTCAATAGAGGGAAGCAGCAGATGATTTATCTGTCTAAGCTTCTGCTTATAAGGTTTTGCATCTTCCCTCAGAGGAATTTTGTGCTGCATAATACTAACATCAAAAGTTTTAAGGTCCTGATAGGACCATGCAAATACATCTTTATATGACTGAAATAATTTCAGGTATCTTTCTTTATACTCCTCTGGGACTTTCTTGGATAGTTTGACAATTTTGGGCTCAACCTCAGTACCCAAATTTAGATCTTCTACTTGATTTTCTTCTACTACTTTATTATGCCGCAATGGAACATCATTTTTGTCAAATAATATTTCTAGAGGCACCAGCCCTCTAGGTATGACATTTCCTTTCAACTGCAACACTTTATTGCCTGCCATTTTCTCTTCCCATTTATTTTTTGAAACATTCTCATCCTCATCTCCCTCACCATCATCAATCTCCATATTGGAGAATTCTCCCACTGTCTCCAGGAATTTCTTCATCTGTTCATCATCTTCAAATACCTGCCAGTGCTTGATATTATCTAGGATAGATGGTCTATAACGTACCTCGATTTCATATCTCAAGAGAGGGTTCTGAGGAGGACGAAATGTACTGGCAGCTACAGCAAGGGAATCTGCCATTCTATTCTGCTCCCGGGGCATGAACTGGATGTTGAACGCTGAGAAGAAATTCTCCATCATGTCCCACACTTCATTCCTATATGCTCTCAGCCGAGGATGCTTAGTTTGACATTGATTTCTAACTTGTCTAACCACCAGCTCAGAATCTCCCAGAACTTTTAAACATTGTATGCCCATACTCCTGGCTGTCTGCAATCCTAGCAACAGTGCTTCATATTCAGCCACATTGTTAGTAGCCTCATATTCCAATTTAAAAGACAGTGGCACCCATTTTCCTGTAGGGGAAATTAATAATACCCCAGCCCCATTTCCTTCTCTTGAATTTGTTCCATCAAAATGTAGAGTCCATACTCCTGCTTCACGGTCTTCTAAAGGCTACTCAGTTTTGATTTGACAGAAGGAAGGTTCATGAGCATAATTTTGATCTTCTTCTAACATTAAACATGAGAAATCTCCTTCCTTGCTGTAGACTGGCGAGTTTTTTGAGCTGTCAGCCTTAGTAACCATTTTGAAAAATCTAGTCTCTCTGTATAACCTCCTTTCCTGGCCACCAAAAACAGGGACAATGGCATATGTTAAATCCATCTTGAGTGACCCACCAATTTTTTTTCCCCAGGACCTTGACAACAGCATGCCAAAGCGAGCTGGGATGTCGGCCACCACAATGTCCAATACCATACTCTTTGCTGGAATTTGGGCCAAATTGACCACTAGATCTTTGATCATCCCTAGACATTTAACTCTTTTGGAATCAAATGAATAGAGGTCTTTATATGGATGTGTGATTTGTAAACCTAGTTGTTCCATGACTGAAAAAGGCATAAGATTATGGGAAGCTCCAGAATCTAACATACACTTATGTAACAGTAGGTCATGGATAACTAGAGACACATAGAAAGGAGGAGTAGAAGGGTCTATCTCCTCGACATGTGGGCCAAAAACTACCATGGGTCTTTCTTCTTGAAGATTAAGACTATCTGGGATTATTGGTGCTTCAGGAGGGAGCAATAAAGAAGTAACTTGAGATTGATATGCAGGTTGTTTTAACAGTTCAGTCAAAGGGACTGGGATTTTGACTTTCTCAAGTTCTTTTTGCAGATTAAAAGCAGGAGGGGACTTCTTTATAGCGACCTCTTTAAACTCTTTATTTTCAGCTGAAGATTTAACTTCTTTTGATACAGACTCAGTATTAGTAGGAGTGACTATTTTTGAGGAAGAAGGAATTTGATCATTAGACTGCAGAGGTTTGTTAAGAGGACTCTTACCTTTATCTATGACTTTTTTGATTGATGACTCCTTTGGTGTGGATTCTTCCTTTTGAAGTTGCTGTTCTTCTTCATCTTGAGTCCGGGTCCTCTTCCTGGAAGATCTGAGATCATATCTTCTATTGAAATGTGCTTGCATGAAATCATTAAACTGTTTGCAATAGTGATCAATTTTTTCTTCTTCTTCTTCTTGCAAAGGACATTCTATTTCATCATTATTTGAAAAATAAAGATTTGAATCCTCTAGCTCATAGGCAGTATCTTCAGTGGAGTCATCTACTGGGCCTTACAGGTACAATGGGTGTGGCACCTGATCCTGTTGCTCCTTTGCTTCCCTTGGAAATATTTGCAGGGGTGGCTTTCTATACTGAGGGTTGTAACCCCTGTTTGGAGCATTCTGAAAATTCTTGGAAGCTGAGTTCTTGGTCTCCAATTCAAGCTTGACCAGTTTATTAGAAAGATTATTTATCATTTTACTCATTTCTTCAATTTTATATGAATCCTTATCCTGATTAGAAGTAGATACTTCCTCTTTACCTCTTTGTCTGATATCCTGCTCATCTTTTCCTCTTAATTTTCCAGTGGAAGCGAAGTTTGCTTCCAATTCAAGAGCATCTAACTGAGCATCATCTAGAGTGGTGGGTTTTCTTTCCCTGAGAGAAAAACCAAAATTTGAGTCAAAGGCTGCTATGAAAACAACTTTGGTAGCATTCTGATAAGGCTTCATATCTGCAGGGAGGTTTAGATATCACTTGTTGAATCTCTTGATAAATTCTGACACCCCTTCATTATGTTTCTTCTTGAGTGTATTGAACTCAGTAAGATACTATCCATGGTCTTTCTTTTCTCCCCATTTCCTGAGAAAAGTACTTTCCATATCATCCCAAGTGGTTATGGAACAATTTCCCAATGTCTTGAACCATTTTCTGGCTTCACCATCTAGAGACTGTACAAATAGTCTTAAGACTACATCCAAGTGTTCTACATTGAAGTTTTTTGCAAAAGAGCAGAAAGTTTCAAGATGTTTCTGAGCATCAATTTCATTTTCCCCAGTGAATCTAGGCAAGATCTTCAAATAGTCCTGGGGCATATCATTTAACACTTGAGGGAGTGCTAGGGGAGCATATTTATTCAACAAAAAGGCTGGGACATTAGCCATTGGAGGAGGTGGGGGCTGTGCAGCAATCTGGTGTACAAATGGAGGAAGAGGAGGAGGAGGGGTATGAATAACAATAGGAGTATACTGTACAGCAGCCTGAGGTGTAGCTGGGAACAATTCACGATTAACAATAGCTATTTTGGTCACTTCCTTAACTTCTTCGGCCTCAGGGGTAGGACAAAAATTCTCTTTGGTTCTAGCCCTTCCCTTGGGTGGGCTATCTGAGTAATATTCAAGATTTTCCTCAGTGGATTCGGGTTTTTCTACTTCGATTTCTTGAGAAGAAGAAGATGGATAGTCTTCTAACAAATATTCAGGGATTTCAGCACGTGCTAATTTCCTTTCTTTCCGAATTCTTCTATGTATAATATTCTTAGGGTCGGACACTGAAGGTGTCTTTGATTGTGATGTATCTAACCTCAAATGTGGCTTATGAGGAGCCAGGACTACCAATAGATTTATCAAATGAATAACAGTGGAGTCGCCAAGGTGAGAGATATGAAACTCTTCAACTCTCTGTGCTCACCTAATTAGAGAGTGAATATGATTTGTTGAGGCCCAGGGAAATTGATATTCTTAAATTCGTCCCCGGAAACGGTGCCAGAAAGATGTTGTCGACAATTTTTGTCTCCCCTAGAGACAGTCTAGAGTTGCCATAGACCAGTTCCTAGGACATCTTATCATAGCAAGGAGCACTTAATATAACTTGGGTGTCAATCCAAAAAGCTCTCCTGCTATCTCTTGTAAAAAAAGGAAATTGATTTAAATGGGACCAGGACTTACAGAAACTGCCACAAGGAAAGTAATGTTGCAAAGACAAGATGCAAAACTCCAACACAAAATCATCAGACAGTTAAGAGACAATTTACTGTAAAGAGGGCCGATTCAAATAATATGCCACAGAAATCAAGTATCAGAAGGTGTATGTGGTGAAAGAAATATAAAGAAGATATTAGTTAACTTTGGTCGATACCCGGATACACAACGAGAACCACATATGGGCTTATCATTCTAAGAATCCATACATGACAATGGTTTTTAAAGTACCCTCCCAAAGCAACTAGCAGAAAGATGGATGAAATGAACATGGAAACGATATCATGCTGAGCCATATTTAAAAGCGCTTGAAGTGATCCAAGTTGGGGCATCAACTAGGATGAATCCTTACCTAAAATCGATGAGCCACTCGCATTCAGGTACATGATCTGAGAAGATATGAAGAGTGAAATGTTATATTAGTCACAGGAGAGAAAGGAGTTATCTTTGATGAAATACCAAAGACCAGAATCCTCATTACAGATAGAACTCCTCCTCATTGAGACCCTACGGGCTCTGAGCCTTCATAAAGAAGCTTTACAAAATGTATACAAACGTGCCTTTCGCTGCACAATTTTCTGATACAAGTTTGGAACCCTTAAAATGTCTTTCTCCCTCATTTTTATAGAAGAAGGAGAAGAGAAACTAATAAAAGAGGTAGGTGGAAAACAATCAATTGTTTCATTAAAACAAAATGGCGAAAAAGTGCCTGCCTAAGCTGTTTGACGGCGCAAGAACGCTGTAAGTACTCTGTGGCTACTCCATGAAGTAAATGTAGTAGGTGCGACTCTCTTCAGGGGTAAGGTATGAAAAATAAAATATGTAACATTCTGTACTCTTCTGAGAGGATAATCTTATTGAAATGAAACCTGGAGGATATGATTTTATGTACTTTTACTCTTTGCCTTCTGAATGTTGGATTGTGATCTGAAACCTTCGGCGCCGGGACGTTATATTCCTTGTTCTCTGACTGATACTCTTTGCTGCATCATTAATAACTCCATCCGCGGAAAATCTGTGTTTTAAATTGCTCTAGAGGTGTTTAGAAGACTTTTACCAAGGTTTCTTTAATGAAAGCCATGTCACAGCAACTACTCGGGGCTTTTCTTCATAAATTCAACCTCCGCAAGCTGATTCTTAGATGCATCTTCGTTTTTTGTAATGGAGGCAGAGATTTATGACGATTTCTTGTCGCCGCAACCTGCAAAACCCAAAAACACGTTAATAAAACCGGACACAGGGATGATGGTGTGGCGGATCCATGGATATGGTGGTGTAGACTTATCGGGATGGTGAGATGAGACGGGGTGGTATAAAACACAGAGAAATAGCGGATGAATGAGGGGTGGAAATAAAAATACGATGGGAAAACGCTACATGGACGATGCGGAGACACGCAAGATAGACACGTAAACGAGATATGTGAATGGTGGAGGCGAACGCAAATGACACGTGGGCGTATGAAAGGCTGAGAAGAAGGGACGACGTGGAGGTGGACCGGGTCAACAGTTGATCAGACAGACGATCTGAGCCACACAATCCTTAAACGAGATCAACAGTTTAAACCTTGTCGGGCGGTGATGTGATGGTGGGGCCACGGGAATTATAAGCTTGGTTTAAAATGCATGTAGCTTCGGAGAGTGGTCACCGTCGGATGAAGGCCTCAGGATCTAACAGTTCACGTAGATTTCACTGCGCGTCCAGGATCGAACGATAACGCGCGAAATGGGGCGGTATTTTAACAGTGGCCTAGGACGCATGGCGCAATATGTATGGAATCACTACGATTTGCAGAAAAACACCAGCCCTTCAAAAGCGGTGCGGGGAATATAGCTTGTTTTAAGCGGTGGTTTTTAGGGCGCGGGGACCACAAGGCGGGAACATTATGAACCGTTGATTTATGATCGGATCAGACGACGGAGAATATCAGACGACGGAGAGTGCACCCGACGACGTAGATGACCAGCGTACTGGGTTGGCACCAGGTTATGCGCCGGGTCTGTGCAGAGGAGACTAGGCTGTAGGAGGCTAGGACCAAAGGGGCTCGGATTTAAATAATTCAAAAGCGAGCCTTTCGGCTTTCGATTATGAAATTTGGGCGCGGAGGAGGGCAACGGTAAGCGGAGAAAGGGTTTCTTAGGCCACGATAGGGAGTTTTAATGGTTCAGGAGGGGCTAATGGCCAAAAATTTGAATGAAGGGGCACACATGTACAACACATACCATGTTAGCTAAACCAACAAGACAACCTAGTCAAACTCATACATCAATGTATCTCAGGAGAGGCTATCACATCTGCACAAGTGAATCCAGATTAGTACAACACAATATCACAAGCATGTCAACCCATACTTGAATATCATGACCATAACCATATGCACATTCCATTCTAGATTAGCACAATATAGATAACATCAATATCTTAGTTTTCATGACCATAATCATCATGCATATGATCGTAATGCAATAACAACAAGTTATTATCATGCATGATATACGACGCATGTGCATATGACCACAATGATGAAATAGCATCTATCATACATGTAACCATAACAAAAGTAAAATGAAGGACATATACATAACCATAATTCAATTAAAAATCATTAACCAACACACATGCATGCCAAACATACAAACATGTACGATGATATGCTCTTACCTCGAGGTCCAGTGGTACAACCTTGCTTCGATAATATATTTCTCATGATCTATCTCAGCCAACATATCAGCATCATGATGAAACAAACTACATAGAATTACCATCACAATTCATGCATAAAAATCAAATAGACAAATAACACGCATGCATGACAAACACATTCTGCCCATCCAGTCCAAGCATTGAACTACGCTCTGAGACCACCGTGTAACAAGCCCTCCCATATCTACCCAGTTTCACTGGCCTACCAAGGTAAACATGAGAGGAAGAGCTACTATGATATGAATCAAACTCATAGGTCACCTTCAGGAAGTGCAATAAAAAAAACAAAAACCTTACTGACTTCCCTTGGGTGCTACTGGACCCCAAAGGGCTAAACCACCCTTCCAGGTCCTGAATTAACTTTCTTTTTCACTTATATGGACTCCCAGACGCTATAAAAACACTACTTGAATTTGACTGTAACCCTCCAATCGTATGCATAAGCCTACAAGGGAGCGATTGTGGTATTTTTTACCCAGTTTTGTGCCTATGACTGCGAGATATGAGGCAGTTTTTCAGGGATAGTCTCCAGACCACTGCCCAAAACTTGATGAAAATTTCTAGAACAATAATTGACATCAGGAAAAATCCTTCCATACAAAATTTAGACAAGAACTTGACCTAGCAAGGCATAACCATGACATTCATTATGTCAAACACTTCATGAACATGTAATCAACAAGTCATAATTACATATCTGACCATAGGGATCTCATACTTATCTAAGAATCATCCTGAAGGTATAATAATGCCCTCTTATAATAGTTATAATAACATTTTTTAGTCCATGAATTCATCTACCATTCATATATTCATAAAACATGTCAAGATCCATAAACATTATGCATCATATAACCATCATATAATAAGCATAGGAACCAAAAAATAACCAACATATAAACCATGGAAACTCAACCATAATATCACCATCATAATCAATACATATGATCATATATCACAATATAAAATACCTCTTATTAACATATGACAATGCTAACCAAATTAGGGACTTCCGCATACCGCCCGACCATAGATTGGGCTGAACCAAATCTCTCTTTAAGCCAATAAACCTTGTGCCATATTCCAAGCATGAATTTGGGATCTCATGGAATAACTAAAAAAAAACCAAACTAGGATTCCAAAGGTCAAACTGCCTCAACCCTCAATGAGTGATTCCACCTCACGGTTAGAAATCACTAACCATCACCAGATTAATCTCTAACCAAGTTTTCCATGGCTCCAAAGAATTTGTTCCAACTTGACTCCAGGACTAGTAACTTAACCCATAGTTTTCATAGGGCTCCAGAGTGTTTGTCCAAGAAAGGCTCCACAACTAGTAACTCAACCCTCCAAGGAATCTAGAGGGTTTTTCCAACCAAGGCTTTTAGGTCTAGTAACTCAAACCAAGATGTTCCAGGGATTCCAAAGCTTTTTCCAACCAAGGCTCCATGAACTAGTAACTCAACCCACATCCATAAGGAACATGAGCACCAATAAAAAAAAATGGGAAAACCCATAACACCATGGCTATCCAGGAAATAAAAAGTCTAGGAAATTTTTTTGTCAATCCAGAAAATCCTCCATGCCAATGACAGATCATAACTGAATAATCACATGCATATACCATGCATGCCAAAACTAGCAAGGAAATACTACATGAAACTCGATACCTACAAAGAAATCCAGTTGTATTTGTTAATCAAAATTTTCACTTGTTATTTCGCATGTTACTTTGCCTTCGTTCTCCAAAACTAATGAAAAATAGAGTGCTCCAAGCATGATCCAATAATTCTCCAAGATTTCTCTAAGTGTGCAAGGGTATGAGATAGTCAGAGTGAATGAGAGAATCCAAGACTGAACTGAAAAAATCCTACACTCCAAAACCTAACACTGATAAAAGTCTATGAATTGATCCTCAAAATCCCTTTTATCATTGACGCCTCTATTTTCTTCATTTTCCACTATTTTACCTTCAATTTCCCTCTCATGGAAATTTGTGACCTTTCACATTCATTTTCTCCTATTTTCCTTTATTTTCATAAATAAAATGCCAATTAATGCCTCTTTTCCTTTGCCAATGCCTTTGTTTATTTCCTTAGCCATAAATAAACCAAAGTGACACCCACTAGGATTCATTTGCCTCCATTCATCTTGGAATATGTGTCCTATTGTAGCCCATTTTTCATGCAAAGGATGCAGAATTTTCAATTGATGGGTAACTCAATTTTTAGACAAAAATATTCACGATGAATACGAGAGAATTTCCAATGGGTATAAGGAATTACAGAAGATGGCAGTGATTGAGTCTCTGTACAGGATGCAACCTTAGCTCTTTATGAAAGCTTGTTCATAGGTTTTGGCTCAGTTGTACCAAGATTTGTTTCTAAAGAAGTGGCACATTTTGCAGAACCACTGAATGCAGTGGCTTTATCAAATGACTGAAATGCCAAAGAAGGAGTTATTTATAGAGAAGAAATTTCTCCAAAATCAAAGAATGTGGAAATTAGTGAAGAAGTGGTGTTCCCCAAGCAATCTCACAGTCCTCCATTTTAAGGACTTGGCATGGATTCAATTTAAAAGCATATTTTTCTAAAATTGACTTTCATGTTACAATGTTTGAGCTTCACAATGAGGAGGTTCATGATTTTTTTTTCAACACCAGTGGAAATCCCTCAAAATATGTATGTGCCCGACAAATTTTTTTGTTGGACTTGTATTGGAAAATGTTGAAAATCCAAAAAAAAATTAATTGTCCTAAAATCGAGAATATTGAAAGAAAAAATTGGGCATCACGTGGGCCTAGTGAGCAAGAGAAGATATCACCAACTAATGAGGCCACCCTCAACACAATTTGCATCAGGAGACAACGGTGTTGAACATAAATCACAAGTATCTTCTCTAGAGAATATGATTAACAGTTATACATAGACCACACACAATTTGGAAACCGATTCATGCATTCCTGTCATGGATCCTTCATCATGTATCGAGGAAAGGATTCTATCCACTAACATCATGAAATTCAAGTATGGTTAAGTGATAAATTCAAGCCTATGGAATCATGCTTATTTTTTTTATTATAACTCTGTTTTTTATCATCTATAATTGCTCCGATCACATTATTATCATTCATGAATGAAGAAAAATGAATTCCAGAGAAGCAACAACGTTTTCCAGAAGAGAAAGGACACAAGCACATGAACGATGGATATTAGTGAGAAAAGTTGCAAAGCTAGGGTAAAAGAATGTCAAAATACACTTAAGACATATGTTTCCATGTGACCAATCTCATAATCCTATAGGAGAACAATATATTTTGTTTCCTTGTAAATTCCAATCTGACGATGTGTTAAGATTTGTAAAATCATATGTTACTGAAGGTGATATACTCTGAGGATCATCCATAGAAATGAAATTTGTTTATAATCATCCATAGAAACGAAATTTGTTTATAATCATCCATAGAAACGAAATTTGTTTATAAAGAAACAAGTGGCCTGTATGATATCCACCACGCTTCTATTGATGAACTAGATGATCTTCAGGAGGCTCCCACATCAACTTTTACTGCTTACAATGTTAAGAAACAAAAAGGTCAGAAACCTCATATTTTCCAGAGATGTTCTCATATTATGAAATTAAAAACGAAGCTGAGGAGAAGAAATCACATTCCTGAAAATGCAGGTGGCCCCAGGAGCTGAATTTCAATTGCATTGTAGGAAAATGAAGAAAAATTTCAAAATTCTGTCATCTAGATTTTGTGCAAAAAGGCCCCAATTGATTCAACATGGGAAATTTCCAAAAATTCGAAGCAGTTTTAGATACTTTCTAAGTTCCTTCAAACTCTAGTTTTCATTAAAACGCCTTGCACAGTATGGACGACTCACTGGAATTTGATTTGTACATCAACAATTTCCCTTTTGATTTTGTGCAAAGGGAGATGGTTGTAGCAGTGATCACCTTTGAAATTAACGTTTTGAGAACACCAGCGCTATGTGCGCATTAAAATTTGAAACTCCATTTTCATTGTATATAGCTAGAGAAATTGGAGAAAATGTGCAAAACATATGGGTTAGAGTTGCTAAATAGCAAAGATGTTATACCAGTGACCAAACATGTTAAATGTGGCAATGCAAATAAGCAAGTGCAATAAATATGGGCATCGATTTTTGCATTTTACTTACTTAAGAAACAAGTTAAGAGATATCGATCTCCTATAGCACAAATTGAGTATTTTATGGAAATGAATGTATGACAAAGATTTTTTTGGAAGCATGGAAAATTCTCTTAATGGTGGATCAGGAGAGCAGACTACAACACAGGAGTTGTATCTGAAAGAAACACTCCAGCTTCATCAATAGTTTGTAGCAACGAGACAAAAACCATGTTACTGTGTAGTTGCATCTCTTTCGAGCAGTGGGAAGTCATCATTACACGATAATATATCTGAATTAAAAGCAAAACAGAGAAATAAATTAAAGGATTTAGTACCATCTATTAGTAGGAAGGACATGGAAATAACTAGAAACAATGAAAAATTCATAAAGGGAAATACAGAGGGGTTTGAGATGGTTAAAAATATAAACTATTCAATTTCTTATCCCGAAGCAAATGAGTTGTCTCGAAGAATTATTGTAGAAATACAGAAAAAAAAAAGTGGCACCATTTTTCAGTAGTTTTAAAATCATCAACGGCCCAAAACATCTGAGATCAGATCAGAGAGGGTCCCAGAAGCAAAAAATGAAGGAAGTTTATGGCAATGAGTGGTCCCATAGATGGATTCATCAAAACCGCTTAGCCCAAGATTTCCGGTTAATAACTATTACGACATCACTTAGTTTTTATTTGGAAAATTACCGGGGGTGCTCCCGTAAATGATTTTTGGTTTTAGATTAATGACATATAGCTCACAATAAATCCAGGGCCCACATGCCATCTACGTCCATTTTTATTTTACATTTTTCGTATGTAATCAATTTTATTAAATGTAGCCAACACTGTAATGGGAGCACATTAATAATGTTATATATATTATTCATTCAACATATATATAACATTTAAATTTATTACAGTAGTTTTATTATTATTTTTTATTTTCTAAAAAGTAGTGGTTTGAAATTGATTATAATGCTAAAGAAGTTATGGCTAAGAGGAAAAAATAAAAAGCCATAAATCAGAAAGGTTGGGGGTTCCAAGTTTTTGGACCTGAGAAGAAAATATTTTTGTATTTTTCATCTCCATGTGCTTATGAATAAACTTTTCAAGTGATTTCATAATTTGTTGAATATTATTTACATCTTATTTTTTATATATTTCTTCTTTAGAAATGAGTAATGAAGTTGTTGGTCTTTAATTTTATAGTTTTGTAAGTTAAAGTTAAAATCCTTAATGATGTGCTCCTATTTTCTAAAGTTCATTTCCTAATACTTACATTTTTCTTCTAAAGTTGGAAACAAGAGATTCTGCACAAGCAGCCTATTGTCAAAGGCTTTCCACCATCACTTCTTTCTGCTCCCTCTTCCATTTTTATTCATCACTAGAAGGCCACTTGAAATATTGTTCTCAGACTGGAGACATATAAGGATTAAATCTCTGGGGTTTATGAACATTGGGACAATAAAATATTTTCATTATTACTTTTAATAAATGTCTTGGGCATTGACCTCTTTTTAGTTGGGGGTTTTCTCTCAAGGTACAACATTTTTTGGCGTCATTTCCAAGGAACAAAGAAATGAAGTTATTTTTACTTGGGTAAAAATATTATTTCTTGATGGAGAACAAGATTTAGATATCAAAATTTCATTGTTAATCATTCATCTGGCGAATCCACTAGAAATGATTTTACTGACAAAGAAATTTTTCTACTATAAAATGAAGAAGCTGCAAATAAAAATAAGGTATCAGATACTGAAGTTCCTCAAAGGATTTTTGTTCCATGTAATCAATTCTATTGTATATTTTCCCGTACGTGTCAAGATGATCATCTCATGTCTTGTATGTTCTGATCAACTAAAACCTTCAGCAAGGGATTTTTCCTTGAAACAAGAGGATTTATCTTCTTCATGTGTGGTGAATATTGATCTCATTCCTTCTGCTGAGTTAAATGAAAAAAATCATGTTTTCATTACAATCCCTGATCGAAATCCCCAATCTTGTCATGTTGAACGTGAATATTCTAGTTTACCATCTCTTTTGAAAATCACTGTTGTGCATTCTAATCAACTCACTAATATGCAATCCAAAATTCAAGAAATGTTTAAGCCCCTTAAGTTGCCACCTGTTCTTCATGATTATCCTCTGAGATGTTTTAAATATCTACCTCATTTTAGTGGATAAAGTTGTATTATAGCGAAGCAAAATGTGTTGGATTTTGAATGGTTTCTAGATAGGTTTGAAATTATTCATGAAGATGTGCCTTTGAGGTTGTTTTATCATTCATTAACTAGAAATGCTCAAAAATGGTTTCAAATTTTAAGGCCAAATACAATTAGTTCATGGCAATAATTTCAAGACATCTTCTAGAGGTATTGGGATGATCACAAATCTCATGAACAATATCTTTCTGAATTGTCTATAATTCATAGGAGAATTAGTGAAACAGTAAGTGAATTTAATAGGAGATTCCATAAATTCTACTTCATCATGCCTCTAGAAATTCTCCCTCTTGAAGCTGTTGATATGGTATAATATTTAGAAACCCTTCATCATGATGAAGAATTTTATCTCAGGGAGAGTAGATCCAAAACCCTAGAGCAAATGTTCATTGATGATTAATAATTTGAAGATAATATTTGGGCTTGTGGGAAGCTTCCAGATCAAAATTTTCCTTCAAATATGGAAATAAATCAGTAGAAGAAGGAGTCTAAAGGACAATCATCTAATCTAAATCCAAATTTTTCTTCTTCTTCAAATTTTATAGACTGCAAGTTAAATTCTTTGGAGTTAAATATTTTTTCTCATGAATTTTTTTTTACACCTGTAGTGGATGATTTTCCCTTTCATGAGATGATGGATGGTTTTGATATGGTGTCTCTTGAGGATGATATTGCCGAAATTGGTGGCATATGCACACATTATGAAAAACATTTCACTAACACGAATCATTTTTTTTTTTTTAATTTATGGAAAAACTATATCAAATCAAAAATTTGTTGAACAAGAACAAATGACATGTTCTCCAATTTGTTATGCGTTTGTGGAAGAATTTGAGAGACATAACAAAGTGTTGTGAAGGGATATCTCTCTGGCACAATTTTTTTATCCGATTACGAAAAGAAAAAGGTTGTTAATAAGCCTCAAGTTCAGGAGTCAAACATTGATAGTGGTTTCCCTGTACAAGAAGAATCATGTCTGAAACATTTTCATGACCCAACGGTTGACTATATGAAAATTTTCTTTAGTCAGAAACAAGAATTTATACTATGGTATGTGTAAAACTTGTATCTATAAATTTTTTATGGTGCATGAAAATTTTAATTTTTGAGTTTTAGCAGTATGGAGCCATTAGGTCTAACACCCATATGTTGGGTTTGTTCCAAAGGAAGGTAGATTTCACCTGAAAGGACCTGCTATGTGTGTAGTAGCACTTTTTCATAAATAAGTTCAACCCTTGAGCACTTTATTTGCAGTTGCAGTTGTTTCTTCAGTTGTAGTTGATGAATAAGGGATCTAAACCCAATTGGAAAAATATTTCAGATTGCAAGAATGTTAGATTTTAGATTTCATATTCTAGGGTTTTCTGGTTTAATTTGAATCCATTCCCAACTAAGGACACTCATCTATGGTTCTCAACACTTTGCTACCAAAGTGTTGTCCACAGCTGGAGCCATATGTTGTAGCCCATTTTTCATGCAAATGATGAAGGCTTTGCAATTGATGGGTAAGTCAATTTTTAGACAAAAATATTCTGGATGAATAAGGGAGAATGTCCAATGGGTATAAGGAAGTACAGAAGATGACAGTGATCAATTCTTTGTACATGATGCAACATTAGCTATTTATGAAAGCTTGCTTATAGGTTCTGGCTCAGTTGTAACAAGATCTATTTCTAAAGAAGTGTCACATGTTGTAGAACCACTAAATGCAGTGGCCACTATCAAATGACTGAAATTCTGAAGAAGAAGTTCTTTATAGAGAGGAAAGTTCTCCAAAATCCAAGAATGTGGAAGTTAGTGAAGGAGTGGTGTTCCCCAAGCAATCTCACAGTCATTAAAATGGAGGAGCCCATGGAGTCAATTTAAAAGCACATTCTTCTAAAATTGACTTTCATGTTACAATGTTTGAGATTCACAATGAGGAGGTTCATGATTTGTTTTTCAACACCAGTGGAGATACCTAAAAATATGTATGCACCCAATAGAGTTTTCTGTTGGACTTGTATTGGAAAAAGTCGAAAATAAAACCGATTTTTAAGAGTCCTAAAATTTGGAATTTTGAAATTGGGAATCCAACAGGCCTGGTGAGCAATAGAAGATATCACCAACTAATGATGCCACCCTCAACACAAGTTGCATCAGGAGACAATAGCATTGAACATAAAGCACAAGAAACTTCTCTGGAGCATATGGTTAATAGTTATACATATGCCATTCCTACATTCTTGTGGTGGATCCTTCATCATGTGTCGAGGAAAGGATGTTATGCACTAACATCATGGCATTCATATACGGTTAATTAAGAATTTCGATCCTACGGAATCATGATTATTTTTTTTATCATAACTTCGTTTTTTCTCATCTATAACTACTCTGGTCACATTCTTATCATTCATGAAAGAAGAAAAATGAATTACAGAGAAGCAACTACTTTTTCTACAAGATAAAGGACACAAGCACATGAACGATGGATATTAGTGAGAGAAGCTACAAAGCTAGGGTAAAGGAATGTCCAAATACACTTTGGTCATACATTTCCATGTGACCAATATTGTAAGGTTGTAGGAGAACAAGAGATTTTGTTTCCTTGTAAATTCCAGTCTGATGATTTGTTAATATTTGTACAATCATATGTTACTAAGGTGATATGATCTAAGGATCATCCATAGAAATGGAATTTGTTTCTAAAGAAACAATTGGCCTGTATGGTATCCACCGCACTTCTATTGATGAACTAGATTATGTTCAGGAGGCTCCCACATCACCTTTTACTACTTACAACGTTAAGAAACACAAAGGTCAAACACCTTGTACTATCCAAAGACACTCTCATATTCTTGAGTATGCTTATGATGAAATTAAAAATTAAGGTGAGGAGCGGCAATCAAATTCCTGAAAATGAAGGTGGCCCCAGGATGTGAATTTTGATTGCATTGCAGGAAAATGAAGCAAAATTTCAAAATTCTATGATCCGGGTTTTGTGTAGAAAGGCCCCAATTGACTTCAACATAGGAAATTTCTGAAAATTTGAAGCACTTTTAGATAGTTTCTTAGTTCCTTCAAACTCCAGTTTTCATTAAAATTCCTTGCACAGTATGGATGACTCACTGGAATTTGATTTGTATATCACCAATTTTCCTTTTTATTTTGCACAAAGGGAGATGGTTATAGTAGCAATCACTTGTGAAATTAATGTTCTAATCGCACCACTGCTATGTGCGCATTAAAATTTGAAACTCCATTTTCATTGTAGATAGCTAGGGCAGCTGGAAAAAATGTGCAAAACATATGGGTTAGAGTTTCTAAATAGAAAATATGTTGTACCAGTGACCGTACACGTTAAAGGTGGCAATGAAAATGAGAAAGTGAAATCAACATGGGCACTGATTTCTCTAGTTGACTTACTTAAGAAAGAAGTTAAGAGATATCGATCTCTTATAGCAAAAATTGAGGAATTTATGTAAATGAATGTATGAAAAATATTTGTTTCGAAGCATCGAAAGTTCTCTTAATGGTGCATTAGGAGAGCAGACTGCAGCACAGGAGTTGTATCTAATAGAAACATTCCAACTTCAGTGATAGTTTGTAGAAATGAGACAAAAACCATGTTACTGTGCAGTCGCATCTCTTCCGAGTAGTGGGAATTCATTATTACATGGTAATCTCTCTGAATTAAAAGCGAAACAAAGAGATGATTTAAAGGATTTAGTACCATATATTAGTAGGGAGGACATGGAAATAACTAAAAACAATGAAAAAATCATAAAGGGAAATATATATGGGTTTGACCTGGTTAACAATACAAAATATTCAAGTTCTTATCTCAAAGAAAATGAGTTGTTTGGAGGCATTAATGTAAACATATATAAAAAGGAGTGGCACCATTTTTCAGTAGTTTTAAAATAATCAACGACCCAAAATATTTTAGCCCAGATCGAAGAGGATCTTAGAAGCACAAAATGAAGGAAATTTATGGCAATGAGTGGTCGTAGATGGATTCATCAAAATCGCTTAACCCAAGATAGGTGGCTAATAACTATTACGACATCACTTAGTTTTTATTCGGAAAATTACTGGGGTGCTATCGTAAATGGTTGTTCATTTTATATTAATGACATATGGCTCACAATAAATCCAAGGCCCACATGCCATCTACGCCCATTTTTATTTTACCTTTTTCATATGCAATCAATTTAATTAAATGTAACAAGCATTGTAATGGGAGCACATTAATGATGTTATGTATATTATTCATTCAATATATATATATATATATATATATATATATATATATATATACATATACATACATACATGTATGTATGTATGTATGTATGTATATATATATATATATATAACATTTCCTAATACTTACGTTTTTCTTCTAAAGTTGGAAACAAGAGATTCTGCACATGCAACCTATTGTCAAAGACTTTCCACCATCACTTCTTTCTTCTCCCTCTTTCATTTGTATTCATCACTATAAGTCAACTTTAAATATTTTTCTCACACTTGATACTGATAAGGATTAAATATCTAGGGTTTATGAACCTTGGGACAACAAAATATTTTCATCATGATTTTTAATAAATGTCTTAGGCACTAAACTCTTTTCAGCCGAGGGTTGTCTCTCAAGGTACATGTCCCGTGACCATGGTCTTATATTTTTTTACATGGAAATTCAACCAAGGGTAGTTATAAAAACATATTCATGCCAACATTTTACTTTTTAGAGAACTCCAACTCACTTTTAGGTCAAGAGAGCCACAATGAGGAAGTTTCAATAGTGGTCAAGCTTCCTATGGGTGAGAAATCACTTTTTTAGGTGGTTCCACAGTGATTCAAGCACTAGAGTTTTAGCCCAATGAATTCCTGGTGGTTCAATATCCATCACAAGCACCTATGTGGTTCTCCTAGTTTGATTGGGTTCACAAACCCCAAACTTCTATTGGATCCTTCTGCGTTATAGGAAAGCCTAACTCTCTAAAACCAATCACTAGAAAGCCTCATGTTGAGGTTTACACAGTTGGATACCACTCTTTTTAAGGTTCTATTCAATGTCAAGATTACTTTTCCTTGTGATTCTCTATGTGTTTCTACATAGTCTACCCATACATTTCGTTCTCAACTAATCTTCTCCTTCTGCCTCACTCTATGCGTGTTTCAGTTGAGACCTCCCTTGTTTATCTAAAACCGATTAAATTCCCTTGTTTTCTTCACAGATTGTGAAACAACCCATCACTAGAGAAAGTAGCCCATGCTGCTTTTAATTTTTTTTTCTTTCCTTATCTTTGCTTGTGGTTGGCTAAAGGACACTTGGTCCAGATTTTCCATTTCAGTTGGATTCAATGCATAGTCAGCACATTAAGTTGTTTTCCTACAATTAGGTTTGTTATTAAAGAACAACCATCTCCTCAAGCAATTTAATTTGTGTCCCTTTCTCAACTATTTCAATAATTACAATTATTTATAAGAGGGAAAAATGTTATCTCGGGGATATCACACTAGTCCTGTTCCAATGAGAGAAATTCCAACTCACCATTGTGTTAGGGTTCTCTTGCGCCTAAGGAATCCTTTGAATAGAAAACTCGTTTCCCTAATTAGGTGGTTTCCGGTTAGCCTAGCCAATGGGACGTGAGTGAATTTCCAATAACCCCCACCCCATTCTATGCAGGTTGACCAAAATTTGACGAGCCAACGATAGGGAATCTAGACTAGGAGTCAGATACATCACTTTATAATTGTATTTCATTTTGCACCCAGCCAAAAGGAGACCTATGTTTCCCCTCGCACAAAATAAAAAATATGTTTGGGCATGAAAGAACCCACAACCAACAATATAAACGACCTTTTTCCTACAAGCACCAATCGACCGCCTCAGGACCAGTCTAAATTTCTACCATTCCCAAGCAAAAGAACTATCCTTCCTTAATTTTTTTAGCAAGAGCATGCTACGACACTCTCTTGCAAGCCTTGAAACTAAAACCCCACACCTCTATTTCAAAGTTAGACACAGATTCCAAATAACCAAACAAAATAATAACTAGAACCATAAAAATTTGAGTTTGCGCACCAAGTATAGCGTTGTCCCTCACCATCCTGCATTTACCACTACTCAAAATCTCTATCTTGTGCACTTCTACATAACTAGACGCCTCACAAACTCCCCACTGCTTTGTAATTCTCATAATTGTGCTCAGCGACAAGGGGAACATATTTGATAATAAATCTATAATAAAATTGATTAGCATCTTAAGACACAAATGGAAAAAGGCACCTAACTTTCATCAATTGAGCCACCAACCATACCTCTGAATCAAAACCGTTGAATTTGTTGCTAATGCCATCAAGTTTTAGTACATATTTAAATGGCACCTCATGAGTTATTGAATGCAATATACTTTTCAGGTGATCCCTCTTCCCATGTCACGAAATCCGCAGGGAAAATTTTAAGGATGGTAATTTATTTTAAAGTTTAGAAACCTTGGAGAATCTCACTAGTACATAATATGCAATTTGAAAAATGCTTGCCAACGTTTTTTTAAAAGTATTCAAATTTATAATAATTTTATTTAGTCTCTATATAAAATGTTGGTGATTTTTAAGGTAAAACAATTTTATGCTATAAAATTTGGGTGAATAATTTTTAGAAAAAATGGAAATTAACGAATCTTTTTTTTTCAGAAAAAACATGGAAAACTATCCTACTTCTGAATATTAGCCCCTAAAAGTTTCACAAAGGGGCATAGGGTTGAGAGCCTTCGCCATGCTTCCCAATGTCCCATCATTTGACACCCCCATTAGGGTGATTAAAGTTTTTTTAATTATATATTTAATCATATTTAATATTTATGGTTAATCATAATATCACTTTTCCCTAAATAGTGAATTTAATAATTAGTTGTTGATGAATATTCTTGGTAATTAGCCTTCCTGTACTTTATTTATTTGATAAACTCTCTTAATAATTGATATATATTTATAATATTTTCTCACATACTTTCTTAAAAATGTTTATTTTGTTGAGAGGGGATTTATGAATCACGAGATATGTTGTTACGTAACTTATATTTAAAAATAATAAAAAAAATACTTAAATTAACAAATTAAAAAATAGTAATAACAAAAAAAATCAATGTCTGCAATAAATAAAATCTTCAATTTCTTCCTTAATTTTCACTAGTATAAAATGATGAAATTAGTGACTAGGTGACTAAAAACATTAGTCACCGCATTTATTTCAAGTGAATTACTACTAAATTTGAGAAATTTTAAGTGACTAGACTAAAAATGACTAACTTAAACGACTAATTTATTCTAGGGATAAAATATACGACTAGATAATCAATGACCAAACTAAAATAGACTAACTGAAATGACTAATTTAGCCCATGACTAAAATAAATGACTAGATAATAAGTGAAAAAATTAATAATGATTAAAGTAAATGACTACTATAGTACAATAATAAAAATATGACCAAATAATAAGTACATGCATATGAATTAGTCATTTATGTTAGTCAAGACTGAATTAGCATGCATTGACAAAAATCATCATCAACACTTGTCTCTTTCTGCTCTACGTCACATAGACTAACTCTGTGTAAATATTTATTTTGTTTTCAAGTTTATTTTAGTCTTAAAATGAGTGCACAACTAACTTGTGGGTTGAGTATTCACGACCCAGGGGCATCTAAGCCATGAAAATATGAATCACATCTAGCTTGGGCCGCATGCACCAACCCTTAGCATGGATGGATTTTCGTCCATGGAGTTTCAAATCAACGACCTTTACACCACAAAGTGCCTTAAAAAAACAACCTATCATCATCTATTCTATGCCTCAAAGACAAATCTATGCAAATATTAATTTCATTGTTATTTTTGGTTTTTTTCCAATACTTAAATTTTATAATGTTTTAACTATGCATAAATATTAATTCAATGGTAGTTTTGGTTATATTTTCAATACTTAATTTTTATCCATTTTTTTTTAAACAGTAAAAAAACCAATCATAACTCAATTGTCAAACCAATAAAGGGGACAACCATCACTAGTTGATATCCAATAATGCAGGTTGAATTATCATTGTTATTAAGGAAAATAACACCACATGTAATTACCCACTAGTGGTCCGTAACGGGGCATGCTTTCACTTCTGCCAGATGAATCTAAGTCTTGGGTCATTAGGTTTTTTCTTCACGTCCGAAGAAAACGAGCTCTAAGCCAAGAAAAAACAATTTTAAGACATAATCCATACCCCAAATTTTATCCATTCTTATATTAGTTATATTTTCTTTAAGACTAAATATGTATGAATTTTTTAAAACATTTAAATTGATTTATATTTCATTTACCGAATTTAAAAATTATATAGGTTATATAGATATTTTTGAATTTAAAAAATTGAAAAAAAATATTTAACATGATATGATAGAGAAGATAACTAATATTTGAAACCATACTCGTTCTTACGCTACCAAATGTGTAAAAATTTTGCATTAATTTTATTGTATACCGAATAGTCCAACTCCAATTCGCATAAAAGCCATATAAATTTTCGGAGGGGCCTCACAAGAGGAAGGGTGATCGACTTCTCAGGAACTGAGGAACTGACTGTAATTTTAGTTTCAGGGGCTCATGAGCTTCTAATTTTAAGCTTTACCTAGGCCTCAAGAGACATCCACATTTTTTTCAGGTTCCATTTGAAACAAAATTTCTTAGAAGTGGAGGGTATCTAGATAGAAAATCTCTGCATCGAGGGTGTCTACTGTTTTGAATTTGTTATGTCAGGCCCCTGTGATCGAGTCACCTCACACCCAACTGCATCTTTTTCAACCTGAATATCACTCCATAACCTTCACTACAGTAGAATGAGGAAAAATCATACAAAACCATGCAGAGGGAAAAAATGGCCACTGTTGGTGGGCTAGAGGAAATCGTAGATGGAATGGTGTGTACCCTTACATACCTTACTCTTTTAATTTTCGTTTTTTTTTAATTTTGAGGGGCGAGGGAGGTCAAATAAAACTCTGCTATAGCTATGAAAATTAGTTCATTATGTGTGTCTTTGGCATAATGACATATGATGTTTTCACACCTTCAATGAACCCAATAGATTTGAAATCCTAACCTATTTTGATTTTGCAAAATTCAAATTTCTGATGTATGTCACATCATTTTATTATGACAACAATGCATCTAATCCTCGTGTTCTCACAATAGAAACAATTTCTTGTGCTTTGAAATTTGTGTCACATTCACTCCTTCTAGTTAGAGCACAACCAAATTCTAATTCTTTGGTGCTTTTTACTTTGTGATAGTGCCACTTATGGTCACAGTCTCTAGGGTACTGTGTTTTGCATTTACCTGCAAATGGCATATGGTTGTTCGAGCTCCCATTGGATTTCTTGCTACAAGTAATTCAATGGGCTTGGATCTCATAGTGTTTGGACCAGGACACCCCTGGTATTCAGTTGCATCCTAGTTTCTTTGGTAGTGAGGTTTCACCTTTATATGCTATTGTTTATGATGTATTGATCATTAACCATTTTTCGAGCTCCCATACTATGGCTTCCTTGTTGTGATTTGTCATGGTCGTGGTTGTTTAGGGTTAGTTGGAAATCTCAGATCTATTTGTGCTTTTAGCATGTTTTTCCCTACACACTTTTGTGGCAGTTCATGAGCGATGGAATTCTTCCTGACCAAGCATGTGTTATTCCCTTGTGATTCAATAAAAAACTTCTCTACTTTATATTCTTGTTCATGCTTATGTGTTCCTACTTTTTTGAGTAGCGGCTAGCTCCAGAAATCTGCTCGAGAAACAAACTATGGTAGTGAAAAAATTTTCTCATGAAAACTAAAATATAAGAGGCAAGTTCCTAAATAGTACAATAAAGGAAAATATAGCAACACTATATATCATTAGGTATATATTTCAAAGTAAAGTGGGGAATAAAACTATCTACAATCAAATAAATTTATGAGAAGGTGCCAATACACTTGCTGATGATGTCATCCAGCAAGTATGCAGGGATGAGGGCCTGGTTCACACAAACAAGCAGCCTAACACTATTGTGACAAAGACCAGGTGGAAGATGATCAAAATATATACAGAAGCATACTTTCACCACAATCAGGCTACAAGGATGTTTGATGTGGAGAAAAATGTAGTTTTAAATTACAAGTGTCATCAAGCTGTAATATGTAAGAGAAACAAGATGTATATATATATATATATATATATATATATATATATATATATATATATATATATATATATATATATATATATATATATATATATATATATATATATATTGACATGTGATGAAAAAAAATTGTAACAAGGATGAGAGTTGAGTATTGAATCAAAATGAACAACTATCACTATCACTTGATACATTTGCTAGAAATTATTATATATGGTAAGAGCTCAATGTTTATACTAAGTGTAAACATGCATTTCTCAAGAGTGTGAATGATCAGTCTGTACATAGAGAAAGACATCATAATTTAAGAAAAAAAGGATTAATACTAGTAAAAAATAAAATTATAACAAATTGCAGGTCTGTGATGACCTATGTTACCAATGGAATGTGTGCTGAGAGACATTGTCTAGCTGGTCCATACAGAATGTGTCATCATGTTAAGTATATAACCAGTCTCCTTTAATTAAAAATACCCAAGAACAGGCTAATGAATATATTTCATTATCAACTTGGTTCTCCTTTATGGTTAAACAAAAATAAAAAATAAATCAAAATGAGATCTTCATTATCCTGGCCTAGACATGACACTTCTCTTGTGATGACTGACTCAGTTTCCTACTCTAGCCAACAAATAGAGAACAATGGGTATAGAGTAAAATACCACAATTTTCTAAAAGATATAAACATACTTCAAAATTTCTCGAGCAATATTAGATGTTGCTTGATTCTAGTATCAACCAAAATCTGTAATGTCCCTGCAATTTCAAAGGCCAAAGTCAGCTTAAAAAATAATGAACTATAAAAATATTTATTATAACTCCAGTCACAAGTAGGAAACTCACCTCAATTAACCAATTTATTAGGACTACTCTCATTTTGGCATTAATCTATTGTTTTCTGGGCATATAGTATGGCACACAACTTATTTTCTACAAACCAAATACAACAAAGATACAAAGAATTTTTATGATGGTCACTATAGTCATGAAGTGAGATGTAGGAATTTTATGATGGAAATTACAATTCTTTCCATATCAATGAACCATCCAATATTTTTCAACCAAAGGTTTGAATTCACATTGTACATTGTCATGTACTTCTTTGGTTATAAATTCCAATACAACTTAGTATCACCAGATGGATCTCAGTGCGAAGACATCACAAGTCTAAGATTCATCACAACTATGGACTTTAGGAAAGTAGAAAGGGAAGTTTCCTAATAGGAGGTGGAATATAGTTATGAAGACAATGATCAAAGAAATAACATCAACACGTGAAAAGAAGAAATGTTGATAATGACTGGGTAGTTGTGAAGATTGAAAAAAATGATAGAGCCACATTAGAAGTTATATTATTAGTCTCATTAGGGCTTTTTTGATAGTATACCAAGTATAATTCTTAGGTTTTTAACCAACAATATGTTCTTTCAAAGCTTGTCTACAATGTCATCCTTCAAATACTACCAAATTTAACACTAATAGGACAGAATATTACACTACCACTGAGTAGTGAGAAACAATACACTAGATACACTATTACACCATTACTAGCATACACTAGAAATATTCCAAGAATATACACCATAGAGAATCAAGGTAGAACATCAATACATATGTATTCATCTTCTGGATTTTTATAGTGCTAGTGCAAGAAAGATAGCTCTCGTTAGTCAATAGTTTTAAATTTCATCACGCTGGATGGATATTGTGGCATCTTTCCTAGCCTAATGTAGAGGGATATGGTATACAAAATAAATACCAAAACCAAAATCCTATAATCAAGAGGAAATGTTTATAAACACATAAATGACAATAATAGATACATTACAAAAAGTATCAATGTGGATGATGAAAGAGATTGAAAAAAATGACAGAGCCATATTAGAAGTTCTATCATTAGTCTCATTAGGGCTTCTGTGATAGTATACCAAGCATAATTCTTAGGTTTTTAACCAATTTTTTTTTCTTTCAAAGCTTGTTTACAACATCAGCCTTCAAATACTACCAACTCTAACACTACTAGACTACAATATTACACTCCCACTTAGTAGTGAGAAATAACACACCAGATACATCATTACACCATTACCAACATACATTAGAAAATTTGCAAGAATATACGCCATGGGGAATCAAGATACACCATCAATGCATAAGTATTCATCTTTTGGCTTTTATAGAGCTAGTAAAAGCATGATATGTCTCTTCAGTCAATATTTTTGAATTTCATCATGTTGGAAGGATATTGTGGCATCTTACCTAGCCTAATGTAGAGGGACATAATATACAAAATAAATACCAAAACCAAAATCCTATAACCAAGAGGAAATGTCTATAAACACAAAAATTATAGACAATACAAAAAATAGCTATTTATGGAAAAGGGGTAAGAATTAGTGTTTCTATTTACTTTACAAGGTGGTATTAAGATGAATATGTTAATAAGCATATGGTTTTTTCTCGTATAATTGTGTGAACCATCTAGTGCACTAGAAATGATATCTTATCCCAAGGCAAATATCTCTTGTCAATTTAGAAATTTGATATGGCCATTTATGCATATGGGGTTTTCAAAAGCCTAAGGCTCAGAATAATCCTAGAGTTCTTAAAGTTCCAGATATTGATCACTCTAAGACACAGGGTTAATCTGATGGAGCATGTCAATGTTTTCCAAGAATTTATGGATTTCGATTGGAAGGCATGATTTAGGTACTAGCAATTGTTTTTTTTAGCTTGCTTATTGATGGGTAGTCGTTAACTTCTCTGCCAACAGAAAACTGGTTGAATTTCAACATTTTCACCAGATTTTTATTTATGCCAAAGTGTTACAATGATACTATTGGGATTGGGGTTCAAATGATAGTATGGAATATGAGATTTAAAGTATAGGATAGATTAAAAATTATGCCACACTTCAAAGTCTATTTCTCCAAATTAACTCAAAGCTTGTGATGGCTACCTTAACTTTGTGATGAGTGTCAATAATTTTGATTATTTCCATGTAATCAATCTTCTAGTTCTTACTATTTATCAGATTCCTGGAAAAATCATTTCATGAAAACTAATCATTCTGATTTGGGCCTCATACTTCATTCCATTTACAATGTCCTTTAATTAAGACGAAACTACTATCTAACTTTAGAAGTGAGCCATCAAAGCCATAAGTAGTCCAAACACACGTAATAATTCTGCTACTAAAACTCAAGTCATCTCTAAATCCCCATGAGTCCAACTCATATGAAAAGGTATGATTGGCCAAGAATCAAAATATTTTAATTCTCTTCAGAAGGGAAATAGTAACTCTGAGTGCTATCCATTAGATAAATGTATCCCTAATACTAAAAATATTCATGGGAAAAAATATATGATGTCTAATTGCATTTTCTGTGCAAAATTCCCATTGATGGTCCTAACCACTTTGCTGTTGAAATAAAATCCCTGGGTTATAACATCTAACAACCCAAGATTTTCATGTTCTTTATGTAGTTTACATACTTTCCAAGAAAGAATAGGTAAGCAGTTCCACCCTCCTAGTATGTCCCGTTGATTATTATAAAGGACCTTATAAAGCTTGTACTACTTGGAGTCATTGGGGAATCAACGGAGAAGTAATGCACATGACTAGTTGTCAGGACATGGGAATGCATATTTATCTTTCCAGCCAATGAAAACTCCCTATTTTACCACCTTGGACTCTTAATCTCAATTTTAGCAAGCAACCACTCTCACATTAAGTAGCTGGAAAGTAAAATTCATTGTGTTTCTTCCACAAAAGGAAAATAATTTCAATAAAAAAAAGTCTCCAAGCATATTGAAACTATATGTCTCAAGGAAGACAATCTCCTAAATGGAAGCCTTCCAAGAAATGGAAGCTGAGAGGGTATTGGTAGACCTCCTGATGCTTGGACTAGACTATATGTTCTGGCTTTATATGGACTATGGGCAATTATTCGGCCCTCCTTGGCTTCTATAGTTATGCTATGGTTAGTAACATGATTTAAATCATTACACTGGGCTTAAAATTCAATGTTTACTCACATTATCTCATTCCTTCTTCTTTTCTGACATATGGGTGGTTTGATGATCATTTCAGCTTTGAGGTCTGGTATTTCATGACACTAATTTTTTTGATCGACCACCTAAAGAATGAAAAAATCACAGTGGACTCAATCTCCATTTGGTAAGCAGTGTGTCCACTTCCTCCTATGTTAGAAACGGTGGGGGTTACATTCTCTTAAGGCACAAAGACGTTTGACTAATGATTTTTTATGTTATTTTCATAGAACTTAGTTAACTAGACATATTTTTTGGAAAAGAGCTGGAAAAATGCCCCAGGTCATTAAATGTTGAGTTAGTAAGGCCATATATTCAAATACACTACTTTCACTTATTTATTGGCCCATGTTTTGGAATGGCTTTGGGGAATATGTACGTTTTATTCCCTTATAGAGTCACTCTAGAAGAGGAAGATCTCCATAAACTGTGGAATTACCCTACAACAAGAGATATATAACAAAGCAATGGGGAGTGCATATGGACACCATAAGCCTATTAGTTTAACCTTTGTGTCTCAATAGAAGCTAAGCCATAGGCCATGTATGGGTTCTTTAGCACCTTGTTCCAAATGATATAGGATTCTATCCGTTAACCTTGTTATAGTTTTAAGTTATTATTCTCAAGTTTGATCGTTGTTTCACCTTTTAAGTATTTCTAACCATTCTTCTTTCAACATGGATTTGAATAGAAGGGGAGCCATGATTTTCATTGGAAAAACCATTACTTCTTTCAGCATGAATTTCAATGTGATTTTCTCTTTTAAGTATTTCTAACCGTTCTTTATTTCAGCATGATTTTGAAGGCGATTTCCCCTTTTAAGTATTTTTAAGCATGAATTTGAATGGATTGAAAACCATGATTTTCATCGAAATAAGTTATAACCATTCTTCTTTCAACATGAATTTTCATGTGATTACTCCTTTTAAGTATTTATAACTAATCTTCTTTCAGCATGAATTTGAATGGATGGGAAGCCATGATTCTGATTGGAATTAATGTTGCCATCCAGTAAGCTAGTTTTTTTAGTTCCACATGCCTTATTTTTTTCAATAATATCATTTTAAAATTATTACTTCTATTTTTGTCTGAAACAACATCCCTACATGTTGAAATATGGCATGTCAAACATTATGTATATGGGACAACATAATGTTCTAAGCTACAAACAAATGATGTATTTTCCCCTATCTTGGAAGCACATTGCTAACAAATTATTTACTTTTATATGTAATTTTTATGTTGTATCCATTTTTTCTCTCTTTCAAACTTAAATTTTAAGTTTACTCTATTTGACACATCTTCTGAAGCTTGAGAGTGTCCAATGAACTAGGTGTTGGCCATCCAAGAGCTAAAACATTCTCTGTTATTGTTGTGGTTGCAACATCAGTATTGATTAGCATTATTTACATGGTTATACTTCTTCTTGTGAAGAACAAATTTACCATACTTTTTACTGACAGCGAGGTGGTCCTAGAAGCAATGTATAAATTAGCAGCCTTCCTTGCAGTAACAATGCTTCTAAACAGTGTACAACCAATTCCGTCAGGTAATATTTTTTATATGATTTACATTCAATCCTATTATATTTTATTTTGATTTGAGTGGCAAAGCTCATATCTCAAACACAATTCCATACTTATTATTGCCTACATTCTTGGGAGGTTTTCACCATCTACTTATAAATTTTCAATCATCACACAATTATCCCTCTGATCCAGAGCACTCTCCTAATAACCCTCAAATAAAGTACATTAGTGATAGTGATTTGAAGTTAAACCAAAAAATTAGCAATCAACTCTATTGGTTTCAAGGTGGAATGTTTTCAAGATGCTCATGTTTTTCTCTTGGAAATGTTATCAAGTGTGGCTATTGGTGGAGGGTGGAAAGGTTTTATAGCCTACATAAACTTAGGATGCTATTATGTTTTTGGTGTACCTCTTGGTCTAGTTTTGGGCTACAAGTTTGACTTAGGATTAAAGGTGCACTAGGCATTCCCATGTTTATTTTTTCTTACTTTGTTCGTTATGATTTTAACACACTTATTTTAGCATTGCAACCATTATTAGAGTAGAAGGAAAGACTAGTAGGCCTTGTCTGGTCTCTCTATTCCAATCTTTAAAAATTAATTTTGTTTTAATTATTTCTTTCTATGAAAGAAAATAATTGTCCAACCATCTAAATTTTTGTGTAAATTTGATGTTGAAATTAGGGAGTAGAGAATTTGGAGTGGGATGATTGGTGGAACTGCACTAGAGACCTTGATTTTGTTATTGATTATATATTTCAAAATCTGGAACAAAGAGGTATGAGCTATGAAATGATCTTATATCCTAGCTGAAGATGAAGTTATGGAATATTTGTACTTATCTGGTATTTTTTTATATGTTGAACACTTCAGTTCTTAATCTCCATGGAATTGCATGCCTCTGCTGCCGAGAATCATATCAATTTATGGGGTGGTGGTGTAGTTTAGGCCCTAAAACACAACTCAATTGATTTAAAATCAAAACATAATGCTGATGTTAATTTACTGACTATTGCATAGAAGTTATAATGCTTTAGCAACAAACAATATTCCTCGCATTAGCTTCCATTCTAACTCTCTTTCACATGAGTAGCAGGCAACAAACGGTAGTAAGAGGAACAATGAACCACCAAGTTTCAAGAGAATCAATAATATTTGACATGGTTGGAGATTGGAGTGGAAGGAAAAATAGTCCCCTTTTAAAATGTCTAGGAGATGTTTATTCACGACATATCACTTTCAAAGTTCATATCTTAGTCTAGTTGATGGTTGTTCACAAGTATTACTATCTTTTGAATATCTCGCCAAATTTCACTTAAAAATTGGGAGGTTGGTCAAGTAAATGTTCATTCACATGTACTATGAAAGTTGTAGGCAGATAAAACCACCTTCAGGTGCGAGTACAACATATTAAAATATCAAAATTTTCAGGAATTATGAGACAAATGAGGAGATATATTTTTTCCTTATTTCACTTGTATGGATTCTTAATTACCATTCTTTTTCTATTATGAGCTACAAGATTTTCATTTATTTTATAGTATATATATCTGAAGGGAAAATTGTCTAGATTGTATACGTATTATATTAATTTGAAATAAGAATACATGCCAACTTTTAATGTCACGTTTTATAAATTCATAGACTTTTGTTTTTAGAGAAATTGTCCAATTTTAAATGTTTTTTTCTATATATGTAACAATTGAGAATGTTTCATCCCCTCTTCATCTTTTCTAATTATATTTTAATTTTAATAATATATTTATATTTAAAATATATTATTATACATGATAAATCACAATCATAAAATACATGATAAAACAAAATCATAAATTTTTACTAATATATTTATATTTAAAATATATTATTATACATAATAAAACATAATCATAAAATAAATGATAAAATATAATCATAAAAACAATAGTTGTGATCAAAATTTAAAATATATATATATATATATGTTAGCTATATCTTAGGGTATAATTTATATATTAATTCATGATATTTTAAATAAAATGGAATTAAAGTTATTAATTATTAATTACTTAAACTATTTATCAGCCTAGATCCATCTTGAGGACATTTTCCCACTACAAGGTTTTGCTACTATCAAGCAAATTCACTTATTTTTTTGATAAATCAATATTTTGTGAATTTATATCAATGGTGTTATTTTTTTATTCCTTGTAGCTTGAACTGATTTATGTTTCTTTATGAAGACTAAGCCAATGTTCATGCTAGGGGAAAAAGTTTTAATTATTGTTGACCATTTATTTTCAATGATGTTGTGCTAGCATGACCATTTGCAACAAATAACTTCATAGAAAAAGTCTGGTTATATTTAAGGTCTTCCTATCACTTTTTTTCTAGTAGTTAAATAATAAAAATGCATCATTTCAAATTTGAATACATCATATGAATACATTTATTCTTCCTGAACCCAAATTATTCCTATGTTGGCTACAAGAGAAATGATATGAGATTGATAACCAAGAAGAAGGGGAAGGATCAGTACCTCAAGTAAAGATAAGATTAAATCTGACAACTCAGCTGATGTAGAAACTAATTCCTCCAATACATGCTGCAATTTTTCATGGAAAAACAAGTGTGGAATATGATAATGCAACATATACTCTTGCTACATGCTTGCGAGATACATGCAAGTTAGCTTCCACCTCCATTAAAGATATGGGAAAGAAAGCTGAAAATGAAATATTTTTATGTATCTAGTTGGATTCACTTAGAATAATTAATCAACTGTATTATAATTAGGATTTTTTTAGTTATACATGTAATTTTATATCCATTATATTGTTTTGTAATATTGACCATCTCTATTTTGTTGCTTTTTCTAATCAAAATATGCAAGTTCTCGTTTTAACATGAAGTCTTCTAAGAAATATTGTACACAATTTTTTACTTACTTGCTTTAATTGTCTATCACATGATCAAACTATGTTTTTTTAGTACTAGAAGAATTTTAAGAAAATCGATGAAATTCATTGCTTCATTTGGCAAGGCCTTTGGGTAGCTTCAGAAACCTAAAAGATTGAATGTGAATTTTGTTTTGAGGATAACATAAAGCTTCATGGATAGAGCAACAAATTTGGAAGATGAGTTCTCTAGGTAGTATTTCTCTTTGAACAAGACGACTAGTTGCAGTAGATTGCCAATATTTATAGTTATTTTTCAAGCTTCAACAAAAAATTAATCCTTTTTTGATTGATTATTATTTTATAGATTTGTTATTTCTACTTGTTTCTCTTTCTTGAAGTTTTTGTGCTAACTAGTTTGAACTAATTGAGGATCAAACGTTGGTGGTGTTGTTATATAATGTTAAATTCTTATTTGTATTGAATCGATTATTTGTTGCAAAAGATCAATCGATGTATTATATCTTGGAAATTACAAGTATGGTAAATATGGGAAAACTATTGGACCTTGGTTCTTTGCATGTAAATCTACAAAACAGATCAAAACTACACTTATTTTATCTTTTCATTATAAAGATCACTAATGTTTTAAGTTTGAGTGATTGAGGATGGCCATAGGTTTTCCCTCAAATTGGAAGTTTGATGTTGGAATACAATGTGGATTTTCCATTCAAGAATCATATAGCAACTGGAATCTGAAAGTTACATTCCAAAGTAATCCTATTTGGGGGATTACTAGTGGTGATTGCTACATATTTTCAATGTTGGAAATTTTCTCCAAATCACAGCTAATATAATGTACCACAGGTCAGGAACACAATGGGAAGGAAATTGTCTTTGCAATTTATCCACTTATACTGTAGTGATCCATAAATATAAGAAAATCATTGATAATTTGATATAGAATAGTTGGCTTATTCATGTGATAATGGACCCAAATAGTAGTTCTTATTTGAAGAAATGTTGATGAGACTTGGGAATTATTGACATCATTGTCCTCCAACCTTGGACTTATTCACTTAGCCTTCTACATTATCCGGTTATATACATGTATACGAGGCTATCCTATTACTGCATCCTTTTTACTTCATTTCATTTTACTATAGACTTAGCTTTGGCATTTTCTAGGAGTTTTGTTTGCACTCTCACATTTTATAAGTAATCTATAGCTTGAGATTTTTAGCATGTAACTTACTTGGCATGATTGTGTCTAGGATTTCCTTGAAGGTTGAATACTAATTTTACTAAGGTGTTATTTTCTATGGTGACATTTTATTTTCTTTGTTTATATAGGTCATATAGCCACATAGTGGCCACTATTTCCCAACTAAAGAAAATTTGTTCAAGTTTCTTGCTTTTATGGAGAAAAATGGCATTGCTAATATTACTGATGTTGAGGTATATATCATATAAATACTTTATAGTATACTTTATTTTATATTTCAATGTTCATCGTATTTCATGTCTTATACTCTTCTTCTTCTTCTTCTTCTTTCAGAAAAGGAACTCAATATTGATAGTAAGAAGCGTCCATTGAAGAAAGAGGAGAACAATAACAATGGAGTGAAAAAAATGAAAATGAGAGAGAGAGAGAGAGAGAGAGAAGATAACTGGTCTAGTGGTACCCGTAGATCCAATATACCACATAAGACATACACATAGAGACTGATGGCCAAGACTTCAAAGTTGGTGAATTCACCTACAATGCCTTGTCAACACAATGATAATGTTTTGAAGTGATGAAACAATATTTCATGTGTAAATTTTACTACAGCTAATATTAAGTTGGAAACACATATTGTAATACTTGACATTTTGTATAATATAATTTATGTGGTAAAAATTATTTAGAGTTGCTTTGATTTTTTTTAATATTGTAATTAACACAGATAACTTTGCATTTTCATATTAGATGAACATGTACATTGTATGCCAATTTTTATTTTTATTTTTAATTTAATTGCAAAATCATACAAACTAATTTATGTTGATTAATAATGAACACATAAAATCAATCTAAAACTACTAAATTAGTAGTTTATGATGATTAATGATGAGAAAAAATAAAATGAACATATGACTAAATTAGTTGTTTATAATGATTGTTAATGAAAGTAAATGAAATGAATATAAAGTACTAAAGTAGTCATTTATATAATGAATATGAAACTACCAAAAAAATTTAAATGATTGTTTTAAATAATTAATTTGTGATTACAAATGATGACTAAATTTTGTATATATATGACTATTAGTAGCTAATTTACAGTATCTTATAACACGACCAAAATTTAGTCTTATTTCTTTGGTCATTAACTAATTTCAAACGATGACTAAAATTTGCATATATATATATATATATATATATATATATATATATATATATATATATATATATATATATATATATATATATATATATATATATATATATATATATATATATATTAGTAGGTAATTTACAGTATCTTATAATACGACCAATATTTTGGCCATATTTCTTTGGTCATTAATTGGTTTCTTGAGTGATCATTTAGTAATATATTTTTTTGTATATTTTCTCATTAATTGTGGCAATTGTGGAAATTAATGACTAGATCAATGACTAAATTAATGACAAAATTAATGACTAAATATATTAATATATAATAAAATTGAGACAACCAATTAATGACTAAGCTAAAAACAACTAAAAGTTGGTCGCGCTATAAGATACTGTAAATTAGCTACTATTGGTCACCGACCGAAAAATAGTCGTTTATATGCAATTTTTAGTTGTTATTTTAGTAACTAATTAGTCATTTAGTACTAGTGTTTACATCAAATTTATATAGATGGATTTATATAGTTCCTTCATTACAAAAAGATATGTGAAAATAATATTTATCGATATTACATTGTGTAATTCATTGTATGTTCATTGACATGTAATATTTAAAACACCAATATGTTAATAACATATTTCAATGTACATATTAAATAACATAATTTTATATCAACTTTATAGAGAGAAAAATAAAATAATTTAAACTCAAAATTTTCTATATTTTCACTTTCCATTGAGAGAGATGTGTAATTTACTATTTAGAGTTCATAAATATATTTAAAAAATATTAATATATAAAAATGTTTAATGTGGGTTATAAATAAAATATTTCAATATAAATGCTAAGTAAAATATTTTAATATAAAATAAGAGAGAATTAGTGAGAGAGTTCTTATTCCATTAATAAGTGCTTTCTAATTTAAGGTATGAAGAAGATTTGTAATCCCTTCAATGTCAACTATGGAGTTGACATGTAACATTTTATAAAATATTATCAATAAAAAAAGTTCAATGTGCATATATATATATATATATATATATATATATATATATAAAGAGAGAGAGAGAAAGAGAAGGAGAGATGTTTTCTAGTTTAGAATATGAAAGTAATTTATTAAAATTTTAATGTGGAGAATCTAAATCATAAATAAAATATTTCAATTCACACACACACACACACACACACATATATATATAATAGATGGTTGTTTGACCAAAACCATTTACATGCTTCAGTGATTTCAGAGGCTTCAATGTTCCAATATATCCACAACATGATTTTCTTACATCTGTGGGGTTTTTGAACTACAATTTTATATTAAAATCTCCCATAGATTCTGCAAAATCCCCCCCAAAAAGTGCATGTTTGCAATACATAAGAGAATAAAAAATAATAAAACCCTGGAGGACCCAACTTTTGCGACAGTTACCAAATTCCCTTCAGTCCAATAGGATTTTCCTTCTGCACACACTTTGACTCCAACTTCCTTGCCCACCCACTGACTGTCTCCTAGCTCCTCATATTTCGGTTTGATTCTAAGGTCACAAACCGATGAGGCATCCCCATTGGCTTGAAATTTCAATATTAGCAATTAAACCTCCAAACTTATTATCTTTTTGTCCATTTTTAGCTACAATCATTCACACCATTTCTCAAGCAGCTAGAACCTAGCTTCCTTCTCCTTTTCCACTAGCTTCAATCCTCTATTTGAAATTTCAATCATTCCCATTAATGCCTTGAAATTTCCACCAACTTCTTCCAATGCTCCAAGTATTTCTCTATAGAAAACCTCTCAAATATAGTCGATTCATGCCTTTCCATGCTCATATTACAAAATTGTAGTGAAATCCATAAGGTAGCTAAAAAAAATGATACATCCCCAGAAATCCCCTATGAATATAACAATACCTCATGATGGCCGAGGATGCGATGCCCGGGGGAAGAAATAAATTATGAATCTACTCAGATCCTATAACCAATAAAAGGATAAAATCTTCCACTGAATTAATGTCTTGGTTTGTGATGTAGAGCTTGGAATTTACAGGCAAAGCACTGGAGAATTATGGTTGGATTTCTGACGAGAATTCTCAATTCACATCCCATTTAAAAAATAATTATCAAATTCTTCTACCAATTGTCCATTCATCCTAGACATAAGATCAAGATACATGACATGTTGTACATCCCACCACTATGCATTATAGCTTGTCCACTACCAGTGCCATGTGTGAGGATCTTCGGAATAGTTCTACCACCTATGACAAGGATTTCAAACCCATTACAACACACATAGTTCAAGGAGTGGCCAAATTGGAAAATCAATTGAAATGATAAAAAATAAATGTGCCTCATGGAAGAGGAGAGATAGTCATTTGGGCTTGGTTTCCTTCCAATTTTCCTTGCCTCAACATTTCCCCTTGATTGGAATGTTTTTTCGCATCCACGTTTAGATGCCTATATATGTGGAAAATAACGATATCTTCATATTTATTTACTCACAAAGTAATCCTATTCACAATTGTAAAATTGGAAGTACCCCTCTCAGACTTTGATTTGAAGACTTGTCTTATGACAATCATTGAGTTCCCTAAGAGCACCATTTTCCTTATGCCTTTTTTTGATGGAAAGCTCCAATCCTTTCGAGAGAGCCAGAAATTCATCCTAGTTGTTTGTTGAAGTACCCAATCCCCAATAATAATTAATCTAGGATTATTTTCAGAGGAAAATGATAACTTACATTTAAAAATAATAAAATAATACTTACATTAACAAGTTAAAAAATAGTAATAACAAAAAAGAAATCAATATCTGTGATAAATAAAATATTCAATTTATTCCTTAATATTACATCAAATTTATATAAAGGGAGTTATGTAATTCCTTCATTACAAAATGGTACGAAATGTAATATTTATTGATATTACATGTTGTGTAATTAACTCTATGTTCATTGAAAAGTAACATTTTATAAAATATTATTAATAAAAAAAGACAATGTGCATATATATAATTTTAAAATATTTTAATAAAAATAATATATATATATATATATATATATAGAGAGAGAGAGAGAGAGAGAGAGAGATATGTTTTATAGTTTAGAATATGAGAGGCATTTATTAACATTTTAATGTGGAGAATCTAAATCATAAATAAAATATTTCAATTATATATATATATATATATATATATATATACATATAGCTTTTATATTATAATAATTGGTTGTTTGACCAGAACCATTTACATGCTTCAGTGATTTCAGAGGCTTCAGTGTTCCAATATATCCACAACATTATTTTCTTGCCTCTGCGGATTTTTTGAACTACAATTTTATATTGAAATCTCCCATATATTCTGCAAAAATTCCCCCAAAAAGTACATATTTTGAGTACATAAGAACATAAAAATAAATAAAACCCTGGAGGGCCCAACTTTTGCGATAGTAACCAAATTCTCTCTAGTCCTGTAGGATGTACATTCTCCACACACTTTGACTTCAATATCCTTGGCCACTAGCTCACTGTCTCTTAGCTCCTCATTTTTCAGTTTGATTCTGAGATCACAAAATGATGTGGTGTCCCCATTGGATTGAATTTTCAAGATTAATAATTCAACCTTCAAACATTTTATATTTTTGTCCATTTTTAGTTACAATCATTCACATTTCTCAAGTAGCTAGAACCTAGCTTCCTTCTCCTTTTCCACTAGCTCTAGTCCTCTGTTTGAAATTTCAATCATTCCCATTAATGCCTTGAACTTTCCACGAGGTTATTCCAATGCTCCACATATTTATCTGTAGCAAAATTCTCAAATATAGTCGATTCTTTCCTTTCCATGCTCATCATGCAAAACCATAGTGAAAGCCCTAGGGCAGCTAAAAAAGACGATACATCGCTAAAAATCACCTATGAATATTACAACACATCATGAAGGATGAGGAGGCAATGCTTGATGGAAGAAATAAATTATGAATCTACTCGGATCCTATAACCCATAAAAAGGATAAAATATGCCACATAAATAATTTCTTAGCTTGTGATGTAGAGCTTGGCATTTAAGGCCAAAGCACTGGAGATTTGTGGTTGGATTGTCGATGAGAATTCTCAATTAACATCCCATTTAAAAAACAATTATCAAATTCTTCTACCCATTGTCCATTCAGCCTTTATATAAGATCAAGATACAGGACATGTTGTACATCCCACCACTACACACTATAGATCGACCACTACCAGTGCCATGTGTGAGGACAAACCCATTAAAACACCCATAGTTTAAGGAGTGGCCAAATTGGAAAACCAATTCAAATGATAACAAATAAATGTGCCTCATGGAAGAGGAGAGATAGTCATCTTCGCTTGGTTTCCTTCCAATTTCGCTTGCCTCAACGTTTCCCCTTGATTGGAAAGTTTTTTTGCATCCATCTTTAGATGCCTATATATGTGGAGAATAGTAATATCTGTGAATTTATTTACCCACAAATAAATCATATTCACAATTGCAGAATTGGAAGTACCCCTCTCATACTTTGATTTGAATACTTGCCTTATGAAAATCATCGGATCCCCTAAAAGCACCATTTTCCTTATGCCTTTGTTGATGGAAAGTTCCAATCCTTTCTAGAGAGCCAGGAATTCATCCTAGTTATTTGTTGAAGTATCCAATCCCCAAACATAACTAATCTCTGATTAATCCCTGGGGAAAATGATAAATTACATTTGAAAATAATAAAATAATACTTACATTAACAAATTAAAAAATAGTAATAACAAAAAAAAATCAATATCTGCGATAAATAAAATCTTCAATTTCTTCCTTAATTTTACATCAAATTATATAGAGGGAATTATGTAATTCCTTCATTACAAAATGATACAGAAAAATAATATTTATTGATTCTACATGTCATGTAATTGACTCTATGTTCATTGACATGTAATATTTAAAACAAAAATATATTAATAACAAAAAAATATTTTGGTACGAGCCATAAATAAAATATTTCAATGTAAATATTAAATAACATAATTGTATATCAACTTTATAGAGAGAAAAATAAAAATATTTTAAATTAAAAAATTTCTATATTTTCACTTTCCATTGTGAGAGAGATGTCTAATTTATTATTTAGAGTTCATATATAATATTTAAAAAATATTATTATATTTAATGTGGGTTATAAAAAAAATATTTCTATATACATGCTAAGTAAATTTTTTTAATATAAAATAAGAGAGGAGTGAGAGAGTTCTTATTCCATTAATAAGTGCTTTCTAATTGAAGGTATGAAGGAGATTTGTAATTCCTTTAATGTCAACTATGGATTTGATATGTAACATTTTATAAATTATTATTAATAAAAAAATTCTCTCTCTCTCTCTCTCTCTCTCTCTCTCTCTCTCTCTCTCTCTCTCTCTCTCTCTCTCTTTCTTCTTTCTATATATATATATATATATATATATATATATATATATATATATATATATATATATATATATATTTGATAAGAGAGAGAGAGATGTTTCCTAGTTTAGAATATGAGAGGCATTTATTAACGTTTTAATGTGGAGAATCAAAATCATAAATAAAATATTTCAATGCCATATATATATATATATATATATATATATATATATATATATATATATATATAAACAAAACCTATAGCTTTTATATTATAATAGTTGGTTTTTTGACCAAAAATTCTTAGAGATAGTTGATTCCTGCCTTTCCATGCTCATCGTGCAAAATCACAGTGAAAGCTATAGGGCAACTAAAAAAGATGATACAACTCCAGAAAGCCCCTACGAATATAACAACGCCTCATAAGGTCGAGGAGGAAATGTTCGAGGGAATAAATAAATTATGAATCTACCCGGATCCTAGAACCCATTAAAAGAATAAATATGCCATGGAATTATTGGCATGTAATGTATATCATGGAATTTAAGGCCAAATCACTTGATAATGGTTGGATCGTCGATGAGAATTCTCAATTCATGTCCCATTTAAAACATATTTTTCAAATGCTTCTACCAACTTTCCATTCGTCATAAACATAATATCAAGATACAATACATGTTGTACATCCCACCTCTACGTGCTATAGCCCGACCACTACTAGTGCCATGTGTGAGGATCTTGGGAATAGTTCTACCACCTGTGATGAGACTTTCAAACCCATTACAATACTCGTAGTTCAAGTAGTGGCCAAATTGGCCAACCAATTCAAATAATAACAAATAAATGTTCCTCATGGAAGAGGACAGATAGTCATCTAGGCTTGGTTTCCTTCTTATTTTCCTTGCCTCAACATTTCCCCTTGATTGGAATGTTTTTTCATATCCACATTTAGATACCTATATATTTGGAAAATAAAAATATCTTCAAATTTATTTACCTACAAAGCGATCCTATTCACAATTTTCAGAATTGGAAGTACCCCTCATACTTTGATTTGAAGACTGGCCTTCTGACAATCATCTTGTCTCCTAAGAGAATCATTTTCCTTATGCCTTTGTTGATGGAAAGCTCCAATCATTTCCAGAGAGCAAGAAATTTATCCTGGTTATTTGTTGAATTACCCAATCCCTAAGTATAACTAACCTTTGATTGTTCCCTGGGGAAAAGGATAACCCCTCCCGCTCCAGCCACCCCTGGGTTTCCCTTCAACGCTCCATCAAAAAACATCAGAGTTGATACTTAACTGCTTTTCCAAATTTGGTATTCATCGAACTCCATTCTTATTTCAGGAAGTTTACATGTGTTAGGACATGTATTGAAGCTGACAATATGATTTTGGAATGCAAGGATTTCAATCCATTTTCTTTCTTTAGGACTTAAGTCCTCTACCTTCTGAGGCTTTAAGGCCTTATGAAGATACGGTTTCAAATAGTAAACACTAGGCTTTGGAGGTCGCTCGTTGGAAGGAAGGCTTCTCTTCTTTAAAAATTTATTTCTTCCTTTCTAGCCAAATGGTCCAACACACGAATTTTGGTAGAGATTCCTGAATTCTTCAAGCTAGAGGAGATTGAATTCAATATCTTGGGATTTTATTTTTCCATTATTCAAACTTGTCCTTCCAATTTCTTGGAATGAGATTTATATAATGAACTTTTTCGGAAGCAGATTTCCAAATATCCAGAGAGAAATGACATTGTTGGAATGAATGAGAGATTGTTTCTTCTGTAGATTTGCATAAGACACATCTCAACAGACCATGAACACTCCTACGCTTAAGGTTCTCAATAGTAACGAATTTTCCATGGACCATTATCCAAAAAATGGATTTTACCTTAGGTAATTCATCCATGTGCAAAATCATTTTCTATGTTTTCAAGGGGGTTGGATGTGGGAGCTTGTGTAGTAACAACCTGTACCCTTCCTTAACTGAATATTGAAGGGATTTTCTTGGAAGTCATGATCATAGATCATTTAAGTCACTATCAATGGGAGTGATACCTTTTAATGACATGTTCAAGGATTCTCATTGATTGAGAATACATTCTAAGAGATATGGGTAGTTCCAACCTTCACCAAATTCATCCCATTTTGATATATCATTTAATCTTACCATACCTTTCCTTTTCATCCAATTGACCAATTCACTTATCTCATTTCAATCCTTCCTTAATTTTTCCAAGGTTATTTTATCCTTCCACAAGTTGATTCTTTCTCCATTTCCTAAGTGCCATCCCTAATTTTCTATTATGATGGGAGTTGTAGCCTTGCAAAGCTTCTAGATCTTAAAACCATCTCCTATTCAAGTTGCATTTTTTACTCTAAGAAGTTGATTTTTGTGAAATTAATTCTGTAGGAATGCCACCTTCCTCCACTCTTTAGAATCTAAAATCAACTTCCACACAATTTTTAACACGACGCTAAATTAATATACACAGGTTGTTTTATTTACAGGCCAACAAATTATTTTGGGAGTCAATCTATGTTCCAAATTAGCATATGGAAATTATGTTCATTGTTTCCCCCCTATCATAAAAACATTATGAGTATTTCCCTAACTTGATTGAGAATTTTTTTAGGGGCGAGAAGACTAGAACAAAGATAAATCAACAAATATGATAAAACTAATTTAATTAAAATGGTATTCCCAACAAAATTTAGCCAATTTTCTCCCCATCCTTGAATTGTATTTTTAAATTTATTAATTATATCCTCCAGATATTCCCTGTTGGAGGTACCCAACAAAATTGGAATCTATAGATATTTGAATTACTTCCAGCCAAGATTCACTAGAAATTCCAAAGCATGTGTTATCTCTTGCAGTGATGTGTCTAGAAAATCCAAGCAGTATAGTTGGCTTTTTCGTTTGTTCACCATGCCCCCTAAGAGATCTAAATAATCTTTCAAGGTCACTTTGATTGATTTTTGATTATTTTTTAGGCACCTCCCAAGAAATTTGTCTCATATTTAATCTGGGAATGGTTGATGTCTTTAAAATTCCCAACTATATTGATTCCTAGAAAATGCCCATTTGCTCCATATTTTTCTAAATTTTTTATAAGATTTTCTACCACAATGATTGTAATGTTCCCATTTTAGCTCATGGCTAAATGGAATATTAAAATTTTTCTTTTATCACCTAGCAGCTAAATAAATGGGTAAGGAGGCTCATGATCATGGAAAACATGAATAAAATCCCTCATAATGTGAAAGGGATCATTATAGTAGCCTTATTTTACACCCTCAAGTGTGAAAAGGGGCAAATGCATAAAGACAAGGTCATGTTTGACCAAGTCAACATCGCTGCCATAGGAGGAGTGGATCACTTTATGAGACAGCGCAGTTTGAATGAGGAAGAGGGTATTTGGTGGAGGAAACCCTAATGGATGGGGCCCATGGAGAGAGAGCCTTCACTTTTTTAAAAGGAGGGCAAGACAACCATGGTTATTCATGCTTGGATTATTCATTTCATGTCTATTCAAACATTGTGCATTCTTTTGCTGTTTAGCAAGAATTTCCAGGGAATTCTTGTTTAGGATTCCTCCTCCTTCTTGAGAGGCCTCTTGAAGGATTGTTCTTCATTCTCCATATCTCTTGGCTCAAGGCCAAAGCTTCTCCTTTCAGATACTACATTATTTCTACTCACATATAACGTAGTGTTGTTGGGGTGTTGCAGTGGAGGACACCATATACCATTTCCTTAGCTCATCTATCAGAGGAGGGAGCTTCTATTCCTCTAGGAGGTTATTGAGGGAGATACAGGAGCATATTTCAGATCATTGGCATCAGGCCAATCATTTCTCTTCACCAACAACGCAGTCCCTTCTCTAGACTGTGTTATTTCTGAGTGTATTTGCAGTGGGGGCTTGCTCCAAATGTTTGTAGGGTGAGATCTTAGGTGAGAGGATCAACCTTTCACTCTAGATATCCTTTGGATGAGATTCAGCCATCTATTGCAACATCATCATCTATCTACATCCATTTCTAGTTTTGAGTTGCTGCAGCTACCCAGCAACTCTGGCATTTCTACAGAATTGCCATTTTGTACTTATTTCAGCCAATCCTTTCAAGGATTGTGTATTGTATGTTTCCAGGGGTTGATATCTTGCTCCCCCTTCTTATTTGAGCTATCTATTATCATATCTACATGTTATTAACATGTTGCAGCAGTTCTCCTTCAAGGATTACGAAGTCATAGCCAGGGCTTCTCTTGTATAGCAATATTTCTCCATTTTCTATTTATATGTTTCATTGAGGCTGCATTGCCTAGCTTGAGAGATCATTTCCTCAAGATCTTGTATATATCTGTTGCTACTATAATCTAATGTAATGGTTATGTGGATCTTCCGGCATTTTGGTTTTAATGCATTCACTACTATTTTCCAGCTCATGTTTATGTATTGCTGATCTCCACATTGGTAATATCTTGAGATATTCCCATTTGTGTAGCTGTTCCTAATTTGGAACATTGCAGTGGTATCAAAGCATGATCTCTGGCTTAGCCTTTGAGTCTTAGCCAAAGAATATCAAGATGATGAAAAAGATGAGTTTACTCTCGTCTATTTTCAGATCCAGAGGAGACCTCTCCGAGGAGGTCAAGAAGATTGAATAAGGAGAAGAGGAAGGACCATGTACTTCCTACTCTCACAAAGAAGAAGACCAAAAGCATGAAGAGCACTTGGAATTCGAAATTATAAGTGAGTACCTGGCTGAATACCAAGCAAAACCTATAGCCTTCCAAGATACTCTAGCTTTTCCACAATTTATTCAATAGAAATAAGAAAGAAGACCCCACAGCTATGGGATGATGAGAGGCAATAGATTTTTATTGTCCACATTTGATGGATCACCCACATGTGTAGTAGAGGTTTGGGTAAAGAAGCTAGAGGCTTTCTTCCTGCTACATCCTGTAGTAGACAGAGAGGCTATAAAAATTACACCGCTGCACCTTGAAGGTGAAGCAAAGAATTGGTGGATCAGCCATCTAAGCCATACAAGGGTTTCTACTCTTGTTGAGCTTTCTCAGAGATTGATCGGGAGATTTGGAAAAAGGAGGGAGGAGCCCTCACCACCAGCTAATGAGGCATGTACTAGCACTATTGAGACCATGGAGGAACAACCTTCATCTTCAGTAGTTTGGGAGGCCAACACTCATGACGAGGAAACTCTTGCAGCACTGCAAAGAGCTTCCAAATTTCACCAAGGTATGATTGGAAATCCATATCTTGTAATTTTAGCAAACACTTTGGATCGGTCTATATCATTGCATGCAGTTGATCTAGAGTAGCAGAATAGCATTGCGCTGAGCAATGACGGAAAAAGGAGGAATCATTCCTCATGGGAGCATTCAGAGAGCAGCTTCATTCAGGAAGCCATGAAGGAAGCAGTGAGAAGGCGTAGACATCTGGAGATAAGAAACTCTTTCTCCTCTCTAGATGACACTCTCTCAATGAGCATGCCACAACTCAAAGAGAGACTTCTACTTGCAGCATATCCAAGGCCTCTTTGGTTTTGGAGGACCATGCATGAGGATGAGATCTCCGGGAGAGATTTCGATGGAGGTGCACTCCCACACATCATGGAGTGCAAGATTCTTGAACAGTTTGAGGAGGTTCTTCCCTTCTCACAAGAACAGATAGAAGATGGAGGACATCTTTGGATGGATAAAATCTCTCATGATTGTGTTGGACATTCCTTGAGCCATGCACATCATGATGGGATGTTTTTTCCTACCACCTATTTGGATCCTCATAGGGTCAAATTGATCCTCGGGAAGATTGCATTTCAAGGTCCGATGAAATGCAGGAGTCTGATTTGGGATGATGGTAGCCCTCATGGGAGGAGTACCAAGATGAAGGGTGGAATAAGGCATCCACAATGGGTTGAATGGATGTGGATTGTGAGCAAGGAGCAGGTGAGCTACTTGTAGATTTATGATACCGGGTAGCAGGAGGCTTGGCTGCGCTGGTTACTCTTGAAGGAGTTTGGCCATCACTTGGCATACACTCTTTCCAAGGGTATGAGGATGGAGAAGATGTGGCAGGATGCTGGAATCATGAAGTAGCAAAGAGTATGGGTGCATAATGATGATGCAACATTCATATCATTCACTATGTCTTCATTATATATCTTGCATGATGAGAGCATGAGAAAGCAACAAAGACATTTGTTGCTGGAGTCATTATTTGGAGAGCAAGGGAAGATTTGCTCTCATTTCTTTATGATGTTGCAGGAGTAGGAGATGGCACTATCATGGTTCAAAGGGGATACTCATTGACCTTTGATGATCAGGAACTACTTCCACCTTGGGAGAGATTCCATATGTGCAGCAACATTATTGAAGGGTTGCCCATCTATGTTGAGGAAGCTGAGGGAAATAGCGTTGTGCTATCTATAGATTATCTAGTGCCTCATTCAAAGGAAGGAGGAGCTCTTGCTCCAGGTAGAGGTATTATTGCATCTTTGCAAGGAAGTCCCCAGGATCTCATGTGTGGAGATCAAGGCACAACCTATGTTCTATATTGGCCATTGTTGAGGAGGTGTGGAACCTTGGAGGAAAAAGGAGGAGATAGGGAGGATGCAAATCATTATGTGATGAGGAGCACACATCCCTGTCTATTTTATGAGGTTGATGCACCTAATAAGGTGATTGGATTGCGCAGTGGAATCATGGACAAACTTTTTCATTCATATATTCAGTTATCTCTTGTTGAGGATGTCTCATTACATGGGGACATTTTTCTGGGGAGACCACTGGACCAACAAAGGAGGAGGGATGGTTCACATGTTGAGGCACCATTCTTTGATTTTAGAGGAGAAGAGTGCTCCCAGGATCATCTTTCTTGCATTATATTGACAGATCAGCATATGAGGAGATGCATAGATCATGTGTAGATGGAGGAGATACATAACTCTTTGGAGGAGTTAGCACAGCCACCTCTTTTCTCTTTGAGGATGAGAGGAGACTCATTTTTGAGCCACTCCATTTGCATACATAAAAATTATGGTAAGGGTATTTTTTATTTGCATGATGATTTGTATATTCATCCCTTAACCATATATGTATAGGATGTTGCTCCAAGGAGGAGCATTCTTCTTTCTAGACCCCATGGTCTACTTGAGGCCATGAGCACTATTGATGACCACTCCCTAGGAGGAATTGGGGAGGAAATGTGTTTTGGAGTACCTACTCACCTTGAACCATATATCATTCACTTCCTCCATACATTTGAGGAGAGTAGGACAGCAAGCAAGTGGTTGAGAGGCCACACTTTTTGTCACACTCTTTTGCATTTGAGGGTCAAACTACATTGGTTACAATTGAGGGACCATTGCCCCTCTCCCTTGCCACATATGACAGCAAGCATGGTTTCCATTATGGCTCATTATGTTGTTGTTGTCTTTGTATTCGTTGAGAGCATGATTGGGGGAATGGCACATTGGTTGGATGTGTCCTTTGGGGGAGAGATCTCCCACATTATTTTCATTACATGTTCTAATGGGAGCATGAGAGCACATGTGGCCACTACAACAAAACCTTTGTTTCCATTTGAGGTGAGCCATATGATTTATTGGATGCCATATGGTGGTGACTTCCAACTCATCACATATGAGATTATTTGGGACAGCATGTTTCATAACATTGGAGAAGAGATCCTTGGAGGTCTAGTCTTCATTTTGCCACTTGAGGGAAACATTGTTGCAGCCTAATATTAGCATATACTCTACACTTATCCTAAGTGGAGAGGAGGAAAATGTGGGGTAGGCTGTTTTGTCTACCAAGATCATATTTTCAGCCCTCCTACATTGCAGGAGCCAAAGGTGGAAGATGTTTGTTAGGAGTTTCCATGTAGGGGGTAACTCACTTTGTATGGATCATTGCTTGGGGGATGGAGGATCCATTTGGGGAAGATGTTCCTCAACATATTTCTGACTCCATGCCTTGGGTGGAGATTCTTTAGTTCTATCCTTGTAGTTTCTTGAGGACAAACAACATTTGGGAGGGGAGGACTGTAATGTTCCCATTTTAGCTCATGGCTAAATGGAATATTAAAATTTTGTTTTTATCACCTAGCAGCTAAATAAATGGGTAAGGATTCCCATGATCATGGAAAACATGAATAAAATCCCTAATAATCTGAAAGGGATCATTAGAGTAGACTTATTTTACACCCTCAAGTGTGAAAAGGGGAAAATGCATGAAGACAAGGTCATGTTTGACCAAGTCAACAACACTGCCATAGGAGGAGTGGATCACTTTATGAGACAGCGCAGTGTGAATGAGGAAGAGGGTATTTGGTGGAGGAAACCCTAATGGATGGGGCCCATGGAGAGAGAGCCTTCACCTATTTAAAAGGAGGGCAAGGTAGCCATGCTTATTCATGCTTGGATTATTCATTTCATGTCTATTCAGACATTGTGCATTCTTTTGTTGTTTAGCAAGAATTGTTGGGGAATTCCTATTTAGGATTCCTCCTCCTTCTTGAGAGGCCTCTTGAAGGATTTTTCTTCATTCTCCACATCTCTTGGATCAAGTCCAATGCTTCTCCTTTCATATACTGTGCTATTTCTGCTCAAGTATAGCGTAGTGTTGCTGGGGTGTTGCAGTGGAGGACACCATATACCATTTCATTGGCTCATATGTCAGAGGAGGGAGCTTCTATTCCTCTGGGAGGTTAGTGAGGGAGATACAGGAGCATATTGCAGATCATTGGCATCAAGCCAAGAATTTCTCTTCACCAATAGCACAGTCCCTTCTCTAGACTGCGTTATTTCTGAGTGTATTTGCAGTGGGGACTTGCTCCAAATGTTTGGAGGGTGAGATCTTATGTGAGAGGATCAGCCTTTCACTCTAGATTTCCTTTGGATGAGATTCAGCCATCTATTGCAGCATCATCGGCTATCTACATCCATTTCCAGTTTTGAGTTGCTGCAGCTACCAAGCAACTCTGGGATTTCTGCAGATTTGCCATTTTTTACTTATTTCAGCCAATCCTTTCAAGGATTGTGTATTGTATGTTTCCAGGGGTTGAGATCTTGCTCCCTCTTCTTATTTGAGCTATCTATTGTCATATCTACATGTTATTGACATTTTGCAGCAGTTCTCCTTCAAGGATTACGCAGTCATAGCCAAGGCTTCTCTTGTATAACAGTATTTCTCCATTTTCTATGTATATGTTTCATTGAGGCTGCATTTCCTAGCTTGAGAGATCATTTCCTCAAGATCTTGTATACATTTGTTGTTGCTATAATCTAATGTAATGGTTATGTGGATCTTCCAGCATTTTGGTTTTAATGCATTCACTGCTATTTTCCAGCTCATGTTTATGTATTGCTGATCTCCACATTGGTAATATCTTGAGATATTCCCATTTGTGTAGCTGTTCCTAATTTGGAACATTACAATGATGTACAGTAGAGGAGAAAGAGGAAACTCTTGACAAAGTCCTCTATATGCTTTAAATAATTGAGTGGGTCAACCATTAATCAAAGGAGTAATACACAAGGACCCAATACATGCCTTAATCCAAAACATGAATTCATAAAAGAAACTGATTTTTTATTAGATGAGAAATAGAAAGGAGTGTCTTACCCAGTTAAAGGCATTGGCCATATCTAATTTTATTGCAGGTCTAGGTTTGCCTCTTTCCTTGATTGAGTGAATAGCCTCCTGCACAAGAATGATGTTATCAAATATATGCCTTTGCTTCATAAATCCCGCTTGATTTTCAGAGGTTATTCGTTCCATAATTTTCTTTTATATGCCAATAATGACCTTTTCTAGGATTTTATATGTTGCATTGCATAGTGAGATGGGATGGAAACACGAAAAGTTAGCTTTCTTATCCATTCCTTTTTTATTACTGTCCAAAATAACCTATAAAAATTGATAGTAGAGTCATCCAGATTAGGAGCTTTTTTTTATCCATTGACCATATTGGATCTATCACCTGATGATGATGATGATGGTTAACGTCCACTGAGACCAAACTTTGGTCTATCAGACCTATAATTTTCTTAGTTTTTAATTGACTGACTTCTCGTCTTTCTTGGCGAGATTGGTGTTGTAACTTTATTTTTCTTCTCTACGGTCTTCCAACTTCCTTTATCTTGCAACTCCTTCATCTCTTCTGATTCTTGGGACACTGATGTCTTATCTTTGGGATCTGGGATATTTGCTTTGCTGCTAAATGAAGATTTCTTTTGCGCGGTATTCGAACCCTCATAATTTTTTATGCTTGAGGGGATCTCAAGTTTGTTTTTTTGTCGTTGGAATCCTAATCCTCCTCTATCTCCTCAATGAGCTGTTGATTTTCCATTTCTGATATGTTTGGTTGGAATGTGATAAAAAATTATTGTGCCTTGATTGTATCCATCTCCTTTCCATTTGAATATAAGGCTCAATAGTGAGAAAATGCGTCTTGTTTGACATCTGAGAAGGATGATATTTTTTCTTTTCCTTCTGGTGTAATTTATATCACTCTGTTTCTCACATCCCTTGCTTTTCTTTTCTTTTTTCTGGTGAAATAATGTTGTGTTTGGTCACCAACCTTTAACCAAATAATTCTAGACTTGAGCCTCCATATTTCCTCCTCTCTTCGGTTTAATTTAAATATCTCTCTATTTAAGTATTTTCCTTCTCCGTATATCATTCCTCCATTTCACTATTCTCCATGGATACCAAATGTTGCTCCAACTCTTTCACTAACACATATTTCTTCTTTCGGGAAGGAACATGTACCTCTTTTATCCAAATTGATAATGCTTTATTGACTTCCTTTAGTTTCGCTTTCCATACATAAGCATGGGATTGTTGTACGGGATTTGACCATGCCTTTTTATGATGTCAACAATTTTGTCTTCCTTCAACCACCCTGGGTTATATCTAAATGGAATAGGGCCCAGATCCTCCTTGAAAAAATACAATGATATTGGGTGGTGGTATGATTCTCTCTATGCCAAAATTGATGAAGAGGAGTCCAACCCTTGAAGAATCCAAGAACTATGAATCAAGAATTGATCAATTTAGGCAAAAATATCCCACTTCCACATTTTCTTTGACCAAGTGAATTTTCCTTTATTGGGCATGACATTGATTAGATCCCACTTGGCAATTAGATCCTCTATCATTTCTCTAAATGGAACATGGACCAATATTCCTCCTTTTTTCTTAGAGCCAAAGAGAATGGTGTTGAAGTCACCTCCCACTATGGAGGCTTAGATCCATTGCTATTATTTTAGCGATACTATCTTGTCCCAAAATTCAAAATTTTCCACATATAACACTGGTGCATATAAATTCGCCACCTTGAACCTTTCCTTTGTATCATTTTTTTCTAGCATAAAGTGTTATCCAATCAGGATTTTTTTTAAAATTTCTATAAGAGATATTTGAGTTATCCCAAAAAATGTCGATGCCCCTAGAAGCTCCCCTGGAGTTTTGTGCAATTCCAACACTATATTTCCAAAATATTTTTCCACATCCATGAGTTCACTTTCTTCTAATATGGTCTCTTACAGAAATAAAAAAGAATGATTCTCTACTTTTATCAAATATTTGACAAAGAGGGATTTTGTTGGGCTTCCCATGCCCCTTATGTTCCATATAGAATCTTCATTATTTCTTTGGAGGGGTTTGAAGCTTGACACCTCCATCTGTTGTCCCTACTAAATCCTTAATAAAAGAATGCTTTAGGATATCAGTGATTTGGGGTTGATTACCCAATTTCTTATTTTTCTCCCCTTCATGCTCTCTTCTCTTCCTATTTTTTTTCATCTTGAGATTGCAATACCCCAAAGGGGTTTGATGATGTTGAAGTACAATTCTTACCTTGGGTGGCATTATTCTTGTTTGGTGTTGCTGACATCTTATGGCCCCATTTCCTTTATGTTTTCCATTGATCCTCCTAATATTATGAAGCAACTACCCCTTTATTGGCATGGGATTTCTTGCAGTCCCTCGCAAAAGTGGTCATATTCGTGACAAATTTGGAACTTAAAAGGGAGTTGAGCATAGTCAAGAACTTGATAGTGTTCCCATTCTCCCATGGTGAGATTTATTTCAGTTTGTAACCCCTTCTCCAAGTCAAATTCCACACATATCTTGGCGAGAGAAAATTGAGCTCCTTTGTGTTCGACTATATTTAAATATTTTCCAAACCCATTTCCTAGTTCTCTAAGACAATCATTTCTCTAACAAGATAAAGGAAGTTTGGGTAGTTTAACCCAAATAGGAACAACATTTGGGATATCCTTAGCTGGGTTGAAATCAAGAGACCATTTGTTCAGATACATGCCCCTATTCCCAAAAAAATATGGGACTTTTTTTAAGATGACATATTTTCCCTCCTTTAACTCAAATAGAAAGGTGAAAAAGGCATTCCCACAGGCATAGATATCAATATTTCCTTTCATCAGTGGCTTACAAGTTTTCTCTATCCTCTACTCCATAGACTTTGGGGATGGCCATATCCCAGTAATTTCCCAACCAATGCATGGTGCAAGAAAGCCAAGCTTGTGTGGTGGAATCCTACAGACAACACAACAAAAGGGATGGCTTCCGCCCTTTTCACAAACTTAGATTGTTGTTCCTTAGTCCTGGTTTTTTTAAGAAGGGACATGATCAAGGCCTGGAAGGTTGTCGCTTCATCCATTGGAGGGGGAGAAGCCCCCTCCGGTATGACCATTGTAGAATCACAGAGGAAAGGAAGCTAGGGGTTATAGGGTTTCATAAGGGATCAAAGTGAGCATGAGTTGAACTCTGCCAATTATGCATATATTATATAAAATAAATGAAAATACAAAATTTCTTATAGTTAAAACATTTAATTAGTGTGTTTCTCCAAACTAACATAGATCCATCTTAACTCCAAATTTACCAAGAGTCTAGAGAAATCAAATCTCTTGAGGTGCAAACGTTTCCTCAAGTTTTACACTCAAAAGGAGGTTTTCATTTTGAGAGATTTGATTCCTCTTCGGGCTTGATAGATCCAGAATTGAGATGAATCTATGTTGGTTTAATATTTACATGTATATACTTTGGGAAAATATTTATTATTAAATTTAATATTTACTTGTGTACATCAATATTTATGTGTAAGTTTTGAAATAATCTTTCTAATGTAATTTTTTGAAATTAAATTATTACTTATAAATTTTAAGAATGTTTAAATTTACTAATTTATTTTTGAAAGAAATTTATTAATTTTAAATTTTAATAATATTTAAATTTGATTTTTTCCAAAAATAATTATTTATTTTTATAAAAAGAAACGAAGAAAAATAATAAAGATACAAATATTTCGATATTAAAAATATAAATTTTATTTATATATTTTAATTTTTTATATAAATTTTATTAAATCTTTTAATTTTATAAAAGAAAGAGCACTTCGTGAAAAAGAGAATAATATGGAGGGCTGGCAAGAACATGGCTATATAGTAAACACAATCTCACGATAACATTTCGCAAAATATTTTCAATGACGGAATAAAATATCTAAATTTATATATTTTATTAATTTATAATAAAAGTGGTGTGTTGATTTATGAATTATATTTTATTTTAACTATTAAATTTATGAATTTTATTTTTCTAACATATTAGAATATATATTTTAATATTGGGATAAATAGAAACAATATGAGAGGAAGGATTGTGGATATTCAATTGGTTACCTAGTTTAAACTATTTATAAGTTATCAAATGAAAGACATTGTGGAAGAGATTCTTGATTTTGGCTATATAAATAGTGATAAAATTGGAAAAGGATAAAGGCTTTTAATGACATTGTTCACATTGGACAATATTATGCTTATTTTTATTTAGGGTACTTCACATATGATAAGGATTATAAAGCACAGAGCAATAGTTCTATAAGACACTTTTCAATACACAAACACATCTCCCAACACACTATATATGCAAGGTGGTAGCTTGTGAGAGTTAGTAAATGCAAAAATTCACATGCATGTTTAATGTTGTTTATTCTCACTTGATATAGAAAATATTCAGTTGAAAAATTAAGTTGGAAATATTATAGTTATATGGACTCGTTTAATGTGTTGAAGGATCCAAAATTTTATTGAGGTTTTAGAAAGCTCTTTGAATGTAATCGAGGGTTTCAACAAAATTCGGGTTTTCATAAAAATTCGAAGGTGAGTTCTAGAGGAGGGGTGAAACTTTCTCTTTCTGTAATGTAGTAGTAAGGATTATAAATCCAAATAAATCTAGGATATTTTTAGATGGAGAAAACGGAAAGAAACAAACAAACAAATTTAAATCTAAAGATTATGAGGAGATGGAAATAGAACAGGATCAACAAATACTAGCCAATTCAAATAATTTATAGTCCTATTGCTCAAGCATATGCATCCCACAAGCAGAGCATATACCAAAATATGAGATAACCTCTACCAAAATTGTAGAAAATATTGATTATACTTGGTATCATGCAATGATATGGAAATTTATGGGCATATGGCCAATGAAAAGAGCACTAATTTGGTGGATAAGATCTTTTTGGAAGCCAAAAAGCCATGTAGACCTTAAACTTGATCAAAAGGTTTTTTAACAACAATATTCAACAATCTAGAAGACACATAAAGAGTATTTCATAATGGCCCCTACTTATTTAACTTTGTAGATCTATATTATAGATTATGGATAGGGCAATTTAAGCCAAACAAGCATGATCTTATAGCAGCGTCAATATGGATCTACTTATAATCCCTCCCTTAAGAGCTCTATGAGGAAGAAATCCTGGAAAGAACAAGAAATACAATGGGAACATTCATAGCAACATTAGATGAAAAAAATAAAGGAAGGTACACATCATATGCCAAAATCTATGTTTATTCCAAACCACTTCTCGCTTCAATTTGTATGAGTTACAAAGACAATGCATGGAAAATAGTTGACTATGAGCATATCCCATTAATATGTCAAAAATTCCATGAGCATGGCCATGTGTTTAGACACTCCCCCTAAACAAAATATAAAACCCACCCAAAAACCAAACATAAAATGATGCAATTTTTTTTGAAAAGGTGGCAAATAGAAGAAAGGCCAATAGAAAACACTCTCGCAATAAAAATGCAATGACGACAAAATCATAATAAATATGAAGTGCTAAATAATAATGAAGAGTAAAATCTATATAAAACCTTAGCTAATCGGGGTGAGCAGACTCCTAAATCTCCAAAATAACAAGATGAGGAAGCATAATAGGCTAAGAAAAGGAAAACCAATGAAGCAGAGGAAGAAGATACAAAGATGGCACCATAAATATATACACTTAGATTCAAATGAATGGGGGGATATATGGAATTATAAGACTTAGACTTCAAAGTGTAAGAAGTGAATTGGAATGAAAAGGACCCCAAGAACATTCTGAAGTAGTATATAAAATACTAAAGAAACTATACATCAGAAATTTGAGCTCCAAGTAGCCAAAATGAGAACAGACCCTTTAAAATGATTTTCTTGGTGTCAACAACACCAAACCCCTCCCCCCCAAAGGATAACTCAAAAAGAAACAAAAAGGACAAAAAAGGGGTAGTAGAAGCAATGACTAGAGAATTTTTTTAGTTATATGGACTTGTTTAATGTGCTGAAGGATTCAAAATTTATTTACGTTTTAGAAATCTCTTTGAATTCATTTGAGGGTTTCAACAAATTTAGGGTTTTCATAAAAGTTCAAAATCAAGTCATAGAGGAGGGGGTGCAACACCCTCCTTCTGCATTATAGTAATAGTGATCACAAGTCCAAAAAAATCCATTACACTATCAGCTAGAGAAAAAGAAAGAAGGAAACAAAAAAATCTAAAGCTCAAGATCATGAGGAGGAGGAATTAGAACATGATCAACAAATACTAGCCATTTCGAATAATATATTGTCCTAAAGCTCAAGAACATGCATCCCACAAGAAGATGATATACCAAAATATGAGATAACCTCTACCAAAATTTTAGAAAATATAAATTATACTTGGGATCATTGAATGATAGGGAAATTAATGGGTATATGGCCAATGAAAATAGCACTAATATGGTGGATAAGATATTTTTAGAAGCCAAAAGGACATGTAGAACTTGTGACACGATTCAAAATATTTTTTCACAACAATCTTCAATAATCTAGAAGACAAAAAAAGATTATTTTATAATGGTCCCTACTTCTTTAACTTTGTAGATATATATCTTAGATTATGGATGGAGCGATTTAACCCAAACAAGCAAGATTTAACCCAAACTTCTATATCTATCTACCTATACTCCCTCCCTGAGGAGTTCTACGAGGAAGAAATCATAGAAAGAATAGGAAATACAATGGAAACATTCATAACAACATTGGATGCAAAAAAGAAACGAAGGTACACATCATATTGCCAAAATATATGCTTTTTTCCAAACCACTTATGGCTTCAATTTGTCTGAGTTACAAAGACAATACATGGATACAAATAGTTGACTATGAGCATATCCCCTTAATATGTCAAAAATGTCATGAGCATGGCCATTTGTTTAGAGACTTCCCGTTAAACCAAATATAAAACCCTCCCAAAACTGAGATGGAAAAGAATGTAAAAATGTTTGAAAAGGTGGAAAATAGAAGAAATTCCAATAGAAAACACTCTGATAATACAAATGCAACAATGAAAAAATCATAATCAATATGAAGTGATAAATAATAATGAAGAGGAAAATCTAGAAAAAACTCTAGCTAATCAGGGTGAGAAGACTTCTAAATCTCCAAAAGAACAAGATGAGGAAGCATAATAGACTAAGATAAGGAAAACAAATGAAGTAGAGCAAGAAGATACAAATGTGGCACAAGAAAAGTCTCCACTTAGATTCAAAGGAATGGGGGGAGATATGGAATTAGAAGACTCAAACCTCAAAGAATAATTAGTGAACTGGAATGCAAAGGACCATAAGACCATTTGGAATTAATATATACAAGAGCTAAATAAATTATACATCATAAATAAAGAGCTCTAAGTAGCCGAAATAAAGGTACGCATAACACATATGATTATCTTGATGTTAGAACTAATCCCCCACAGGATAATTCAAAAAGATTCAAAGAGGAAAAAAAGGGGTACTAGAAGCAATGACCAATTATTAAAAGAATTAGGAGAAATTCTAAATAATTTAGGGAGGATAGCATTGATCATAAAGAAATTCCAACCCTCACCCTCCAATACGCATGAAAATCCTATCATGGAATATTAGAGGCCTTAAAGGAAAATCCAAACAAAGGCTTTTGAAATCCAAAATACAATAATAGTTTGCAGGTTTCTGTGGTGTGAGTTTTGAGTTAAGGAATTCAGAATCTCCACAATATTCATTTTTGCGTCTACGTTTTGGGTCTAGATCAAGACCCATCATTAGGAAAAATCCTGCTAAGAAAAGAGGAGGTTTGATGAAATAAATAAAAGAAATGAATGTAGGGATGAGGAGAGAGCATAAACCGCCCAACAAATGTCAAGAAATGTCAAGAAAAATTAATATGTAAAAATTAATAAAGTTTCATTAATATAAATTTATTTTAATTTATTTTAATTTTTTAATAATTTGTGTTTAGTTCAATGTTATGGTTATTTAGGACTTATTAATTGATTGTAATTTATAAAATTAAATTAAGTTTTTTAAGAGAGGATTTTATATGTGTATTAAGATTAATATTTAAATTGCATGTTTAGTATTAATGATTATTTATGTAAATAAATGATGAATGTATGATACTATAGATAGATGCTTCTTAAATTATGTTTAATATTATTAAAAATGTTAATTATAATATTAATTTTGGAAAGTTACTTAATGTTATTTAATATTAGTGTCCCATTTATGAAATTGGATAAATATCTTGGGTTTTTGAAGAGATATTTAATATTAATTATTATTATTTATTTATTAAAATGTTAATATTACTTATAATATTAATTAGGATAATATTAAATTATTATTTTTATTCTTATTAATGTTATTATTAGTAATATTAATATTAATTATAATATTAATTAGGAATAGTTAACTGTTATTAATAATATATGATAATTAATATTAATGTTAGCACCTCAAACTCTAATATTTATTATAGGTTGTAATGAAGGCTAATTTTTTAGGGGTTTCATTCTAGAATAGTATTAAGGGGCCTAAGGGGGTATTTGCAAAGTGATGAGAAGGAGGGTCGACACAGGGTGTCCATGGAGGTTTTTATAGGGAGGGAAGAGTAGGGAGGCATGTAGAAGAGGTATGATGCGGAAGTCCGGGGACATAGGAGGAGAAGGGGAAGGGAGTGTAGTAGAGGAACCCACGGCTGCCCTAGAGCAAGGAGAGGGAGATATGTTAACCCACAACTATGATGCCTTAAGAAACAAAATATAGTATTGATATGTTAACCAAAACTACAAAAATATGATGGAAAGGATGTGAATTGGTTTCCATTGTTGAACAAGGGATAGAAAAAGGAATAACTCTCTTATGGTAGACTTTGGAAATTACTCTATAGAATTTATTCACTACAAGAAGAACCATACGAACCCAATTTCAACGAATGGGATTAGCTCAATTAGGTTATGTAATCAATGGTTATGTACCAAATCAAGAAGAAACAAAGGAAACCTTTCTTCAGTAAATCCAAACCATATTAAATTATTGCATGGGATCTTGTGAAATACATGTTTTTCAGGGCTTCCAGGGTGTTTGGTGCAACATAACTAAGTTGTACTATATTTTCATTATTTCCGTGAAAAAATTATTTTAGTCTGGGTAAAGATGGGAAATCGCCCATTGCATGATTGTTTTGCATAAATAACACAAATTTCAATATTGTTTAAAGGAAATTCATGCAAAGGATTCTTCTTTCTCCATTTTGGATAAAAAAATGACAATGTTGCATTTTTTGATCTTTATTTTTGTTGGATTTTTTATGTCTCTAATTGTTCATTAAAATTACCAAGAATATCTATTTTGAAATTTCTAATAAATTACCAATTGTATCTCTACATACCCCACCAGATGTTAATTTTCAAACTCTAGAGATTGTATCTCTGGGTCCTTTACCATACTTACTCCTTCCTCGAGAAATGCGCTTGCATAATTCATATATTTTCTAAAAAATTATTTGAGACACATCTCCCTTACCCATAAGATTAATCATTTATACCCATTCATCTTTAATTCCTCACAATAAAATAACTTTGAGAGTATCCACATTCATTTTTGTTGTTTGGCTCTTTTGACATTATAGTGAAATCTTTCCACATAATCTCCAAGAGGCTCATCTTCCCTTTGTGAAAATTTAAAGATTTCTTCTTGCAAATCATGGTTTATACAATAATATTTTTCTTTATTAAGAAATAATTAACACATTAAGTCCCAATTTATGAAACTATTTGTTCCTAACCTCACAATCCATGGTAAATCCCCATCCTTAAGAGTGGATAGAAGTAAATTTAATTCCTAGGCATCAAGAGAATAATCATAACTACGACATAATACTTCAAATTAAAAAACATAGTTTTCATGATCTTTTGTTCGCATACCATGAAAGTTTGGTAATACTAATGGTGAAATTTTTATCATATTGACATTTATTGTTGGATCCTGAATGGGGAAAGTGAATTCCTCCTCATTTTCATAAACTATTGTTCCTCTTCTTCTTTTCCTTTCTAGTGTTTCTCCTATTTACTCTCGTCCCTTAGTTTCAACCATATTTCCAAGTATATATTTACTGATGGAACAAAGTGTTTTGGTTACTCTATTGGATAGTGGTATCTCTAACTCTTCATAGCTTAAGTCTTCTTAAGTTTGATGAGAGCAGAATATAGTTGTTTTTTGTGGACTATCAATGAATTATTTTTCTTGTGTATGTCTATATCATGGAATCTCTTCTCTATATCATCTTCTTCCAACAAGAAGTGTGTGAATTATAGATATATATGGTGTGGTTCTTACGACATCACGAGTTGAGGTGGATGGAGTGATGGGTAATTTAGTGGTTGGAGTGATTCTACCTCTTAATTTTTCTTAATGCATTTAAAATATTACTAAAAATATATTTTATTAAAAAAACAAGTGCTTGAAGAAACTCACAAAAGTGAATGTGTGAGGCTATTATTCTTACATCAAGTATGAAGTGACGTTGTCTTTGCATCTTACTTCTTTTCCTCCTATAATTATAAAAGGTTAGCACAAAATAAACAAACAAAATCCTTGAAAACTAATTCCTTTCAATACTTCCTTAGAAACAACACCAAAAAATGTTAGGTAATGTGTGTTTAAATTCCTTTATTTTAATTATCAACCAAATTTCTTTGCCTTGTGATGCATAGATATTATATGTGCATGAAGTATTCTAATAAAAATAACATACATCCATCTTAACTCTGGATGTACCAAGTGCTGAGATGGATCAACTTTCTCAAGATACTAACCTTTTTCTGAGTGCAAAACTTGAGGAAATTTTTACACCTCGAGAGGTTTGATTCCTCTGGGACCTTGGTAGATGTGGACTTAAGATGTCCATCTATGTTAGTTTTGAGAAAAACATTAATAAAATGTTTTTGGCCCCATGTAAGAAAAAATTTATTTTCAATCTTTTCATATTATATATATGTAGTTGATTTTGGAATTTTTTTATTTATGATTCATATTCTCCAGATTAAAATGTTAATATATGCATCCTCACTTTTATAAGTAGAAAAATTCCATCTCTCTCTCTCTCTCTCTCTCTCTCTCTCTCTCTCTCTCTCTCTCTATATATATATATATATATATATATATATATATATATATATATATATATATATATATATACCTTGAATTACGAAGAAACTATTAATGGAATAAGAACTCTCTTTAATTTCATATAATGTTGATGTGGTTCACGTACTTTAGAGATCAATGACCTCTGCGTCCACGGAAACGGTCCCGGGTAGATCCACCCAAAGGGACCAGTCCCGCCAACTCATTTCAAAGCCTAACTCTAAGGGTCTCAAGGAAAATTGACCCTGTGACCTCTCATAGTGACACGCTTGTGTGATGGGTACTCAAACAATTGAGCTAACTCTCGGGGCTTACTATTTTTTACATTTTTAATGTAAGTATTTTTATTTTTTTTTATATGTGACGTTACATGTCATCTCCCTCTCCCTCATATTAAGTTGTAGAGCACCTCTCGACGCAACACCATAATAAAACTACTTAAACCTACTACAATGTTTAATTTGATTATGTTACTTGCAATTTACTTTTGTGTCTTCAATTATAGCTTATCGTAAGCACTAAATGTTAATACTCTCAATTCTTATGAAAATTATATTTTAAATCATGAATCAAATCTGAATTCTTATAGTGTTAAACTGAAACATCAAAATAAAAGGATTCAATACCCTCTATAACTAAATGTTAATTCCTTCATAAATAATGTTATAATATCTAATTGACAAGATGATATAAAGCATGGCACCTACATGTTCTTATAGTTATGTTGGAGATGATTATTTATTTTGTACGCAGTTTTATGTACATTGACATGTTGATTAACTTCGATTTCTAGGTTATCCAGAGGAAGGCCAATGTATTTTGTTTATGGGAGATCAATTAATTTGAGTCTTTCATATGGGACGTAAGTGCATGGAAATGTTTTCTATTTTTTATTTCTATACAACTATTATATTAGCATGCCTTTCACATTTTAGGGTTGGTATCAACATTTTGTAGATTTGAATATTGAACAATTATTTACCTTCATCTCTTCACTATTGTTGTTTAAATAATAACTCTTCATACAATAGTTCTTTGCACCACCTAAAATAGTTTAATATTAAAAACTTATCATTATAATTTAATGGAAAAATGTGGTGGTAATTGGTCCAATACAAAATCCATTGTGTTATGAGTTCATCACTTTTTGTGACCATACACATTTGTACTTAAAAAGTTCCTCCATTAGTTTCTTAAAAGGTATGGAATACATATCGTATTCAAAATGTTTACTTAAATAAGAATTTACATAATATTTTACATCATCAAACTTTTGTTTCTTACAAATTCTTAAATTTTTAAATCGTGTGTATTATTCCCATTTTTTTTTGTATAAGGGTAGTACTGAAATACACTACATGCATGTAATAACCCTGATTAAAATTTATGTAAAAAAATATAAGATCACGGTTGATCTAACATGTATTCCAAGATGAATGGTGGGAAAAACATATTAGCGGGTGTTCACTTCGGTTTATTATGGCTAAGGAAATTGGCAAAGGAAATGGCAAAGACATTGGAAAGGCATGAGTTATTAATTGACATTTTATTTATGAAAATAATGGAAAATAGGATAAAAGGAAGGTGAAAGCTCATAGGTTGCATGTGAGGAAAAAAATTAAGGAAAATAATGGAAAATGAAGAAAACAGAGGCCCCATTAATAAAAAGGCTTCTAAGGATTAATTGGCAAGTTTTTGTCTCAAGCTTTTGTCGGTTCATTTTTGGAGCTCTCTCATTATTCTCTCTCTCTCATACTCTTGGATACTTAGATTTTTCTTGGAGCACTCTTGGAGAGTGTGGATACTTGGTGATTTGGAGAAAGAAGAAAAATAAGAGAAGGAAAGTGCAAGAGGACATCGGGATCAACATCTGCAACAGGTTTTGAGTGTAGGTACCGAGTTGCATGTATTTTTTCCTCACTAGTTTTGGCATGCATTGTGTATGCATGTGGATTTTCCTAGCCTTGTGATTTACTAGATAGCCATGGTGCTTGTGGGTTTATTTTCATTTATTATTTTCTGGTTGGTTCTCATGATTCCTTTAGCTATGGGTTGAGTTATTATTTCCTAGAGCCTTGGTTAAACAAACTCTCTAGAGCCCGGCAGGAAACTATGGGTTGAGTTACTAGTCCTGGAAGCCTTGGTTGGACAAACACTATGGATCCCAACGGATAAATCTTGGGTTGAGTTACTAGTCCTAGAGCCTTGATTGGACAAATTCTCTAGAGCCCTAGGTGGGTTGAGTTGCTAGTCCTGGAGCCTTGGTTGGACAGATGCTCTAGAGCCCTGAAACAGTTAGGATCGAGTTACTAGTCTATGAAGCCTTCGTTGGAAAAAAACTCAGTATGCCCTGTAACAGTTTGGCTTGTGTTACTAGTCCTGGAAGCCCTGGTTGGAACAAACACTCTGGAGCCCTAGAGAAGATTGGATAGAGACCAATTTGTGATGGTTGTGATGTTTGACCATGAGGTGGAATCACTAGTTGAGGGTTGAGGTGGTTTGGCCTCTGGAAGACCTGGTTTGGTTTTGATTGACGTGTTTTATGAGATCCCACATTCATGCTTGGAATATGGCATAGGGGTGATTGATTGAAGTGAGACTCGGCTCAGCCAATCTATGGTTGGGTGGACCATGGAAGTCCCATCTCCAGTTGGTTTTTACATTCAGTAATGAAGATCTCATTCCTTTGGTATTTGGTGTATAATTGCACTGGTTATTATGTGGATTCTATTGTTGTTATATCCATCGTATTTATGTTTTTACTATGTTGGTTCTAAGCGTGTATTTTATCAGTGATGATGTATGACTCTATCCATGTTTTTAATTGTGAATGAATGCACAAAGTATCTATGGTCAAATAGACTGTATTGTACCTTATGATGTAGGAGAGAAATGCTTCTAAGCGATTATCATATAAGTAAGAGACCCCCATGTTAAAGCTGTTGTTTATACCAGTAGATGCAATGTTTGTGAAATGTTTGACAAAATTATTGTCATGGCTAGGAGGGGTCCATATGAGTTCCTGATGATGTGATTGCTTACATACCTTTGTTTTAATTTTATTCATCATTCCCTACAGTTTCATGAAGTTCTGGGAAGTGGCCTGGGCTCTGGGGCTTAAAAGGTGGCACAAATCGCAGAGTTGCAGGCACATAACTAATCAAACTGAGTCGTGGCCGCTACCTTGCCTGGGCATGAATACGACTATATTATTTTAGCTGCTACCTTGCCTCAAAATTCCCGTGGCTAAGGCTCAAATTGGTCAAAAATTTAGTCTCCCTCAGGGTTTAGGGGCTTGGAAGATTGCGTTACCTCCTGAGGATGTTTTTGATGTTGTGTAAGGCGTGTTTTTCTTGTTTATGTTAGTTCCATGTCCTTAAGGTCATATAGGAGTTTTAATATCATATTAGTAACCTCTCGTCGCATGTTTACCCCAGTTGTTGAGTTACGTGGTGGGAAGAGGGTTTTACAAAGTGGTATCAGAGCATGGATCAACCCTTGGACTGGATGGGTAGTGTGTTGGTCATGCTTTTCTATTGGTCGCATATGTGTTTAGTATTCTTGTGGTATATATGTTCTTGTTCTTTCCGAGTTGTGTTGGATATGGTGGTAGTGGTGTCACCATGGAAGTGTTGATGGTGTCGTTGTCAACATTTTGTTATGAGTGTATGACTGTTTATGTGTTGTTCATTCTTATCCGTGCATGCTTGCTTACATGTTGCTACATGTAGTGTATGCATTGCTTTTTTATGGTAGGTCACATATTGGTCATGCTTGTGTGTTTTATGTGTATGCTTTCTTATGTGATGCTATATGTGGGGCATGCATTGGTCGTTCATGATTGGTTATACATGTCAAGTGGGTGCATGTGGTCAAGTTTGCATTCGTCTGAGTGAGGTTTTTGTGCATAAGGTCATTGTATGCAATTAGGTCATCAAGATGATATTGGTATGTTATGATGATATGTTGGATAATATAGAGAAGGAGATGTAGACCATCTAAGTGAAGTTGCAGCATTGGACCTCGAGATAAGAGCATATTGTCATACATATTTGGATGTTAGGAACGTAGGTATTTAGGTTAGGGAATTTTTATATGCATTATGGTTATGAGTATTCCTTTAATTCTATTGATTTTATGGTTACATACATTATAGATGATAGTTGATTAGTGTGGTTATATGTAAATGCATCATATAGTCATGAATGATAGAAACTTGTGGTGCTATGCATTATTATTGTTGTTTTATGTTAGATAACTTATATGTTATTGATGAGCATGTTATGAGTTAACTTGTTGTTGTTGTATGATAGTTAGCTTGATGATTAGGTTACATGTTGTTGATGAGAATGATGTATAACTTGGTTTTGTTACATGCTAGTGACTTGATGGTTAGGGTTATGACATTCATACATGAGTCAACCTAATTATGATAGTGTGTTGTATTATGTCTAGACTGATGGTGTATGTGTGATTGTATGCATGAATGAAATTTGCTTATGAGTTTATGATGCAAACATGTTACCTAGATGTTGTTACGGATGTCATGAACTTGTTTGTGTTTGATCTAATGTGTTGTGAAGTCATATCGCGCTGATATAGATTGATTTTGCATACAAAATAGCCTCCCTTGAGTTACATTAAGGTATGATTTTGCTTAAGTCGTGTACTTGATGCTTGATTGTTTGATTATGTCATCTATTTGGTGTTAAGTGTTTGGTGTCCACTATGTCATCTAGTTGATTTATCTAACATGGTACGTTAATATTTTGTTTGAATGTTTGACTAATCACATGATATGAATATGTGTTTATAATTCAGCATGAAGAGATGATCTTATTTTAATATGGTTGTACTAACACATATGTGTTGGGATGGATGATATGTACTTGAGTATAAGTACGTGATAGTTGTAGTATTATGTTTTTGACTATTATTTGATTATGGCACGATTGTAGTCTTGGTAAAAGTTGATTTCAAATTGATAAATATGTTGTCTTGATCTTTGGTACATACAACTGAAATCCATTTTCAGTTATAGGTTAGCGTGCTTGGCACAACAAGGTAAGATAACTAGTATATTGTTATATGGATTTATATGCTGACATTTATGTGTTTATGGCAGTATGATGGAGGGGATTGCATGGAAAGAGATTTCTAGGAAATATTGAAGAAGGCTTGGGCTGAAATTTCCTTTTGTAGTATTGGGAACCATGGGGATTGAGTCATGGTGTTTGTTTCTAGTCTTGTGCTTTCAATATTTTAATTTGTTTGCGCTTTATTTGCGGTCTTGATTGTGTCTAGTGCATGATCATGCCACTTTGTTGCGGTGTTGTATTGCCTTGGTTTTCATGGTCCTTTTCTTGTTTTTTCTTTTCTTTCCTTTTATGTTTTGAGTCTTGGGAATTGGTCAGGAAAGAGGAAAGTAATGGAGGTCAAGGAGAGTTTTGTGGTACCCAACAGGTAATGTAATACATGGATGAAGCTCGGTGCATGAGTAAGTGCAGTGGAAGGTAAGAATATGACAGTTGATTAGACTATTTGGGTCCACTGTGGTAAATGGAAAGTGGTAGTACAAACATGAGAAAGTGTTGTAGCTGCTACAACCACCCTCCGAAATTTGGCATCAGTGTAAAATTTCAGAGCCCCTGTTTCTTTTGATGGCATGCATGGTAACAGGTTCATCACCAAGCATCAACCCTGGGCCTAAAGGCTCCACCCCAGGAAGGTAGCCTTAGATCAAAATTTGGTTTTGGGATGATTTAGCTTGTTTCCCTACATGATTAAATTGTCTTCTAAGTGTGGTCGCAAGGTTGCAATTTCCACAATTCCCGATCATGTGCGATTTAGCAACTTATCGACCTATCCAGGTCGCAAGGTCACATTCTCTTCAAAATTTCAACCTTTTGCAACTTAGTGACCTAGTGACCTAGAATAGGTCGCAAGGTCGCAGAGTCATAGAGTTTCCAACCAGTTTAAAAACTCACCTTTGTGACCATGCGACTTAGTGACCCAGTGACCTCCCAAGTCGCCAAGTCACAAGGTTGCAAGGTCGCAAATGTATGAAAATCACCAGAAATTGCGACCTTGCGACCACCATTACGGCTCGAACGTGCGACCTTTTTATATATACAAGGGTTGTGTAGGTCACATTCGACCTACGTGACGAAGCTTACAAGGTGTCTGATAGCCCATTCAGAGAGCGTTTTTTCTTGGTAAGTTGTCGAAGCCTTTTGCAATTTACTTTATTTATCTACCTGATTTCTTACCCTACCTAAAACTCCCACTTAACAGGATTATTACCCTCTGGGCTCCTATCAGTAGTTTTTCACCATAGACCACCCTTCCCTCTAAATCTCCATCTTTCTCCCTAGGCATCCCATCATGCCCAGATTAACCCAGACCCTTCTGGCTGCTCTTTACTACCTTGTAAGTCTACTCCAAAACCTTCAGTAGCCTCCTCGGCCTTGATTTTCTCCTTTTTCCCTTGTCTTTCTCCATGTCTCATGAAGGTCGCGCCAGCCCATTTCACCCAAGAATCCCTAATGCGACCCCGCGACCCCGCAACCTAGTGACCCGACAGCCTGGCAACCTAGCATCTAGGTCCCCAAGTTGTCGAGGCCAATGCTCCCAGTCAAACGCGACTATGTGAATATTCCTAATTAGCTTCCAGCTAGTTGGAATATTAATTTTTTATTTTGTCATTTAGATAGATGAATAAGAGGGTAGGGAGACCCATAAATCTCTTTAGTAGGAATAAAACCACTTCTAATGTGAATGTGGATCATCGTATCAGTTGAATAAAGAACCCTTTGGTGTGAATAGAGGTTGAAGTATGTTGAAGGGGTCAAGTTTGACCAAATCAACAATGCTGGTATGGAGGTAGTGTAGAGTTATTGAGGGACAACACAGTGTTAGTGGGAGGGAGTCTCCATGAGAGTATCATATTTAATGTGTTGGACCAAGGGTGAGGAGGCTCACAAAGCATATACAAAAGGGCCCATGGCAGCCATATAGGGAATTCTGATTATTGTTTAGTTTTTTCTTTTATGACTTTCTGTACGCTTCAGCTGTTTAGTGGAGTCTTTTGTGTTGTTTAGCACAAGGGTGTTTCCGAGCAGAAATCGTACCTTAATCCTCAAGGGACTTTGAGTTCCCACTCAGGAGAAGTTCATTGAGCTTCATTTCCACTATCCGACATCAGGCCAAGCTTCATCCATCATTCACAGTTAATTTTACTTCAGGATTGTGTTGTTTTGCAGGGCAATAGCAGTGGAGGGTTAATAAACATAGTTTCTGAGTTTGTTTTCCAGTGAGGGGAGCAGCCCTTCATCCTGGAGGCTATCAAGGAAGTTACTTGAGAATTATTCCACCATCTAGCATCAGGAAAAGCAACAGCCATCATTTACAGCATAGTCTCCTTTAGAAATTGTGTTATTTTGCAGGCCAGCTGCAGGGGAAGGTCAAGTACCCATGTTCTTGACCTTGTTTTCCAGTGAGGGGAGCAACCCTTCATCCAGAAGGTCAGTGAGGAGGGGTATCATCCGTTTTCACATCAGATCAGCCACCTCCCAGCAGGTATCCAACTGTAGAGCATTATTCAGCCCTAGGGCTGCATTTTGCATTTTGTGTATTTCCGAAAACCCTTTCTCGGTTGTCTTGGGAGTGTGCTAGAAAGCCTAGGCCTCTGATCCCGATATTTTCTGAGCACTATATCAGCAGATCCATGTACTTTAATTTACAGCAGTAGTCAGTCCCAATAAAAAATATGCTGTCATAGCCTCTGGCATTTTGTATAGCAATTGTTCTTCATATTTCATTTAATGGGTCCTTAGAGGCTTATTTTGCCTAGTTTAAGTATCTTTTTCCTCAAGCTATTGTACACATTTTCTGCTATAATTTATAAAAAAATGGCTCTATGATATGCTCTTATTTGATGTGTTGATATTTAATTGCATTTTCCATTTTTATGTTCTATATTCTTTTTTTTTTCCTAATTTGGAATATTAAAATGGTATTAGAGCATAATCTTGGCTCAGCTTGTGTAGTATAATGTAATATTACCCAATTTTTCCACAAGATAAATGGAATATTAGAGTTCTTAATTTTCATAATTAAGTAAGTAAATAAGAGGGTGGAGGGACCCACAAACCCCAAAGATAAATAAAATCCACATTCTATATGTGTATGTGGATATTTCAGATCTAGATCTACATAATGGAGTAGTGGAGCAGCTACTTAATGTGAAAGGAGTGGAGATCATGTCTCATTAATGGGAAAGATCATGGAGGTTGAAGTAGTCAACTAAGATCATGGAAGGAATCAAATGTAAGATCATAGAGCATTCATGATGAGATGATGGAGGAGTAGTGCATTTAATGCACACATGATGGAGAGGGTGATCATTACATTCACACATGATGGAGATCATGGAGAGCCAATGCAGTCAACATGGAGGCCTATGTTCACATGTACAACGCAGTTATGAGGTGGGCCAAGGCATGGGAAGGTTCAAAAAATATATAATGAAGATGAAGGAAACATTGGAGGAAAGATTTTGGATTATTGATTTGTGATCTGTTTAGATCTAGATTTGTCATTTGACATTCCATGCACTGTTATGTTGTTTAGTTAAGTCTGCAATGTTGTTTAGCACAGGGTTTTCCCGAGCGGGAATCCCACCTCTTTCCTTGAGTGATCTCTAAGAAAGAGTGTTTGCACTACATTCATCATCAGGCATTGCTGCCATATTGTTCCTACTTTTTGCAAAACATTCATATCCATAAATTGCACATTTCTGAAGATCAGTTTGAGAGGAGGAGATTGTCCTTCAATATTTCAATTGAGGAACCGATGAAGGATTCATCCTATCACCTTGAGCTTCAATATTAGCCTTCCAGTGCTTTAGATCTATATCAGGCATCAAGCCATCTATTATTAATCTCCCAGCAACAACACTACCATCAATAATTGCGCAGTCCATTCTTGTAGATCCAAGGGAGAAGCGAAGTTGCTAGAATTTTAGCTAGTAATCCAATGGAGGACCATTCCTTCACATTTTATTCATTATTTCCATCATTTCTGAGCTAAATTTCATATCTTAGCAGCAGACTAGAGAGCCTTCTTCCTTTACAGTGAAGTTTTTATGAGTAGTTATGTAGCGGCAACTGCAATCTTTAGAGGAGGATTGAGGAGCTAGATCTTGAGCTTCTAGCTTGAGGATCTAGTGAAGGGATTAGACCTTCAAGCTTAGATCTAACCTTGTGACATATTTCAGCCATATATTTGTCAGATCTAACTTCAGATCTGCATACCCAATAGTTGTATAGTGAAACCCCAAGAGGGTTATTTTCTTATATTGACAGATCTGATAAATACTTTATGGGTTATCTTTGGTTGCCATCATAGAGCCCAAATCTAGAATCTTGGCATAATCAGAGCTCTAGATTTTCGTAGATCTGCATTTCCCTTTTCAGAAAACAGTTATCTTTACATCATCAATTGAAGGGACAGCATAGTATTGCTTCCAGCAGCTCTCCAATTACGCAGTGCCTGCTTTGGCATCTTTTCAGGGTCATTCTAGCCTATGTATTTTGATTGAGTGCATCTATATGAGCACTGTTGTACTATTTATCCATATCTATAGATAATAAAAGGCTCACCTATTCTATATATTCTATGATTGTTGAATCTTTACATGTACATTTTCTGTGTTACAAATATTGTGTTTGTGTATCAATGCATTATTCCCTTTTGGGATATTACATACAACAAATATGTCATCAGAAGAAGGAGAGCCTCTCACAGAGCGGGAGAAGTAGTATCTTAATAGAAACCGAGGGTATGATTATACAAAAAACAAAGAAAATAAAGGAAAAACTTCAATATCAGGAGAGATGGATAAAAAGGAGTTTCCCAAGCTTCTTCTCCAAACCATGTAGGATATTTCCCAAGAAATCAAAGAGATGAGGATGGAGAAACATAAAGAATCCCATAGAGAGTTTCTACATGGAGAAAACTCTGACATTTCACACCACAGGTATGAAAAACCAGTAAAGCAACAAGTTTCCCAATGCTCCATTATGCCTACATTTCTAGTAGTGGGAAATGGAGGTGGAGGACCCCAAGAACAAGAGACTCTTGAAGACTATTTTCTAGAGTATGAGTCTCAATCTCAGAGATTCAAAGATAATCTGAAGTTTCAGGAGTTTTTCCAGATCAAGGAAAATAGGAGACCCCGAAATAGCAATAGAAGTGGAGGGTACATGCAGAACAATTATCTATAGCATACAACGGGTAGATTTTTTCTGCATGCTTTTGATGGGTCATCTAAGTGCACAGCCAAGTATTCGGTGGAGAAACTAGATATCTATTTTCAGTTGAACCAAGTACCGGAGATTGAATCCATTAAGATAGCAGTGATGCACCTTGAGGGTGAGGCACATGATTGGTGGTTTCATGGTATTTATACATTGGGGCATGCCAATGTGACTGCATATTCAAAGTTCACTCAAAGGTTAGTAGAGAGGTTTGATCGAAGAGACCCAGAGGAAAATTTTATTGAGCTAGCCAAGCTTAAGTAGTCAGGTAATCCATAGACCTATATCTCTGAATTTCTAATACTTTCTTTCATGGTTCTAGATTTATCTGTAGCTAGGAGGGTTTATATGTTCATAGATGGGATAGTAGAACCTCTACATGGTTTGGTTAAATCAAATAAACGAACTACACTCCAAGATGCTATTGAGAGGGCTAGAAATTTAGAGGATGCTTTGCAAAGAGAAAGAGCTCCATTTCAGCAAAGGCCCACCTTTCAGTCAAAGGGGAAATATGTGAAGGTTCTTCCTCCAAAGAAGAACTAGAAAAAAGGGTCTCTTAATGATGATGTCCGAAGATACTTGAGGAGGAGGAAGCTTTGCTTCACATGCCAAGAACCATGGGCACCAGGGCATTAGTGTGTTGCAGGGAAGGTCCACTATATAGAGGTATTCTCTGATAGTGATGAGGATGAATAAGAGGAGCCAAAAGGAGAAAAAAGTGTTGTGGTAGTAGGGGAGGATCCACCACCACCAGGGGGTGGGAATGGGGCGTTTGATCCAATTGGAGGAGGCCTTGCATATTTGCAGGGAGTACCCAAGTATTTTACTTTGAGAGTCCAAGGTACCATTCAGGAGCATCGAGTGTCAGTGTTGATTGATAATGGGGCTACCCACAATTTTATTGATGTTGAGTTAGTGCAGAGGAGAGGAATACCCACTGATGATTTTGAGGGATTCTCAGTGTTGGTTTTGAGAGCCCGAACCATGCAGTGTATGAAGTATGTCTCGGCATTGTCGGTAACCTTAGGGACATATACTTTGAATGATCACTTCTTTGTGGTCGAAATTCCTAACACCAATATGATATTGGGTGTGTAGTGGTTGATTACATTAGGGAAGGTCACCACAGAATGGGAGACTTTGCAAATGGAATGGGTAGATAAGAAGTGTGGTAAGCATCATATGATCAAGGGAATGCACACTTATACACCCCAGGTAGCCTTTGCACATAATATGGAGCCTGATTTTCATAGTGGGAGCAAGGACACATCAGTCCAATCAGAAATACAGTTGACTCTGAACCATGATGATGTATTATTTGGAGGCATTCCACCAGGAAGGTCCCCAGACCAGGAGTTGGTTAAATATTTCTCACAACAAGTTGCACCATTCATAGATCTGGTTGAGATGGGAGCCTTGCATGAGTCTAGCATAGTGCAGAGGGTCTTTGGTAAGCTCAAGGAAGAGATGGATATTTTCCTATTATTGGTATTACTAACTCCCACCAAGCCTCCTGTGCTAAGAGGTGATGTTTCAGGAGTGGATGATGGCACAATAATGGGGAAAAGGGGCTACTGCATAGCTTTTGAGAGTCAGAAGATACTTACACATAGGAGGGATTCTTCCATATATGAAAATGGGTTGTTGGAATTCATGCACAAATTGTCCAAACTCAAAAGGTTGTTGATGGCAAATAACTCTCAAGTGAAGACTAACCACCCTAAACTTCACCCTGTACTTAAGCAGATGCAGTTGCAAGTGAGGCAAAAAAAGAGGGATAGCATTATTCCGGCATGTAGCTTTGGCATTGAGCATGTCAAAGGGGGTAGAAGTGAGGTGATAGACACCTTTTCAAAAAATCCCATGACACTGTCATTGTTGAGTATGGATCCACATTGGGAGTCTCAACTATTGGTGGAGTATTCCAAGGATCACTTCACATGTGAAGTGCTTGATGGACAGGTGACGGATTAAAGGTATAGAGTGATGGGTGGAGTCATCTATTACCAAGATAGGATATTCTTGACTAGAGATTCTAAGCTCAAGGAGAATATTCTACATACAACACATGATTCACTCCTTTCTAGTCACCAAGATTTCATGGGGACATATCAGGCCATTGGGGAGATATTTTCATGGGAGGGTCTCAAGGAGGATGTGCTCCAGCATATCAGGAGATGTATGGTTTGCTTGAAGAATGAGGAGGAAAAAAAATACCCTGAAAGTTTTTTACAACCACTTACCTTCCCGATAGAGAGATGAGGGAGCTCATCTATGGACTTCATCACCATATTTCCAACAGTACATGGTAAGGGTTGTGTCTTTGTAGTTATTGAAAAAATAACAAAGTATTTGCATTCCTTTGCCATTTATTTATAGTGAATCGCTCCAGAAGAGGGAAAGCCTCTATTTATACTTCATGGTCTTCTTGGAGCCTCAATCAGTGATGGGGATGGCCACTTCCTAGAAGAATTTGGGCATATGTTGTTTTTTTTGGGGTGTACTCAGTTGACACCAAAAATAAGTTACTACCCCCAGGAAGATGAGCAGACGAGGTCAGCACGAAAGTGGCTAGGAAGCTACTTACCACAATGTGCTCTGGGGCAACAAGGAGCAAAACTGCGCTAGTTCCACTTAAGGGGCTATTATCAGCATCATGTATTTCATATGGCAGTCAGTGTATCTCTATTTCTGATACCATATGTTGATGATGTTTTAGTCACTATTGTTAGAATGGTTTGGGTAAGAAAGGTTCTTGGAACCAAGTATTGGATCCTAGAGAGTCAGGATGTATTCTGGTCTCTTGAGGACAACATTGCTACAGCCCGAGATTAGCAGGAGTTCTACATAGATCATGGATGGGAGGAGAGACAACGTAGGGTGGATACCTTGTTCTATCTCTACTTTCAGACATATAAACCATTCATATTGTAGAAGAATGAGATTGAGGAGTTTCTCTGTGGGCCACACATGGTGATCCATCTTGTTGGAGGAGTAGCACATGGGTTGGAGCTTCTCGTCGGGAGTAATAACTCCCAAAAAAATTATGCTCCCTCAATCAATGAGGCTATTAGACAGTAGATAGGGTCCACCATGGATATTAAACTTCTTGATTATGTGGGCCATTTGGTTTTCTCACCAAAGGCTAACTTGGACACTTGGGAGGAGTAGCTAAGGGGAAGATTGATGGGAGAACATCTGATTCAGTGGAGAAGCTTATTGGATGTGGATGCCGCTAGGAAAGGGGAAGTGATTTTTCAGCATTCATCCTTGCGCTTGCTTGAGGACAAGAAACATTTGAGAGGGGAGGACTGTAATATTCCTAATTAGCTTCCAGCTAGTTGGAATATTAATTTTTTCTTTTGTCATTTATATATATGAATAAGAGGGTAGGGAGACCCATAAATCTGTTTAGTAGGAATAAAACCACTTCTAATGTGAATGTGGATCATTTTATCAGTTGAATAAATCACCCTTAGGTGTGAATAGAGGTTGAAGTATGTGGATGGGGTCAAGTTTGACCAAATCAATAGCACTGGTATGGAGGTAGTGGAGTGTTATTGAGAGACAATGCAGTGTTAGTGGGAGGAAGTCTCCATGAGAGTAGCATATTTAATGTGTGGGACCAAGGGTGAGGAGGTTCAAAAATCATATAAGGAAGGGGATGGCAACCATAGAGGGAATTCTGATTATTGTTTATTTTTGGTCTTTTATGAATTTTTGCACGCTTCAGTTGTTTAGCAGAATCTATTTTGTTATTTAGCACAAGGGTGTTTCCAAGAAGAAATTACACCCTCATCCTCGGGGGACTTTGAGTGCCCACTCAGGAGAGGTTCATTGATATTCATTTCCACTATCTGGCATTAGGCCAAGCTTCATCCATCATTCATAGCGCAATCTCCTTCAGGCTTGCGTTGTTTTGCAGGGAAGTAGCAATGTAGGGTTGATAGACACAATTTCTAAGCTTGTTTTCCTGTGAAGGGAGAAACCCTTCATCCGAGAGGATAGCAAGGAAGTTCCTTGAGCATTATTCCACCATATGGAATTAGGAAAAGTAATATACATCATCTACAATGCAGTATCCTTCAGAAACTACGTTATTTTGCAGGCCAGTTTGCAGGGGAGGGTAAAGTACCCAAGTTCTTGACCTTGTTTCCCAATGAGGGGAGAAACCCTTCATCCATGAGGTCAATGAGAAGGGGCATCAACCATTTTCACATCATATCATACACATCCTAGTATTTGTCCAACTACATAGCATTATCCAGCCCTCAGGATGCATTTTTCATTTTGTGTATTTCTGGAAACCCTTTATGGGTTGTCTTGGGATTGTGCTAGAAATCCTAGGTCTCTGATCTTAGTATTTTCTGAGCACTATATCAGAAGATCCATGTAATTTCATTTATAGCAGTAGTCAGTCCCATCAAAAACTTCATTTTTATAGCCTCCGAAATTTTTTATAGCAGTTGTTCTTCATATTTCATGTACTAGGTCCTTAGAGGCTTATTTTTCCTAGTTTGAGTGTCTTTTTCCTCAATCTCGTGTACACATTTTCTGCTATAATGTATAATAAAATGGCTCTATTATATGATCTTATTTGATGTGTTTATATTTCACTGCATTTTCCAGTTTTATGTTCTATATTCCTATTTTTCCTAATTTGGAATATTACACTATGCGACCCTGTGACTAGGTCGACAGGTCGCATCCCCTGCACGCTAAATCCTTTGTGACCATTGCAGGTAGCAGCTACCTAAAAATTATTGGTGAAACCTACCCTGTTGGTCACTTGGCACCCCAGACCGGCCAAGGCATTAGTTGGTTTAGATAGTTGATTTTCTCTATAATGTTTTTGCCTCCATGTCGTTTGTCTTATCATGGGATTGTTTCTTGAACATGCCAGGTGATGTTGAAGCTAAGCTCGATTGTGTATATAGCTCCTCAGACTCAAGTGATATGGGTCCCCCAGCAATATGCATATGGCACAAGATCCCAAAAATTGATCCCCTATAAAGAAATGTACCTCTAGTGATGACTCCCACCTATGGAGACACAACTTGCATCTTTGGCTAGAACGCTAAGATGTCTTGGTATGACCTGTATGAAGAATTTGCAAGATAGGAGCTTTCAGAAGACCTAGCAGATCGCCAAGTGTACCTACAAATGAAGAGGTCTAAGATACATTATGTTGCAGCTCACCCTCCAATCTTCCCATGTGCAAAAGTCATTGACTGGATTCTGCAAAGAACAGATTCTAAGCATTGGGTGATAAGAGACTCCACTGAGGTGGCCTTTTCCAACCTTTCCCTAGGAGATGCCAACGTGTACTAATATCTACCAAACAAAGAAGAATCCTTCAATTCTAGATGGATAGTAATGCACGATGTGCCAGTTCACAACACCCTAAAGAACTGGTGGGAAGACCCCGAGAAGTTCGAGTAGAAAAAGGATCAGGAATATAAGACGGAGGGTCTTAGAAAGGTTTATAGGCTCTTCAGAGATATGATGTGCCAGATGTATGGAAGATAATATGCTACCACCTTCATTGGGGCATGGGTTCCCCTAATTCACCCAGTCACTACTTATGGCACTTGCTTCAACTGGGCCCAGTTGCTAATTTCAACTCTGAGGGAAAACATATCAGCAACACAGGTTCCGAAAGAAGGGTTAGCGTCAGAATTGTACATGGCTTCCTATAGATGTGGTTTTTTCATGGGGCCATTTTTATCAGTGGTCACATAACTGAAATGCAGCAATCAGAGGACCTATCCACAAGGACATGAAGATTTTTTGGGATTCGAGGTACAAGTAGGATATTGACCTTATCTTGGAAAATTTTATCAACGCACTCTACCATTTGATTTTCGAGGAATATCCACCTTGCATGTAAAGAAGAGCCATGGAGACCATCACGAAGGTGGCTCACTGGTTTCACATTCGAGAAGGCACCCTCATCAGGGTTTTTGGATCCTTCAAGCAGCCCCATGCTTTGTTGAGATTCCTAATTGAAAAGTTGCTACTGCAAGAAGTATGCTACTAGATGTCGAGTGGTTTCTCTAAAATTTTGAGAAAGGGTAAGAAGAACCATGACCTACCATCCCACTCACCATCAATGCCTACACAGTCAAGGATTTCAAATAAGTGGAGGCGGAGGCCGAAAAAATAAAAGGATTTCACTTCTTAAACTTGGATTCCATTCCTATGACCCAAAATGGATCATACCTACACACTGCAAATGGACCAAGTTCAATTGGACTTATCAGCACACTGAAACGAAATTGGAAGACGAAGTAAGGAATTGGTATAATGCACTTAGGCATGCGGCCCCTGAAGAGGATTTTGAAGTAGATGGAGGCCAAGGGGAATGTTCCCAGGATGACCTAAGCCTGCAAGACAGAGCTTCTGCCACGAAGTGGAAAACACAGACAGGAGGGGCTTCTACCTCCCAGCCTAAGAAACTGAAGAATAGTGTAGGTAAATATTCCCTTAAAAATTTGGAAGAGGAACGGGAGAAACAAACCTTGGAACAACGAAGTGCCACCCTTGCAAAGAAAAAACAGAGGGAGGAATAACTTAAAAGAACCTAAGATGCCCTGGCCCAACAAAAAAAAGAGGAGAGCCAAAGGAAGCAGGAGGAAGAATAGTGAAAGAAGTATCAGGAGGAATAGAGAAAGAAGCAACAGAAATAAGAACATAAAAGGAATAAAATGGAGGAAGCATGCAGGAAGAAGGAAGAGGAATTGAAAGAAAAATAAGAAGAAAAAAGGAAGAAAGAGGGAGATATCAAGATGAAATAAGAACATGACAAAGATGAAGCACATAAAATAAGAATGGAAGAAGAATCCCAGAAACGACAGGAGGAGGTAGCTAAAGAAGTTGAAGGAGGTGAATCACAACCTTTGAAACTCTGTAAATGAGCAGATCTGCCCTTGATCAATATACCCCTAGTGACTTCCATGACAGGTAGGCACTTTCCCCTCTCCAAGCTAGGTCTCTCGAGAGAACAAGAGGATGGTACTATACTTGACAAGGTTGTCCTATGATCAATACACTCACAAGATTAGGTAGGAAAGAAGAAAATGTATTGCATGGAATCCAGCTGAGCCTATAGAGGTTACAACTGAAAAGGACATAGTCTTGGATACCTGAACGAACCCCATAATGATAGCATCATTTGAGACCTATTTCATAGCTGCTGCTGAAGAGAACATCTGGAAAATGAGCAGGGAAATCCTACAGCTGCAAAATAGGATCTGTATAACTTAGCAGAAGGCTAGCCAAGCAGAAGAAGAGAAAAGAGCCTTGGAAGCAGAGAATCAAACACTTCAGCTCACACTCACCCAAGTTGGCAGGCTTCAAGTTTCGATTCAAGGAGAATTGGACATCATGAGCAGAACCATGGTGTTGGTCCATGAAGAGATGATGAGGCTAAGACAAATAGTCGCTCCCTTAGCGAGAGCCTAAGAAGATACGAGAAATAAATCTGCCCAGTTGAAGGATGCCTCAACAACACTTGAAAAAATATTAGAGTGGTCCGTGAAGTACCCACAAGCCCCTGCCATACTACCAAAGAGGGATTTGATCCGTGCCCAAAATGACAAGATACAAATGCGTATGAAATTGCAATCCCGAGACAAGCACGTAAAAGATGTGGACAAAGTAATGACCGCATACGAACATCTCATCAACGACATCGACTCAATGGCAGAAGTTCATCACATACTCTCCACGGGTACACTAACCCAGTAAAATAGTTGAGAAGAGGTATTACAGAAGATCCAGTCATTCCTAGAACTGATCAGACAGGTAGCCAATGCAAAGGACCTTCTATTTACCAAGGAAAACATTACACAATACGTCGCAGAGCTAGTTATAATTTACACAAAGTTGGCCTCACTTTCCAATCAAATCAATTCGAAGAAGCACATGATGGTTCCCGATGCCCTTGAATGCCTGCATAGACTCGAGGAAGACATGCCTCAACTCACCCCAATAGCCGCTGAATACCAAGCCTAGAAGGCATATCTCAAGGAGCAGTTTCTGGTGGAAACTCCAGCCTTTTCTATCACCAAGCTGCTACCCTGAAAAAAATGGATGGAAAGTGTTGTAAAGCTCAGGTAGCAAGTCGCAACTTCTGCCAAGTCGCAAGTCACAGATGCCTCCAGGTCACAGGTCGTGGCCTGACCTAGGTTGCAAGTCATAGGTGCCCCCAAGTCGTAGGTCATCCCAATAGTCAGGGAGATGAAAGGTCGGGGGGTAACCCAAAAGTCATTTTTTCCCTACATGTACTACCTCATGAGAGATTGTAAGAAGACTTTTTGCTTGGACTCTTAAGAGAGATAATTATATAGTATTGAATGTACATTCTTGGAATGAATACAAAGGAGTTTTTGGATCTCACTATTGGATTTGACAGAGGCTTTTGTGTGATGACGCTATGAATATAGTCTTTTTGAATGAATGATAATTTCCTTAACTGATTGGTGTACATTTCTATTTATGCTTGTCTATGTATTTGAGTTCCATTTGATATGTGGATGATGTATAATGGGTTAATGTAGGGATATGTTAATGACCTAGTTTGTTGATATATGCCTAAATCTTTACTAAAATGTGCTTATATGATGAAGAGGCACTTGATCATAGTGAACTATTTCTCGTATGTTTAAAGTGGATCTCCATATGATTATGAGCTTACTGAAGTTTTGTTAACAATGCTTTCCTTAAGTTCCATGCTTTAAATTTCACTTTGCTATTCATGGTATTTTGTTTCACAGGGTATTCGTCGATCACTAACTTTGTTTCATTCAACATCTGTACATTCCTATAACTGTGAGTCTCCTCTCTGTCTGAGAAAAGGTATATCTCTTACCAATATGACAGCAACTTTGCCCACATACCAAATGGGATCCCTACAACAAATGGTGTAGATTCTAGTTGGGATTCTACAATAGGGAGATCCCCTCACTGTTGGCGAGTCACTTTTACCTGTCAATAGAATTGGCGCTAGAAGGAGGGCCTGATGTCAGGTTCCCAGTAATATAGTAACATCCCTTTGCAAACCCCTCAAAACCCGTTTATAGGTCTGTCCCAAAGAGATATCGGTTTGCTTAACACTGGTGCTCCACCCCTTGAGAAATCATTCTATGAAATCATGACAGACCAGTTGAGAGCTTTGTGTATGCTTTGTCGTGATCTCGTCAGACGTCTCTAGAGCCTCCCTAATATGAATTCCCTATCCAGCCCGCGAACATCTGAGACACATCATACCCGCTAGGGTTTCCTAGTCAATTCAATACCTCAAATTATAATCCTGATGCTCGAGGACTATGTGGATGCAGTGGATCGGATCTCAGCTGAAAGCCCCGAGAGCCCCCAGGGAATCAATGTGGAAGGCTCCGAGAGCACTGCCACAAGGGTCCTCATTATTCCCCAACAAAATACCAGTGCCGAGGTTAATCCTCCTTTGCACGATAATACCCAGGGGAACAACCTAGGGGGGGCACCAGAAGAGGTCGAGGGAATATAGGCCGGGGAAATGGTCGAAATACAGACCAAACCCACCACCTCCACTGAAACAGAAACCGACAGCCTTTTATTTTCAATGGGAATTTCAACGATTTCAGAAATTTAAGGCACTATAGGAATATTGAAAATTTGAGGATTTCCCGAAATCAAGACATGCACTCCCAACACGAGGGCGAAGGTTCCAGGTCTGGCGTTAGGAGCGAATCTGAAAATGAATCTGAGCACATCATGATTCCATGCTTTCGCAGGGCAAGGCGGATGAAACCCCTCGCCTGGATGGCACAATCCCCTTTGGGCATCTCAGGTCCACTTCATGACATGCCCCAACACCCGGAGAAACATTTACCCAAGTTCGATCTTGAAAGGGGGACATTAGCCAGAGATCACATTAGTAACTTATACCTTGCCCTGTAGATGATGAGAGTGCAGTACAACAACGTAGCATGTTGTCTTTTTCCACACACCTTAGAGAACAAAAGCTGCTACCTAGTATCGCTCTTTTCCTGTTGCCTCCATCCAAACATGGGAAGAATTTCATTGAATGTTCCTTGAGAAATTTCTAAGGAAAAAACCCCTTCTATGCTCCTCATGGAGTTGAGCACCTTGAAGTGCCAAAAGAAGGAAAATTTCAAAGATTTCAATCAGCGGTTCGAGAATATCTTGAACAAGTTTCCCCCGAACATGGCCCTTGAGGATTCCATAACTATATAATATTACAAAAGGGCCCTGCTGCGAGACATTGTTGTGTTTGCTAAACATGGATCTAGGATTTCCTTAGTCGATAATTTCACCACGGCTCTTACCATAGAGAAAGATATGCTTTCCATAGGAGCTCTAGACCATGATAACCATGATGATCCAAAGTTCACTGGAAATAAGGCGCAACCCTCGACAAGTAAACTCAGAGACAAGGATAAAGCCCCTTTCAACTTTGAAAGTATTTTTAAGTCCCTAAATCTCCTAACGAATGAGGTCTCGGATCTGAAAAGGAAAAGTAGTGATATTGCCTCGGGTAGCAAGCCCCAAAAGCCTCACTTTAGAAAGAACAATAATACACTGAATCAGCCTCCTCTGAATCCCAACTCGAACTTCAACGTGGAGGATATTGGAAAAGATAACTTTTGTTCTTTCCACCAAGCTTCCCACTCAGATAGAACTTGCCCCCAATGGATTAGTAGCATGACTGTGGTGGTGAATCAACTACTGGAAGATCAGATGATTGGAGAACCTGAGGAAGAAGATGACCCAGTTGAGGAAGAATTCCCCCCCCTCTCAATGAAAATATAGGGTCGACAGTTTTTATCTGTGTGGCAATCCACGATGAAGAACCCCAATCCATGGCAGAAATCAATATGGCCGATAATCCCCAATCCAAGCTTCCCCGTACCTACAACCTAAGGAGAAAATTTTGGATAGTTGATCACACTCTTGATGAGAAAAGGAAAGAATTTTTTAGAAAGATCCTACCCCTGAACAAGGAAAACCAGGCTACGACTCCTACTTCCGAGAAGATCGGCCTCACTACTGCCCTATGCATGCCAAAAGCTAGGTTGTCCCCAAATTATCCTAACATGCTCACAAAGGGGCCCTCGCACTTGGAGCCCGAGTACAACATAATTATCAAATACATGAAAAAAACGCGAGTGAATATATCACTTTATGAGCTTGCTCAAATAGCCAACCAATGATATTTTATTCTCAAAGCTTTCTCCAACCCTTCCTTAGCAAGTATTTCTACCCCGCATAAAAAACTAGCAGTTCTACGCCTTCCAAAGCCTCGGTAAACCTCCAATTGTTAGGTTTGGAGCCTGTTTATTTTCTTTATTTTGTATCACAGCGTTGGACCCCTGTTATAAACGAGGCGGCAACGCCTCCCGTAATTAAACGTTGCTTGGGGGTCCAGGGGGGTAGGGGGTTTTGGGGGCAACACTCCTGAAGCTAAAAATAGATGTAAAATTGCCTTGTAAAAGTATAGTAATTTCTAGTCAATTTAGGCCGTTAATTAGGTGGATTATTTGATGGTAGAAGTTATGTCTTATTTAGGGTTTTTTTCCCTAGAAGGTAACCCCTCATTTTTTATGAGGGTATTGTATTGCAGCTATGTATTGTATGTGTATTCTCTGAGTGAGAAACTAATAGAGAGACTCTGAGAGAGATTAGAGGATATTACAATGGATCTACTGTAGGTTGTGTCTCTTCATTTTGCTGGATAATATAAAGGAAGGACTGGCTATTCAGGGTGGATGTAGCCCAAACTGGGTGAACTACATATATCTGTGTCTCTCTGGTTTTATGTGTTTTGTGTGCTTTTTTTTTTCCACATATTTTATGTTTTGCATTGCTCTGTAATATATAATTTCCTAACACCAATCCATTGTCAATGTCGTGAATTCCAATTCACGAGGATCTACACCTCCATTCCTCTTTTCATTCACTATTTTTTATTTTAATTTCCATAACTCGCTCATTGACTCTGGAGCACCTACCAATGACATGCCCCTCTCTATATGAGAAAAGCTAAATATCTGTCCCAAGAAGTCTGATGCCAGAATCATCGAGCTAGATAGGTCTCAAGTTCCTATCGTGGGTGAGTTAAATAACGTGCTAATCCGCCTCTCCTCAGACTCTCGAGTTCATCATTGCATCGACATAGTTGTTGTAGACATTCCTGAGGCCTGCTGTTTTCTACTAAGCCAAGATTGGTTGAGAAATCTACAAGGCTACTTCACCATAGATTGGTCTCAATTGTGGATTCTGTGCAAAGAGAGAAACAATCAAATATGGATCAATAGCGAGCCATACATGAAACACACCGTCACTGACCTTGAATTGGTCAATGAGCCGATTATATTTCCCCAATAATATTAAGGAATGTGCTTCTTAAAGGCTGCATTCAGGTGTTACCAGGCCATCCAATCCCTGGTCTCTCTAGACGTTCAGTTGGAGTTACTCCCTTGTCCTACACCTCATCCCGTCACGCTTGATGTTCCACCCGACACCTCCATTCTGGGTACCCCGTCTATAAACACGTGCAACCTGGAAGCATCCCAGAACAAATTTGGACCCTATAGTATGATGACTTCAAGACCCATGACAGAGTTGGTGCTAGATGACAGAGTTGAGCCCAAAATAACAAATATATGATCTCTTGCATGCTGGAATTTCAATGCACCAACGATACTACCGAGTATGAAGCACTAACCCTGGGGCTCAAGAAAGCAATTGATCTCAAAGTTAGTTGCCTGAAGGTAATTGACGATTCTGAAATCATCACCAAGTAGGTACGTAACACCATCCACTATCTATCTCCAAATTTGAAGGGATATCAACAAGAGGTATGGCATTTGATTTCTGCTTTCCATGGTTTTTATATTAAGTGGGTACCTAGGATGCATAATGCCACGGTTGATATGTTAGCCAAAGTTGCCACTAGTTTTACCCCGTTAAAAGATGGTTTTTCTATTGAGATTGTATATAAACACACAGTACCAGACAATGTGACTAATTTACGTGTTTTCGATGATGATTAGTAGGTGCTAGATTTCATGTTGAATGCGGACATGTTCAAAGATGTTGTTATCAAAGAAGAGGAACATGAATTAGCTTTGCAAAATGAGAAGGAGGAGCACAAAGGCAACCTTACACCCAAAGGGGTTGTCTCACTCAAGAAATTATTTGATTTGCAAAATCGGTTCCGAGGGCCACCCAATACCAAAGTGCAGAGCTCCACCTTATCACACGAGCAAGGGAACCACAGAACAGACATCGACCCAAAGTTCCTCAATCTCTGTACCAAGTGCACCCCTAAGAAGGGATGGTCATTTATCGATTGGTTCAAGAAGTATCAAGATGTTTTTTCCTGGACATACCATGATATGCGGACGTAGCACATGCAGATTATCCAACACATGATACGATGAAGGAAGGTGTCAAACCATTTAAAGAAAAGCTAAGGAAGGTGCAACCAACCCTGGATCCACTTATTCATAAACAACTCAGGAAAATCCTCAATACCCGCATAATTTTCAAGGTCTGACATTCAACATGGGTGTCATACTTGGTCCCCTTGCGTAAGAAGTCCGGTGAAATCTGGTTATGTGTAGACTTACGAAATATGAACTGGGCTTCCGACAAGGTAACTATCTTGTCCCCCCCATGGAACATATTCTTCAAACTGTGTTGGGCTCGGAGATGTTCTCATTGCTGGATGGATTCTCAGGATACAACCAGGTGTTGGTTGCCGAGCCTGACCATTTGATGATGACATTCAGAACTAAGTGGGGAATGTTCACATTCAGGCACATGCCTTTCAGTTTAATCAATGTCAGGGTGACTTTCCAAAGAGACAAGGACATCTTCTTCCGAGGATTAATGGGACAGAGCGTGGTGGTCTACGTAGTCGATGTCACCGGGTTCTTGAAACACAAGTATGACCACCTACACCACCTAAAGAAGATATTAAAAAGATGCTGAAAGTATGGGATCTCGTTAAACCACAAGAAAAGTATTTTCGTGGTCTCAGAAGGAAATTTGTTGGGCCACATTATAACCAGGGATGGCATAGTGGTTGATCTAGACTACGTAAAGGCCATTTCACATATTTCTCCCTTGAGTAGTAAGAAAGCTATGCATTCCTTCCTCAAGAAAATCAAATTCCTTAAAAAATTCATATCGTACTTTGCACAAATTGTGAAACCCTTACAGAACATGAACAAGAAAAATGCAAGTTTCAAATGGAATCAGATCGAGAAGGAAGCATTCGACAATATTGAGAAAGCCATCAGAGAAGCGCAAACTCTTTACAGCCTGGATTTCAGCAAAGGCCTTGTCTTGTATACATTTTCCTCAAACTCATCATTAGTGGTCATTCTTACCCAAAAGGAATGTGATAATGATGAATGACCCATATCCTTTATGGTCGCAGTGTTGTAAAGCGCTGAGATGAACTATCTAGATATCGACAAACAAGCATATGCAGTATATAAGGCAGTCAAGAATTTTAGGTCATATATCTCGAAGAACCATGTTACAGTGTTCGTCCCTCATCCACCAGTCTGTTCACTATTCATATAGCAAGAACTAGGTGAGCGACGAGGTAACTGGATGGCATGCTTTCAAGAATATGACTTAGAATTCAAACCCGTGGTCATGGTCAAAGTACAAGGGCTCTCCAGGATGGCTTCTGAAGCTAATAACTAGCAAAAATTTGATTGAGAATGTTGGGAACATTAAATATAAATGTAACAAATCAACAACATGCCCCCACAAGGCTCCCCATCATGGTACTCAGACCTCCTGCAATATCTCGGCCATAGTAACTTGGATCCAACTTTGAAAACCAAGTAGAAGCAAGCCATAAGGTTGAGAGTTGCATCCTATCAGATGTTTCAAGGAAAGTTGTTTCACAAACATCACAACGGCGTCTTGTTGTGTTTCTTGGAGTTCCATGACGCACAACAAGTCCTAAAGGAACTACACGATGGACCAGTCGGGGGGCATTATGAAGGAGATTCTACAACACATAAGGTCATGCTGGCTGGTTTCTATTGGCTTATCCTGTTTAGAGATGCTCATGCCTATGCTCAAAAGTGTGCCTCTTGTCAAAAAATTTCCGGCAGGGAAGCCCAGCCATCTGCTCCACTATAGTCTGTCGTGGTGGAAGAATGATTCTAGCAGTGGGGTTTGGACGTGATCAGAGAGATACTACTACACTCCTCAAAGCAGCACCGATATATCCTTACAGCCACATATTACTTCCTGAGGTGGGCTGAGGCGGTACCATTACACCAAATCAACGATTAGGAGGTAATAACTTTCATTACTCAGTACATCATGACTAGGTTCAGTGTCCCAACCTCTCTTGTCTTTGATAATGCTACGTATTTTTCATCATTTAGGATGTATGATTTCTCTTTAGAAAATGGTATTGTTTTGAAACATTCTACCAATTATTACCCATAAGGGAATGGGCTAGCCGAGTTGACCAACAAGAACCTAATCCAGATCATCAAGAAAAATTTAATATCCCAACAATGAAACTGACATGCAAAATTCCCTTAGCAATGACCTTTGGGTTGATCGGGTGACACCCAAGCCTTATCTGAGGACCTCCTCTTTCTTCCTAGTCAATAGGAAAGAAGCCATCCTTCCCCCCAACCTTTCCCTTCTCGCTCTTCATTTATCCCAAGAAACACATGGCACCCTGTGTACTACCTTGCAATCTCGCATAGACAACCTACTGAAAATAGAGGAGGAAAGACTAAAAGAGAGAGAGAACTTCGCCATTCATAAAAGCTAAATCAAATGATGGTTTGATAAAAATTCCACTGGGAACAACGTGTTCAAAGTTGTCAATCTGGTCCTCAAATGGGACAAGGCCCATGAGGACAAAGGAAAGCATACTAAATTCCAAGCCTTTTGGGCGAGACCATTTAAAATCAAAGAAAAGGTTGGCCAATAGACATATAGACTACAAACCTTAGAAGGGAGGGTTGAAACCCTCCTGGTGAATGGCCATGAACTTATGTATTACTTCACCTAATGGCCATTGGGCTGTCTTCTCACCCTGTATCATAGTATTAATTTTTTTACTTTATCGCATGTGTTGTGTTTTAGTTTTTTTTGGTTGTGTTCAATAAATATCTTACCTCGAGAAAGGTTCCAGAACTTCTCTCTTCAATGCCTTAGTTCAAAAGGTCAACATAGTTGTTACTCAATCAACAAGCTTCACTTGAATCTCTGCCTACAAAGAAAAAACCCTCAAGCCCTTTCGGCCTAAGCAGGATATTGGAAAATCGCTTTGTGGAGGAAACTCGACTAAATCAAGGGATCCTAGTGCGAACGACCAGTCCTGCGCTTTAGCTCAGAAATTTCTGTTGAAAGTGACTAATGATATGGGCGACGTGATGAAAGGGGAAAGAGCTAATCTTGACTAGAAAAAGGGTATCCGAGAAAACCTAAAAAAGTCTCTCAATAAATACCAAAAGAAACCTCTCTTGCAAGTAAAATACGTCGGTATCCCTCATCCGCCTAGGCATTATTTGCCACATAAATAAGTGCCTTGAGCACATGCAAATAAGTGTTATAAGCACATAAAATAAGGGTAAATGATTGAAAAAGGATTCATTTGTAGAGAGGTTATGCGACGACTCCGCCTGGTATTGTCCAGGCTTGTTGGCAGTGGAGCAACGCTCGTGATTTCTATGCAGTGACTCAGCTGGGGCTCTCTTATGCCCACCGGTATCAAAGCAAAAAAAGAGAAAAATAAATTACACCAAATCCAATAAAGCTCACGATATTACTCCAACCCCTTTTTCCAGACTTCGAGATACAAAACACATTGGGCAGCAATCCAAGTCAATGCAACGAGGAAAGGACGATGCATGAATGTCAAAGAGGAGGCCAGTGGGACCCACAAAGATGGAAGGAAGAGCCTACTAATATCCCCCTCACCTCCCAAAGATTTGGTGCAAGAAAATATTTAGCGTTCTACCAGTGAATCGCCAATTGTCATAGCCACTACAACCACCCTCCGAATTTTGGCATCAGTCTGAAATTTCAGAGCCCTTGTTGCTTTTTATGGAATGCATCATAACAGGTTCATCGCCAAGCATAAACCCTAGGCCTAAAGGGTCCACCCCGTGTAGGTAGCCTCAGATCAAAAGCTGGTTTTGGGATGATTTATCTTGTTTCCCTTCATGATTAAATTTTCTTCTAAGTGTGGTTGCAAGGTCACAATTTCCACAATTCCCGATCATGTGCGACTTAGCAACCTAGTGACCTATCCAGGTCGTATTATCTTCAAAATTTCAACCTTTTGAAACTTAGCGACCCAGCGACTTGGACTAGGTCGCTAATTCAGAGAGTCTCCAACTAGTTTAAAAACTTAGCTTTGGGACCATGCAACTTAGTGACCCAGGGACCTCCAAGTCGCCAAGTCGCAAGGTCGCCAGGTCGCAAATGTATGCAAATCAATAGAAATTGTGACTCTGTGACCACCATTAAGGCTCGTACGTGTGACCTTTTTTATATATACAAGGGTCGCGTAGGTCGCATTCGACCTACGCGATGAAGATTACAAGGTGTATGACAGCCCAATTAGAGAGTGTTTTTTCCAGGTAAGTCGTCGAAGCCTCTTGAAATTTACTTTCTTTATTTGCCTGATTTCTTACCCTACCTAAACCTCCCCCTTAACCGGATTATTAACCCCTGGGCTCCTATCAGCAGTGTTTCACCATAGCTGTTGTGGAGGTAAATCCCCTCTGCGGACAGAGGCGATCCCTACTAGCCCAGACCGGGTCTAGCAACAATCATTCACGCTATAGTGCAGGTTCCTAATTGAAAACAAACCAACTAGCGATGAAGGCTTACCTGGAATCCAACGTTGTCGCTCATAGAGAAAGTAGTGCTCCCGTTCCTTAGCTTTGGCAGATCACAATCCTCACGATCTCCGTGATCGGACACCTGCACACGCCAGAAACAAAACAAACACAAGTGTAAAATCCAGTATATGCAACTATATGTCAGTCATAGAAGACATAACTCAACATCATAATCAACAACAAGAGTGGAACCATAACCAATAGTCGCTTATCATTAATCAATCAAAGAAGAATACAACCATAGCCCTGACGCTGAATTCTCCTTCGAAGGGTCACGAGCAGAACACGTCTTGAAAAATCTTGTCGGGGATGAGACAAACCTCTCGCCTCGGATGTCTCGACAATGATATCCTTGCTTGGATTTGGCCTTAAGGGAATGAATCAACGTTCTTGCAGCATTAGGCTCTTGGGAACTTGGAGACTAGCTTGCAAATGAGATGAGCAAGCTTTTATAGATGGAGGAAGGGGGAGTTGGGATCCCTATAATTATGGGATTAACCCTATCCTCAAGGAAGCTTCCATGAGAGGTGGCAAACCACGTCCTCTACATGGAGATCCGGAGCCAAACCTCTCAACTCAAATTAGATACCAGTTTCTGGATCAGTTAGGATGAAACTTCCGCCATTTATTTTTAAGAAACACTCCTTAAAATGGCTAGCGCGAGTGCGACTCTGGGATAGAGCGTCAATTGGCGTGCCCTCTTTGAAGGATTTCCCCCATTGGCGCGGGTAATGAACTGGCTACCTGCGCCAATGCAAAAAGGTGTGTTTTTAGGGTTTTTCACAAGGAGTGGTCTTCAAGGAAATGAGAGTACATGTTTAGGGGAACGCCATGAAAGTATTTTCAAGTTATGTCACTGCTCACAGGTCACGGAATGAGCCCTCCAATTGTACGGGTGGGGAATTGCAGGGACGGTGACAAATTACTGTGTAACAGATGCCCCCTAAATCATGAGGCCCGAGAGAGAGAGAGGGGTGAAATGCTTTACGAGAACGTGTCCAACTGAAAACACCGCCATCGGAAAACCTGCGTAGAGAAGTAAAACTGATATCTCAAATACAAGATATATGTGGTATGGGCATAGCCATCCATAACAGAGTATGTAATAATCCAGATCCAAGGCATGGACGCAGCCATCCAATGAGGATCGGTAAATAGACTCAGGTATGGTCGCAGCCATCCAATCAGTGAGTCATGTAACTAATCATAATAATCCACAAAATACTTAACCTTTGAATTTTAACGAGACGAGAATCCGAGGTCTTGCGCTCCATCTCAACCCGAAAAAAAGTACAAGTTTCAAGCATGCGAATATGTGGTGCTGAAGTCGAACATGCAAGAACATCGTCGATTAACAGCCAATGATGGCGGCCCAACGAACGCGAGAGAAATTACCATTGAGCCTGCAATGGTCACTCAGGTACTACGGTACAATCTCGGCATGTGAACAGTAGGCGACATCGAACACCGCTGATCACTCGATCGGAGGACAGTGATGAAAACCTCCGTCGGAGTACGAATAACTTGCCGCCATTGAGGCAGCGTACAGGCTCTAAGGTACCGGAAGGGGAGTCTCTAGATCAGCTTCCTGGATAATGAGCTGAAGTCGACAGGAAGTGACCTTGATCGAAGGTGGGCCATAGTGTTTCCCACATCATCGACGCAAGACAGAGGAACATAATGTTTTTGTGAATCACGATCAGATGAGAATCAGAGGAAGGTTGAAACTTGCAGAGGTCAACTTCTCTTGAACACATGGCGGCATGACAGTGAGTTTGGCATTATTTGACATCAACGAATCAGAGGTCATGGCGACGAGGGAAAGAGCAGATGAGAGGTCAAAAATGATTACCCAAAACCACAGAGGCAAGTGGAAAATGAGATGAGATGTCCCCAACCCGAAACGAATGCAGACAAGTGCCATGTTCAAGAGCGACATATTGTCGACACGACAATGATTCTGGTTCCATTTTTCCCCACCATTTATGGTGAGTACCCCAATTATTTTTTATAACAAGATTGAAGGGGATAGCATATGCTTGTAATATAAGTCCGTCCTTCGGACGAACCCATCCTAGTACATTTAACGAGCCCTAGGAAGGAGCGACTCGAATAACGTCATTACGAATGAATCCAATGTCATCAGGGTTTAACGAGTCTGACAGAGGAAGAACTCGACATCTTTTCACATTTAGAGAGTCTAAAAAGACAGCGGAAAAGTAAACTCCAACAGTCCCTTTTCGTAAATAGTTCCTCAAATCCGAAAAGGTAGAAAACTATGTCTGAGGAAACCTCCTAGTCGCAATAGGCTAGGTTATTCCTTTTTCATAAATAATCTATCCCAGCCCGAAAAATGTGTAAACTTATACTGGGTAAATGTCATTTCGTGGCCACTTTAACGATATCAAAACGATAAGGGCCTCGGAAATTTTTTCATGTTTAGAGAGTTAGAAAAGAGCTGAAAGATGACTCCAAAATGACTTTTTCGTGTATTTACCGAGTCCAAAAAAGTATAAAATACAACTCGTGTCACCGTTTAAGCCGCATAAAGACCTGTCGCTGCACAGAAAGGCAAGTGTAAAACCCATTTTCGACAAAATATATTAAAATATTAATAAAAATGACTTTTAAAACCTATTTAGATTTCAAAAAGTTATTAATAAGTCTCAAATGGTAAAAAAAAAATTACTTTTACTATTTACCTCATTGGAGAGAAACAGTGGTCCATTTGTGTGCAAACTTTGGACGGTGAATACAACTGATCTGGGCTACCATTCAGATCCTCATTTGTCCCAGGTAAGAGGCGCTTCCCTGAACTCCATTTCGATCCATTTTATAAAGATTTCCATTACGGATTAGACTTGTGTGGAAGATTTTTAAAATTTTAGGGCTCCACCCATTGGCGCGGGTATCGGGCACGGACCCGCGCCAATGGCCTTTTGCATACAAAGGGGTCGTGCCAACTAGCGCGAATTTTAGGAAAACAGTTGCACCAATGGCGCAACACGGTTTTTCTGTTTTAAATTTCCAAACAGAGAACGATCCAATGGATTTTCCATGTAACAGAGGTCTAATCAAGGGTTTTTTATCATGTTGATGCAGGCAACCAAGCACAATGGTTATCGAATGGAAAGAGAGGGAGCACGGCGAAGAGGATGAAATGGCTATAGAGAATGAAAACTGCATGAATGCACTTAAGAACTGTGGACTCAAAAAGTTCTTCTTGATGCCCTGCTTACGAGCTCAACCTGAGCTCCTACAGTACTTGGTCAGTATTTGGGATGAAAATGAAGGAGTGTTCAAACTTCGGGACCAAGTGCTGGAACTGGAGGTTTCTGATGTATACTTCATAACCAGACTGTCGTGTAGAGGCCCAATGCCCATCTTGACAGGCAGCAGACCATCTGGTGAAAATATGGAGCAGGTAATGGCGAGGGTGTGCCCAAGGGCACGGACCGGATCAGGAAGCGGGAAGGTGGAAATCCACACTGTCAAGGATCTAGCACTCAGAGTAGTGCTATACACCATTACTCGAGCTGCAGGATCGCAGGCTCCACACGAGGCAACCAAAGCCCAACTCCTATTAGCCTCTGAGTGTATGAATCCTACACTATTTGATTGGGCTACAGCGGTGACAACCAATATCAAGAGGCAGCTTACAAAGTGCAAGCAAGCCAAGCTGAAACAGTTTGGCTACGGTTCCATTTTGGTATCGTTCATCTTGGAACGATTACCCATCTTTCAGGGCCAAGGGGCCATTGTTGCTGAGCCGATACCAAGGGAGCCAAGGATGGCTCGCTGGGCAGCACTTATGCCCAGATCAGGAGGAGGGAAACAAATGTCCTGGAAGCCCGAGTTTTTTGGGTGGTTATGGTGGCAGCTGATCGTGGTCGAGGATTGGCCTTATGCTGGGACCGATTTCACCGGAGACCCAGACCTTCCGCTCCTGGAGGGGGATGACTGGGATGAAGAGTTGGGTATGACCTCTCTTTTTTATTTTTATGTTTTATGATTTTTTTTTGGTAATACATGTCCGTTCTAATAACATTTGTTATGTGTATGCAGATGTCGGCCCAAAGAGACCCGCGGGTATGTCGCCCATTGCGCGGAGAACCCATGCTGATCATGACCCTCAGGCCGAGGGTGGCGAGGGAGGTGAACTGATTCAGAACCTGGAGGGCATTTCCCAGGGGATCCCGGACTATGCACGGATAGCAGATGTTCCGCTAGCATACCAGCGACACACTGTGGGGGTGCCCAGTCACCTCCACCGACTACTGAGACACTTAGTGCGCACGGTAGCATGTTACCACAAGCACCATGCTGATTAGACACCTAGGGCTTCTTTCATGCATATGTTTTTTTAGAGACATGTCGTCTCCGGATGTATTAAGATGAACATGTATATTTTTGATTTTATGTGATGCACACTATGTAAACATTTTGACACATATATATATATACATACATACCTATTTCTGGATGGATCTTCTCAGATGTGATGATTTTTTATAAATTGCGCAAATGTCTATCTAAAACCAAATTAGCTACTACATCTGCTAATGTATTCATATGTATGGGCATGTGTTGATATGTAATATAGTCAAAATTTCTTTCCAGCAGATGAATACGCAAATACAGACGTAAAATGGATGGATTTCTTACTGAATAATGCCCGTTAAGCTGTAATACTACAAGTTGTGAGTCTAGATACACAAGTAATTCACGAATGCCGAGGTCCACAGCCTCGGTTAATAATTCCAATACAGCACTATATTCCATGATATTATTTGTAGCAGGACCCAGACACACACCTTACAGGTTAACCATCTCACCAGCAGGATCATAGATTACCCAGGCTGCCGAAGACAGATTCCTGGTATTGCGGGAGGCACCATCCGTGAAACCCACAAATGGAGTAATGGACATCTACACAATCAGGAAGACCTGATCAATAGAAAGACGCTAACATCGCACACCACACCACACATGCACACAAATGAATATACACACCTATGTACACAAACCACACCAAAAATAACTTCAAGCATAGTATTTCTTAAGGTACAACCCATTTCTAGGCTACGCCAGCAGAACTCCTTCATAATCAATGAGCTCATAAGCCCCATTCTTCAATACTCATTTTACTATATAGGGCCCATGCCACATGGGTTGGAGCTTTCCTGCCCCGAGTTTGTCTTGCGATTGGTCGTATAGGAGAACAAGGTCCCCTTCAACAAAGGAACGTGGAGAGACAGATTGATCAAAGTGTGCTTTGACCCGCTTTTTCTGTGCTTCAAAGACTAAAGCAGCCAAGTGGCGGGTTTCATCCAATCGTTCCAAATACAAGAGACGCTCTTCTTCAGGAGAAGTATCAGGCAAAAGTTCCACAGCTAGCTTTAAGGAAGGAATTTCGAACTCAACCGGAAGAGTCGCTTCCAGACCATACACCAATTGGAATGGTGTGAATCCGGTCGCACCCTTTGCTGATGTCCGGTATGCCCATAGAGTTGAGAACAATTGGAGGTGCCAATTGGACTTATGAATTCCAACTGTTCTTTGAAGCATTGTGACCAAAACCTTGTTCACAGCCTCAACCTGGCCATTTTCCTGGGGGTAATATGGCGTTGAGCTATCGTGTCGTAAGCCCAATCTTGATGTCAGCTCAGCCATCATGTAATCTCGAAAGTGAGTACCGTGATCGGTAACAATGGCCTGAGGGACCTCGAAATGTGCAATGATATGGTTGAAGATAAATTGGGCAGCTGTCTTACCATCGGCGGCTAGTGTAGGCATCGTTTCGGCCCACTTAGTAAAGTAGTCGACAACGACGATTATATATGCATGCCCCCCGGCCAAATGAGGGTTACACGTCATAAAATCTCTGCCCCATTTTGTGAAAGGGCTTACAGTAATGACAAGATGCAGAGGGAGGGGTGGCGCGCGCATCTTGCACTGAAAAACCTGGCACGCGTGACATTTGTGGACTGCAACAATACAGTCTTTGAAGATTGACGGCCAGAAGTAACCCACACGCAGAATCTTCTGGGCGGTGGCATATCTAGACATGTGACCGCCACAGGTGCCACTGTGATAGTAATTCAAGACTCTTTCGTCCTCTTCCAAATTCAGACACCGATGGAGCACCGAATCTACTCCAACCCGGTATAATGTATATCTTATAATGCGGTAGGGTTGAGACTGATGCCGAATCCGACGTCGGGAATCTTTGGTCAACTCAGAGTGAAAGGATGACATCTAAAGATACACTATAATATCGCCATACCATGGGTCACGGGTGCTGATAAGGAATATGGTTTCATCTGGTATATGTTCTTCAGAATGAGATGGGGGGGAGTCTGTCGGGAGGGAGCAAATAAGATCCGCGAAAACTAGTGATTTGGTCGACTTAGCAGTAGTGAACTCTAGGTCGAAATCCTGAAGGATAACGATCCATTTGGAGTATTCCCCCCCACTAATTGTCGAGAAATAATATATGTCATGGGGTTGCAATCCGAAACCACAGTTACGGTACGCAGCAGGATGTAGTGGCGGAAACGTTGCACAGCTTGTACAGCTACTAAAGCTAGCTTCTCGACGTGAGCGTAACGCGTTTCCGTGTCGAGAATATTTCGTGATAGATAGTAAACAACGTGTTCGTTTCCATCGTCGTCATCCTGCACCAGAACCATAGCTATGGTGCTAAATGCGGCAGCCAAGTATAAAGCGAAATCACGGTGATAGTTTGGAGGCCGAAGCAACGGAGCATTAACAAGTAACGTCTTCAGCTTCTCAAAGGATTGTTGAGCAATGTCGTCCCAATGAAAGGGAACGTTCTGCTTTAAAAGACGCGTGAATCCTTTGGCCACTTCCGCATAGTTCGGTATAAAGCATCGTAGGAAGTTAGCTTTTCCCTGTAGACTCTGCAATTGATATAACGAAGAGGGTGATGGGAGATTGACAATGGCCTCGACCTTTAGGGGATCGAGGTGAATTTCGTCCTTGGAGACTATGAACCCCAAAAGATGGCCAGAATCCACGCAAGAGACGCACTTATGAGGATTGGGCCAGATATTATAGCATCGACAGCGAAGGAAAATCTGGTGGAGGTGTTCTGGATGGTCCTCTCGCCAAGCTGAATGAGCTAGAAAATCATCCAGATAAGGCTGAATGATATGGCATATGTCATGGAACGCATAAGACATAGCACGCTGGAAAGTAGCTCTAGCGTTCTTCAAGCCGAACGGGAGTTTTTTATAAGCGAAAGTACCCCACGGACAGATGAATGCAGTCTTGTGTTGATCAGCAGGTAGAATATTTATCTGATTATACCTGGAAAAGCCATCCATCAAGGAATAAATCTCACTCCCAGCACATTCATCAATGATTTGATCTATGAAAGGAGTGGGGTAATTTTCTTTTGGACAGGCCTAATTAATATCTCGGTAATCAACACAAATTATGATAGTACCCTGTTTCTTATCTACAGGGACAATATTGGAGATCCATTCTGTGAGGGGAATCGGGTAAATGAAGCCTGCGTTCAGAATTTTTTCAACTTCTGCTTTAATGGTAGCGGCTTTGCGAGGATGCACTGGGCGTAAGCGTTGGCGCATGGGTTTCGCACCAAGATAGGTAGGAATCTCGTGCACTACTATACTGGGATCAATCCCGGGCATTTCCTCATAGGACTAGGCGAACACGTCTCTGAATTCTCGAAAAAGATCAGTATAAACTCGTATCTCATCAGGAAAACAAGTCACTCCCACGTGTATGTTCTCAACTATCCCCGGTTTAACGGAGATGTCGATTGGAATGGTTTGAGTGATGTTGCTCAGGTTTCCCTCTAAAAGCACCTCATGTGTCAATATGGGTGTTTGGAGAGGTGGAGTGGGAACCTGAGATGAAAAACGCTCTAGACAATCTGACATTTCCCCCAAGCTAGGCATGAATGAGGAACGATGATGTCCATCGCTCCAAGGCAGCTCCTTAAGAGACATTGTTTCAACAATGGCTTCATTAGAAGGGAAAATCTCTTTAAGAGGATCAGGCGAGTCGGCCTCGCCGAGCCAGGGGGATTGAGAATAGATGTCTAAAGCCATGCTCAAAGGAGCATGCCGAGGAGGGGGAGGATTAGATGCGGCGACGATTTCACAGTAGTTAATCTCTACTGGAGTTAAGGGCATCGATTCTCCAAACTCAGCCACCTGCTTAGGCGTAGGGATGAGCCATGGGTCGTCAGACCTAGAGATCATATTAACTTGAGCGGTGTGTGGTGGTGGTGCAGGAAAAATACCCATGAGGAGGGGGTCCTTGAAGAGACCGGGTCCTACACTGTCAGGGGGATTTGGGATCTGATCCACGTAAGGAATGTTGTTCTCGGAGGTGGAGGTGAAGAAAGACAACTGATCCACAATAACGATTTTTCCCTCATGAGGGAACTTAATAAGTCGAAAGAGGGTGGACGGCACGCATAACATGGCATGAGTCCAACTACGGCCGAGAAGTATATTGTAGTTAAGCTTGGCGTCAACTACTTATACTTCTACATTGACTATCTTCCCCTGTAAGGTAATCGCTAAACTCTCGAGAACACCCAGGGGTTTCGATTCCCGACCATAAAATGCCTCTAGGGCATTAGGAGATGATGAAAGGGCCGGAGAGCCAATGGCCTTCCAGGAAGCAGATGACATGACACAGGTAGAAGCACCTTCATCCACAATGACCCTATGGATGTTAAGACCGTTGATCCCGACTTGAATAACAAGAGCAATCTGATGTGGAAGTCGGGGGGTAAAGTTCTCTAAGTCGAAGGTGAGAAGATTAGAATCAGTGGGATCGATCCCACCGATTGCAGACAACAAAGCTTTCCGCTGTGATGGGCAACTTTGAAGAACTTCCAATGCAGACATGGCAGAAGGCGCCTATGCCAAATCCTCAAAAATACTATAGTGCTGAGCGGCACGGGCATTTGGATTGTAAGAAGATCTTCTTAGAATAACTTTAGAAGGTGGCCTTACAGCAGGTTCAGCAGTAGGCTTCTCAATCTCCAACGAACCGGAGACAGGTGGGGGAGGTGGACCATCCACAACTGCCTTCCTAGGTGCCTGACGTGATTCGTTGTAGTCCTTCGAACGTGTAGCAATAGAGATAGGTGTAGCACCATTCATCATAAATACCTGAGACCCAAATGGTGCAGATGGTGAAGGCTGTTCAACCATCTGGGTCTGTTGAGACGGGAATGGTTCTTTAAGAACTGCCGGAGTCCCTTTGGAGCCTTTAAGAAGTTTACTAACTTCATATCGTCATGGAAAATCTTTTGTATAATGATCTCCTTCACAAATGAGGCAGGGGTACTTCGGTTTGTGTTGGGAACCGTCCTCGGTACGAGGTTTGGACTTTGGCTTTGGGGCGTCGGATTTGGATTTACCTTTGCCCTCCTTTTTCCTTTTGGAGGCTTTCTCCGTAGGATTGGCCTGAACGGCATTAACCTCCGCAGTTTTGCCAGAATTGGTAGGGGCGGGAGGAGAAGAATTATTGGATGAGTTGGACTTCTGCTTCCCATTCGAAGATTTCTTCAAATTCTGAGACACGGAACCAATAACACCATCCACCACCGGGGTAGGTGGAGGCTTAGAGGTTCCAGACCGTGGAGCATCAGGAAAAATATCATAAAGCGTGCCGGACTGAGAGTATACCAGATCCAGATATTGGGCACGCGCTATGGCTTGTTCTTCAGTCACACACGCTCCCATAGCAATATATTGAGCTATTTTGTTAACGAAGGAGGTGGTGAACCAATGAGTTAGTATCTGATCAGGTATATGAAACATGATTAGTCTACGATGACGTTGCCACTCATGAATCTGATCAGAAATGTGGGTGGCTTTGTCCTGCTTCAAAGAAGTCAGGAGGTGTGTCCTGGCTTCGTAGCGAACCGGTAACTGAAATTGAGTCAGAAAAGCCATGGCTAATGTATTGAAATCTTGAAAGATGCCATGGGATAATTCAATATACCACTTAGCGGCAGCGCCAGTCAAAGTGCGTTGGAAGAGGTGTAGACGAATTAAATCATCCACCCAAGATTTGGACGAACGCCAAAGATGGTAAGTCATCACATGAGCTTGGGGGTCCTCCCCAGCTTTACCCTCAAACTTAGGGCAATCACCGAGCACCTTGGTAGGAACCGGACGCCAATATGGATTGTGCAGAATTGGATCATTCGTTAATTTCGAAACATCCGGTAATTCCAAGGTAGCTAGGAACTGAAATGGCAGATTGGACGGCATACCTGGCCCTGGATAAGGACCAGTACCTGTACTCCATGCTGGTTGAGAATAACCTTGCCCCCAGGGGTTCTGTCCCGTAGGATTCTGACTGTAGGGGGTATAGGTCGTATATCCAACCTGATTCGGTTGCTGGTAACCAGCGTACGGGGCTTGATAACCAGAGTATGGACCCTGATTGTAAGTCGGCCCTGTGTAAGCAGCGTTTGGATTTGGCTGCTGAGTATAGGTGTAGCCGGGTTGCTGAGAGTAATAGTTAGAACCCTGGGGCTGGCTATAATTCGGTTGATACTGACCATGAGAATAGTAACCGCCCTAAGGTCGAGTGGGTTGCTGATAGGTGGGACCCTGCTGAGCCTGATAATTAGGATGCAGCGGTTGATTTGGCTACGGGATTGAATAAGTCGGCTGTTGGGCAGGGTTGACAGGATGTGCAGGTTGGCCTAGCTGAACAGGCTGACCTGGCTGAGCGCGCTGCTCTGGTTGAACAGGTTGACCCGGATAAACAGGTTGTACCGGTTGTGCAAGTTGTCCTGACTATTGAGCAGCACCAGGTTGTGCTGGATGGGCCGGTTGGCCTGGTGGAGGGACACCAGGTTGTGCCGGATTGGCCGGCTGGCCTGGTGGTGGGATACCAAGTTGTGTTAGATGGGCCGGTTGGCATGGTAGCGGAATGGAGCCAAGTGGTTGCTGATAACCGGTTTGACCTGCAACAGAACCATAAGATGGTCCTGGCTGATGTGCAATGTTGGGACCAAGAGGATACTGCGGTTGCAAAGGTTGAGAAGGTTGGACTTGCCCCCCAGGACCATATACCGGCCCTGGTTGGTACCCCGGTTGACATATGATTCCTTGAGTTTGCCCAAGTGGGACTCTAGGGAGAGGCTGCACGAGTTGACCAGAAGGGTTGTAATACTGTCCTTGCGGACCGTACAATGGCCCTTGCTGGCCCGAAGGGTAGCCCTGTATGGGCTGTCCCTGCGGGTCATAAGGATAGCTAGGTTGGCCCGAAGGTTGACCTTGAAAAGGTTGTCCTTGCGGGTTATAAGGCTATCCAGCCTGGTTATACGGTAAACCCTGAGCATGAAGTTGAGCCTCAGGAGAAGGTAAACGTAAAGGGTTCCCATGCTCATCGTACTGATATGGAAAAACATACACGGGTGTACCATCCTGTGCATAATGCGAAAAGTACGAGTGGTTGGGATCTTGAGAGGACTGTCCGACCTCGAGGTTCGACTGTTGCAGAGACAATCGATACTCCTCCGGAGAGATGTTCTCTGGCATAGCAGATGCTATGTAGATATCTTCAGGAAGGGATGTGGTCCTTATGGATTGGGTAGTAACAGCGGGTGCAGATGCGGCCACGAAAACAGTGGGCATGGAGGGTACAGAAGTAACCTGAGGGGATGATATAACGGGTGTCCATGGATAAATCCCCAATGAAGGAACAACCGGCCTCGTAAAAGGAGCTGATAACCCCATAGAGGCAGCATCGGCTATAATATGACCCAAGGATCTATACCCAATGGGTAATGAGGGACCAGGTGATGACATAACAGATGGTTCAGGGTTGTCTCCTAGAAATAATCTCTGAGGAAATAACTGGTAATCTTCACCGGACTTGGGGATTTCCTCACTGGATTCACTCATGTTTGAGCCTGCCACTAGATCTCATAATAGACAGCGAGGACTAGGAGGAACAACAATAGCTATAAAAGGTGAACCCGATGTAAGAGGAGGGAAATCTTCCCCTACTCCCAATCCAAACCAAGGGTTAGAAAAGGGCCAATTGAACTCAACTGGTCCTCCAAAGGGCTGCTCAGACAAAACTGGTCCCTCGTCAGGAAACTCGGAAACGATGGGCTACTGGGGTTTAGCAGAGGATTGAGAAGCCTCTAATGAATCATCCGTGTATGGACTACCAGTAAACGAAACAGAACGTTCCGCCACTATGACAACAATGACAAAAGATCAAGCACAACACACACAGGCTAAAAAAGAGTCAAGACACATAATCAAACGGCCAACAAGAAAAATCTAACAGGGCGTGTGATCGCGGGTGATTTATTTTACCACATTGAAACTTAGAAACTTCACCGTTTCATGTTCTAAGAGTCGAGAAACGGAAGAAAGGTGACTCTATCTCTTTCAGTTTTGAAGCAAGCATGAAAGGACAAGCGCTTGGTGATCCTTTCAAATTTAAAGAGTCAGAAAAGATCAAATGACTACTCATGAATACTAGGCAAAGGGTGTACCAAATAACCATGAACTGCAATATACACCTTGGTTTCAAAAATGAAAGAGAAATCAACCAAGCACTTAACATACGTGTAGGCAATCTCCCCGAATGTTGTGTCCGGTGTATCACGGATATAGGGCGGCAGACTCGGCTTCCTATGGATAAAGGATAGAAACCTAGTGGGGTCTCCCTTTATATACTCGACGGTACGGGGAGCACAAGTCCATACTAGTGCTGTCTAAAGCCAAGAGGCGAATGACAGCTACTAGGTTTAAAGACGCCGGAACACGTCTCTAGCCTAGACCACTAAATGTTGCGTTAATGTTTCAATGCTGCCTTAGTGTAAATTGAGTAAATTTTAATGTTTATCTTCAATTACATTTCAGTTTTTAGGCCCTAGCGAGTGTGATGTCACAAAATCTCCTAAATGCACACTATATGCCACAGTATATCATTTCATTCGATGAAAGCTAATTATGAGAGAGTTGAGAGATTTTCACACAAACAAAATGATCATAAAACAACCAACAAAGCCTCTAATGCAACCAATGTAAACCAACAAATTTTCTCCCAAAGTCACTAATCACTAATAACACGGAAAAGATTTTGATTTGCACTAACTAATCAAAAGAAAAAGAGAGTTTTTTATATTTTCAATTTTTAATAGCAATAAGCACTAACAAAATGAAAACTAATGAAGAGCAATTTGAGATGCGATAGTAAGAGAGCAAAAATGAGCAAATTCACTCAATGACAAACATGCAATCAGACCTCAAATTGACAAAACAGTCCCTCAAAACCAAAAGAATCCAAAAGACTCAAATGGACCATGTAATCTAGGCCCAAACGAGGCAAAGCGAAATTTGAATGAAGAAGAGAACAAACACTCAAATAACGCAATAAAGCGATAAACAATCGCTAAACGAATGCAAAGAAGCAATCACAAGGTTCACTGAACCGATAGAAACCAAAAACTCCCAAGGGAGGCTCGACACACAAGAGGACCTAGATGCCCTAGGGCTAGAAAGTGAAATCGATGGAAACAAGCAAACAACCAAAGGACGAAGGTCACAGCCAGTCAAATAAGGCTCCAAAACACTCAAGCAAGTGAAAAAACAAGGCCAAAATCATAGATCAATCTTAGAAGGCTCAAAACATAGAAAACCCTAATACCTCACAGGATTGGCGTGACTGTGAGGCTGAAACTAGCACCAGAATGGAATTGGCACGGGTGATACACAAGCAACCTGCGCCAATGGGCACGATTGTCAAGCTGAAAAGCACGCCAGTTGAGTTAACTATGGGAAAAATAAAAAAGAGCAGTCTAGACACAAACCAGTGATGACAAGGCCAAACAAAAGCCAAACAAATAGAAAAACAAACCCAAAGAGCTGACCAAGCAAGCAAGGTCAAGAATCAACTGAAAAGACAAGACAACACTCCAAGTGTTCAGTTCATAAACTAAACCGGAGAATTGGCCCGGAAACGACGTTGATCTCGCCGCTAAATATGACGTTTCGAAGGATATGCGCTGGCAAGTTTCCGTCTGCCAACTTCTGAGCAGAACAACAACAAGCCAACGATCCCCAGTGGAGTCGCCAATTTGTTGTGGAGGTAAATCCCCTCTGCGGACAGAGGCGATCCCTACTAGCCCAGACCGGGTCTAGCAACAATCGTTCACGCTATAGTGCAGGTTCCTAATTGCAAATAAACCAACTGGCGATGAAGGCTTACCTGGAATCCAACGTTGTCGCTTGTAGAGAAAGTAGCGCTCCCGTTCCTTAGCTTCGGCAGATCGCAATCCTCACGATCTCTGTGATCGGACACCTGCACACGCCAGAAACAAAACAAACGCAAGCGTAAAATCCATTATATGCAACTATATGTCAGTCAGAGAAGACATAACTCAACATCATAATCAACAACAAGAGTGGAACCATAACCAATAGTCGCTTATCATTAATCAATCAAAGAAGAATACAACCATAGCCCTGACACTGAATTCTCCTTTGGAGGGTCACCAGTGGAACACGTCTCGAAAAATCTTGTCGGGGATGAGACAAACCTCTCTCCTCGGATGTCTCGAAAATGATCTCGTTGCTTGGATTTGGCCTTAAGGGAATGAATCAAGGCTCTTGCAGCATTAGGCTCTTGGGAACTTGGAGACTAGCTTGCAAATGAGATGAGCAAGCTTTTATAGATGGAGGAAGGGGGAGTTGGGATCCCTATAATTATGGGATTGGCCCTATCCTCAAGGAAGCTTCCATGAGAGATGTCAAACCACTTCCTCTACATGGAGATCCGGAGCCAAACCTCCCAACTCAAATTAGATACCAGTTTCTGGATCATTTAGGACGAAACTTCCGCCATTTATTTTTTAAAAACACTCCTTAAAATGGCTGGCGCGAGTGCGACTTTGGGATAGAGCGCCAATTGATGTGCCCTCTTTGAAGGATTTCCCCCATTGGCGCGAGTAATGAACTGGCTACCCGCGCCAATGCAAAAAGGGGTGTTTTTAGGGTTTTTCACAAGGAGTGGTCTTCAAGGCAATGAGAGTACATGTTTAGGGGAATGCCATGAAAGTATTTTCAAGTTATGTCACTGCTCACAGGTCACGGAATGAGCCCTCCAATTGTGTGGGATGGGGAATTGCAGGGATGGTGACAAATTGCTGTGTAACAACCACCCTTCCCTCTAAAGCTCCATATTTCTCCCTTGTCATCCCATCATGCCTAGATTAACCCAAACCCTTCTGGCTACTCTCTGCTACCTTGTGAGTCTACTCCAAAACCTTTAGTAGCCTCCTTAGCCTTGATTTTCTCCCTTTTTCCCTTGTCTTTCTCCATGTTTCATGAATGTCATGTCAGCCCGTTTCCCTCAGGGAAGCCCTAATGCGACCCCGCGACCTAGTGACCTTGCAATGTAGCGATCTCGTGACCTGGTCACTGGGTTGCAAAGTCATTGAGGTCGGTGCTCCCACTCAAATGCGACTATGCAACCCTACGACTAGGTCCCCAGGTCGCAACTATCTAAAAATTCCTAGTGCGACCTACCCTATTGGTCACTTGGAGCCCCACCTTGTTGATCACTTGGCACCCCTGACTAGCTGAGGCATTAGTTGGTTTAGAAAAGTGATTTTATCTATCATATTGTCACCTCTATGTTGTTTTCCTTATCATGTGATTGTTTCTTGAAAATTATAGGTGACCTTGAAGAAGAGCTCGATTACGTATCTATCTCCTTGAGCTCAAGCAATATGGGGCCTCCAGCAATCCACAAACAACACAGGAGCCCAGAAATTGATCCCCCAGAAAGTGATGTACCTCCAAATCTTACCACCACCTACGGAGACACAACTTACATATTTGGTAATAACACTAAGATGTCTTGGTATGACCTGTACCAAGAATTCACAAGACAGGAGTTCTCGGAAGTCCTAGTAGATCGCCAGGTGTACCTGCAAGTGAAGAGGTATAAGATACATTATGTCGCAGCTGACCCTCCAATATTCTCGTGCACAGAATTCATTGACTAGATTATGTAAATAACATATTCTAAGCATTGGGTGATAAGAGAATCCACCAAGGTGGCCTTTTCCAACCTTTCTCTAAGAGACACTAACATGTACTACTCTCTACTAGACAAAGAAGAATCCTTCAATGCTCGATGGATAGCAACACATGATGTGCTAATGCACGACACCCTAAAGAGCTAGTGGGAAGACCCCGAGTTAAAGGGGAAAAAGGATTAGGAATATAAGACGAAGGGTCTTAGAAAGGTTTATAGGCTTGTCACGACTGTGATGTTCCAAATGTACAGAAGGGCAGACGCTACCACCTTCAATGGGGCATGGGTTCCCCTAATGCATGCAGTCACTACCTATGGCACTCACTTCAACTGGGCCCAATTGCTAATTTTGGCTTTGAGGGCAAACATATCAGCAGTACAGGTTTCGGAAGAAGGGTTAGCATTCAAATTCTACATGGCTTCCTATCTGTTATATGCAGTATGTTCATGGTTCCATTTTGATCAGTGATCGCATAACTATGACACAACGACCAGAGGACCTATCCACGAGGACTTGAAGATTTCCTGGGATTCCAGGTACAACCAAGATATTGACCTTATCTCGGAAAATTTTATCACCGCACTCTACCATTTTATTTTCGGGGAAGATCCACCCTAAATGTAAATAAGAGCCATGGAGACAATCATCAAGGTGGCATGCTGATTTCCCATTCAAGAAGGCACCCTCATTATGGTTTTTGGATCCTTCAAGCAGCCCCATGCTTTGTCAATATTCGTCACCAACAAGTTGCTACTGCAAGAAGTCTGCTACCAGATGTCGAGTGGTTTATATAAAACACTGAGCAAGGGTAAGAAGAAACCATGGCCTACCCTCCCACTCACCATCGGTGCTTACACAGTCAAGGATTTCAAAGAAGTGGAGGCAAAGGCTAAAAAAATAAAAGGATTTCACTTGGTAAACTTGGATTTCTAGTCCTATGACCCAGAAAGGATCGTACCTACACACTGCAAGTGGGCCAAGTTCAATTGGAATTATTAGCACACTGAAACGAAATTGGAAGATGAAGTAAGGAATTGGTATAATGCACTCAGTTAGGCGGCCCTTGAAGAGGATTTTGAAGTAGATGGAGGCCAAGGGGAACATTCCCAGGATGACCTAAACCTGCAAGATGGATCTTCCGCTATGAAGTGGAAAACACAGACAATAGGGGCTTCTACCTCTTAACCCAAGAAAATGAAGAATACTACAGGTAATAATTCCCCTAAAAATATGGAAGAGGAAGGGGAGAAAGAAACCTTGGAAGAGTGAAGTGCCATCCTCGCAAAGAAAAAATAGAGGGAGGAAGAACTTAAAATAACCCAAGACGAGTTGGCCTAGCAATAATTAGAGGATATCTAAAGGCAGTAGGAGGAAGAACAATGAAAGAAGCAATAGGAGGAGGAACAACGAACGAAGCAACAGAAAGAAAAACATAAAAGGAATCAAGTGGAGGAAGCATGCAGGAAGAAGGAAGAGGAATCAAATGCAAAAGAATAAGAACAAAGGAAGAGAGAGGCAGAGAGCAAGATGAAATAGGAAAAGGACAAAGAGGAAGCAGAGAAAATAAGAATGGAAGAAGAAGCCCAGAAGTGGCAGGAGGAGGCAACTAAAGAAGTTGAAGGAGGTGAACCACAACCTTTTCAACTTGGTAAATGAGTGGATATGCCCCCAATCGATATACCCCCAGTGACTCCCATGACAGGCAGGTGCTTTCCCCTTTCCGAGCTACGTCTCTAGGGAGAATAAGAGGATGGACGTATTGGACTTGACAAGGCTTTCCTATGATCAATACACTCACAAGATTAGGCAGGAAAGAAGAAAATATCTTGCATGGAACCTGACCGAGCCTCTGGCGGTTACAACTGAAAAGGACATAGTCTTAGATACCATAACAAACCCCATAATGATAGCATCGGTCGATACCACTTTCACAACTGCTACTGAAGAGAACTTCAACATAATGAGTAGGGAAATCCTACAACTACAAAACAGGCTCTGTGTAGCTAAGAAGAAGGCCACCCAAGCAGAAGAAGAGAAAAGAGCCTTGGAAGCAGAGAATCAAATGCTTCAACTCACACTCACCCAAGTCGGCAGGCTGCAAGCTACCATTCAAGGAGAATTGTAAATCATGAGAAGAACCATGGTGTAGGTCTATGAAGAGATGATGAGGCTAAGACAAATAGTCACTCCCTTGGCGGGAGTCCAAGTAGATACGAGAAAGAAATACTCCCAGCTGAAGGAGGCCTCAACAACACTTGACAACATATTAGAGTGGTCCGAGAAGTATCCACAAGCCCCTGCCATGCTGCTAAAGAGGGATTGGATCCGTGCCCCCAAAATGAAAAGGTAAAAATGCATATGAAATTGCAATCCTGAGACAAGCTCGTAAAATATGTGGACAAATTAATGACCGCATACATAAATCTCATCAGCGGCTACAACTCAATGGAGGAAGTTCATCACATACCCTCCACGGGTATGCTAACCCAGAAAAATATTCGAGAAGAGTTATTACAGAAGATCTAGTCATTCCTAGAACCGATCAGACAGGAAACTGGCTCAACGAACCTTCCAGTTACGAGGGAAAACATTAAATAATACGTCGTGGAGTCGGTCATAATTTACACAAAGCCGACCTCACTTTCCAATTATATCAATTCAATGAAGCACACACTGGTTCTGACATGATTGAATGCCTGTATAAACTTGGGGAAGACATGCCTCAACTCACCTCGACAGTCACCGAGTACCAAGCCTGACAGGCATATCTCAAGGAGCAGCTGTAGGTGGAAACTCCAGCCTTATCTATCATCAAACTACTCCCCTGAAAAAAAACTGGATGGCAAGTGTTATAAATCTTAGGTAGTAAGTCGCAACTCCTGCTAGGTCGTAAGTTGCAGATGACTCCAGGTCGCAGGTCGGGGCCCGACCTAGGTTGCAAGTCGTAGGTGCCCCCAAGTCACAGGTCATCCCAATAGTTAGGGAAACGAAAGTTCGGGGGATAACATTAAAGTAATTTTTTCCCTATATGTACTACCTCGTGAGAGATTGTAAGAGGATTGTTTTCTTGGACTCTTGAGAGAGATAATTATATAGCATTGAATGTATGTTCTGAGAATGAATACAAAGGAGTGTTTTGGATCTCACTATTGGATATGACAGAGGCTTTTGTGTGATGACGCCATGAATATAGTCTTTTTGAATGAATGATATTTTCTATAACGTATTGTTGTACATTTATGTTTATTCATTGTCTATGTATTTGAGTTCCCTTTTATATGTGGATGATGTATGATGGTTTAACGTAGGGATATTTTACTGACCTCGTTTGTTTATATATGCCTAAATATTTACTGAAATGTTCTTAGATGATGAAGAGACACTTGATCATAGTGAATTGTTTCTTGTATGTTTAAAGTGGATCTCTGTATGAGTATGAGCTTAGTGAATTTTTGGTAACAATGCTTTCCTGAAGTTCCATGCTTTAAATTTCACTTTTTATGTTCATGGTATTTTTTTCACAGGGTATTCGTCGATCAATAACTTTGTTTCGTTCAACATCCGCACATTCCCATAACTGCGAGACTCCTCTCCTTCCGAGAAAAGGCATATCTCTTACCAATATGATGACAACCGATCCCACATACCGGATGGGATCCCTACAAAAAATGGTGGAGAGTCTAGTTGGGATTAGACAGTGGGGAGATCCCCTCACTGTTTCCGAGTCACTTTTACCCGTCAACAAAAAGCTAACCAGAAAGTTAAATTAAATGGATTTGAGGCGTCATATGCCTTGGCTATGTTGGGAATGGTCGCTCTCAAATTTGTGCATGTTGTGCACGAATAAAGGAAGTTCTCTTAACCTTGACCTTATGGTATTTGGTAATTATTTTGTGATCATGATTATGTTGATGTTTATACGTGTATACATGTATGTATGTGTGTATGTCATGTCTAGCAGGGCTGTCATGGATCATGGTTGTTTGATGCTAAATGTTTATATGTATATATGTGTGCATGTATGTTATTGTTTGACGTGATGATGATTGTTTTATGCTAATGATTATATAAATGTGTATGTATCTATGTCACTGTCTGATAGGGTTTTAAAGGATCCTTCTCGTGGAGGAATGATTGATTATGCAAGTGAATGGCATGAAGAAGCTCTTGGCCTTATAAAGAATCAAGTGGGAAGAGTGACCCTGACATATCGATGAGATTAGTATCATGTGGACATGAATTGATATGATATGCTTTTACTATGCCTATGTTTGTGTTATGGACAGGAAATATTGAGGGGTACATCAACGAACTGAAAGTAGTGTGATCTACAACATACTAGGATAAGCATGGATAGTGGAAAGACACTAGAAGTAAGGTTTCTTGTTGGGTCAGTGTGTGGTGTATGGATGTTTAGCACTACTATTTTGTGTATGTTGCACATGTTGCATATCCAGTGATTGTACCCATGGTGATGTGTACTTGTAACATATGCAGTGTTGTGTACATATGATGTTGTATGCCTGTTATGTATATATGTTGTGTATATATTTCATATGCAGTGCAAGGTATAAATTGTGTTATGTACATGTTGGATATGGTTATGTATATATCGTACTATGTGCATGTTGGATATGAGGTGTTGTGTGCATATGGCGTTTTGTGCATGTTGGATATGCGGTGTTGTGTACGTATGGTGCTATGTACATGTTGAATATGCAATGCTATGTACATATGGTGTTGTGTGCATGACACACATATGGTGATATGTACAAGTGGTGTTATGTGCATGATTATACAAGTGGTGTTGTGTGCATGTGGTGCTATGTACATGTTGTACATGTGGTGTTGTGTGCAGGTGGTGTCGTTTACTTCTTGTGCATGTGGCACTATGTACAAGTGGTGCCATGTGCATGTCATGCATGTGGTTTTGTGTACATGTGGTATTGTGTACACATTGTATAGGTGGTGCTGTGTACATTTGACATTGTGTACACGTTCTACAGATGTTGTCTTGCACTTGGTGCCGTGTACAAGTGGTACTGTGTACATGTTGTGCATATGGTACTGGTATACAAGTGGTATTGTGTGCATGTCATACATGTTGCATTGCAGGCATGTGGTACTATGTATGTGCATGGTGTAGTCATGGTATCGTGACATATGTATTCGTTGTGTTGTACTTTGTATATGTATATGTATTAGGTTGTATTGTACACCGGGTGTAGGTGTATGTGTTTTATGCCGGTGTAGGCATATGCATTGTGTGGTGTTGTATGCCTTGTGTGGATGTATGTGTTGTGATGTACACTGTGTGTTTGTGTACGTGAGTAAAGAGAAGCAAGGGCACTGGGTACTTTCCGGGTGTGGCAACCAATCTAGTGTGTGTACAAAAAGAGAAAAGGTATAAGTAAGGACTGATGAAGGATAAGTATCGGTATTTTATTTCAATTTTTTTATGCATGTGATCTATGATTTTATCTTATGATGGTTACATGCAATTTATGATTATGGTTTATGATGACTGCATGTGATTCATGAATTTGACGTATGATGGTTGTGTTTTGATCTAACCAGATGATCTGATCAAACAACTAGTTTGACTTTTTGTGACAGGAAGTAAACAGGATTGCAAGTGTACCTTATTGATGAGCTACCAATGAGGTATTATTTGAAGTTATTTCAATTTATTTTGAATCTAATGGAAATTATGTGCTTGGTACAGGAAGCACAAAAATGTCGGTTGGGTGATTGGAAATAACTGCAAGAATTAGTAGCAACAATAAAAATGAATTGAAACAGGAAACAATATGTTGGTAAAGCACTTCAGGAGTAGGGCCATTGTGGGACACTGGTACCCAATAGTTTCCATTGATTTCTATGACCGGTATGATGGTTGAGGCAGGTATATGCCTTGGTTTTTGTATCTTCTGATGCAAGGAAGCCTTTCCAAGGGATGGAATGCCCGCGATGGGGGTGACAGTGGAACTTGGAAGGTGAGTGACTTCATTGAAGGGGGCAACCAGTTTTCTCGAGGGACTATGTAGTAGAGAAGGGAATGTCGGGGATGGATATTTTTTGGTCATTAGCATTTCCAGATGGAATTAGATTCACATTGGGAGTGTGCCCTGAAACAATGAGTCGTTAACTATTCACTGAGAGGACAAGAACGTGGGATTGTAGTGCTTGACATTGGATGCAGCTTTTACTTTGGAAGTGGATTTAGACTTCCTAGGAAGGAGGTGAATCCTAGTATTACTTTGAGAGTGGAGGTGCGAGCCTATGGATTCCCTTGTTGCTGATACAGGCATCGTATCCTTCTATTTGCTGGTTGAGAAAATGTGTATATGTGTATATCATTATAAATTGTATTGAGTTGGATTTATAAATCTCCATAGATAGTATGATTATGTTTTGGTTGAAGAAAATGTGGTTGTTATTGTAAATACTGTAATGATTTGTGTTATAAATCTACAATAAACGGTATGTTTGTCATGTTTTCAGCAGTGTTAATTGCAAATATTGCGACGAGCTATGTTATAAAAATCCATAGGTAGTATGATTTTTTTTAGCATTTTGTTGGTTTGTAGGTGAAATTGAACACCGAGGACAGTGTTCCCCCAAGGGGAAGGGTTTTGTAACAGCCCTGGTTAAAAATTTATGTAAAAACATATAACACCACGGTTAATGGGACACATATTCCAGGTTGAATGGTGGGAAAACATCCTAGCGGGTGTTCACTTCAGTTTATTATGGCTAAGTAAATTGGCAAAGTCAATGGAAAAGACATTGGAAAGGCATGAAGCATTAATTGACATTTTATTTATGAAAATAATGGAAAATAGGAGAAAAGGAAGGTGAAAGGTCACGGGTTGCATGTGAGGAGGAAAATGAAGGGAAATAATGGAAAATGAGGAAAATAGAGGCCTCATTAATAAAAAGGATTATGAGGATCAGTTGAAATTTTTTTCACTCAAGCCTTTGTTAATTCATTTTTGGAGCTCTCGCATTATTCCTCTCTCTCTCATACTCTTGGATAATTAGAGTTTTCTTGGAGCACTCTTCGAGATCAACATTTATAGCAGGTTATGAGTGCATGTGCCGAGTTCCATGTGTGTTTTCCTCTTTAGTTTTGGCATCCATGGTGTATGCATGTGGATTTTCCTAGCCTTTCCATTTCTTGCATAGCCATGGTGTTGTGGGTTTATTTCCATTTATTTTTTATGGTTGGTTCTCATGATTACTTTAGCTATGGGTTGAGTTATTAGTTCCTGGAGCCTTAGTTTGACAAACGCTCTGGAGCCCGGTGGACAACTATGGGTTGAGTTACTATTCCTAGAAGCCTTGGTTGGACAAATGCTCTAGAGCCTGGCGGACAACTGTTGGGTTTAGTTACTATTACTAGAGCCTTGGTTGGACAAACTCTCTAGGCCCTAGGTGGGTTGAGTTACTAGTCTTGGAGCCTTGGTTGGAAAAATGATCTGGAGCCTATTGGCTTGAGGGGTCCTGACCCAGGTTCGGAGGTTACGGTTTTCCAACAAAACCCTATACTACTGGCCCTTTCGAAAATGGCCTACTTGCACAGGCCAAGGTCTCACCCGAGGTAGTATGGGAGGGTGTTGGAACCAGGTTTCTGCACCCTGGGAGAGAGTAGGTAATTAAGGCAGATCTTCGTTTGCAACTTATCGAACTCGTGCAGAGCAAGTCTATTCGTACGCTTTTAATAATATAATCAGTTATTAACCATAACAGAGATACTACCATTCACAGATCTAGTCACTACCTTCGCATGCGTATCAATAATTATTAGCACATAATATCATAAATGTAGCTACAGATACATTCATAGCATAAACAGATAGCATAGATGTATTCACAGCTTAACAGATACCATCACAGAGAATTCATAGATATACTTATGCAAAACACATATATACTCGTAGCTAAATAACCATCACAGATACACTTCAGCAATAAACATCATTGACCCAGATAACACACAGATACTTTAACAATACTTCGCATTCATTAACATTCAGATCCACTTACAACCAAAACCAGCCCACACACAGACTAGCAGGGTCCGCACACAGCAGGACTGAGAATCTTCGCGCACACAACCAGCAGGCATCCTTACCAAAAACAACCCAAATAGATCTAGCAGTTCGCACGTAGCATCAATCTTAATTCTTGCCTACCTCTAAACTCAAACTATTCATTGCACTGTCTAAGAGAGAATAGCAACTAAAATATATAAAAATATATTGTTGTTGATACAATGCTCTAAAAATTCTAAGGCTAGAGATCCATGCTCCAAAACAGGATTCCAGGACAACCCAGAAAAGGTTTCCAGAAATACACACTATACAAAATACAGCAGATTTGGCCCTAGGGCTGAATAATCTCTGCAAATAAATCTCTGATGAGAGATGGCTGATCTGATATACAATATGGTTGATCCTCCTCCTACAGATCTCCTAAATTAAGGGTTGATCCCCACACAGGAAAACCAAACACTACAAATAGGGAAATAAAACCACTACTGAAGTTGCTCTCCAAAATAATGCAGTCCTTGTAGGAAACTCTGTTGTAGCTGATGACTGCTACTTGGCTTGGTGCCAAAATGTGTAATGAAGCCCTGAGAACTTCCTCACAAGCCTCTAGATGAAAGGATGATCTCTCCAATGGAAAAATGGCTCAGAAAATGGATATTTCTCTCCTCCACTGCTACACCAACACAACCCAACTCTAAACAAAACTGCATTGTACATGACACTAAAGCTTGGCCAAATGCCTAAATGTGGAATTATAGTGCAAACTCCTCCAAGAGCTTCTCAATGGAAGAGGTGGGATTCCCGATCAGGAACACCCTGTGCTAAACAGCACATGCAATCTTAGCTAAACAGCTGAAGAAAGATATATGTCTAAACAGACCATATATCAAAATATCAAATATACCAAGATGAATAATATGGCTACCATCCTCTTCCTTTTATAATATATGAGCTTCCAAACCCTAAGCCCCATCCATTAATGACACTACTTCCATGCAATGTGTCTCCATCTAAAACTATGTTGTCTCTCCATAAATGTCCACTCCTCCATGACAGCGTTGTTAATTTGGTCAAAGTTGACCCAGTCCACATGTTTTAGCCCCTGTTCACACCATAGGGTGCTTTATTGAGCTGGAAATATGATCCACTTTCACATGAGAAGTGGTTTTATTCTTCATAAAGAGATTTATGGGTCTCCTTACCCATTTATTCACCTATCTAAGTGAAAAAACAAAATTCTAATATTCCAATTAGTTACAAGCTAATTTAGGAATATTACAATCCTCCCCTCCAAAATGTTGCTTGTCCTCAAGAAACTGTAAGGATCCTGCAAAATCTCTAATGGATACATCTCCTCCCAAGAATACAAGTTTTCCTTTGGTGGATAAACCAAATATCCCTCATCATGAAAAAGTGGGAGATATATGGAAAGAGTTATATGCTATCCATTGGCTTCCTCAAGGCATGAGAGATGATAAATGTTGGGTGTCTCAACCCCAATGAGAAACTCCAATCTCCATCCAAAACTTCCATAGTTTTTCCAATGCATGCAAAAGTGTTAATAACCTTTTGTCATTTTAAAAAAGATTCCTCATGTGTGGAAGTATCATTTTCTGCTCCAAGGCTATGGAGTATCCCTTTGACACCATGCTCATGTCATCATATATTTCCGAATCACCATATTTCAGTGCAGATAATCGAGTGGGAGATGGAAATTTCCATATCAGAAAATTGCTCACCTCTCCTTTGAGCCCATCAAAGGTTCTCTACGCTATACTAGCTCCTCCCAAAGCTCCTTCCTTAGCCAAATATATCAATGCTGCACCATGTTGAGGGAACTCTTTATTCATCTTCCAATCAGGGTATCTCCTTGGTGGAATGGCTCCATGTAATGAAACATCAAGTTCTAGAGCATGTTGTCTATGTGAGTGGATTGATTTGTCCCTATCCTCATTGCACAATTCCTCCTGCCTCTTCTATGCATCAACCCTTTGAAATAGAGAGGGTGTGTGCTCCTAGTCATATGATGCTTGTCCTCCCCCTTATCTTCTCCTATCTTCAAGATCTATAAATCTGTCAATGATGGCACATGCTGCACATGGACTGTGCCCTGATCTCCACATGTCAAATTCTTTGGAACTTCTTGCAAGGGTGCAAGACTTTCTCTCTTTGAATCAAATTCTCCATCTCCCTCTTCATGAGGCACTAGATCCGCTATTGATGTGACAACGCTGTTACATCTTATCTCCTCTTCCCCTTCATCATGAATGGAGGTTGTCTCTTTTGAAAAAGAGATCTCCATGTCTTCTTTTTGAGAAGAGATCTCTTTATGAATTGGGGATATTTCCTCTAGCAAGGTATGATGAAGGTTTTTAATTCCCTCAATAGTTTTTTGAAATGGAGTTGGATTTATAGATCCTTTCAACTCATGCAAAGGTTTTTTTTATTTATGCTTGGCTAGCTCAACCAAGGAAGTTCAGAGTGTTTTTCATCAAATTCCTTTCCTAACCTCCTAGTGAACCTTGCATAAGTAGTCATATTTGCATATTTTAATGAAGAAAAATCATAAAACCACCAGGCATAAACCTTACCTTCAAGGTGCAGCATTGCTACTCTAATGGCTTCATCTTCTGAAACTTGGTGTTGCTACAAATAGGTGTCTAGCTCCTCCACCCAAGCCCTAGTTGAACATTTAGGTGATCCATCAAAAGTAGATAGAAAGAATCTACCCACTTCATGCTGCTTGCCCATTGTGCTTCTATCATGGTTTCTAGTTCTTCTATCCTCCTTGATCTTAAAAAACCCTTGGAAGTTAAGATGATCTCTAAATATCTGAGTTTGAGATTCATACTCTTGAAGATAGTCACCAAGAGTCTCCTTTGGTATATCTCCTTCCTCCATCTCTCTTGCTATGACCCCAGGCATGGTACCACGTTGTAGATCTGATGGTGTAGTTGAATTCTCACACCCATAATGTGAAAATCTGGAGCTTCCTTCATGTACAAGCCCTCTTGCAGAATCTCTCCATCTCTCCATTCTTATCTCTTTGATGTCTCTGCTAATGCACTGCATAGTTTGCAGAAATTTTTTTGAGAACTCCTTCCCTCCTGTAAATGAAGGTTTTCCTTTATCTCGTTTTCAAATCTTCTCCTTCCTATGATAAGCCTCATTAGATGACATAATGGTTGAAGTACACAAGCTAAGCTAAGATTATGCTCTGATACCACTGTAATATTCCCAAATGGGAAAAGCAGGAATAGAGTGCATGAAACTGGAAATATGCAGAAATATAATAGATAAAAGCATGAGACAAGAGTAGATCCATTACATTATGTTTATAACAACAAAATAGGTTCAATATATTGAGGAAAAGATCACTCAAATGGGGAAAACAAGCCTCCCATGAAAGCATACACCTAGATCTAAAATGTTGTTAATACATGAAGTACAGGAGTGCAGAAAACTACGATGTCTAAGAGAGAATAGTAGCTGAAATATATAAAAATATATTTCTTTTGATAAAATGCTACAAAAATGTTAAGGCTAGAGATCCATGCTCCAAAATAGGATTCCAGGAAAACCCAGAAAAGGTTTCCGAAAATACACACTATACAAAATATAGCAAATTTGGTCGTAGGGCTGAATAATATCTACAAATAAATCTCTGATGGGAGATGGCTGATATGATATACAAGATGGTTGCTCCTCCTCCAACAGATCTCCTAAATGAAGGGTTTATCCCCACACAGGAAAACAAAACACTCTAAATAGGGCAATAAACCCACTACTGCAGTTGCTCTCCAAAATAACGCAGTCCTTGCAGGAAACTGAGCTGTAGCTGATGACTGCTACTTGGCTTGGTGCAAAAATGTGTAATGAAGCCCTAAGAACTTCCTCACAATCCTCTGGATGAAAGGATGATCTCTCCAATGGAAAACTAGCTCAGAAAATGGAGATTTCTCTCCTCCACTACTACACCGCTGCAACACAACCCAACTCTAAACAGAACTGCGTTGTACGTGAGACTAAAGATTGGCCAAATGCCTGAATGTGGAAGTATAGTGCAAACTCCTCCAAGAGCTTCTTAATGGAAGAGGTGGGATTCCCGATCAGGAACATCGTCTGATAAACATCACATGCAATCTTAGCTAAACAGCTGAAGAAAGATATATGTCTAAACAGACCATATATCAAAATATCAAATATACCAAGATGAATAATATGGCTACCATCCTCTTCCTTTTATAAGATATGAGCTTCAAAACCCTAAACCTCATCCATTAATGACACTACTTCCATGCAATGTGTCTCCATCTAAAACTGTGTTGTCTCTCCATAAATGTCCACTCCTCCATGACAGCATTGTTGATCTGGTCAAAATTGACCCAGTCCACATGTTTTAGCCCCTGTTCACACCTTAGGGTGCCTTATTGAGCTGGAAAGATGACCCACTTTCACATGAGAAGTGGTTTTATTCTTCATAAAGAGATTTATGGGTATCCCTACTCATTTATTCACCTATCTAAGTGACAAAACAAAATTTTAATATTCGAATTAGCTGCAAGCTAATTTAGGAATATTACATTCTAGTCCTAGAGCCTTGGTTGGACAAACGCTCTGGAGCCCAAAAACATCTGGGGTTGAGTTACTAGTCCTAGAAGCCCTTGTTGGAAAAACTATCTAGAAGCCCTGTAATAGTTTGGTTTGAGTCACTAGTCCTGGAATCCCTGGTTGAAACAAACACTCTGGAGCCATGGAGCAGCTTGGATAGAGACTAATCTGTGATGGTTTTGATGTCATACTATGAGGTGGAATCACTAATTGAGGGTTGAGGTGATTTGGCCTCTGGAAGCCATCGTCTGGTTTTGATTGATGTGTTTTATGAGATCCCACATTCATGCTTGGAATATGGCATGGGGGTGATTGGCTAAATTGAGACTTGGCTCAGTCAATCTATGGTCGCGTGGAACATGGAAGTCCCATCTCCGATTGGTTTTTACATTCAGTAATGAAGAGCTCATTCCTTTGATATTTGATGTATAATTTCACAAGTTATTATGTGGATTTTTTTGTTGTTGTATCCATGGTATTATGTTGTTATTATGCTGGCTATAAGCATATATTTTATCAATGGTGATGTATGGCTCTATCCATGTTTTTACTTTTGAATGAATGCACAATGTATCTATGGTCAAATATATTGTATTTTCTCTTATGATGTAGGGGAGAAATGCTTCTTAGAAATTCTCAGATAAGTAAGAGGACCCCATGTTTAAATATGTTGTTTATACCTGTAGATGCAATGTTTGTGACATGTTTAACGAAATTCCTGTCATGGCTAGGATGGGTTCACATGAGTTATCAATGATGTGATTTCTTCCATACCTTTTTTTTAATGTTATTCATCATCCCCTACAGTTTCATGAAGTTTTGGGCAGTGACCTAGGCTTTGGGGCGAAAAATGTGGCACAAATCCTGGAATAGCAGGCACAAAACTAGCCAAACTAGGCCCTAGCTGCTACCTTGCCTTGGCATGCCCACGGCTATAGGATTTTAGCCGCTACCTTTCCTTGGAATGCTCGCAGATAAGCCTCAAATTAGTCAAAAATTCAGTCTCCCTTAGGGTTCAGGGGCCTAGAAGGTTGGGTTACTTCCTGAGGATGTTTTTGATGTTGTGTAAGGTGTGTTTGTCTTGTTTCTATTGGTTCCAATTCCTTAAGGTCATCTATGAGGTTGAATCTCATATTATTAGCCTCTCATCGCATGTTTACCCTGTTTTTTTGTTGGTTACTTGGGTATATGTGGGAAGAGGGTGTTACAATAAATTACACCATTTCACTGTTTTACTAATTCCCATTCTAAAAATATCTGGTCTAGGTGATAGGGAAATACACACTTTAATTTATTTTATAAAACATGTTTAATATAATTTTAGTCAACCTAAAATCAAAGAACATTGTATAATGATATATTTCACTTCTCTTGTGTTGCTTGTACTATGAGATTCCAACCCTTGTCTCATTCTCATTAGTGTTGATCTCATCTATATAAATAGAGACGCACAATCACTCTCATTTAGAATGGGGATTCCCTACATATATTTGGTCTACATCAATGAATGATACAACATATATTTGACTGGGGTGATATTGAAACACATTCATATTCACAACTCACTTGTGATGATATCTAGATATGAGATTCATGTAGACGTGCCCCCAAGTCATCCTAGTTAAAACCTCCTCTATTAATGCTAATTGAGATAGCATAGAATCAACTAGGATAACCTTAGAACACATTCATATTTACAATACTCTTGATGATTTCTAGGTATTATATTCATGTGGGCATGCTCCTACGTCACTTTAGTCAAAACTTACTCTGCTAATTCTAAGCTACTTTTTAATCATTTTCTAAGTTTTACATGAGAATTCTACAAACACTAAATAGAAAAAGCAGAGCATGGACTTCCTTAATATGCTTTCATATTTTTTGTAGATGATTGTTGCTATTATTGACTCTCTTTTTTTTGAATGATTCAATGAAACCAAATTTTCTTACACTGTCACTCACTCTCTATTTTATATTTTTCTTAAAGCTACTATTACTTTTGTTTTTTTACAAATCCAATTGAAGTATTTCTTAGAGAAGACTCAATGGTGACAATTGTTTTTATTGTTTTGTAAGTCGAGTGGAAGGTTTAAAATTTAAATTTATAATAATTATAATATGTACTTAATTGTCTAAATACCTCAAGAAATATACCCACGTAGATATATTGATTAAGGAGAAGTGGCACCAATCTCTACCCACAAGCATTCGTTGAAGGAGAATTTTATTGAATATTTTCTACATATTTCCATATTTTATTATAACAATAGATTTCTTGTATCTCAACATTTGTGGCATTGAAAGTTGAGATTTTATTGTGAAATTTTTAGGCAGACACACTATAAAAAAAATATCCTTCATATTACATATGAAAATTTTATATTGATCTCAAATGACCTTATCATTACAATGGATAATATCAAGAATAACATAAGAAATATCGTTATGATTCTAGTGATTAATTATTTAAGTATTATTGATAACGTAGTTAGGATTGTACATGCGACTTCCAGTTCCTTCATGTCCATGGGAGAGTATTTCTATGGATTTTGTAGGAGGTCTTCCTTTGTCAAAAAGAGGTCATGATTATATGTATGTAGTTGTGGATAGGTTCGGAAAGATGTGTATATTGATGCCATCTAAAAAGAAAGTCACAAATGAAAAAACAACTCATATTTTATTTCAAAATGTTTGGGTTCATTTTGGGTTGCCTACATCTATTGTAAGTGATCGAGATTCTTGATTTGTTGGGAATTTTTGTTCAAGCTTGTGGGACTTGATGGACACTAAGTTGAGTAAGAGTACAACCTTTCATCCACAAACAGATGGTCAAACACAAGTGGTCAATCAAACATTCATTCATCTTCTTCAAGGATATTGCAGCAAAAATCCTAAGTTGTGGGATGAATAGTTGTATTACAACATGCTTACAACCGTGCAAAACACTCCTCTACACAAACATCGTCGTTTGAGGCATGTCTTCGATACTTGCAAAAATCACCATTTGATTTCATTTTTGGAAAATATGTGGCTATAGGTGGGCATATCGACATAGATAAAGTAAATAAATTCATAGAGAAAATTCAATTGATCCATCAAACATTTCAAGATCAACTAGAAAAAATTCAAGGCAAGTACAAACCGAGACACGACAAACATCGTGTGGATGATAAGTTTCAAGTTGGTGACAAAGTTTGGCTTCACATTAGCAAGGAGAGGCTTCAATAGGAAGGTAAAAATCTAAAACCAATCTGTTATGGTCCTTTCAAAATTCTAGAAAATATTGGTAGCAATGCCTTTAAGCTTGATTTGCCTTCATACATGCAAATTTACTCTATTGTTAATGTTGAAGCTTTAAGATTGCATGAGCCTCCCTTGATTCAAGATCAAGGAGAGAATGTTCAACTTCCATCTATTGAAGATTTTTCTTTAGAATTTTGTGTTGAGCTTCATCAAGACACCATACTTTATAGAAGAAAAAGGACATCGAAAAGAGGAAGTGTCTACTATATTCGAGTGGGGCTCAAGGGAACAAATCCTTCAAAAGCCAAATGGATTGAAATAGGGAAGGTGAGCGAACTACATCCTCAGCTGTTTAATAACTGAATATGATATTTTGGGGTCCAAAAGCTTCTAGTGGGGAGGAATGATTAGGTGCTTACAATTATGCTCAAAAATCAAAGTTCTCAGAATGAGACAAAATCTGAATGATCGCATAGTGTTCATCTTTCTAAATCTGGTGCAACTCATTTCGCACAAACTAGACTATGTATGGCTTCAAAAACTAGTTATGTTCGTTTTCCTAAACATGAAAATTTGGAAAAAAAAACTGCAGACAGGGAGCCCAGTTAGCAGTCTGTACTGCTGACGTGGCATGCTAACTAGGTAGGTCAATAGGTTGGTCAACCCATCTCTTCGAAAAATGATTGTCTGCCAAGTGGAATGTGGTGATTGGTGCTCATCGTTGTGTGTTGGCAAGTTTCTATTGGTTGTGGTGAGGCCAATGACGAGGAGGCACGTGGCTCGGCCTAGGACCACCATGTGTCCCCCTCATGCTAGTGTAAAATTATGGTGAAGGACCGAAGGGACCGGGCAGGGGTTGAACCTAAGACCTCTGCCAAGCTAATGTGCATCGTTACCAACTCTCCTATGCCATGAATCTTAACCATATACAACACTACATTATTTTAAACTTTATTCAAAGAGATGATGGGGGGAGAGGGGGCTAGCCCCCAAGCCATGAGACCAATACCTAGGACTGTGAGCGGAGCAGTAGGTGCTAGCCCTTAAGCATTGATTAAAACATTAATCCATGATTAATTAATGTTAAACTATTTTTATTAATAGGTTACATTAAAACCTTAATTGCGCTTAATTAGCAGTAAGCAGGGTTTGTTAGCGCTAATATGGTTCACAGGCATCATTAGCAGAATTAACTGTCCCACAATTTACGTTGCCAATGGGCGAAATTTTAGGATAGTTTTCCAAATTCCAGGCGGATTTGTATGACCGGCCTGAATTTTGTGTAAATTGTGGAGCAAATTGTGGAAAAAATAGGTCAAGCCATAACTCATTTGGTTTTCGACCAAATCAAGAGTAGAAAGAGCTTAAGGTGCCATTTTTTAGTGTTCTGGACTCAATGAGGCAGGTTTCAGGAGCAGAAAATCATTGTAAACACACAATTTTGAAAACTTGTTTTGAAAATTTGAACATAATTTAGAGGCCAAAGCCATGGAAGCTGGACCAAGGAGATGTAGCCCAGGAGGGGTAAACTCCTTCATCAAATCCATATGTTAATGTGTAGTATGGTGATGTATTGTATATTTTATTGTTGTTGTTCAATCTTTGTTTTATGTTAAATTTTTTATAAAATTATAATAAAAATCACTCATGAGAGTCAGTAACTTTCCAGAGAAATTGAACCCTAAGCACATGTAAAACATTTGTTTCAAAATTGGAAAGAGGAATCAACACAACATTACTAACATACCTTAATCAGATCACATATGCATTTTCAATCTTAATTTTCTACTCTTGGAGGTTGTGAGTTTGTGCTTTCAATTTCTCAATTTCTTGTCCCTTCAATGATAGATCTCCCATGGCCTTGTCTAGATTAGTTGTTATTTCAGTGGGTTGAATCTCTCCTGCTGTAGTAATTGTTGAAGTGGAAGAACCTATTGTTGAAGTACCTGTAATGGGAATTGTTTCTAAAGGAATAAATGTTGCTTGAGTTTCTTTCTTTTCTTTCTCCTTTAACAAAACTTCTAATTTTATCTCCATCTTTTGTATCTGTGTATTCTTTTCAATTATAATTTTGAACATGTTCTCTTTTTCCTTCTCTAGTTCACCGATATATTTATTCTGAGGATATTCAGTAGTACAAAGTTTTAATTGTTTTCTCAATGCTTGAATGTCAACATTTTCCCTCTTAATCATATCCTCAACAACTTTAACAATGTTGGGATCATATCCCAATTTAATCACTAGATCCTCTAAATATTTTGTCTTAGTATCCTTTGCTAGAGAGGAAATATTTTCCATTTTTAGTTGGAACTAAATATTACTTAATGAAACTTGCAACTTAGACTTTTCCATCGCTGAACTTGTTAAAGTTGAATAGATCATTTCCCCAGCTTGTTTGTGTAAATCAATTTGGTTAATAGGATGGATTTCCTTTGTATCAAAGGAGAATATTGATTTCTTATAGTCCTCATCAGTCTTGGGAAATGGGATTTAGGTTCAAGGAATGTCATTTGTATCAGCCATTTTTTAGTGTCAAAGGCATAAAGTAATCTATGTTGAGAAGCATAATTTGGTTTCCAGAATTTTGTATAAGTGGTAGCCTTCAACGAATCATTTTTCCTTTTTATTTCCTTCTACCTAGAAAAAATTCTTGGTTCATTCTGACCATGGGTTAATTCTCCTATTTGGGATGTTTCCAATGGCTCTTGAGAAGCTGAAGATGTTGGTGAACCTGTAAAAAATTATTCAATATGATGAAAGCTATAGTAGCATGAGGGTCTATCAATACTAGTGTAGTATGTGAGCTTTCTTCTAGAAAGGATTCCTCAAGAGGATTCTTTTTCTTCTTCTTGTAAATCACAAACTCTGTTTTCTGGAATTCTGTAACTGAAGGGGAAACAATTTCCCTCACTCGCTTTACATGTTTTTCTTGGGGAATTGGAGTCTAAGATGTTGTAGGAGTAAAACTATGCTCCTCTTCTTCCTTGAATGTGTTATATTTCCACTCCTAGTTCATATGCTTCTCAATCTCTAGTCTAAGAGTATGAGCATAAGAAGTTGTTTTATGTTCTACCCTTAGCATGGAAATGATCCTCAGTGGATCATAAGACCAGGAAAAACTTAGTTTGAATTTCATTTCCTTTAAGAGAATATTTTCCTCCTTTGATGTTGTTCTGGCATTACGGATAAAGGGTCGAACTTGAGTTTTTATTTTAAATTGGGACTTCCTCTTAGCTGACACAAAGTTTAGCTCATCCATATTTATCATCTTCTTGATGTATTCTATGATAGGTATAAATTTTGGAAACCTATATGGAGGAAGATCACAACCATACACTCTAACCTCTCTATAGTTTTGGTATAGATACCAATCTCCTATCTTTATTTGTTCACTAAGATGAAGAATTATTTTAATTTAAGGAGAAGTTCTAGGGATTAGATCATTTATAAGTAAATATGAAACTATCTATAAAAAATAATCTATCTAGTCACTGAAAGAGAATTCATTTGTATTTTTTCTAACCAGCGAGGTCCAATGGATCACAGATTGAGAGTTCCCTAATTCACCTAACTTTTATAGTGGAATTGAAAACCTGTCTGACAAATAGAAAAAAAAAAATATACAAGGATTGATGCATTTTTGAAGGCTCCTTCTGTTACAAACTTCATGAACTGGTCATGGATAGTTTCTACTAAGAACTCATTGTAATTGAAAATAACAGAAGGTTTCTCATCTTTAGAAATTACTGACAAAAATCCTATTTTGATATCATCAACCCATTGGTAAGATTGACAACCTAAGAAACAAGAAGTTATTTAAATTATTTTTTTCTTTGTCTCTGGAAACATTGAAGCTGGGTTAGTTATAGGAAAATCAACATTTTCTAGCAGAAATATCTGAAAAACCTTGGATCACTGAGGAAAAGTAAGATTTTTGTAGAGATCTATGAGGGATTCTACACAAAAAGGATGTAGGGAAGCTAAGGGTTCAATTTGTATCATTTTACAAATGGATTAGGCTATAACTGTTAAAATGAAATCACCGTTATGTGCAACAATAACCCTTTGGCTGGGGATATACCTAAAATGACACCATGACACAAATTTGGGGAAAGGGCAAGTCTATGGGAATATGAATTGTGGTAAGAAAGAATCCCATGGGCTCAATTCATCACATTGGTTAGCGAATTTCTGTTTCATCCAGTTATGTAACTCATACAAATCAAATGCACACTGTGTTCCTGAAATTTTATACTCTTGGTCCATTAATGGAAAATGGTCCAGATCCAACACACGCGAACGCATGGGGTTTTCCTCTGCTATTTTGGATTTTCCCTTTGAATAATAAATTTGGAAAAAAAAGGATAAGAATGATGACTACTAGGTGATAAGCCATCTTGCATCGTGTTGTGGGAAAATATGATTTTTCTAGTTATGTTGGAGCCTGGGCATGAGATTTCTTCTAACAAACTACGTAAATAAGAAATGGGAAGACATTAAGTTTATTTTATAAAAAGGGGAATTAACCATTTGAAGACGTTTGATATGGCATGGGGTATTTATGGTGGAAATGGTTGTGATTAGGTAACAGTTCAAAATTATGTAATAGTGGACAAGCAGCAACAGCGGAGTGGATGTGGAAGGAGCGGGAATAGTCAAAATGGCACGTGGGAAGTTTTGGAAATGGACGTTGGTGGATTTCGGAGGGAGGGGTGGTAAGTTGTTTTCGAGGGGGGGGGGTGGTCTGAACTACCTCTGCGTTTGACACGTTGCATGGGAAATTTTATTTGAAAATACTTTTTAGACCCCCCCACCCCTCGGTTAAACGTCGGAGAAGCGGGGGGGGGATTTACTTCTCCATTGTTGATTGGATGGAGATTATCATAGTGGTAGGTTATTGCATTGGAAATATAACAACATGACAAAACATCAATTCAACTTTATTACAAAATTATAACACTGGTTTAATTGCGATTAAACTAACAAAAACCATAAATTAACTCCTCAGTGCGACATTTAATCTAGCGCAAGTATTTATATTTTTCTAAGGGATTTATTTCTTTTTTTTCGATATTTTCTTTTTTTATCATCATTTTTTTATTATAAAATATTATTTTTTATATCCCTTTTTCTTATATATATATATATATATATATATATATATATATATATTTATGTGTGTAAAATAAAATGATGTTACAACATTGGCTCCATCTGGGGACTACTTCTCCTTGTGAGATGCAGAGAACAAGTAGATCCTTGTGCCTTATCCTCGGGTTGTGGAGTCTTTGCTGTGAAATCATACTTTGACAGTGAAATATAAATAAAAATCGGTAATGTACAATGAACTAGGACTGCAATCAAATTCAGTATTGAATATTGTGCTTTAGGTATTGTCCATTGACATGCAATGTAGAGTATGTTCCTTCCAGGTTCCATAGAATAAAAGTATTGTTTCCTTTGGCCTCTGCAATGTTGAATGGCCCCAACCAAAGATTTTCAAATTTACCATGTTTCCCTTTTTCTTCTCTTTTGTAATCCCATTTCAAAACCAAATCTCCTTCCCTGAAATCTCTTTCTCTAGCTTTCCTATCAAACAAAATTTTCATCATGTTTTGAAATTGATGAAGTTTGTACTGAAATTCATCTCTATCCTCATTTAATTCTATAATATGATTGAATCTCCTATAAAAATAATTAGGCTCTTCATTTTATTCTTGTAAAAAACTCATGATAGGAAAGGCTAGTTGTTTAGGGAAAATGACTTCAGTGCCATAGACAAGCTGAAAAGGGGATTTACCTATTGATATTTTGGGTGAAATTATGTTGGCCCAAACTACATACTTAAGATTATTGTCCAAGTTTCTCTTATGACCTGCATGTACCTTTTTTATCACCTTTACCAAACTCTTATTAGATGACTCTGCTAATCCATTCCTTTGAGGGTAGTATGGAGTAGACTAATGCAATAAAATATAATATTTCTGGAAAAATTCGATCATTTTAACACTAATAAATTCTTGTGCATTATCTCTAATTATCTATTGAGGATAGCCAAATATATATAATATGTTTTACTCAAAAAAATTAATGACAACAATATCTGTAACATTTTTGACCGGGATAGCTTCTACCGACTTTGTGAAGTAATTTGTGGCAATTAAGATCCATTTATGTTGATTGTTGGATGTTGGATGTATCTCTCCAATGAAATCTAGTCCCCACTGTAAAAATGGTGCCTCAATTAAAATTGGAACAAGGGGGAGTGTTGCTAACTTTTCTTGCTAGCAAAAATCTGACATGGAATGCAGCTTGTGACTTTTGCCCCAACCTGTGAAAGCAAATTTGTCCAATAGAAACATGTTCTAAAGATCTTGTATGTTATTTCTCTCCAAGCATAATGACCCCCACATATTCCTTTATGAAACTAATCAATAACACCTTCTGTTTCACTCTTAGTCAGGCATAGAAGTAATATGTGTAATGGATCTTTCCAATGCATGTTAGCATTGATAATACAATACTTAATAGCCTTTAATCTAAGAGTTCGGAATTATTTTTTTGTTATACCAGTAGGGTACTTGAAATCATGAATAAAGTGTACAATATCAACATACCATTAAGATTACCAGAACTTTTCCTCAATATGAAGTGGAAGAGGTGTTGAATCTGTGGAAGAAAAAGGTTCTTGTGGATTCTTCTCTTCTGAATTTGGAGAAGGTTCTTGTGGATTCTTCCCTCCTGATACCTACATGATAGTGTTTATTCCAAAACTTTACAATTATATTCAGCCAATATCTTGGCACATTTCCTTTTATCAACTTAGTACATTTGATGTCTAGATCAAATTCAAGAATTTTATCTATCCATCTCCCTCTCCTACCATCTGTATCAGGTTGGGTTAAAATAGTTTTGACAACGTTATTTGGGACATAGGCAGTAATAGGAGAATGAAGGACATAAGTTCTAAAACCTTTCAAGGCTTGTACAAGAGCATATGCTTGTTTTTCAATAATTTCATATTTTATCTCTGCATCTCTCATCACTTTACTAAAAAATGTAATTGTTTTTTCATCTTGGTTATCATTTTTTTGCAGTAAAACAACAACTAAATTTGTGTCTAAGGTGAGAAAACACTGAATGGTTTTGTATAATTAGGGCTGGCTAGTACTAGGGCTTCAGAAATAGCCTTTTTGATTTGTGTAAAAGAAAATCTAGCCCGCATTGTCAATTTAATCCCATGATCATTTTTCAACATACAAGTGATATCTTTAACAGTCTCAACATAGTTTGGTATAAATATTCTTAGAAAATTAATCTTTCCTAAAAAAATTTGAAATTCCTTTTTATTTATGGATAGACTAATTAACTCAATGGTTGAGACTCGTTTTGGATCAATTACCACTCCTTCTTTTGAGATGATGTGTGCAAGTAACTTTCCTTCCTTTATGGAAAAGAGGGATTTCTTTGGGTTGAGTGAGATTCTAAATTTTCTGCACCTATCAAAAACCTTTCTCAAGTGCTTTAATTGATTTTCATCATAGTTTGAAAACATAGTTAGATCATCCAGATAAATAACAATAAATTTATTGATTTTTCCAACAAAAGCTAAATCCATGGAAATTTTAAATGTTTATCCTGCATTAGTCAAGCCAAATGGCATCCTAGCATACGTAAATGTACTCCAAGAAGTTGTGAATTTTGTTTTCTCTCTGTCTTCTGGACTCAGCAAAATCTGGTTAGATCCAGAAAAACCATCTAGCATAGATATTATACTAGAACTTGAAACACTTTTGAAGTAATTGATCCATTTTAGGCAATGGATAGTTGTCTCTTAAGGATGATTTGTTTAAATTTCTAAAATCAACACACAGTCTTATTTCACCATTCTTTTTTTCTTACAAGAAATAAATTTTCAACCCATTCACAATAATCTTTGCAAGCAATAATTTCTTAAGTTATTTCTCAATGGTTGGAAGAAAAATTGGATTTATTCTTCTTAATTTCTATTGGAATGGTTTGGATTTTGGTTTTAAAGGGATCTTGTGTTAAATTAGATTTGTGTCATAAGTTTTAAGCTCTTCATAGGACCAAGAAAATATATATTTATCATGCTTTAAAAAATTGATATATCTGTCTTTTATGTCCTTGGGTAGTGATGCTGAAATTTTTACATTCTTAATTTCTTCATCGGTTCCAATGTAAAAGTCTTCTACATCCTCTTGTTGTTGTGTATTTAAAAACGAAGTTTTTAAGTCATCATTTATCAAAAAGCTTATCAAGAGGGAGTATACCTTTGGGAATGAAATTGTTTGGTAATTGGAGGATTTCATGATCAACTATCTAAATTTTCAAATGTGAAGATTTATTTTCATGAGTTGCATTTTGATCAATAATTTGTTCTCCCTCAATTTGTAAGGCTACAAAATGATCAATTTCCCAACACTTCCCAATGTTTAATATTGTCAGGGATTGAAGGTCTATATTTCACCTGAATTTGATATTGTATTTGCATTGGATCGGGAACTTTAAAGGAGCTGGTAGAAATTGCCAAAGAGTCTACATACATGTTTTAATTTCTTGGGATTGTTGTAATGTTAAAATCTTGGAAATATTTCTCTACAAAATCCCATACCTCATTTCAGTAAGATCTAAGCCTAGGATGTTTTTCTTGGCATATATTTCTTACATTTTTTACAATTAATTATGAGTCACTGAAAACACTTAAGTTTTGAACTTTCATACTTTTAGCTAACTCAAGGCCTAGAAGTAGGGCTTCAAATTCTGCTACATTATTAGTAACATCGAAGTCTAACTTAAAGGATTGGGTTTATGTTTTATTTATCTGGATAAATTAATACAATTCCTACTCCAGCCCCATGTTTAGAAAAATCCCCATCAAAGTGTAACTTCCACACATTAGTTTTTATACATTTAGTCTTATTTACAATCTATTAAATGCTAAGTTGGGAATTTTGGAGATCATTAGATGACAATGTGAAACATCCAAAATCCCGATCAACATCATAAATCGGATGATTTTTTTCTTGATCATCTTTACAGATAGTATTAATAAATCTTACCTCTCTCTCTATAACATAAGATGCTCACCCCCATATAGAGGAATAATGGCATAAGACATATCTATTTGCAGACGTCCACCTAATTTGGAAAAGCATGACCTTGATAACATCATTCCAAATTTGGGAGGAATATATGTAACTAGAATGTCTAGCACTACAATTTTTATAGGGATTTATGCTAAAGTTACAACTAGGTCTTTTATCAATCTGATACAAGGAATTTTCTTGGATTCAAAGGTGTACAAATCATGGTAAGGTCTAGTAATTTGCAATTTCAGTAGATCCATGATTACTTTGGGCATTAAATTTTGAGAGGCCCTAGAGTATAGCATACAATTATATAGAAAAAAATCATGAACTTTGAGAGTAACATAAAAGGGAGTAAATTTTTCATCAATCATGTCAAAACTAGGACCAAAAACCACTGAAGGTTTTTCATCCTGTAAACTAATCACATCCCCCTCCACATCTATACTCAAGGATTGGATCCACTTTGATTCTTGATTTTTGTATCCTGGGTTTTTGGAGAGTTCAAACAGTGGAAAAAGTATTTTGGCTCTCTCTAGCTCTTTCTCTACATTAAAAATGATTAGAAGAGTATTTTCAGATGCATTATGTTCATTGTGTTGAATTAATGGTTGAATCAAAGTTGTTTGTGTTTCAGCATTTTTTACTGGAGGCTCATTAATTGTGACATTCTTAGTTGGCCTACCAGGACCTATTCTAGGCCTCAAATCATATTTTCTTCCTAATTCTGCAATAAGATATCCCGAAAGTGGTTGATACTTTGAGACTGGGAAGTTTCTTGGTCATGGGTTGAAGAATGATCAGAATAAATGGGGACCAGAGCATTTTGTAATGATATATCACCCAGAAAGTTAATGTCATTAGTGCCCAATGGAAAATTTTCCTCAGGTTCCTAATCATCAATTAATAATGGAGGTTGGACCTCCTGGTTAGTATTTGGTCTTTGTATAATTTGGGGTTGAAAATGTCTTTTGTATTGAATTTGAGATCTATTTGTCATTGGTTGAGCTACCCTAGGTTGCGCTTCCATTTTTGAAATTATCTTTGAAATATTTATCAATAAAGAAGTAATTTCATCTATCTTATTATCTGCATCCTTAATTTTTGAGAAAGAAGTACTTTCTTCTCTAGCCTTCATTTTTCTTTCATATTTTTCATCCTTTGCTTTAATTTTATTTGATGCAGAAATATTTGCCTAAACCTAAATAGAATTTGTTTGCATATCTACCAAAGTGACAGACCTTCTTTCTCTAAGCATGACAACAAAATCATCATCAAATCCCTCTGAAAATATATTTTTGGCTACAACTACTGGCGGTTTATAGTCAAGTGGCATTTTATTGTAAACTTTATTGAATCTTTTAATGAAATCAGAAACAAGTTCTCCAGGATTTGTTTTTAAATCATCAAATTTTGAAGGGTAATAAACTGGATCCTTTTTTACTCCCCATTTATTCTTAAATATATTTGTTAATTCATTCCATGTTAGAATTGAATTTTCCTGTAATTGTCTGAACCACATTCTTAGATTTCCTTAAAGGGATTGAACAAAAAGTCTCATATATACATCTTCATGTTCAATGTTCATATTATCAGAAAAATATAAAAAGGTAGCTAAATGATCTTCAACAGACAAACCAATATCTCCATTAAACCTAGGAATGTGTTTAAGATATCCATTTGGAAAATCATTAAGCTGATTAGGAAGAATTAGTGCAGCAAACGAGCCTGAATGATGGGTTGAAAACCAACCAATCTATTAGGTGAAAAAGGTGAAGATAATGAAGAAATTGAAGTAGAAGATGATGATGAAGGTCTGGATAACCTTTCTTTGGTATGATGAGAAAAAATTGTAGAAGCTTTCATAAATGGTGATTGGATCACTAACTTCTGTAGTTCTGGATCAAATTTTCCTTCACCCTCAAATAAGGGATTTATATATACATAAAAACAATCTTCAAGTTTTTTAGAAGTTTTTGGAAAAGTGTGAATGATAGAAGAGATAAAATCACTTGGTTTTAATTCGAATAATTCAATCCCTAATTTTGTTTCTGACTGGGGAGATTCTTAAACAGTTTCAAGAATATGATAACACTCTAATTTGTAAACAAGAAGAGACGACGGTAAATCAACACCTTTGGACAAAATTTCTAACACTTTTGGTGGTATATCTGATAGTTCAGAAGGGATTAATGCAATACTAAAGGGATCAACCTCTGAAACAATTTCAGGTAGAAATGAGGAAAAAGTTGAAGTTGAAGCTTCCAAACTTCTCCTCAAAGAGTAAATTATCACCAGCCTCTCTGGATCTGACAATGGAGAATAGAGATGAGGATCTGGGTGATATATGGTGTGCTTTAGTGAAGCCAGATTTATTATGTGGAGTCGCCATGAGAAATATTTTAACCTACTGACCTTTTATTCACCATTAAAAGGAGATTTTATTCATTGTCCCAGGGAAAAATAAATCAAATTTTTCGTTCCCCGACAATGACGTCAATCTGATGTTGTACATCTGTAGATAATTCTAGGCCAGGAATTATGCCAGAGCATCTATAATGTTAATTTTTTGGTTTTTAAATTTTTTTGGATGACCAAAGCTCTAAAATGTTTAAAACAAGTGCAATTCTTAACTACTAATGATGTATTATAAGGTTTGATTCTTCACCTCTTAACAATAATTTAGCTTTGATGAGATATGTAAGGTTGAAAACTTAGAAGTTATATGATTTTCTAAACATCAAACCAATTATTTACCTTGTCATATGCAGTAGATGCATGTAAAATACTTTTACAACCAAACAATATATGTTTAGAACTTTAAGGGAAGATGACAATTTAATGATGTAGAGGAGTTATCTTAGACAAACAGTCCAATAAACTAATCTCTTTAAAGGATTATAACTTCATAGGGGATTTCAGAAAGTTTGATACTCAATCTGTTCTTAACCATAACTCCCATAAACTTCAAACACATGCATAAAAATAGAGTGATAATATAATTGACAAAGAAGAACTTACAAGGACACAAGTTGTTTCAAAATGAATCCAGAATCCTTTTATTACTTCAAAAATAACTTAGAAGGGTAAAAGTATACTCAAAATTATATCACAATGGTTCAACCCATCATACTTCGATCCACAAAATATTTATGAATTTTGGTCTAAAATATCTTGATTAAATATCAGGATATATTTACAATGATATTTCAAAATTGTTTTATAAAAATAGATCTATTTAAATATAGGAAAATAAAACTATTGAAGTTGTATGGCACTGAATTCGATGCTGCTGCTGATGACTGGGCCTAAAAATTTTTTCTTTTGTTTTTATTTTTCTAATTATTGTTCCACTTCTTCCTCTAAATCTATACGCTGTTTTTGAACTCGAAATTACTGTTGTAAACCTGTTTGCTAGTTCAATCAATGAGTAGACATAATTTGTCCCATATTTCCTCATCAGGAATGGTGGCTTTGATTAAATTTATGTAGGTCTCATTCACTTTAGTGTACTTCTGAAAAGTGAGTTTGACTAGAAACAAATGTTGTATCTCATGCTGAATAAACAAGTCAAAAGTCAAACCCTCAATGAAAGAATTCCTTGTAATTATCCCTTTGTTCTTCGAAATTTTTGCTTTGTCTATGGCTATTTACTACAAAATTCATTGATATAAGAGTGATCAGCTTATATCCAATTCCCCTTAGACTTGGCAGTCCATTTTGATGCAACACATTAAAATTTCTGTGATATTTTTGGAGGCTAGCTTCTAAATTGTGGAATTCGTTTTCAAGCTACATCATTAAATTTCTCTTTATGTGAACCTTTGTAACCTCCAGAATGGTTTTAGTTCTTTCATCCATGTCATACTCTTCGATTTCCCTTTTTTTTTTGAATTCATAATCCTTACTAATGTTGTTTCATCTCCTGATTTCTTACCCAATTATTTCTTTAGCTCTACTATTAGTTCTTTCAATTTTTCTAGTAATGTTTCTTGTTCAAAAAAAATTTAAATTGATGGCCACAAATCTGTTGTGGATTCATTTATGTCTTGCCAGATGTTTTATTTTTCCTATGCAAGTTTTTGAGCAATTGTTGATTCATTTTCTAGAGTGTTTATTCCTTGAGTCAACTTGTGACTCTTTTGGATTTTTGCCACATATGCATTGTCAATCTTAATTCTCTTCTCTTTGAGGTTGTGAATTTGTGCTTTCAATTTCTCAATTTCTTGTCCCTTAAATGATATATCTCCCATGGCCTTGGCTAGATCAGTTGTTGGATCAGTGGATTGAATCTCTCCTAATGTAGTAATTGATGAAGTGGCAGCCCCTGCTATTGAAACATCTGTAATGGGAATTGCTGCTAAAGGAATAGATGTTGCTTGAGTTGCTTTTTGTTCTTTCTCCTTTAACAAAATTTCTAATTTTGTCTCCAGATTTTGTATCTATGTATTCTGTGTAATTATGATTTTGAAAATGTTCACTTTTTCCTTCTATAGTTCACCAGTCTCTTTAGTCTGAGGATATTTAGTAGTAGGAAGTTTTAATTGTTTTCTCAATGCTTGAATGTCAACATTTTTCTGCTTAATAATTTCCTCGACAACTTTAAAATTGTTGGGATAGTATCCCAATTTAATCACTAGATCCTCTAAATATTTTATCTTAGTATCCTTTGCTAGAGATGAATTATTTTTCATTTTTAGTTGGGATTGAATATTACTTAACGAAACCTGCAACTTAGATTTTTCCATGGTTGAACTGGTTAAAGTTGAATAGATCATTTTCACAGCTTGCTTGTGTAAATCAATTTGGTCAATATGATGAATTTACATTGTATCAAAGGAGAAGATTGATTTCTTATAGTCTTCATTAGTCTTGGGAAATGGGACTTTAGGTTCAAGGAATGTCATTTTCATCAACCCCTTTTTAGTGTCAAAGGAAGAAATTAATTTGTGCTAAGAAGTTGAAGTTTGTTTCCAGAATTCTGTATAAGTGGTATCTTTCAACGCCTCATTTTTCCTTTTGATTTCCTTGTACCTATAAAAAATTATTGGTTTAGTATGACCATGGGCTAATTATCCTATTTGGGATTTTTGCAATGGCTCTTGAATGGACCTTGTAAAAATTTCTTCAATCCGAGGAAAGGTAGTAGCATGAGGGCCTATCAAGACTAGTGTAGTCTATGAACTTTCTTCTGGAAAGGAGTCCTCAAGAGGATTATTTTTCTTCTTAGTGTACATCACAAACTCCATTTGCTATATTTTTGTAACTGAAGGGGAAAAAATTTCCCTCACTCCCTTTGTATGTTGTTCTTGGGGAACTGGAGTCTGAGATGTTGTGGGAGTAAAACTCTGCTCATTTGATTCCTGCAATGTGTTCTCTTGCCACTCCTCCTGGTTCATATACTGCTCAATATCTAGTCTAGGCTTATTATCATAAGGAGTAGTTTTATGTTCTACCCTTAGCTTGGAAATGATCCCTAAGGGATAATAAGACTAGGAAAAACTCAGTTTGAGTTTCATTTCCTTTAAGAGAATATTTACCTCCTTTGATATTGTTCTGGAATTACAGATAAAGGGTCTAGCTTGATTTTTTTTTTTGAATTAGGACTTCCTCTTAGTTGACACAAAGTGCAGCTCATTCATATTTATCATCTGCTTGATGTATTCCAGTACAAAAAATCTGATAGGTACAAACTTTTGAAACATATATGGAGGAAGCTCACAACCATACACTCTAATATCTGTATAGTTTTGGTACGGAGACCAATCTCCTATATTTATTTGTTCACTAAGATGAAGAATCCTTTTAATTTGAGGAGAAATTATAGGGATTATATCATTGTTAAGTAAACAAGAAACTGTGTATATAAAATGATCTGTGTAGTCACTGAAAGAGAATTCATCTGTAATTTTTCTAACCATGGAGGTCCAATGGATCACAGATTCAAGGTTCCCCAATTCATCTAACGTTTGCAGTGGAATTGAAAAAATGTCTCACTGATAGAACAAAAAAAAATATACAAGGATTGATGCATGTTTGAAGGCCCCTTATGTTGAAAACTTCATGAAATGGTCATGGATAGTTTATACTAAGAACTCACTGTAATTGAAAATACTAGAAGGTTTTTCATCTTTAGAAAATACTGACAAAAATCCTAGGATGATATCATCAACCCATTGGTCATATTGATAACCTAACAAATAGGAAATTAATGAAATTATTTGTTTGGTCATCTCTGGAAACATTGAATTTGGGTAAGGTGGGTTTGTTCTAGGAAATTCAACATTTTCTGGCAGAAATATCTCAAAAATATTGGCTCGCTAAGGGAAAGTAAGCTTTTGGTAGATATCCATGAGGGATCCTACAAAAAAAAAGGATGTGGGGAAGCTAAGGGTTCAATATGTACCATTTGAAAAATGGATTGGGATGTAACTGTGAAAAAGACACTACTATTTTGTGTAACGACAACCCTTTGGCTGGGGATATACCTAAAATGACACCATGACATGCATTCGAGGAAAGGGTGAGTATATGGGAATATGAATTGAGGTAAGAAATAATCCCACAACCTCAATTCATCACTGAGGTCAAAGAATTTCCATTTTATCCAGTTATGTAACTCATACAAATCAAATTCACACCGTTTTTCTGAAATCTTATACTCCTGGTCCACTAATGGAAAATGGTTCAGGTCTATCATAGGCGGGAGCATGGGATTTTCCTCTGTCATTTTGGATTTTCCTTTTGAAGAAGAAAATTGGAAAAACCAAAGGATAAGAATGATGATTACCAAGGGATAATCCAGCTTGCACTGTGTTGTGGGAAAATTTGATCATTATGGTTATGTTGGAGCCTTGGCATGTGATTTCTTCTAACATATTATGTAAAGAAGAAATGGGAAGATAATGGGTTAATTTTATAAAAATGGGAATTAAAAATTTTAAGAAATTTGATATGGCACAAGTTATTTATGGTGATAACTTCAAAATTATGTAACGGGCAGCAGACAGGTGGCAGCAGCAGAGTGGATGTGGTGGGAGCGGGAATAGTCAAAATTGCATGTGGGTGGTTTTGAAAACAAATGTTGCCGCATTTCAAATGGGTGGGAGTGTTAAGTTGTTTTAGAATGGGAGGTGTCTAAACTTACTTCCATGCTTGACACATTGCATGGGCGGTTTTATTTGAAACTACTTTTCGGACCCCCCCTCCCTTTGGTTAAACGTCGAAGAAGAGGGGGGGGACGAACTACCTTCTCCACCATTGACATTAGGGGAGTTTTGAGGTCTAAAATGGGCCTCCTAAATAAATTATAAAATAATAGTAGAAATAATAAAATAATATTTGATTACATCATCAAATTTTAGAGGGAAAAAAGAAAAACTATTTTTTGAACTTGTATTTTCAACTTATCTCCCTATGGGTTTACTAAAATTTCAAGAAGAAACACTCATTGGATGCATAATTTGATTCCTGATCCAAGGAGTACCCATGTTTCATACTTTCAATGGAGCCTGATACACGAAAAATGAGAAATACATGAAAAAATGTGATTGCAATCACATTTTTTCATGTATTTCTCATTTTTCGTGTAGGGTCCATTGAAAGTATGCAACATGGGTACTCTTTGGACGAGGAATTAAATTTTTCATCCAACGAGTAATCCCACTTAAAATTTAAGTAAAAACTTAGGGAGATAAGTTGAAAATACGAGTTGAAAAAGTAGTTTTATTATTTTATTATTTTATTATTTTTTAATCTTTTTACTTTTTTACTCCAAAAATGGTGAATCATACTGCATGGTTGACATCATCATCTTGAATCATATTGGTTAATTTTGTTTTGGTTGTATATTTTTCTTGGGAGGCCTATTTTAGACCTCAAAATTCCCCTAATGTCAAGCAGAGAAGATCATAGCGGCTAGTTCTTGCGTCCGTGATATCACAACATGAAAAAAACGTCAATTCAATTTAACTTTATTACAAAATGATAAAAATGGCTTAATTGTGATTAAACTAATAAAAACCATAAATTAACTCCTTAATGTGGCATTTAATCTAGCGCCCGTATTTCTATTTTTCTAAGGGATTTTTTTTTCAATGTTTTCTTTTTTTATCATTATTTTTTATTATACCATATTATTTTTTATATTCCTTTTTTTTTCTTATATATATATATATATATATATATATATATATATATTTGTGTGTTTGTGTGTGTAAAATAAAATGATGTTACAACAACAACCACAGTCGGTCATGCTCGCCCAAGGCACAGGCGTGTCTGGGCCTTGGGAAGGCGAGCCCGATCATGGGTGTTCCCACCTACTGTGAAACGGGTGGGCATGCCCATGACCAGGCTCACCTTCCCAAGGCACAGGAACACCTGTGACTTGGGCGAGCGCGCCCGACATTGGGCGTGCCCGCCCGCAGCATAACGTGCATGCCAAACATGCCCGTTGTGCTGTAAGCGGGCACACCCACTATTGGGCATGCTCGTTGTGCCACGAGCGAGCATGCACATGGATGGATGTGTCCACTCAAGGAAAAAGCATAGGTGCTTGTGCCTTGGATGGGCGTGCCCAACCGTGGGCATGCCTAACCAAGCAAAAGCAACCCCCTGGTAAACATGAGGTTGATTCTCAAAATCAGCCCTTGTCTGCTAGGGGGGCGATTCTGAGAATTGTCACCCTAGTAGGAAAGGGTCAATTTTGATATTATGACTCAGCCTGATAGGTTTAGTATCGACCCTATGACTTCCAAGGGGTTTATTTGGGTGGGCCCACCCAAAATTTTGCACGTTGGCTGCGAAACAAAGGGCATGCCTAGAATGCCCGTTGTTTCACGCTCGAGTTGGAGTTATATTTAATCAATTTGTAGTGGGCACGCCCATGTGCGGCAGGCGCCTGTATTAGCCAACTCAAGCATGTGCCACAGTGAAAGTGCGATGAGCACGCCCATAGCAGTCATGCACGTTCTGTGGAGCGACGATCGAAGTCATGATTTTTGGTAAAGCATAGTGAGCGTGGATGTTGGGCGGGCACACTCCCATAATGGGTATATGAGTCATGTGGCCATCGGGTGACTTGTTTTTTTGGGAGTGCATTCGGTGAATGAGCGCAATGTTAGACAAGGTAGGCAAGTTGGGTGCGTCGGGAATGGGGGGACGAGCTAACTCGAGTGACCTGAGCGACTTGACTCACCAACCGACGGAATACCTATGCGATGGACGTATTTTAGATGGAGGTCGGGTCAACAGACTTGTGTATGCAGGTCGACCCACATGTGTGACTGAGCCAACCTTCACACAGGTCGAAGGATCATGACCATTGAAACTTGGGACCACAACATAGGCATATATATTGAGATGGAGAAGTTGTGTTGGAGGATCATCAGAATCACTTGGAGTTCGCATCTGAAACATTTAAGGTTGCAAGTGGATGAGGTAGCAAGTTGGGCGGACAAAGCATCGTGAAAACAGTTGAACATAGGGTTAAGGCATGGATAGAGTCATGTATTTCGGGAACCGGATGTGCAGAGCGTGGGTGGAGTCGGGCACTGCCCGACAGATTGGAAACATGTGCAGTAGGGTCACCCAAAGTGCGTTACGTGTAGGTTTCTAAATCAGCAGTAGTGTCACATATTCATGCAAAAAGGTCATATGTAGCGCCCGCGTGCAGAAAGGTCAGTCAGTGACCCAAGACGTGCAAAGTCCTGCCGAAAGTGACCGAACGTGTAGGAAAAGTTGGTTAGATTAGCAGAATAGGTTGGAAGTGCAGAAACATGTTTGTGGAGACTAAATTTGGGTTTTCCTCGGCAGAGTTTTATGGGAAAGTGGCAATAGTGTTGTTGAACGACTTTGACACATCTTTGGTAAATTTGGCTAAGTGTCAAGTCAAGGTAGTTGGAATCACACTTGTTGTAATAATTTTACTTTGTAAATTATTGTACATTGTTGATATATATTATTAGGTAGACTTCAGGGGAGTTTACTCTCCCAAATGTGTATGGGTGTACTTGTGTGATATTGATGAATGTTTAATTATGAAAGATTAAATATTAAAAATTAATGTTATTTTGTTGCATTATTAAAGAACACTTGATTGGAAATTGACTAAGTGTTGGGTTTAGGCGTAGTCTATGCACTTGATTATTGCTAAAAATAAAAATTTTAGTAGTGTCACACCCACTATACATGGTTGAAAGAGAACCGCAAGTATAGGGTTGTGACAGATGGTATCAAATCCTGTTTTGAAAAAGGGAATTTTTCGATTGAATTTGTGAATCTTGATACATCTACCTCTTTGTGACGGATGGTATCAGAGCATGATTCAGGGAGAGTTGAGCTATATTTATTATTTAGGAAGCAAGAATAAATTTTTAGGGTTGCATTTGGTATTGAAGCTTGGACTTATATTGATTGATCTCATTGAGACATTGGTAGGGGAAAGACATTGGTCAAGGTCGAAGCTGCAAAAGAAAACATGGCGAGTTAGGAAGAATGCCAAGGGAGGGTATTTGAGACTATATACAGGTTGAGGCATATGAAATAACATAACCCATAGATTCATGATGAACTTGAATTCTTGGAGGAGAATTTTGTGGTACATCTTCTTTGAATTGGTTGGGCAATGGAGCAAGATATAGCTGCATATTGTGATGAAGAAGAAAAAATTGATACATGTGTAGAAGAGTATGTTGCAGGTGTGTTCCAAGTGGATATTTGTGTACACCCACATATTCCATTTGGACCCCCACCATCGGTTCTTTCATTTTTTCAGTTTCAGCACAACTTACTATTTTTAGTAGTTTTTCGGGACCTAAACTTTCGGAGCCATTTTGAGGCCCTAATGATCCAGGTGGATATTGGTGGCCACCCACCTATTCCATTTGAACCCCCACCATTGGTTCTTTCAGTATTTCAGTTTTAGCACAACTTACTATTTTTATCATTTTTTCGAGTCCTAAACTTCCAGATTCGTTTTCAGGCCATAAACGACGCTTTTTTGGGAAAACCAAGAGAAAAATGGAATATCCTTCAATGTTTCTTACGTAAAAAATTGTATTCCTTGGATAGATATTTATAATGAGGTATATATTGCATTAAAAAAAGATCATATGCCAAATTTATGTCCCTAGGAAGTTGATGTACCAACTTAACCAAATTTTTGGCACTTCATCTCCTGGGGTTAGGATTTTGGATTTTTAGGGTTTTCCATTGTTTCTAAATAATAAATAGGCCTTGGAGCCTCATTGTAACACAATTTAGAGGCCTGTAGTTGCCACATGTCTTCTCAGAGATAAGCTACCGGTGCCCTAGCTAGTTTATTTCCATTCTGTCTGTAAGCATATTTTAGTTATTTGTTATTAATGAAATGAAGTTTTATTTCTGCTGCATCTCTGATTTTATGTGTATTTTTGTATTTCATTATGTTCCTACATAAATCTAGATCAATGGTATCATATCGATCTTCTCTTTCTATATTTTCCTTTTCATGTCCCCAACAAGGTTGGGGTATAAGGAGTTAGGGCTCGATCTGGTTGAACCCTTGCAAGATCAGCCTCGAAAACCCCGACAACCTCCCATGGCAGAAGAAAAGAAAGACGAGGGAGCACGAGATCCTATCAAAATATTGCTCAAGGAGGCCATCGAGAAACAAAGGAACATGATGATGGATGAATTTTCCCAGATCCTTCAACAGCTGCCCACCAGCAGCGCATCTACATCAAACAGTCACTCTAGAGGTGCCACTCCTTTTAAGGTACAAGTAAAATTTGACATTCCCATATTTGAGGGAAAAATAGATGCAGGCACCGTAGATAAATGGTTGAATCTATTAGAAGGATATTTATTGGTTCATGACTTTTCCGACTAGGAGAAGATTAATTTTTCACTCCTGGAAGTCGTCCCGATGTCAAGGACTGGTCGGAAACCTATTATGAGAAAAATGACGAGGGCGTACCCTCTCTATTATCGATCGTACCCACTTGGAATTCTTTCTGAGATGCCATCAAGGAACAATATTACCCCATGGGAAGCCATGAGTACAAGTACATATAATGGAATACGTTGCGACAACAAAGATGTAATATTCCCAAATGGGGAATGCAGCAATATAAGACAGATATGCAGGAAAATAAAGCAGATCATTAAAGTAAGAGCAGGAGGCCAATATGGAGACCTTTCAGATGTATTTACAGTAGAAAAATAGATGTACAATTTGGCCCATAAGAAGCATAACTGGAAATGCAAGACTCCTATAGAAGAAAATCCTCAAAAGAGGTGCCGCAATCACATGTATGGAATGAAAAAGGCTTGACAACATTATTTTATTGAGCTGAAACAACTAAAGATTACACTTTAGATCTAGAGCATATAATTACATGAAAATTCAGATCTATAACAGATCCATACACTATAGAGGCTCTTCTATCAATTCCCCTTGGGGTTTTGAGCAAAACACCATGTATAAGTAGTAGATCTAAGATCTAAGTCTGCAGATCTATAGAAATATTCAGATATTCAGAAGTATACAAAATTATTCAGATTAGATCTGATATAACAAGAAATAGATCTTCCTTCAATAAATCTCCAAAGTGGAGGGCAGATCCCCAACACTTGAAAACCAGCTCTCCAAATGATGTGCCAAAACACCCTGCAACATCACCTACAGGAATAATGCAGCTCCATAAGAAATACTGAATTGTAGGGTTTAGAACATGGTTGGCCTCATACCAAGATCAGAAAATGTAGCCCAAACACTCCAATACACTCCTCCCAATGGAGTAGAAGCTTCCTCCACTGAAAAAGGGCACTGAAATGGTCTAGATATGAGTAGATCTAGCCTCCACTTGCTGCAGCTTTCAAAGACAACCAAACCCTCAACAGGATCTGCGTTGTAGTTGGAAGAAGAAGCTTGGCCTTCAGCTAGATAGTGGAATATGCAATGAAAACTCTTCCAAAAGGCCTCTCAAGGAAAGAGGTGGGATTCCTGATCAGGAACACCTAGTGCTAAATAGCACTATTCTTAGCTAAACAGTAAGAGAATGATATATGTCTAAATAGACAATATATTCAAAAATATGATAATCATCAACAACCTTCTCATCTTTCCATCCTATTCCTTTTATAAGTTAAGAGCTTGCAAACCCTAAACCACCTTCAATGAAAACACTCCTTTCACACAAAGCAGCTCCATCTAAAACTGCGTTGTGGATCATTGATGGCCACTCCTCCAAGAAAGCGTTGTAGATTTGGTCAAGGTTGACCCAGTCAAAATATCCAGCCCCTTTCACACCTAAGGGTGCTTATTAAAACAACCAAGATTTAGCCTTTTTACATTTGGCATTGATTTATTCATTGTTTAGGAGTATTATGGACCTCCTTTACATTTTTATTATTCAAACAAAGAAATAAAACAAAAATGAATATTCCAATTAGCTTAGGACTAATTAGGAATATTATAGTCCTCCCCTCCAAAATGTTTCTTGTCCTCAAGCAACTGATAAGGTGAGTGCTGCAGCTCTTCTCCTCCTCCATTGGTGACACCAACATGTGATAAACTTCCTCCATAAGCTAAGTGTTCACCAATCCATCCCTCCATGAATTGTTCCTCCAAAGTTCTCATGAGATGCAAATAGTCTATCCCATAAGGAGACAATAGTTCACATGAAACAAACATGGTTTGCCCAATTTCCTCCCTAAAACATGTAGCATAAGGTACATGGAGAGTATCCATCCCATAGGGCACATACATACCTTCCCTCCTTCTTCCATACATCCCCATAAAAAGTACAAGCACATCATCAATGTAGGGGATCAAAACAATATATATGCAAACAGAAATTTGTGCATATGGAGGTGGGTCATAGTCCCACATGTGGAACCAGTGTAGTGCATCTCTTATCTGCATCAGATCTAGATCTGGTAAGTGGTTTCCCCACCACTTAATTTTTTCCCATGCTATCTCACTATGGCTGAAAGTGTGAGATATATTTGGTGCCTTAGGAAAGCACCCATCATGATGAAAAATCTCTCTTTGTCCTCCAAGGGTGTGTCCAAGTTCAGAAATTTGTGTGGCCCAAAGTTGGCCATGAAGTTTATAAGATACAATACTCCTCCTTAGAGTCATGGCCTACATAAACATGGTGAAAGAATACATACAATCAAAAAATGAAATTTGATTTACATGAGTATGTTCTTCACCAACAATCCTCCTCATACAAATGGAGTGGTGCATAGATCTATCTCCTCTCTCAAAAGAAGGAAGAGATGGCTGAAGAAACTCTTTCATAGAGTCATGTAGATGTCCCAACTCCACATGGTTCATGCATTATTGAAAATGCTGATGTAGTTCTCCTTCAAATCCTTCCCAATCAAATCTTCTCATGATGATGTTGTAGATTCTCATGGAATATATGTGGCTGAAACAGAAATCTTCATAGGCTCTTTGTAGCAACTTCTCCTTGAGCTTGGAGGCTCTAGACAAGAAGATCCTACCATGATGATAGATGACTCCCTCTTGGAATAAATAGCCCTCTTCATGCAGCTGGTCATCAAGTATCATACAAGTGTGAAGATCCTTGGAATAATCCACCAACAGTTGGGATTTCCAATATGGATCTAAGCTCCCCAATAATGACAGCGTTGATAATCTATCAACTAAAATTTCTATCATATTTTTGCTCTCCTCCTTGACATATCCCATGCCAAAGGTATATGTTGGAAGGCCATTCCTTCCATTCTTCTCCTCCCATGGCGCAGAATCGGAAATGAGATTGGGTGATGATGATAAGGGGAGAAGATCTCCCTCCTCCTTGAACCTACCCAAGACTCCCAGCACTGTATCATTGTCTTCCAATGCTCCCATCCCTCTTAGATCTGAATTTGGAGCATCATGTTCTGAGATATATCCCACAAAAACTGAATCAGGTCGCCTCCCAAGTGGTTTTCCACTAGATAAAATTGTCCCATGCAGCAACCTCATAAGCATGATAGATGGGACTGTAAGGTCCTTGCTTCCACTGCACAAATCCATCTCTAATATTTGTGTGGAGGTGGTATGTGAGGGATAGGTATGCACGCCTTTGATCATTTGAGTTTCACCACTCTTCTTTTCCACCCATTCCATTTGTAAAGCCTCCCAATCAATGGTGACTTTACCCAATGTAATCAGCCATTGAACACCCAAAATCACATTGGTGTCAGGTATGTCAACCACAAAGAAGTGATCAACCAATGTATAAGTCCCCATAGTGACTGAAAGTGATGGGAGATAATGCATGCATTGCATTGTTCTATCTCCTGGGACCAAAACAGAGAATCCCTCAAAAGCATTAGTGGCTATTTCCCTCCTTTGCACTAGTTGGGCATCAATGAAATTATGGGTAGCCCCACTATCAATCAACACAGAGACCCTCTGATTCAAGATGGAACCTTGAACTCTTAAGTTCAAGTACTTAGGTACTCCTCTCAAAGATGCAATAGCCCCTCCAATAGGAGCAAATGCTCCATTCCCATCTCCTGATGGTGTTTTCTCTCCTCCTGCAGTGTTAGCGCTATGACCTCTTCTTGGTTCATCTTCTTCTTCCTCCTCATCATCTGAGAAGACCTCTATGTAATGTGCTTTTCTAGTAGCACATCTATGTCCAGGTGCCCATGATTCTTGGCAAGTGAAGCAAAGCTTCCTTCTTCTTAGATCTCTCTGGACTTCTTCATCAAGAGGCGTCTTGTATGAGCTCTCCTTGGAAGGAGCAGCTTTTTCTTCCTTTCCCTTTGAAGGAAAAGAGGGCTTATGTTGAAAAGTTTCCTTTGCTTTTGGTAAGGCATCTTGAAGGTCTATAGCCCTTTCAATAGCATCATGCAGGGTAGTGAGCTTGGTATATTTAACCAACCCATGAAGAGGTTCATCTAAACCATCAATGAACATGTACACCCTTCTTACTGCAAACAAATTAGGAACCATAACAGATAATATTAAAAATTCAAAAATGTAAGATTTTGTATTACCTGATTGTTTCAACTTTGCAAGGCTCATGAATGGTGCCTCTGGATCTCTTCTATCAAATATTTCCACTAGCCTTCTAGTGAACTATGAATAAGTAGTCACATTGGAATGACCCAATGTAGACAAACCATGGAACCACTAATCATGTGCTTCACCTTCAAAGTGTAGCGTTGCAATCTTGATATTCTCCATCTCTGGGACCTTGTTCAACTGAAAGTAGATGTCAAGTTTTTCTACCCATGATTTGGCAGAACACTTGGATGACCCATCAAAGTTGGGTAAAACGAATTTTCCCATAGAGTGATGTCGATCATGATTCTGAATGAATCCACCACCTCTATGATGATGCCTTGATCTTCTTTTGTCCTTGAGGTGAAAAAAATCCTGAAAACTCAAGTGATATTTGAATATCTGATTTTGAAACTCATATTCTTCAAAATAGTCTTCAAGGGATTCTTTCTCTTGAAACCCTTCATTTCCCACAGCCAAAAAGGTAGGCATTGTAGAGCATTGGGAAACTTGTGGCTGACGCACTAGTTGATCATTCCAGTGATGAGACACGCCAGAGCTCTCTCCAAGATGAAATCCTTTAGGGGATTCTTTGATTCTGTCCAATATCATCTCTTTCATCTCTCTAGAAAGATCTTGCATGGCTCTAAGAAGGATCTTAGGAAAATCCTTTTCTTCTTCTTCACTTCTAGATACAGGGGCTTTAGTACCCTTGTCTTCATTGTCATTTGTGTAATCAAATTTCTTCTTTTGTCTTCTCTTGATATACCTCTTCTCTCTGTCAGTAAGAGGTTCTTATTCTTCATAAGACATTTTGGCTTCTTAGAAAGCACGAGCTATGCCAAGATGATGGCTTTCATACCACTGTAATATTCCCAAATGGGGAATGCAGCAATATAAGACAGATATGTAGGAAAATAAAGAAGATCATCAAAGTAAGAGCAGGAGGAAAATATGGAGACCTTTCATATGTATTTATAGCAGAAAAATAGATGTACAATGTGGCCCATAAGAAGCATAACTAGAAATACAAGACTCCTATAGAAGAAAATCCTCAAAAGAGGTGCTGCAATCACATGTATGGAATGAAAAAGGCTTGACAACGTTATTTTATTAATATGTAGCAAATGAAGATTGCACTTTAGATCTAGAGCATATAAGTGCATGAAAAGTTAGATCTATAACAGATTTATACACTAAAGAGGCTCTTCTATCAATTCCCCTTGGGGTTTTGAGAAAAACATGATGTACAAGCAGTAGATCTAAGATCTAAGTCTGAAGATATGCAAAAATATTCAAATATTCAAAAGTATACAAAATTATTCAGATCAGATCTGATATGACAAGAAATAGATCTTCCTTCAATGGATCTCCAAAGTGGAGGGCAGATCCCCAACACCTGAAAACCAGCTCTCCAAATGATGTGCCAAAACACCCTGCAACAACACCAATAGGAATAATGCAGTTCTGGAATAAATATTGTGCTATAGGGCTTAGAACATGGTTGGCCTCATGCCAAGATCAAAAAATGTTTCCCAAACACTCCAATACACTCCTCCTAATGGAGTAGAAGCCTAATCGACTGAAAAAGGGCACTGAAATGGTCTACATCTGAGTAGATCTAGCCTCCACTTGCCGCAACTTTCAAAGACAACCAAACCCTCAACAGGATCTGCGTTGTACTTGGAAGAAGAAGCTTGGCCTTCAGCCAGATAGTGGACTATGCAATGAAAACTCTTCCAAGAGGCCTCTCAAGGAAAGAGGTGGGATTCAGTCAGACTTTCCAGGTGCTAAACTTCAGCATATTCTCAGCTAAACAGCAAGAGAATGATATATGTCTAAACATAAAATATATTCAGAAATTTGATAATCATCAACAACCTTCTCATGTTGCCATCCCTTTCCTTTTATAAGTTAAGAGCTTGCAAACCCTAAACCACCTTCAATGAAAACACTCGTTTCACTCAAACTAGCTCCATCTAAAACTGTGATGTGCCTCATTGATGGCCACTCCTCCAAGACAGTGTTGTAGATTTGGTCAAGGTTGACCCAGTTAAAATATCTAGCCCCTTTCACACCTAAGGGTGCTTGTTAAAATAGCCAAGATCTAGCCTTTTTACATTTGGCATTGATTTATTCATTGTTTAGGAGTATTATGGACCTCCTTTACATTTTTATTCTTAAAAAAAAGAAATAAAACAAAAATTAATATTCCAATTAGCTTAGGACTAATTAGGAATATTACAAAAGAGATCAAAATGTGCATGAGCTGATGAATCTATTCCATACCCTATGGACAAAGTTGGGTATCAAAAGTTTGGAGAAACATTTGGTGTTGAAGTACCGCAGTTGTCTACACATATACATTTTGGAGGAAATGGAGTTCCTATACATCTCCTCTCTTGGTACAACATACTGATATGCTGCCAATATTGAGCAGAAATTCAAAAAGAAGAAGCGAGACTTTGGATCTGCGAATCAAAAGCAAGGGAAAGGTGCCCCCAAACAGCAGAACAAAATACAAAGCCAAGGCATGGCGTCCCAAGACAACCTGCCAAGACGCAAGAAAATAACAACACCATGAAGCCAAATAAGGACACGGGAAAGTGGTGTAAGTTCCATAAGAGCTCCACTCATAACACAAGCGAGTGTCGGGCCAAACAGTCGCTGGTGGTCGAACTAAAGGCACCCGAATCAGATGCATGTTCTGATTCTGAGTTAGAACCAAAAAAGGGCAATGACAAAGGGAAGAAGATCATTGATGTGGATCCCAGTTCCATTGTTTCCACGACCAAGCTCCAGAGGGAGGATCCCAAGGATCTAGAGGAGGGGGGCCACCTCTTCCATTCGCATATGTGGGTGAAGGGTTCTCTACTACAATTCCTTGTCAAGAGCAAAAGCTAAAGGAACCTCTTTTTAGTAGAGGTTGTGAAGCGGCTCGGCCTACTGACCATAGCACACCCACAATCATATACCATTGGGTTTCTTCACCAAGGAAGAGATCTTCGCGTCTGCTAGTAGTGCCCCCTTCCATACAACATAAAGCCATTCACAGATGAGGTATTATGTGATGTTGCTCTTTTTGTGGAAGTGGCATGTTGTGTATGAGTCTAGGCCTCATGTTGTTATTATTACTTTTGGAAATAAATTGTAAAAGATACTATAGGTAGTACCGCCTCTCGCCATATCTTTTAATATTACAAACAACGCAGTAAGATTTTTTCCTGAACCAGGAAATTTATTTTCATTACAATTTGCCCAGAGTGCAAGAAGAATATCGTGGCCACAACCTCGAAACAAGGCTCCCCTACATGGTAGCAGCATATGGAAAAATTCGTGGAGGAATACGAGGACATTTTCTCCTAACCCATAGAGGTCCCTCTACACTGTCAAGTCAAGCACTCCATCGATCTGACACCAGGCACGAAACCGCCTACTGTTTCCATACCTCATGCGAACACACATAAATAATCCATACATATACTATCTTAGGCTGATAAAGAAACCAAATTTATTGAATGCATCCAACACATCTACCAGTAGGTCCATGACATCTTTGACAAATCCAATACCAAGTTCAGCAGAATTTTCCTCATCTCATGGAGGAAATAAATGCAATGGGGACCATTACTTCCTAAGGGGGGAGGAATGATCTAGGTGGATATTGGTGGCCACCTACCTATTCCTTTTGGACCTCCACCATCGGTTCTTTCAGTTTTTCAGTTTCAACACAACTTGCTATTTTAGCATTTTTTTGGATCTTGAACTTCCGGAGTCATTTTGAGGCCCTAATTATCCATGTGGATACTGGTGGCCACCCACCTATTCCATTTGAATCCCCACCATCATTTATTTAATTTTTTTAGCTTGAGCACAACTTATTATTTTTAGCAGGTTTTCGGGTCCTGAACTTCTGGAGTCGTTTTGAGGCCCTAAACAACATTTTTTTGGAAAAACCAGGAGCAACATGGAAGTTCTTTTGATGGTGCTCACATCAAGAGTTGTAGTCCTTAGATAGATATTTATAATGAGGTATAGAGAACTTCAAACAAATATCATATGCCAAAGTTACATCCCCGAGAAGTTGATGTACCAATTTATACCCAAACAGGGCCCATAGTTTTGGCGCTTCATATCCTAGGGTTAGGTTTTTGGATGTTTAGGGTTTTCCATTGTTTCTCAAAAATAAATAGGCCTTCAAGCCTCATTGTAACACACTTCAGAGGCCTGTAGCCACCACATATCTTCTCAGAGATAAGCTACCAATGCCCTAGCTAGTTTATTTCCATTATGTCTCTACGCATGTTTATGTTATTTGATATTAAGGAAATGAAGTTTTATTTCCATTTCATATCTGTGTTTATGTTTATTTATGTATATTATTGTGTTCCTGCATAACTCCGGATTAAGGTGTTTCAATGATCAAGGAGGAACTTGATGAACATGTTGAACTGGGATAGTACACATTGCATGCATTGATGATGGAGGACACTCACTTAGAGAGACCTCATGGAGATGTAAGTAGTGATATGAATTTTGTTTCATTGGATATTTTAGAGGATAGACCATATGCAGGGATGAGAAAAGGAGGAAATTCTTTGTCGATAGACCATATGCAGGGATGAGAAAAGGAGGAACTTCTTTGTCGATGCCATGGATGATCTATCCTTGGATGACTATGATGATACCTTGTATATTGGAGAATCAAGGAGCATTATTTGTTACACAACTTGTTGGGGAAATTTGTGACCTTATGCTAGAAGGTTCAAATGCCCATGACAAGGGAAGAACTTGATGAAATTTGTGATGGATTGGTCATGCTCATCCATATGAATATTTGGCTAAGTTCTCGACATGACTCATGGATTAATTGGAGGAAGAGCACACTGGTATGATATTTGGGTAGACATCTTCATGGATTGAAACCAAGAACACAATATTGGTGGACCTTTAGTGGGGGAGGAAGTAGTGAAGGGAGGACCCATTATGACATATGAAAGTAGAAGCGATCGAGGGCTCTAACCTGGATGGTGGGAAAAGGTTGTGATGACTAGAGTTGTGTTGAGTCAAATCTTAATGGAAACACGGGAAACTGAAGTCATGGGACTCGTGATGAGAGCATGGTGGACATTATGTAGGGAAATTATGCAGGTGCACTCATGGAGATTCCACTTATGAGCATCAAAGAGGAGTGTCAAGGAAATGATGTTGAGCAGGATGGATTTTCTAGTGCGACATAGAGAAATTTTATAGATGGACCTATGGGGATTTTTTTCACATTTGGACAACAAGACCATGGTTGGATGAGCAGCCTCTTTGGACATTCATATGACTTGGAAGGCAGAGGAAACTTGTGATGGAATTCATGGCCAAGTCAAGTATTTTTTTCGAAGCATTGGACGGGGGTGATGCAGAGGATTTCATGATTATTTGGAGATGGTTGCAGTAGTTGGAGACTTCATATTATAGTTCCCTTGGAGTATCTGATTCATGATGAGTTAAGGTCAGGATGTGTCTTGAATTTATCTATTATGGGATGCATACCTTAGGCACATTATGGGGTGTGTTTGTGAGGAGTGACTTAATGGATGTTATCAAGACAGGATACTTTGGAGTCTAATGGAGTTGCAATGATGGATATGCCTTGGTGAGGTAGACTTGGGCATGGTTTGAGAATTTTTTACTTAGCCACAATTTTGATGGATATGGTGGTTAGTTGATCTAGGATCATGGGCATCACATGGATGGATGATAAGTCAAGGTTAGACTTTCCACTTTGATAGAGTTGATGAATGGCATATTGTAGATGGGATGGAGATTGCTTCATGGACCTGGATATGGCACACTGAGCATTGGATTGATGGGAGGATTTCTTGATTTATTTGAAGAGATGGACCTCTCACACAAAGATGATGATTCCTGGATGTATGTGACTGATTTTGTAGCACATATACATTAGCATCATGGGAAAAATATTACATATGGATGAGGACTAATTCGTGGACCTCAATATGGCTTGTTTGATATTTGATGGACAACATGTTGCATATGAGATGGAGGCTACTTCATGGACCTGGAAATGGCATATTTTATACTTGGATGAGATGTATTCTTGATCGAGTTGATGATGTGACACGATGCTAGAGAAATGATTGATGAATGGCATGAGGATTTGCATTCTCATGGTTTGTACAAGATGGTTGGATTAGCTACCCAACTAGTTCGAGTCATGAGGGCTAGCGGTGTGCAGAGTTGTGTTTGCTTTTTGTTGGAATATCTTGGCAACAGATTCAAATAATATTGATGATACATGATGGGTCGACGTGATATGTGTTGCAGGGATAACATGTAGCTTATGTGAGGAGATTGACTTCCCATGATGGAGGAAGCATGTGGAGATTGTGACAATTGTTGTTGATGATCATGGATTAAGGAGATGTACCCATGTACATATTTATGGAGTCACAGGCCTTGGTGGTTTGTGTGATATTAGAGCAGAGATGGGAAACATATACATTTTGGAGATTTTGGAGCTAGTGACACTACGTGATGATGATGATGGAGTTTTCCAGGATGACAACCTTATTTAGAGTGGGGGGGAGGGGATGTTACACCATCGATTTGGAGTCATATGAGACTAAGTTTTAGCAAGCACACTCATGTGTTACGAGCACCCATATTGAGCATCTCGGGCATGTGCAACGATGATGTGTGATAACACTTGGCGAAAGTATGAAGAGCATGCCCATAGCGGCCAAAAAAATTTTGTGGAGTGCTAGATGAATTCGTGCATTTTGGTGAGTGCTATGAGCGTGGGAGGTGGGCAGGCATGCACCCATAATGGGTGCATGAGTCATGTAGGCATCGGGAAACTTGTGTGTTCGAGAGTGCATTTGGTGAATGGGCGCGACGGTTGACAAGGTAGGTGAACTGGGTGAGTCGGGCATGGGTGGCAGAGTCGACCCGAGTGATTCGAGTGACCCGAGCGATGAACAGATGGAACACTTATGCGATGGAGGTCAGTTCAATGGACTTGTGCATGCAGGTTGACCCACATGTGTGACCGAGCTGACCTTCACATGGGTCAAAGGGTCATGACCTTGGAACTTGGGAACACAACTTAGGCGTATATATTGAGATGGCGAAGTTGTGTTGGAGGATCATTGGAATAACTTGGAGTTCACATATGAAAAACTAAAGGTAGAAAGTGGATGAGCCCATAGGCCGAGTGGATGAAGCATCGTGCAAATAGTTGAACGCAGGGTTAAGGCGCAGGAAGATTCATGTATTTCGAGAACCAGACATGCAGAATGTGGGCAGAGTTAGGTGCTACCCCACGGGTCGGAAATTCATCCAGCAAGGTCACTCGCAATGCGTTACGTGCAAGGCCCTGAATCATGCATCCAGGTCACAGATTCGTACATAAAGGTCACGTGTAGCGGTTGTGTGCAAAAGGGTCACTCAGTGACCCAAGACGTGTAGAGTCATGCCGAAAGTGACCAGACATGCAGGAAAAGTTGTTCAGGTCATTAGAACAAGTAGAAAGTGCAGAAACATGTTTTTGGAGACTGAATTTTGGGTTTCATCAGTAGATTTGTATGGGTAAGTGGCAACAGTGTTGCTGCACAACTTTGACACACCTTTTGTAAATTTGGCTAAGTGTGTAGGCCAAGGCAGTTGGAAGCACACTTTTTGTAAAACATGTACTTTGTAAATTATTGTACATTTTTTATATATATTATTGGGCAGAATTTGCGGGAGTTTCCCCTCCCAACTATGTATGCATGTACTTTTGTGATGTTGATGGATGTTTAATTATGAAATATTAAATATTAAAGCTTAATGTTATTCTGTTGTATTTTTAAAGAACACTTGATTGGAAATTGACTAACTGTTGGAGTTAGGCGTAATCTATGCACTTGAGTATTGCTAAAAATAAATAGTGTAGTGGTATCACACTCGCTATACATGGTTGAAAGAGCACCACAAGTATAGGGACGTGATAGATGGTATCAGAGCCCATTTTGCAGAAGGGGATTTTACAATTGAATTTGTGAAGCTTGATACATTTTCCAATTCGTGATAGATGGTAACAGAGCTTGATTCAAGGAGGGTCAAGTTGCGTTGATTATTCAGGAAGCGGGATTACATTTTTAGGGTTGCAGTTGGTATTGAAGCTTGGGCTTATATTGATTGGTTTGAGTGAGACATTTGCAGGGGAAAGACATTGGTTTGGGCCAAAGTTGAAGAACAAGACATGGTGAGTTGCGAAGAATTCCAAGGGAGGCTCTTTGAGAACTTACACAGGTTGAGGTGTATGAAAGAAGAGAACCCGCGAATTCATGCTCAACTTGAATTCTTGGAGGAGAATTTTTAGGTAGAGCTTCTTCGACTTGGTTGGGAAATGGAGCAGGATAGAGTTGTATATTGTGATGAAGAAGACAAAACTGAGACATGTGTAGAAGAGGATATTGAAGGTGTGTCAATGATAAAGGAGTAAATTGATGAATAGGTTGAACCAAGATCATACACATTGCAGGCATTGATGATAGAGGAAAATGAATTAGAGAGATCATGGAAATGTAAGTATTGATATGAATTGCGTTTCATTGTAGATTTTGGAGGATATACCATATGTGGGGATGAGAAAAGGAGGAACTTCTTTGTTGATGCCATGGATGATCTCTCCTTGTATGACTATGATGATACCTTGTACATTGCAGAAGCAAGGATCCTTGTTTATTGCAAAACTTGTTGGGGAAATTTGTGACCTCATGCTAGAAGGTTAAAATTCCCGTGAAAAGGGTGGAAGTTGATGAGATTTTCTATGGATGGGTCATGCTTATCCATATGGATAATTGGCTAAGTGCCCGACATGAACCATGGAATGATTGGAGGAATGGCATACCGGTATGATATTTGGGTAGACTTCTTCATGTCTGGAAACCAAGAAGACAAACTTGGTGGAACTTTAGTGGGGGAGGAAACAATGAAGGGAGGACCCATGATGACATATGAAGGTAGAAGTGACCGAGGGCACTAACCTAGATGATGAGAAAAGGATTTGATTACTAGAGTTATGTTAATTCCACTCTTGATGGACATATGGGCAGCTAAATTTGCAGACATCTCAAGAGAGAATGGAATACATTGTACAAGGACATTATGCAAGTGCACTTATGGATATGCCACTTATGAGCATCAAATAGGAGTGTCAATGCAAGAATGTTGAGCAGGATGGATTTGCTAATGCAACATGGAGACGTTTTATAGATGGATCGATGGGGATGTTGTTCACATTTGGAAAAAAATACCATGGTTGGATGAGCAGCCTATGAGGACATTCATATGACTTGGAATGCAGAGGAAACTTACAATGACATTCATGGCCAAGTCAAGTTTCTTGCCAAATTATTGGATGGAGATGATGCATAGTAGTTCATGATGATTTTGAGATGGTTGTAGCCATTGGAGACTTCATATTACAGTGGCCTTGGAGTATCTGATTCATTGATGAGCTGAGGTCAAGATGTGTCTTAACTTTGATGTATTATGGGGTGCATAACTTAGGCACATTATGGGGATTTTTTTTGAGGAGTGACTTGATGGATATGATCGAGACATGACACTTTTGAGTTCGATGGAGTTGCAGTGATGGAGATGCCTTGGTGAGGTACCATTGGGCATGGGTTGAGTATTTTTTACTTAGCCACACTTTTGATGGACATGGTAGTTGATTGATCTAGGATCATGGGTAGCATATGGATAGATGATGAGGAAAGGTTAGACTTTCCCCTTTGATAGATTTGATGGATGGAATATTGCAAATGGTATGGAGATTGCTTCATGGACCTGGATGTGGAACATTGAGCATTGGATTGATGGGAGGAATTCTTGATTTATTTGAGGAAATGGACCTCTCACACATAGATGGTGATGCTTGGATGTATGTGACTAATTTTTTAACACATAGACATTAGCATCACAGGTATCATATTAGAGATGAATGAGAACTAATTCATGGACCTAGATATGGCTTGTTTGATATTTTATGGACAACAAGTTGTGGATGATATGGGGGCTACTTCATGGAACTAGACATGGCTTATTTTACACTTAGATGGGATGAATTATTGATCAAGTTGATGATGTTATTGGATGATAGATAAATGGATGACAGATGGCATGAGGATGTGCATTCTCATGGTTTGGAGGCAATGGTTGGATTGGCTACCCAACTAGTTCGAGTGGGAAAGTCATGTGGGAGTCTAGCGACTTACGCGTTAGGGAATGCATTCGATGAATGGGTGTGTTGGTAGATGAGGTAGGCGATTTGGGCACATCCGGCACAGGTGGCTGAGTTGAGCTGACCCGGGTGCCCCGAGTGACCCAAGTGACCAACTCACAGAACACTTATGTGATGGACATATTTTAGATGGAGGTCAGGTCGATGAACTTGTGCGTGCAGGTTGACACACATGTATGACCGAGCTGACCTTCACACAGGTTGAAGGGTCACGACCGTTGAAACTTGGGACCACAAATTAGGCGTATATATTGAGATGGAGAAGTTGTGTTGGAGGATCATCAGAATCACTGGGATTTTTCATCTGAAACAATGAAGGTACCAATTGGATGAGCCCACAGGTAAATCAAACGAAGCATCATGCAAACAACTAAATGCAGGGTTAAGGTGTAGGCAGAGTCGTATATTTCAAGAACCCGACCTGCAGAGCATTGGTGGAGTATGGCGTTGCTCGACAGGTCATAAATGCATGTAGCAGGGTCACCTGCAGTGCATTACATGCAGGGAATCAAATCATGCAGTTGGGTCATGGGTTCGTGCAGAAAGGTCATATGTAGTGGTCGCATGAAGAAAGGTCACTCAATGACCCAGGAAATTGATTTGAAAGAACATTTGATTGGAAATTGACAAGTGTTGGAGTTAGGCATAGTCTACGCACAGGAGTATTGCTAGAAAGAAAAAGTGTAGTAGTGTTGCACCTGTTATATGTGGTTTAAAGAGCATCACAAGTATAGGGTCGTCACACTATCTATGCCGTGGGAGGGCATGCCCATGACCGGGTGCACCCTCCCAAGCACGTGCATGTGGATTGGGCAAGTGAGCCCTGTCATGGGCATGCCTGCCCGAGGCACAAAAAATGCTACGCCAACGAGTTTGAGGCATCTGTGACTGACTTGTAGCGAGTGTGCCCATGTGCGACGGGTGCCCTTATTAGCTAATCTAGGCATGTGTGACATTTGGCAAAAGTGTGACGAGCATGCCCATAGTGGGCAGGTGATTTGTGTGGATCATCAGACGATTCAGGTGTTTTGGTAGGAGCGATGAGCTTGTGCGTCGGGTGAGAACGCGCCCATAGCGGGCGAGCAGGTCATGTGGGTGTTGGATGAGTAGTGTGTTTAGGAGTATGTTCAGTGGATGGGCACGTCGGTGCAACGAGCTAGGGGAGCTGGGCGCGTCGAGCACGGGTGGCCGAGATGACTCAGGTGACTTGAACGACACGAGCAACCGATCGATAGGTCACACTTATGCGATGGATGAACATGAGTGATGGCGATTTTATAAGTGCTGGACAAATTATGTATTTGTTGGGCTGACGTGCTATGTATTGGAGTGGGTTGACTCATGGAGAATTGCGACCCTTGGCTGAATGGGACCACATGTTAGCATATATATTGCAAAGTGAGATGGATTTTTTAGATCATCACCACATCGGAGTTCAAGCTTATATATTGTAGTGTTAATAAGGGATGAACAGACCGAGCTAGGAAGGTGATTTGATGAGCTCGTAGGTCGAGCGGCGAACTTGGAACAATGAAACATGAGTGCTACGGAGGATGTGTGCAGATAGTGACACAGCTGCACGACAATGGGTCAGGTCGACGAGTGCGTCCAAACGGTGACTCAAGTGACCCAACTACATGACAACAAGTCAGGTAGGGAGGACTCGTGCATGCAGTGACCCAAGTGACCCAAGCTACACAACAACGGGTCGGGTCGGGAAGAACACGTTCAGAGCGTGACACTCATGACCGAGGCTCCACGGATTTTTGAAAAACTTCAAATTTGGTTTGTTGAAGTGAAATTTTGGGTTTCCAACAGATTGAATTGTTTTTAGGTGGCATTGCTGCATGACTCAATACACCAGTGTTGGATTGATTTGGCAAAGTGTTCAGGTGGTTGCACAGACTTGGAAAAGTTGTATAATTATTGAAAATTGTACATTGTTGAATTGTTATATATTATTGCAAAGAATTTTCTGGATTTTCCACTCCCAAGTATGTATGGGGGTACTTGTTTGATGATAGTTGAATTTTTAAATGTGAAAGATTAAATATTGAAGATTAATTTTATTTTGTTGCATTGTTAAGGAATGATTTTTTGGAAAATTGACTAAGTGTTAAAGTTAGGCATAGTCTATGCACTTGAGTATTGCTAAAAATAAAAAGTGTAGTAGTTTCACACTCTCTATACATGCTTGAAAGAGCACCACAAGTATAGGGATGTGGCATATGGTATAAGAGCTTGATTTAGGGTGAGTCAATCTGCATTGGTTATTGAGAAAGAAGGAATACATTTGTAGGGTTGTAGGTGGTATTGAAGCTTTAATTATTTGGTCTTAGCGAGACATTGGAAGGGGCAAGACATTGGTCAGGACTGAAGCTGCATAACAAGACATGGCAAGTTCGGAAGGATGCCAAGGGAGGCTCTTTCAGACCTTATATAGGTTGAGGCGTATGAAATAAGAGCACCCATGGATTCGTTTTGAACTTCAAGTCTTGGAGGAGAATGTTGAGGTAGATCTTCTTCGACTTGGTTTTGAAATGGAGCATGATTGAGTTGCATATTTCGATGAAGAATTGGAAGCTGAGACGTGTGAAGAAGATGATGTTGTAGGTTTGTTAGTGATTAAAGGGGAACTTGATGACCACGTTAGCCGAGGATCATGCACATTACAGATGTTGATGTTGGAGGACACTCACTTGGAGAGACCTCATGAAGATGTAAGTATTGATATGATTTGTGTTTCATTGGAGCTTTTGGAGGCTGGGCCATATGTAGGGAATTGCGAAGGAGGAACTTCTTTACCGATGTCATGGATGATATTTCCTTGGATGACTATGATGAGACCTTGTACATTGGAGAAGAAAGGAGCATTGTTTGTTGCATAATTTTTTAGGGAAATTTGTGACCTCATGCTAGAAGGTTCAAATTCCTATGACAAGGGTGGAACTTGATGAGCTTTGTGATGATTTTTTTATAGTTATCCATATGGAGAATTGGCTAAGTGCCTGGCATGAATCATGGAAAGCTTGGAGGAAGGGAACACCGGTGTTATATTTGGGTATACTTCTTAATGTTTGAAGCAAAGAGACATATTGGTGGACCTTTAGTAGGGGATGCAACACTGAAGGAAAGACCCATGATGACATATGAAGGTAGAAGTGACTGATGGCACTAACCTGGATGATGGACAAAGAATGTGATGGCTAGAGTTGTGTCAATTCCACTCTTGATGGACATATGGGAAGCTAAAGTCATGGACATTGACATGAGAGCGTGCCAAACATTATGTAGGTACACTTATGGAGATGCCACTTATGAGCATCAAGGAGGAGTGTCAAGGCAGGGATGTTGAGTAGGATGGATTTGTTCATGCGACATGGAGACATTTTATTGATGGTCCGATGGGGATGTTGTTCACATTTGGACAACAAGACCATGGTTGATGAGAAGCCTATGAGGACATTCATATGAAATTCAAGGAAGAGGCAACTTGTGATGGAATTCATGTCCAATTCAAGTGTTCTTGTCGAAGTATTGGATGGATATGATGCATAGGATTTCATGATTATTTTGAGATAGATGCAACCATTCGAGACTTCATATTATAGTGGTCTTGGACTATCTAGTTCATTGATGAGCTAAGGTCAAGATGTGTCTTGAATTTGATGGAGTAGGAACATTATGGGTTGTGTTCATGAGGAGTGACTTGATGGATATGATCGATACATGACACTTTCGAGTTCGATGGAGTTGTAGCGATGGAGATGCCTTGGTGAGGTACACTTGGGCATGGGTTTATTCTTTTTTACGTAGCCACACTTTTTATGGGCATGGTGGTTGATTGGTTTATGACCATGGGTAGCACATGGATGGATGATGAATCAAGGTTGGACTTGCCCCTTAGACAGATTTGATAGATGGCATATTGCAGATGGGATGGAGGTTTCTTCACGAACCTGGATATGGCACATTGAGCATTGGATTGATGGGAGGAGTTATTGAATAATTTGAGGACATGGACCTCTCACACATGGATGATGATGCTTGGATGTATGTAACTAATTTTGCAGGAAATGGAAATTATCATCATGAAAAACATATTACAGATGGATGAAGGCTACTTCATGGACATGGATATGGCGTGTTTGGTATTTTATGGACAACATGCTGCAGATAAGATGAGAACTAATTCATGGAACTAAACATGCCTTATTTTGATAGATATGAGGTGGATTCTTAATTGAGTTGATGATGTGACAGGATTTTAAAGAAATGACAGATGACGCATGAGGAGTTGTGCTCTCATGGATTGAGCGTAACAGTTGGACTAATCACCCGACTAGTTCAATACATGGGGGAGCTCAATTTGCTGAGATATGTTGGAGACATGTATGACCTATAGCTGATATATGTTGGAGTTATTTTGGAGTATAATAGCATAGTTCACACAATATTGATGATACATGATGGGTCGACACGATATATGTTGTAGTGATAACATGTAGCTGGAGTTGGAGAGATTGATTTCCCACGACGAAGGGAGCGTGTGGAGATTGCAATGGATGTTGTTGATGATCATGGGTTGTGGAGATGTACCCATGTACATATTTATGGAGTCACATACCTTGATGGTTTGTGCAATGATGGAGCATATATGGGCAACATAGACATTTTTTTGATGTGGAGCCAATGATACTTTACGATGATATGATGGAGTTGTCGAGGATGACAAACCTATTTAGAGTGGGGGAGTATGTTATGCTCATGAGTTTGAGGCATGTGAGACCGAGTTGTAGCGGGCATGCCCATGTGTGATAAGTGCTCATATTATCCAACTCGAGCATGTGCGATAGTGATGTGCAACAACACTTGGAAAAATTGTGACGGGCGTGCCCATAGCGGTCGGGCGAGTTGTGCGTTTTGGTGAGCATGGGCATTGGGAGGGAGCATGCCCATAGTAGGAGAGCGAGTCATGTGGGTGGTGGGCGAGTAGTGCATGTGGGAGTATGTTCGGTGGACGAGTGCACAAATGCGATGAGGTAGGCAAGTTGGACGCGTCGGGCATGGGTGGTCGAGCCAACCTGGGTGACCCGAGTGACCCGAGTGACTGACCGATGGGTCACACTTATGTGATGGACGAACATGAGTGATGGATATTTTATAAGTGTTGGTTGAATTATGTATTTCTTGGGACGACGTTCTATGTATTGGAGTGGGTAGACTCATGGAGAGTCATGATCGTTGGTCGAACGGGACCACACGCTATCATATATATCGGACAATGAGATGGAGCGTTTGGATCATCACCACATAAAAGTTCAATCTTCTAGATTGTCGTGCGAATAAGGGGTGAATAGACCGAGCAAGGAAGGTGAGTTGATTATCTTGTAGATGGGGCGACGAACTTGGAACAACTGAATGAGAGTGTTGTAGAGGATGCATGCAGACAGTGACCCGACTGCATGATAGCGGGTCAGGTTGACGAGCGCGTTCAGACAGTGACCTGAGTGACCCGGTTGCACAACAGCGGGTCAGGTTGGGCGAACTCGTGTAGGAGATGGCCTGAGTGACCCAAGCTACATGATAACAGGTCAGGTTGGGAAAAACATGTTCAAAGCGTGATCCTGGTGACCCAGGCTGCACACATTTTTACAGAACTTCAGAGTTGGTTTGTTGAAGTGAAATTTGGGGTTTCAGGCAGATTGAAGTGTTGTTGGGTGGCATTGTTGAACGACTCAAGACACGAGTGTTGGAATGATTTGGCAAGGTGTCTAGGTGGCTACACAGACTTGGAAAACCTATATAATTATTGTAAATTGTACATTGTTGAACTGTTATATTATTGAGCAGAATTTTAAGGAATAATCCCTCCCAAGTATGTATGGCATACTTGTGTGATGATTTTTGAATGTTTAATTGTGAAATATTAAATTATGAAGATTAATGTTATTCCATTTTCATTGTTAAAGAACACTTGTCTGGAAAATTGATTAAGTGTTGAAGTTAGGTGTAGTCTATGCACTTGAGTATTGCTAAAAATAAAGAGTGTAGTAGTGTCACACCCGCTATACGTGGTTGAAATAGCACCAAAATTATAGGGCCGTGACAATGGGTATGCCATGCATGTGCATTGTGCCATGGGTGGGCACGCCCACAACTGGGTGCGTCCACCCAAATCTGCCCCCTAGCATGCAGGGGGCCAATTCTGAGAATCATCCCCTACTTACCATGATGGCAATGCTAAGAATCAAACCTTGCCTTCTAGGGGGTTGATTCTCATAATCGTCCCCCTGGAAGGAAAGGTTAGATTCTTGTAATCATCCCCCTGACAGGCAGGGGTCGATTCTGAGGCATGGGGTTGATTCTGAGAACAATCCCCTATCTGCTAAGGGGCCGATTCTTATAATCATCACCTACCTGCCAGGGGGCCAATTCTTAGAATCATCCCCTACCTTCTAGGGGGGCGATTATGAGAATCATCCCCCTTCCTCCCTTGGGGTTGATTCTCAAAATCGCCCCCCTCACAGGAAGGGGTCATTCTGCCTTAGGCAGGCATGCCCACGACCGAGTGTTCCTGTAAAAGGCACATGAATGCTTGTTCCTTATGTGGGTTTGCCTATCCATGGGCGTGATCACCCAAGACATAGGCACGCTTGTGCCTTGGGAAGGTGCGATCGCTTATATATGTGATTTACATTTTGATGAGGGAGATTTTGAGTGGCATATGTGTTACACTAAAAACTATCATCCTGACATTTTGCTATGAGTATGAGCTCATTATTACTCATACTTCCTCCTTTTGCAAGTCTAACATATCAGTTCCTCATGTCAAGCTTTCAAAATCAGAGAAAAGTTCCTAAAAATCCCCTAAACATTGGTATCGCACTTTCTCTATTCATTTCCTGCGGTCCCGCACCTAAAGTTCAGCTTGCCTATGGAACCATACCGCACGTTCTTTGTGTTATGGGTGTGGACCTCTGTAAAACTCAAAAAAGCGAGAAAGTAAAGATAAAAAGTGGATTTCAGATGAATTCTAGAAGATTCTAGATGGGAATTTTCTGGAATGGATACGCTTTGAGAAGGTTCATGCATCCCTCACTTGATGGAGCTAACCCCTTGATGTAAGGAGCTAATCCCTTTGAAGGAGGATTCTATCCCTTCATATTTGGAATAGAAAACCTCCTCTTTTCTACTATAAAAAGAGGCCATGGGTAGCCTCAAAGGGAGTTCAAGCTTTAAGATATTTGAGGTTAAATGTTGTTGAGATTCAGACTCAGTTAACTAAGACTTTCTGTGAGGTTAAATCACTTACCTCTATTCGTCTTGGTTCAAAGAGTGCAATGCTTGTCAAATTAGAAGAGATTCCTGCTTTGGACCTCGGGAGGACCTGCACGACATCAAGGCACAGGTTGTAAAGGTTTTATTTTATTTGAAGTTAATACAAATATACTCATTTCTCTCATTAAACTGTCTATTCATGGTTTATTTCATAAATTCCTTGATCATTATGATGAGTATGGTTTATAATAATGTCTATATAGGTGCTATGTAATCTTTTTTCTTGTTTGTGACTGCAGATTTATTGAGGAACATTCCTTCAGTGCACGAGGGACTACAACGAGATCAAGCAAGCGCTGGACATAAGGTAGGCCTTACACCTATATAGCATTTTTATGAATCTTGTATGCTTAGAGAGAGATTAGTATAATTGGTTGTTTGTTGCTAGTTTCTTTTAGTACTAGAGAGATCCGTCTTGTCCGCAAGACGGATTAATCTACACAACAAAATGGCGACTCCACTGGGGAAGAACTTGTTGTTTTTGGTTCTCTTTTATTTTTAATTTGAGGAAACATTTTTTCCTGGTTTTTGATTGATACATATCTGTCTGGGTAATTTAGATTTTCCCTGTTTTTGAAAATTTAGAAATATTTTAAGTTTTTCTATAATTTTTCCTAGGACCGCACTCTGGCTTATTTTGACAGTGCGGGCAGGTTCGCACTTTCTGTAAAGAATACAGTGCGGGACTGCACCTGTCAATACTGGTTGCCTGCGGACCCAGCAAAATTTTTAGAAAACCTCCATATTTCTTTCTGTAGTTTATTTTTATTTGGATTTAGATCTTTGGTTTCTGCCCAGACTGATTATTGTTTCTGTCAATATTTTTTTGTGAATGAACTCCAATAGTATTGATGTTTTGATGATTTTCTAGAAGATTTTGCATTTTGGATTGTTTTTCACTTGGTCTTTGTAGTGATTCGAAGCTTTGAAAGTTTGAAGTATCTAAGATTACATTGATCTCTTTTTGTCTTTTTGAATCCAACCTGATTGTGAGAACATCCTTTATTAAGAAATAGAGCTTTTTGTTTCTTTGTGAATCTTCGAAAAAACTTGGTTGAAGGTTTTTGAATTTCATTTTTATAAAAACATATTTTGAGTGTTTTTTATCTGTTTGTTATTCTGGACGAATAGATTCTTAGTTTGCTGAACAACTAAGGAAAACATTCTAAAGAAAATCTTAAAGCTTTTATTCAATTTAGATTGTTTAAATTCAATAGATCTCAAGATTAGATTTTGTAGTTTTGAGTAGTTTTTTAATTTTTATAGCTTTCTTTTGAAGGAAAATTGTTTTGTAGCTTCGACTTTGGAAAGAAAAGGATTTTGTTATGAGCTTGATAATTTTTCTCATTATTGAAAAGACAAAATAGTTTCTTTCAATTATTTTTCATGTTTTAAAGAAAGAATTAAAAGAATTGCATTCTCCAACTCTTTCTTTAGATAGAAAGTTCATTGAAAGAAAAAGAATTGAATATCATTTGTAGGTGCATTTTAGTGTTTTTTGGAAGTCGAGTCTTCACATCATCCAAAGTTTCATTTCCGCACCCATTGACTTAAGAAACAGCTCATAAAATTAACGCTTAATTAAAATTCATCTAGTAATCTTTTTATTTCTAGGGCTCTTATCACCAACATAGCTTAGGCTAGTATCTTGGAGTAGGGAGTAATTAACTCTCCAAGATAGTTAAAACAAACAAGTAGACAAATCTTGCGGTAGGAAGAATTCAAATTGTTGCATGTATGCTCTGGGAAGCTCCTCTTAAAGGAGTTAAGCACGAGATCATATCTGAACCAGTGGGGTAATCAATCCTTCCTCATTGGGAACGATAGAAGATATACACGTATTAAAAACGGTAAACCTCGGATAAACCATTGTCGAGGAGCCAGGGGTCACTTGTCGGTAAACCTTGGATTATTTCAAGGAGCCTTCAAGGGGATTGAGCTTTGTTACTCTGCCCTTGCGTGTGTGTCGGATCGTAGACTGTTCCCCCAGGTATATTTGTTTCTATTGGTAACCTTAGTGGCCATAATCTATAGGATTCTTTCCTAAGGTGACGGTGGAGGGAAGATCCCACTGTACCTAGAACAGACGTCGGCTAGACTCACTTAGACTCTCCAGAGGGTTATCTTCACTCGAGATGGTATAGTGGAGAAACTTGCACCGGTCTGTTTCATTAAGCAGGTTGTCGGGGTAAATGTTCCAACCGCCCTTTTCATATTAAAACTCTACTAAGTTGGATTTCATCACCAACTAGTGTTTTTAGTGCGGAAAGTTACTGTTTGTGTTTGGTTTGAACTCGTAGATTTTTTAAGCGTATGATTCAATTGTTTGTTTCTTAGAGACTTTAGGTGTTTTCTTTGAAATTTTTCTTTGTTTGCGTGTGATTAGATAATTTTTTAATCGTGGCGGAATTGCTGAGACAATCCCGGAGAATACAAGGGAAACCCCCTGAATATTCACCAAGTCAACTTGAAGGGCTTCGTGCTCTGGTATCATCCAGTAGTAGTAGAATTAGATCAATGGAAATTGGAAGTTCATCTATAGTTATACATCCTGATCATCAAATACCTACAACAGAATATATTCAAGAACCGATTTCAGTTTCTGAAGTTACTGGAAGTTTTTCTTCTTCTGGTGGATTAGCTGACGAACCTGAAATCTCTGAACCTGAAACTGAATCTTTTGTGTTGGAAACATCCTCAGGATTTATCACACCAACTTCTAGTGATCCTGGTTCACCTAGGGTAAGAAATATCATTACTGACGATCTTCCCTCTGGACTTATTTCTATTGAAGAACTTACTAATCCATACGAAGACATATCTCTTCCCGACTCCCCTCAATCTATAAATCTTAGGGAGCGTGAATCTATTTTCTACAGCCCCATTCAAACTGATCCTTGGTATCTCTCTTTAACGAACTTTTTAGAGAATCCGGGTCTTGCTTTTTATCCACCTCGAATTCCATTTCATCCTACACCCAGAGGTTATTATCCGCCATCCTTTATGGCAGGAGAGTCATCCATGTTTTCTCAAACACCGAAATCATTTTTACACGGTGGTCCTTTTGTTCCTTCGGGGTATCAGTCTCTATCTGGTGCTTTCTCGGGAGCAACTCCTCGACCAATTGAAAACGTGTTATCATCTGGTCTTAATGGTTTTAATATTGAAATGTCGAACGCAGATCAAATCTTTATGATGTCTGGTAATATTCCAAATCCTCAAACTCAAGGCAGTCAGTTTCCTTCTGGGGGGCAACCTCAGGGAACACAGTTACCGCCTGGGGGGCAACCTCAGGGAACTCAATTACCACCTGGAGAACAACCTTCATGTAGTCAATTACCACTTGCGGCTCAACCTCAAGGTAGTTTTTTCCCAGGACAAACTATGGAATCATATTATTTTGGGGGGAAACCACAAGGACAGTACATACCTCAAGGGTATCAACCTCAAGGACAGTACATACCTCAAGGTCAACCCCAAGCTCAATATGCTCCTCAGGGTCCTTATAAACCCCAGCCTCAGTACACGCCTCAGGGTTATCAACCTCAAGGTCAGTACCCAATTCAAGGTTACCAACAGCTTCTGCTCAACCATCTTTTCAAGGAGCTGGAAATTTACCACTTACTTATCAACCCTACGTTCAACCAGGTTATGGTCCTTACGTTCAACCTTCTATGGGACAATACCCCGGAACTATGGTGTGGGATTCGTCCCAATATCAACAGCGTTTGCAGCCTAATGTGCAGTTGCCTTATCAACCTGGACAGCCTTTGGTTTCTGGTCCAACCCAGCAACCTGTTCAGCCAGCTATTCAAACTCCTGCACCTAGTTCAGTTCAGCGTGACCCGGAGCTATTTTTACCTGATTTCATCACATGCATTTATAATAGCATAGCGTCTGTTCAACTGTCACACATTTACGGAGTATCTGTGTGACTTCTTCTATCCACTGCATCCGTGTAAATCCATCAAGTCTCTGCCTTTTGATCAGTATCTTGTTCCGGTTCAGTTCAGATGCACGAGACAAGCTAGTACAAATCTGATTAACATTACAATTCAACCTCATTTTGCATTATCCATAAAATTGCAGGCGTACTTAATTAGTCCCTATGTACAGAATCCAAGCTATCAGTATCAACCGTACCCTGGTTATACTTATCAACAACCTGAGTATGGTCCGATTCATCCTGGTTATCCGGGAGGGTACACAATACCTAATGCAAATCCGATTCCTAGTTATCCTGGGTATCCGCCTCCTGGATCTGCTTTGGCTTCTCAAGGTTTTCGTGACCCTAACCATCAATTACCGTTTATCGCAACTTTGGACTTACCTGATTTGACATGCCTTACAAATGATCCAATTTTCTATTATCAGAACTGGCCGCCAATGCCTCATAAGTTGCCCAGTGATATACCAAAATTCGAAGGTAAGTCAGGAGAGGATCCATCGAATCATGTTATGACTTATCACCTTTGGTGTGCATCTAATTCAATCATTGATGATTCGATTTGTTTACGTCTTTTCCAAAGAACTCTCATAGGTTTTGCAGCCAAATGGTACATTGAGTTGCCACGAGGCTCGTTTCATAACTTTAGTCAGTTAGCAACTGATTTCTTGACTCATTTTCAGTTGCCTGTCAGATACGACAATGGCACATAATTATTAACTTCGCTAAAACAATCTACGTCCACGTATATTTCTGATCATATTCATGAATGGCGACGTAGGAGGCGTTTGGTGAAAGTTTATATTCCAGATCAAATTTTGGCAAAATGGTTTGTTAAATCATTGTTACCCAAGATCACTGAAGATGTAGCTAAGGCTGGTGTTGTTACTGAAGAGCAAGTAATTGCCCAAGCTCAGTACCTTGACCTCGTATATACACAGTCAGGTACTTTACATGAGAAAATTCCCGATCTTCCAAAGCAAGGTCAAATAGATGCAGCTCCTTCAGGGTCTCATGCCGCTGACGGTATGATTGGTACAGTAAATTCTAAAAGTAAGAATAAATCTTCAAAGAATTCTTCTCCTATTATAACTTTACCAGATTTTCCGAAAGGAGAATCTTCCCCCGAAGTTTCTGCGGACATTCATGTCGTCGAAACATCTACGAAAAAATCAAAATCCGGTGGTAAAAAGAAGGGGAAGAACAAAAACAAAAATAATTCGAAAGAGAAAGTTGAAAAAACTGAATCCAATGACGAAAAACGTAAGCCTCGCTATCCTTGTTTCATTTGTGACGAGGATCATTTTACGAAAGAATGTCCACATCGAGCAGAGGTTACAAAATTCATTAAAGGATCTCAACAACCTGCTGTCTTGAAGGATCCTTTTCCAACTCAAGATAGTAAGATGATTGGTTCTTCCTCGACTACTTTAGAAGAGCCTATTATGATGATGTCTCATGTAAGGGTTGCGACGCGATCGCAAGATTACGGTTCTAAGAATATTGTTGATGGTAAAGAAGCAGAATCTTCTAATGCAAATACATCAACTACATCTCCTCCTATTTCTGGTCCACTACAGATCGAGAAACCAAATCCAGACTTAATAATCAAACCGCCTGCTAAAGGTGTTCTTCGTAAATCAAATTTCAATCCACATGCAAGAGCTGCTCAGAATTACAACATTGTTGAAGATTTAGCAATTTCTCCTTCAGCAATGTCGGCTTTGGAAGTGCTGCAATCGTGTCCAGCACAACGTAAATTATTATTGTCTGCCATAGGAGCTGTCGATGTTCAGGATTCTAACCTTATAATCTTTGATTTAGAAAATAGTACACCTCGCCTACCTCACCAAATGGCTTTCCAGATTCCAGTGTTAGTAAAAAACAGACCAATCTTTCGGACTATGATTGATGAGGGAGCTTCAACGTGTATTATGTCGATTCAGTGTTGGAAATCACTTGGTTCTCCTACACTTAACCAATCTCCGACGATTCTTAAGGCTTTTGATGGTTGAGGTTTTCACCCTTTTGGTATTTTGCCGGATTTACCCATAGGGGTTGAAGGTAAAATCGTTAATCTAGATGTGGAAGTGGTTGATGCCCCTCTAGATTACAACCTTCTTCTGGGTCGTAGTTGGTCCTATGCTATGACTGCTGTTGTTTCTTCGGTCTTTCGACTCATAAAATTTCCATATCAAGGAAAGATTGTGACAATAGATCAGTTAACTTATTTCTCGTCCGACCCAACCTCTACAGAAACAATCCAGCATGTTGGTAAAACGGCTATCCCTTATAAGGATGTTGGAGTGGGTTTGATTAAAGATTCTGGTTTACTAGGAACTTTTTCCTTTCCTCCTCCTAACGTATCGCCTTCTACTGCAAATATTCACATGATTTCGTCAGACACTGTTATGTTTGATGATCCTTGGATCATACCTTCCGAATCCGAGATTGATTCATTTGATGGCATGATGCCCTTCAGTCCATTTGAAATTGTGTACCAGGATGTACAGTCACTTTCCGACCCCTCTTCAACCGAAATTGATCCAATGAAAGGGATCCAAGAGGAATCACTTTCTATATCTAGTTCAGTTACAATGACATTTCCTGAACTTGTTCATACAGATGAGCAAATTCGTGAGTTTTTGTCTGTTGATGATTTACCATGGGAAGATCTACATCACCGATCTTCATTTTTACCTGAATTAGATCATTTTGAAGATGATTTCGCTTCAATTTTTACTACTAAATATGTCAAGGAACCTCAGAATCCATTGCAAAATCCTGATTCTGAGTTAAAATTGGAAAATATATCTAGAACGGTTCCAATTGACATTTCAGTAAAACCAAGAATAATTGAAAACATTCATATAGGTGCTTGTTGTACAAATGAAGAAATTCAGACTTATAAAGCCCTATTTCAAGAATTTCGTGACGTGTTTGCCTGGTCTTATGAAGAAATGCCAGGAATTGATCCATCAATCGTTGTTCATGAAATTAAGACTTACCTGGATGCTAAACCTGTTCGTCAACGATTACGTCAAATTCATCCTAGAAAAGCTGCTGCTATAAAAGCAAAATTTGAAAAATTACTTCGCACAGGATTCATTTATCCAATTCCCTTAATAGATTGGGTATCGAATATTGTTCCTGTGACTAAAAAACAAGGAACGATAAGAGTATGTATCGATTATAGGGATATTAATCGAGCATGTCCAAAAGATAATTATCCAACTCCCTATATCGATCAAATAATCGATGATTTTGCTGGCAGTGAATTGTTTTCCTTCATGGATGGCTTTTCCGGCTACAATCAAATAAACATACTCCCTGCAGATCAACCCAAAACAGCTTTTATTTGTCCATGGGGAACGTTTGCTTATTGTAAACTACCTTTTGGATTAAAGAACGCTGGAGCAACTTTTCAACGGGCTATGTCTTATGCATTTCATGACATTAAGCACATTGTTCAGCCATATCTCGATGATTTACCTGCTCATTCATTACGTAGGGCCGACCATCTCACTCATTTACGAGCAATTTTTATGAGATGTAGGCATTATCGGATAAGGCTGAATCCGCATAAATGTGTTTTCTGCGTAGAATCGGGTCGATTACTGGGATTTGTTGTCTCGAAAGCAGGTATTCGCGTCAATCCATCGAAGGTCGAAGCCATTGTTAAATTTCCTCCTCCTTCGACTTTACGCCAACTCCAAAGTTTGCAGGGGAAAGCAAACTTTTTACGAAGATTTATTCCTAACTATGCCGAGCTTACAAAAGGTTTTACCCGGTTGTTGAAACAGAACATTCCGTTCTTTTGGGACGAGATCGCTGATTGATCTTTTGATGCACTTAAACACGCGTTGACCCATGCACCGTTATTGCATCCTCCTAACTACAACCAAGATTAAATTTTGTACCTCGCTGCTTCTCATTCCACCATTGGGATGGTACTAGTTCAGGAAGATGAATCTCACAATGAACATGTGATTTATTATCTTAGTCGGAATCTGCATCCGACTGAAATCAAATACACACATGTGGAGAAATTGGCCTTGGCAGCTGTTCAAGTTGTTCAACGTTTTAGACATTACATCTTGTTACGTAAAACCACGGTAATTTCTAATTGCAACCCTATGATGTATATTTTGACCAAACAATTGCTAAGGGGCAAATATTCCAAATGGATAGTTATCCTGCAGGAATTTGACTTGGAATTTGAAAAATCCAAGGCAAAGAAATCTTTGGTATTTGCGGAACTGATGTGCGATTTCCCCTCTACTGATACTGAAACAGTGGCAGAAGAGTCCATTGCAGACGAATCTTTGTTTCTCATCAGTACACTTGATCCATGGTATGGAGATATTATCGTTTATCTCCAAACCCAATCTTTTCGGCCTGACATCTCACGAACTCAGCGACGGAAAATACACTTCCAATCCCAACAGTATAATATCATTGGTGATACACTTTATCGTCGTGGAGCGGATTCTGTTTTCCGACGTTGTCTAACTCATGAAGAAGCTGAAAAGGTCTTAAATGACTGTCATTCTGGAGCATGTGGTGGTCATATGTCTGGGTATGCCATAGCCCAAAAGATATTGCGTGCAGGTTATTTCTGGCCAATGTTGTTCAAAGATTGCATTTATGCGGTTCGGAAATGCCACAAGTGTCAATTTTTTTATCGAAAAATGCGCACACCACCCGCTCCTCTTCACCCTATAATTGTTGTTGGTCCTTTTGCAAAATGGGGTATCGATTTTATTACATGTAACCCTCACTTGGCCGGGGGGCATGCCTATATTATCTTAGCAGTAGATTATTTTATAAAATGGGCCGAGGCGATGCCTACATTTTCAGCTGACGGCAAGACTGCTGCAACTTTCGTATTTAATCACATAATTACTAGGTTCGGTGTTCCTCAAGCTGTTATTACGGATCATGGAAGTCATTTTCGGAATGTCATGATGACTGAACTGACAGACCAGCTTGGCTTGCGCCATGATAGTTCCACTCTGTATTATCCGCAAGCGAATGGCCTGGTTGAAGCTATTAACAAAGTTTTAGTCACCATGATTAAACGAATCATTGGTATTCACAAGACGAATTGGCATTCCATGTTATTTTCAGTGCTTTGGGCATATCGAACCTCAGTCAAAACATCAACGGGTTTCACTACTTTTCAACTGGTTTACGGTTTGGAATTTGTGTTGCCGATTGAATGCGAAATACCGTCACTAAAATTAGCCGTAGAATTACTTCCAGATACGTCTGAAGAGGAGAAACGTTTCTTGTACTTAGCCCAATTAGATGAGAATCGACGAAATGCTGCAATAGCAAACGAGGCTCATGTTAAAAGGATAAAAGCTCAGTATGATAGAAGTGTGACCCCTCCGAATTTTTCAGAAGGAGACCTAGTTTTACTTTATGATCAAGCTAACGACAAGCTAGGAGCTGGGAAATTCATGCCTATGTGGCATGGTCCTTACATTGTTAAACGAAAGTTAGCAAAAGGGGCCTATGAGTTGATAGATTTTGACGGTGTCCCTTTGGATACACCCAGAAATGGACTCTATCTAAAGCGATATTATGCTTAAATATGGTGTGGAGATTTTGTTAGTTTAGATTTCTTTACTGTTGGTGTGTTTTAGATTAGAAAAGTGTGCCTAGTTTAGAGAGTGTGTTTTTATCATTATTCCTGCTTATCTGAGTTTTACTCTTGATATTGCAGATGTCGACGTCTCTGCAAACCTACATTGGTTTTGCTGATGGTGCTTGTCGTAGTACACGGAACATTTCTTCCGCAGCTTGGGTTATCTATTCACCCTCTGACGAGTTAGTATCCATGCATGGGGTAAACCTTGGTCAAACAACAAATAACATTGCCGAGTATAGTGCAGTGATTGAGTTATTATCTGAGTCCATATCATTTGGAATTCGGAGTTTGATTGTAAGGTTGGATTCTGAACTTGTTGTATTACAGCTTAACAGGGTTTATACCATTAGAAATCCGGTGTTATTACGGTTATTTTTTAGAGTTCGTCTCTTGGAACGTGAGTTTGATTACATTGAATATCAGCATATTCAAAGACATTTAAATACATTAGCAGATTCAATTGCTTCTAGTATGATAAATAGACATTTGCAATAATCAAAACAGTAAATCAAACGCATTCATATATGTACACAGATAGCCGGAAAATAGTGATATATCATAGTATAGGAGTGTTTTCAAAAATATACATCGTCTTCGATCATAGGTTGGAAACACCTTATGATCGGCAAAAATGATAATACAAAAGTCAAAAATATGAGTCTACACGATCATCCCATCACTGATGGTGATCACGATAAGAAACCACTGCCCGAGCTACCCTGCATAGGAACCTCCTAAAAGGTCCTGGAACTCCAATCACGTATCTCTGCAACCTGAGTGGAATATCATCTATGCTCGTCTCTGGAATATCTAGAGTCAAACGCTCTAGATGATGCTCTAAATCAGTCAAAATCTCCGCTGATTGGCCTGCTGGGGCTGGTGCGGCCGCAACTAGTTGTCTTCTCTCGTAAGGTTGGAGATGGGCTGGTCTTTGTGGACCCACATCTGTATTCAAAAAAAATTTGGTTATTAGTTTTCAAAGACGATAAAAAATTAAAAAAATTAGAATTTAGCAAACGTTGAAAAATGATTGTACCTGACTCATCCCACTGTTCCCCTGCTGGGAGAACCATCTCTCGGTCGCCGCGGAAATCTATCCCGGCGTATGGAAAGTCCTTTATCACAAAAAGTTGGCGATCCAGCCAACGAAAATATGAAGGAGGAAATCGGACAATTTCAGTACCCTCGATAGCATGACGAGCCATCAATGCGGACCAACGAACCATCCTCGGTTCTCGAAGTCGACCGGCATCAACAGCAATACTCTGTGGAGCTAACATGGGGATCCTCTCTAGAGCAAAAGAAACAACGATGGATCCGTATCCAAAGTTATTCAGTTTCCCATTTTTTGCTCTGGTTAGTTGGCCTTTTATATTAGCCAACACAGCTTCACACCAGTTAAAGATGGTGCCGCGAAAACAGTCCACGGCAATACGCATTTGGGAACCAGTAGCTACATGCAGCGCAACACTCCCACACAGTTTGGTAACAGTAAAAGCAATAACTTTCAATTCAGGACGGATGATGTGTTTTATATCAATCCGTTTGTCCCGAGGATTTGCCTGGTCATTGCAGAATTCTAGTTGAAGACTAGAGACAGACTGGCCACCTGCCCTAGTCCCAAACAAAGAAACTTGTTTGCCCCTCTTGGACAAACCAGTCAAAAAATATATATCCTCCAGCTCAATTTCGAGCCGGTGGCCACCAATAAAGAAGCACTGGTCCTGCACATTCCATCTGTTCACCAACCATGTCAGGAGTTCTACTTGTGCCCTCATGCCTGAGATGGCCCAAAATTTGTATAAACCGCATGCTCTTAATGCTTGCTGTGTAGGAAAATGGAGTATTGCGGCTTCATCCACGTCCTCGTGCTCACGTTCTCTCCAAATCAGCGTCTTGTCAATCCTACAATGTATAAAAAGGCAAGTTAGAACAATCTTATTTGAAATTTTTTGGGAAACAAATGAGAAATGAGTGTTTTAAATTCAACCGCGCGGGTACCGCACCTACAATTTGTAAATAGTACGTAGATACGCACGATCACTGTGTGCTGGGTGCGGAACCCATGAATTTTTCCTTATAGAAAAAATTCAGGGTCCGCAGGTAACGTGTGTCACACCTGCGGACCCCGCGGGCGAACTTTTAAACCATTTTTTGCCCTAAAAATACAAACTAAAACCTAAAAATGAATTTGAAACGGATGAAAAACAAGATTAAGAGGTCGTGGATTACCTGGGACTGACGGTTCTCGATTTCAACAGACAGATTTTCCAGAATCTTCACAGGAATTTTCTTACCCAAAAGCTTTTTACTTTTCACTCTGAAATTGAACGGTAAAAATGAAATTGAAAAAGTCCTTTTTATAAGTTTTTTTCGAATAAATGAATTTTTAATTTGTTTATTTTTCACTTTAAAAAGGTAATTTTTGAAAACATTTTTATTTATCTTAAACAGGTATGTGTAATGTTTCGAGTTTTTGTGCAGAAAATTGGATTTTTAGGGAAAATTGATCGTTTTTCAACAAACAGCATACTTTTACCACTTTTTCAGACTCTTTCAAAAATGTACGAAAATGAGCGCTAGTCAATTTTGGTTCATTATTTCAGACTACATTGCAGCTCATATGAAAATCCGAGATCATTTTTCATATTTTTCATTCTCGTAAAACATATAAAAATGCCGAGTTCTTTCCGTCTTTTCCTGCTCGTAAATTAAATTGAAAGTCGGCCGTAGGAGTACATTTTTATCCCTTTTTCGAACTCATTAAAACTTACTGAAAAAGTGAAATCTTGAGTCCTATTTTAAGCCCTTTTCAGACTCTCTAAACATGAAAAGATTTCTGAGTACTTGATTATTAGAACTCGTTAAAGTAAATGAATGATCGTCCCTTCAGTATAAGTTTACCCCTTTTACGGACTGAAATGAACTATTTACGAAAAAAGGTATACGTTGACTAATTACGGTCAATAGAGTTCTCTCCCGCATTATTTTATAGTTTTTTGGGCTCGAGAGACTAAATTTACGAAAAAGTACACCCATGGAGTTTTCTTAAGTTTTTTCTTCTGACTCCCTAAAATTGAAAAACACCGAGTTTCTCCTATACTGGACTCGTTAAAACTTAACAGTAAAGGACCTGTTTAATTTTCAACAGGAACGAACCACTCCTTCTTAGGGTTCGAATTTTAAAACTAAGTTGGACTCATCCGAAGGATGAGCTTATAACCAAGCAAATGTTATCCTCCTCAAGCTTGTCAAAAATAAAGAGGTACTTGCCAGAAATGGTGGGGGAAAAGAGAGAAAAATGGGCGTGTTTGTTGTATTTTAAATTTTCTGAAAACTCAGTCAACCACTCTTGGACACGACACTTATATTCACCTGGGTTGGGAAATCCTTTGCCTAACAGTTAATCAAACCACATTGAAAGTTTTCAGCCGGTTTCTGGGTATTAGCTTTGGGTCAATTGTCACCAAGCCATATGCAGTGTTGTTATGTGTCCAAGAGAACAGTTCAAATAAAACCATTCATCTGCAAAATATCTATCATCCATCTTTGACCATCCTTGAGTCAGTCCTTGCCAATATATTTTCAAAACTTGATCTATGATTTCATGTTGTGGGCTTGCCTACGACAGATCACTTTCTATCGACATCGGCACATTATCTAGGAAGTTGATCCAGAAATCGTCAGTACCTTGAAATCTGCATGCCTCAATGGCAGGTTTCTCGCCTTCGACGACAGGTTGCATCATTGACCTTCGATCGAATGATTCCGTGACATGTTCGACTTCAACTCATTCATTCACATTTCATGGATTGTACTGGGTACTTTGAGAGCCATTTACATTACTGGTGGTTTCTCTCACACTTGTTAACAGTTTACATCATTGACTGGTAATCAAGTGGTTTCTACCATGTTCGACTTCAACACATTTATTCACATGGATAGAATCGTACTAGTTCGAGATGAGGAAATCAAGACCCTGGATCTAGTTTCCACCATCCAGGCTGCGAGGAATTTTATTATTATACAGTAGACTATTCATTACAGATGGTTGTGCCCATGCTGTGTCTACACTATTGATGTAATATTAAAATCATTCCTGTATCAGAACGATTTGAGTTAGTTTCTAGTTAGTTTTAATCTGAGTATGGGAATGCCTACCTCAGTGATGACATATATATGTATATATTTTGCATTGAATGTTTTACAGGTTCCGACTGGGGTGTCCACAGGATGATCTTTGAAATGATAAAGTACTGCACTCTTCATATATGACAGACTTCAGCTTCATCTATTCCAGACTTTGCACTTTAGGGGGAAATTTGTTACACTAAAAACTGTCATCCTGACATTTTTCTATGAGTATGAGCTCATTATTACTCATACTTCCTCCTTTTGCAAGTCTAACATATCAGTTCCTCATGTCAAGCTTTCAAAATCAGAGAAAAGTTCCTAAAAATCCCCTAAACATTGGTATCGCACTTTCTCTATTCATTGCCTGCGGTCCCGCACCTAAAGCTCAGCTCTCCTACGGAACCCTACCGCACGTTCTTTGTGTTATGGGTGCAGACCTCTGTAAAACTCAAAAAAGACGAGAAAGTAAAGTTAAAAAGTTGATTTTAGATGAATTCTAGAAGATTCTAGATGGGAATTTTCGGGAATGGATGCGCTTTGAGAAGGTTCATGCATCCCACACTTGATAGAGCTAACCCCTTGATGTAAGGAGCTAATCCCTTTGAAGGAGGATTCTATCCCTTCATATTTGGAACAGAAAACCTCCTCTTTTCCACTATAAAAAGAGTCCATGGGTAGCCTCAAAGGGAGTTCAAGCTTTAAGATATTTGAGGTTAAATACTGTTAAGATTCAGACTCAGTTAACTAAGACTTTCTGTGAGGTTAAATCACTTACCTCTATTCGTCTTGGTTCAAAGAGTGCAATGCTTGTCAAAGTAGAAGAGATTCCTGCTTCGGACCCCAAGAGGACCTGCACGACATCAAGGCACAGGTTGTAAAGGTTTTCTTTTATTTGAAGTTAATACAAATATACTCATTTCTCTCATTAAACTTTCTATTCATGGTTTATTTCATAAATTCCTTGATCATTATGATGAGTATGATTTATAATAATGTCTATACAGGTGCTATGTAATCTTTTTGCTTGTTTGTGACTGCAGATTCACGAGGAACGTTCTTTCAAGTGCACGGGAAGGACTTCAACGAGATCAAGCAAGTGTTGGACATAAGGTAGGCCTTACACCTATATAGCATTTTTATGAATCTTGTATTCTTAGAGAGAGATTAGTATAATTGGCTGTTTGTTGCTAGTTACTTTTAGTACTAGAGAGATCGGTCTTGTCCGCAAGACGGATTAATCTACACAACACGATGACACCCCGGCC